>JAAONU010000003.1:36422732-37162713 GCA_012932295.1 Cyclina sinensis | reverse complement strand
TGGTTTAATAAAATGAAAATCATCTTTTTAAAAGCAACATACATATTTGAAGGACGACATGCTTACCAAAATAATGAAACGAAAAAGGAAAGAGCATTGTTAGTATAGCATTGTTCTATACATATTTATTTTTATGATATTACATAATATTCTATAGAGTGTGAACCGTTAGCCTCTACTACATACAGGACCACTAGAGTTTCATTTAATTAAACTGTATTTCAGAGAAAAAAAAAACACTTTTAGTCTTTTTTCCGAATTGTTTTGTAAAGTTGCTCACTTTTATGGTAACGATGAAATATTACAAAGAAAGAATATGACAAAAATGTAAATATGAAGTAAATGCAATCCTATTTACAAAGCGTATTTTGAAAAAAAAATGGTGTCTGAATTGAACCATTTGTCGATTTTAGCGTCCTTAATAAATTACAATATCATAATAATAAAACAGAAGTATTTTCCTGCATTTACTTATTCGAAGTTCCAACATATTAAAGGTTAAACAGGAAATAAAAAGTGGTCAACATACCTTCAATGGGGTTAGCTAGTAGTTAGCTTATTTCAGTCCTTTTTCATCAGTAGTACCAATTGTTGATAATGTATTTCAAATAAACTTATGTTTTTAGAAGATATATTGTTTTCAATTTCCGAGGACGATGAAATTGTTGATATTTTTTTATTTCCTAACGAGATAAATCCAAAATGCAATTTTGATGAAGGCACATTGAAGTTTTAAGATAAGTATTAAATTTGATAAATTTATGATCTTAAATTAAATTGTTTTATATATCTGAATTCGTTACGCATTTGGCCGGCATAACAATCACATAATATTGTAGAATATGAAAACTTGTATATCATCCACTGACAGGTCACTTACGAATTCAAATGCAATTTTGCCAACTGACTAAAGCTTAACCAATAATAACGCACCAAGCTGTAGCCAATGTCCTTTTTACAGAATCATTACAAGTAAAACGAATTCCTACTGCAGTTCGATAACAAGCTGCTGGTCACAAAGATTCTGTTTTTCCAATACAAAAACAACAACAACAAAACAACTCCAACCTTTCAAGGCGTTCCAGGTATAAATGTTTTGTCGTATTTGGCGTCCATGCCAAGCGCTCTAATAATTGGTGTCACGTATCTAGCGTTTTCATCGGCGAATCAATACAGACCATTAAGGTATAAATCAAGACTAAATGCTCTTTCATATCCTTTTCCTCTTTTTGCATCAAGATAAGCTGGAAGATCATAGATTGCTTTTGATTACAAAACACAGTTGGCCAGCTTTTTGCTTTATTCTAATTACTACCATAAAAAGACCAAACTGTGCGTTTCGAGATAAATAATGAACGCCCTGTCATTAAAGATATACTATGCCTATCTTTGCATAAAATACCTTTATTGCAGAAATTAATTGAAATCTAGGAAATTCTTACATAATGTGTCTAATAAGGCTACAAAAATACGGGATATATGGGAAGCTAAATTCCCTATTACAGGTCATGTAAAGTTGGTGCTTTCTTAAAAATCTGCCAGTTTTTTTTTAAAGGACTCTATGTATTTATACGGTGTTTACCTATAGTGTGTAAAGTTTTAAATGTAACATATCTAATCTGTGTGTACTCAAACATGTTTATTTAACATTTACACAGAAAAAGGTGTAGTAGTTATTTGTATCTGAAACATGAGCATGATATATCTTTAAATGCGATATCTCTGTGTTCACAACTCTACAAAAGCAATTCATATCCGAAACAAATAGGTTATTATATACAACAAAAAATGCTTATATATAATAATTCCATTACTTGCAGAAAGATGCAATTTACAGGTTCTAAAAAATAACTTTCTTTCATTCTCTTAAACCTTTCGATAACTGAAACTATACCGTAAACATTTTAATTAGAAAAAAGAACGTTTGACTGGTCCTCTTTTGGTCTGTTTCTTTTCAAAAGATATATGTTACTTTAACTTCTGATGACAATAAGAATAAGGTAAATGCATTTGATATTCTATAAACCATCACACTCTATTATTTGGAAACCGTAAACGTTTTCGAGATTTTAATAGATAATGCATATTATATCAAATAAAACAGCTGTTACGTGTGACCTGACGTGTACAAGAAATCTGACAAAGTTAATATCCATTCTTTTAATTGTTCACTGATTTGCTTCCACTGGATCAATGGATGCCTTAAACTGCTAAGTCTTCATTCTTTTGCCCAAAACCTTTTATTTTGCTCCTTTTGAACATATTACTTTCCGATCTGACCATAAATCTATTTGACGAATGTGGTTATATCAAAAGGGATGAATTATCTTTCATCTGACATGAAGTGAAGTGACTAGTTGTAGAGCTTCTCTAATAGTATGTGAGGTGTTCTGGTCGGATAACGTCCTTTTAATATTGATCTGAACACTACAAAACATTCATTGAATGTTCCTTTTCAAATATCCTTTCACATTTGTTAAAAGATATCAGACGAATCTTATGTCATTGGAAATGCTACAAGGTTAGCTTTGTAAAAAAAGCTAGTCGCCGGGCGGTTTAGAACTCTATTTTGGTGAAGCAGGGATTTGAAAAGCTGAATGGCTTCGTTTTTTTTATTTATCGAACATGTCACTCAAAAACTCTAGATACACTAGAAGTAACCACGAAATGAATAACTAAAGGAAGTCCCAATAGCAGAAAAGCTACAATAATATTTCTCTAGTTTCAAAATATATTGTTCTCATTACCAGTGTTCTTTTCAGGTAAATCTGAAAGCAATTCATAATAACAAAATCAGTTATAACACTAAATTTTCAAAACATCGAAACCAACCATATGATGAAATTTGGGTAAATTATAAATTATTGTACTGAGATAAAGTCTTTAACTGACGGTAAATAGTGCTGGAACTGAATGTTTATCACTGAAAACAATTTTTATCACTGAAAATAACAGCTCATTTCTAGAGGGAAATAAGTAAATGCCACTGAAATGCTTTTTCATGACATATGTAAAGCACAGTGTTTGACAAAAACTAACCACTATTCAAAATGAAACAGTGTGATCGAAATAACTTTGGAGCGCGCAAGAGGATATATTGTTATGAAATCATTATACAGACCTTACCTGTACACCGTTCTGAACTCGTAGGTTATTTTCTGAAAAGCATTGTCTTTAACTAAGCAAATATTACTACAAGTACCATAGTGACTTTTAGAAACGTTGTAATTCCTTTATTTCTACAAACATAATTTTGATAGACTTCTTGGGTGTCCACTTTGACAGTAAAGACGAAAATCAAACTCCAGTCTAACCACTGCCACTACCTGTTGCAAGTGAAAAAACAAAATATAAACATACTTTAAGTGTCGATTTAAAACATTTTGAAGTTAGAAATGTCTAATCGAAGCAGTATAAAAGCAATAGATGAGAGAAAATATTTATGAATAGTTTATAAACGTACTCATGCTTATATTTGGGTCGGTGATACGATAGGGGAAGTAACTCTCCGTTGAGTAGGGACGGAAATGAATGAATTTTAGGGAAGAATTCGTAATTGTTAGTATAATTGCGTTTAACAATGATGCAATAATAATAACAACATTGACACAGCCGTAAATTAAATATCAAAACGATCTAACCATGAAAAATTATACTAAATGGAATAAATATATAACACATATGACTAATATTAAATGTATTCCATTGAAAATGATACTGACATTTTTAGCATTAAACTAAACATATGTTTTGATTATCCTAAACTGTTACGGAAACAGGGCATTCGATTACTATGCGCGTTCAATATTTTCCAATGTCTGAAAACTTTACACTTTCGAGGCATTAATTATGTACTATATGAAGATATTTCTTGTCTTCACTGTTATCATCGTCGGTGACCCCCGGTACATATTCCGCACAACTACATTATGTACCGTGGGATAATTGACTGCTGATTATTCGTTTTCATGAATATTTATTAGCAAAGGGATATAACTCTTCGTCGAATGAGATGCCGCATTACAAATAGACACTCTTCAGTGTGGAGAGTAGGCATAATGACAAGTTACTTAAAATAGACGTATTTCCCAGGATTCAAACATAGGCGCGGAAGGCAAATTGTAACAAGTAATTTCACTGGCTGAGATTCCGCAAGGGAAATCTTACGGAAACCAATGAAAGTAGGTAATGAATTATTCATGAGTACGAAATTTTACCAGCCAATTGTCCCACGGTAGATAAATAGAGTGAAACGGAATGGACCGAACGTGGGTTTCCGACGATGCACTGTTATGTGCATATATACTTCCTCATTGAAAGTCAACATACCTTTATTGGTTTAAATAATACTAAATATTATTAGCCCTATAAAAGGACACTGACTACGTCCAATATTACTACGGCCTCCTCTATAAGAGTTCCAGTATCTATATCGGTCAGCGGACCGGGCCGAAAAGTGATATAGATATAAAGCCCGCATTTGAGAGATTTCACTGGCGGATAACAAAGGTCAAAATCTGTTGATATTATTATTTTTATTATTTTTTTCCGTTACTTTCTGGGTAGCATTCTTACTTAGAGAATTATGTTACTGTAACTGGCTTGGGAAAAACTGAATTTGTATTCTCTAGTTTAAGTATTAGACCATTGAATTTATGGCCAGTCAGACTTAATGAATCCATTATATAGTAAATTAATAACGTCAGAATATTTTGACACGCTTCGCTATTCAATTCTTTCCTCAACAGGCCTCTATATCTGAATTAAGAATAGAACAGAATTTATAACAAATCAAAGCACATCTATATTTCTTTTTTCGTCATCAAATAAAGATTGTACAGAAGTATGTGTGAATTACGCTCACGATATAGATCCAATAATCGATGGAGAAACCCAAGTGTCATCAAGCTAATCTGTCATTTCTTAGGATTTACAGAAAAGAAATAAAAATGTTGTCACAAGCTCCTTAATGAACTGAAAATAACGACGGTATGTCAAACCTATTAGCCGTATCATCATCGTTATTTATCTTTGATGATAGTGGCCATCTGAAGTGCTTTCGTTCCTTGATTGTTTGTATATCCTCTAGGTATCATTAAGTTATTTTTAAAAGCGTTTCAATCAACCCGATAATTGTTGTTTTCTTCTCTCCGCAGTACACACACAGGAAACTGTGAAAGGGTTTCTGTCTTGTTATCTAAAGAACTTTTTCACGTTAAAGTGTATGTTAAGTTACAGGTACGCTGAAGTTTTGTGCAATATTGTAAAAGCTAACCAATAGTCATGCCAGGAATCCATCCTCGGAGTAAACTTAAAAAAAGAAAGAAAAGCAAAAAACAGATTTTAAAGGGAAAAAGCCAATAATCAAGTAAAATTATGAACATGTTTTACTCTGCTTTGTCATACAGTATCTTGAACGAAACAATATCTTCGTTGTAACAAAAGTACGATTATAATAAAGTTTCCGTCTGGTCCTGAATGTTTAGCAAGCCCAATCAGCGTGTTGAGGCGGTTTCTGTCTCCCGCTGCTTCTATTAAAAATGTTCTGAGAGTTTTTAATTAAATATGATACTGACTCTTTAGAAGCAGTTTAGCCTCGTTTTAATTCATAATTCAAAGACAACATACACCATGGCACAGTAAACATAGTTGTTCACGCGACGACGACCTTCAGAGATCCCATTTTGGTCTATCCTATAAAGACCTGTTAGATCGGACAAAAAATCAAGTGATTTTACTGTGACCAACAGGTTGATACATTTGATATAAAATCATAGTAACAATGTTGCCAAGAAATTCCAGGGTGTCTCCATTCTTCTTGCAACTGAAGAATTTTTTTCACTATTGACAGAAGCAGTCTAAAACTTTAAAGACTTGTCTGTGTTGGCTTTTAATTATGTACACTAATATTTATCATGTTTTTTTTTCTTTTCTTTTCTTTTTATTTTCACCTGAACAAATTGTTTTCTAAAGTGTTTTTCAAAACACTGAGATTAATTAAAAACTACAAATTCTACAAATTGCTTCATTATTTTCTCAACTAATGAACTTCTATGTGGAAAGCTATTTCTTATGAGCTCTACATTTAAGGCAAAGGCGAATCGTTGAAATAATGTTACTTAATTGTGTTTTATGGACTTTAGCTACAATTAAACCTATTGCTTATACTTCCTCAAAAGAATATAATTATATATATAATTACAAGTGTCGAGTGTTGTTTTAAACGTTTCTAGTGAGTGACTCTTATAGACTGTTTATGTCATACCTTTAAAATATAATATTTTCTTTAGAAACAATACTTACATAATAGATACATCACATCTTAATTTAAATTCTGGCGAAATAGTAGCGACAAAAACACTTTCATCAAACATTCATGACGTTCCTGGAGTTTCATATTCAATTCAAAGACACACTGTATTGCAATGACAGAAGCCATTATAAAAATATTGTACAAAGAAGACATTTTAACAGACGTGGTTGTCAGTTTGGTATATTAGTTGAATCACAGCACACAACTCCTTCGAAAGACTTAAAGTGATACACAGGCAAATGAGTGCCCAAAAAATCAAAACTGATATTATTTGCTCAAATTACGTTCAATATGATGAACTTTAAATTCCCAGTATGTTTGTAGTGAAATGCGGGTTTAAACGTAAATATTTGAACGTTCTTTAACAAAAAGTAAAACGTGAACGGAATTACTGAGTTATTTTCAAATAGGTAACGTGACAAAAACAACCAATCGTCGTTTCTCTTGGGTTGTTTTTGCCGTAGATCACGTGATAGGTACTTCAACCGTTCAATCATTCACTGCGAAATTTAGCGTGAAATCTAAATTTCTATCTAGAACCACGGGGGTCAAGATAGGAAACCACCCGGTTTTTCATTTAAAAAGGGGTAATCTTTGTTACTGGGACAGATCATTGTATTTATTTCGATCACATTTATAGTATATTCATAGAAGGAATAAGAAAGAAAGCATAAAACTTTTGCCTGTATATCCCTTTAAGATTTTTTAACAACATTATCGATGAAATAAAACCTAGCTTTATGGATAATGTTACATTTGACCCCGACAGCTCTGAGATCTAGTCTACGGTTCAGAGGATCTCATGTTCAAATCTGAAGCACAAATTCACACATGTCACACTTTACCCAATACCAGTAAAGAATGTCATTTTCGTAAGTGATAAATTCTATTTTACGTATACTCATGTATTGGGAGAGATTCTAGCATCAAATCGCCTGTTTTTGCCCGTTTTGCCTATGTTTTAACGAGAGCAAAAAGGTGTGTTAACAAGGAAGTTTTCGCGCTTATGCGCTGTTATTACCCGTTTTCAGTTATGCGCGTTACAGGGCCTTTGTAACTAATGGACGCTGATCCGTCTTTTTTGCCCCAAATGGGCAGTTTATGTTACTTTGCAGGTCGGAACGTAGACGAAACATTCACGATTATTGATAAAATCAATGGCTGGCCTTGTCCACATTATCTGATTAAATTCAAAACCACATGAAATCCTTTCAAATATTTTTTAATCGACACTTTTTAAGTTTCAAGATGGCCGCTCGACAGATTGAAACATGTTGACGTGTCGCCCTGGAACGCATATTTAAAACACGTATCCATAACAACCTAAAGGCGACTGTACTATCATTTTCTTTTCGTAAACATGTCTTTTCTAGATCATTTTATGCTAGAATAGCGTTAAAGCACGTTTTTTCGTGTCATAACAAGGGAGCCCTACGGGCTCGGGCACCAACCATCCCTCGGGATTCTGCAGATGTTATAACATGAAAAAACGTGCGTTAACCCTATATTCCAACAAGCTAACAGAGTTTCAACACACGCACATAATACGTGTATATGCTTCATACCAAATATAATTATTTAATAAAGTAGGCTAGCGTGCGGTATGCATAAATAAATAGGTCCGTGCAGCTCGTGGATCACCTAAATTATATTGTTGGATAGAAGATACCCCTATTGATAAAATTTTTTGCATTCACAAAGTTTATTATTTTTTTACTACAATATGTCTTAAGAGTAAGTTTTTAGCTTATTTTCTGCCTCTAAAGAAAGAAGCTCTCGAACTTTCCTTAAAACAGTATTCTTGTTAAATAGAAATATTCAACACCACTTCAATGCTACGTGAAGTTTACGTACAAGTAATGTCGCAGAAAAAAACAACATGCAAGAAAACAACATATCTGGTCAAAAACGCACGGAATTTCCCATGTGATTAAGACAAGTTCCATATCATTCAGAAAGCCCAAAACAACTGCAGTTGGATGGATCAGTATAAGATAATTTTTCTTTCCTTTCTTTATCTTTTTTTTTTAGATTTGACCCACTCAGCCTTAGTGAAACTTGGCTTTTTTTTTACCAAAAAAGTCCTGTACTGGTTTCTTTCGATTTTTGGTAAGGACCGCTTACAGTGAATTGAGTATACTTGTTTAGCGATATGGTGTTTTTTTTTTTTGATTGAAGGAATTCTGACAAATGTTCCTAACAGAACTTTCTAAATATTTATAAGGAGCATACAAGATAAAAATAAAAAAATGGTTGTACGCATGTATGCATATATGTTCCATCTGAAAAAAAGTGAATGAAAACAAATTATATTATTTCTATCGTATTTTTAAAATTAAGCATGATGTTAACATTTATATATAGCTTCATTGTCCGTTGCCAGTCACGTAAATGAGGAGTTGCAATAAAATGTTGCTGCTGTTGTTCTAATATCATCAAGAATACCCGTCTTCTTAGGCTTGGTATTCTAAAAGGTCGAGCTAGATCAATTTTAAGATTTCGACACCAGCCATTCATTCTATTAAACATGTCGCTACGAAACGTTGCCTGTCCTTTTTAACTGAGGGGCATACAGCCTATGATATTTTTACAACTGAATAAAGAAATGTTTTACAATGAGCGTCACAATTGAAATAATAGCGTAAGAAATGCCATGACTGCAGATGTGCTTAATCAAAAGATTCATTTTAAAAGACTGTTATACATATTATTCATTTTTAAGACACGGGGAACATAGATCAGTCGGGTATTTGTCTAAATATACGGTAGCTACAGATAAAGCTCGAGTTTAGAAGATATGTTCGCTTAAGTACTGATCTAGTACATGATTGCAAGTTGAAAAGTTAATAATTAAACCAAGTTGCGGGTCCTAACATCTAGTCTGTAATAGTAGAATATTCTTATTTATCTATTATTATACTTATCATTTATATAGTTTGTGTTTTGTCTCTTTGTTTGTGTGTTTGTGTGTGGCTGTCTTATCTTAAATAGTTATCTGATATCAAAATTATGTAACAACTGTGATATTTTTTTTTCTTTTTACTAAAACTTAATATTTTATGTAAGCATTATCATCAGTATTTCGATTACTTTTGATGACCATTACACTGAATGAAAATATATATAAATAAAACAGTGTTTCTGGTATTAAGTTAAACCATTGAAACTAGGTATCATTATAGTTATTCAAAAATACATAGATGACTGATTTTCCAAAGGGTTAGTGTTAACAAAATATACTGAGTGCTTTCATTGTGACCTGTGAACTTGTTAATGTTTTGTTAACATGCTTAAGCTCACTTTCAGATTTTCTTTTTTAGATAAAGAACAGAAAATGTTACTGTCATACATTTGGCAGTTGCCGTGACTACTAAAATAATTTGTGAGTACAACATGCATACACTTTTTTGTAATTTCATATCGAGTTGATTTGTTGAAGTAGAATAACGTTCTAAATAAGAGAAATCAACGTTATACTTTTAAAACAGCCTGATATTTTATTCTAAATTTATAAAATGGGCTAAATTACAAGTTGTTTCTCAATTAAATTTAATAGAATAAAAATGTTACAATATATTCTAATAACGATTTGAACAAACATTATCAAAAACGGTGCCTTTACCGCCTCTTCAGAAAAAATGGACCAATAGGAAACAATTCTGTTGCTGTACCGTTCAAGGGAATCTTTTGTTCTCGGATAATATTAAACAAGATTTGTTCCTTTGTTTTCATTAGTTTACTGACACGATCAAAGAAAAACGTAATGTCACGTTTACTGAATAATGAGGTATGTTTACTCAGGAATTAAAGCGCTTAAATTAGTTTTATAGAATGCCAGATAGAATTTAAGGGGCATATCGTTTTATGTTGCCGGTAGCTTCGGTAATCAAGAAAGGAATTACAAATGGAATAAGTGCGTCTAAAATATTTTCAAACAAAAATAGCTGTCACGACATCTGTTACTCAGGGAGTTACTTCCTTTTCCTGACACCTATTTCCGGCCTTTTTCTTTCCTCGCTAATGAGAAAAAGAGTTTTCAAGAGTGAGTTAGATCGATCATTAAATAAAAATAACTATAGTAGTAAAGATTACAATCAGAGTTAGAAAAAGCCCATGGTATCTCGATTAGGTGTGTGCTTCCCTAGAAAGGACACCCAATGTGGCAAGGGTTGAATTTGATGTTCGTTTATTATCACAGTTGACTGAAAAATCTTTCAATGTAAGTAATTCTTTGAGAACAAACTATGATGAGGCAATATGTTCAATATGATTCTGCGCTCCACGTCACTATTTTGAGAGATACCCAAATCGTAAAGGGATACTATGTACGACAGCCAAATAGTGTCGCAAAAACACAATTTTAAAATGATTTAACCGCGATACACAAACTTAAAAATGTGTTAAGTATCTCGTAATTACGAAATATTGACTCGTAATAACAAGTCTATTTTTTCGTTATTGTAACTACGACGAAGAAACGAGTTATAGGTTTCGTAGATAATAGACACACTCGTGATAATGAGATATTAAGTTGAGATGACAAGATGGGTATTTCGAAATAACGAGATATTAATTCTTAATGTAAAACTTTTATCGTATTAACGAGATAAATATTTCTAACAGCTTGTATTCAGCTCTTCAATAATGAAAGAAGATACAGACATAGAAATATATTCAATCGAGTCCTTTCAAACAAAAAAGAAATCATTAGATTATAGGATTTTAACTCGAGTACTTAATAGCAAAGAAACACTGCAAAGGTAACATTTACCGCCAATATATAGCCAAAACGTGCAGAAAACAGACGTCAAACCCATATTATTTATTTCAAGTCTCGAAATGAAAATATTGCAATCAGTAGCGGGTGTTACTGAGTTGTATGAAACTCGTAGCATGGATAATTAGGTAGAAATGAAATATGAAATGTTCGCAAATGAGAAATTGTAATACAACTGAACTGCCACGTCGTTTATTCGGGTGTGATTTCCTTTTTCCTGACAACGCTTTCCTCTGTTGTCTCTCCACGCTCGTAAATATAGACTGTTCTGGAAAATAAATTGGTTATCGAATGTATGATTCAAGGGCATGGTTTCTGCATCTTTAAACATAGTAAGAACAAATAGCATACTTGAAAGTAACTTGGATAAATCAGAAAAAAAAAACGTTAACTTGTATTTTCTGTTATGTAAATTATTTCTTAAGACCAGACTATGTCTGAGTTTATTTCAATTTTCTTTTAAACGAGTGATTCATCACATTTTTTTTAATGAATGTTGACTAAATTATCGTCAATGACATCCTAACTATTCTAAACAAGCACTTAATCCATTGAGTAAATTATATATGTTGTTCAATTATCATTGCTATTTTTTGAAAACAAGGAAGTAGGTTAAGTAAAGTTGACGTCGAAATCTGCTCACAAAACTGTATATATGGTCAAAATTGCATACACATATCAAAAACAGGATGTAAGCCAATCTCGACACATACCAAAGTTGAAATCTGCAGGCAATATTATACATATATACGTTTAAAGTTCGATATTGTAACTAAACAAAAAAAAGTATGTCAGTATGTCAACTTACAATACGGGGACGGACGAAGTTAAAAATACTATATAGGCGAAATTGTACAACCGAATTTTGTGTGTTTTCATATGTCTGATAAAAATAGTTTATCTTTGATGGGGTCTCTTTAAAAACCGGGGCCAGCATTTGAACAAGTTTGATACAGAATGATTAGGCAATATCACATACTAACTATCTCGCCTCTGGGCCTGATGGTTTAAGAGTAGTCAAAATTTGAACATTCTTGGTACAAAACCGCTAGAAAATGCTACACAAAAATATTAAAAATCTAGGCCTTACGATTTAAGAGACGATTTTAAAAACTCCTTTATAAGTTAAATTACTGATACCAAGTGCAGGATAACTGCTGGCCCCAGGGCAATGATTTGAACAACTACGCGACAATGATACATATCAAATGTCTAATTTCTGGGTCTTACAGTTGGCGAGAAAATTTGACCCGGGGTCATGATTTGAACAATTTTGGTACAGTATAACTAGACAGTGCTAAATACCAAATTTCATTGTTTTAGAGACGATCTTTTAAAGAACCCGTTTATTTGTTCAATACGTGATCCCTAGGGCGGCTTACCTTTGACCACAGGTACATAATTTCAACAATTATTGTGGAGGACCGCAACACAATGCCAAACATAATATATCTAACTCTAGACAAACTTTGTAGAGGTGTAATAAACAATCCTTAACACCAAATATTTAAGTTCTAGCCATGCGGTTTCAGAAAAGAAATGTTTTAAAGTTTCTTCAATTTGTCTGTGTGAAAAAGCAATGACTCCATGGGTGAGGTCTGTGTGCATTTGCATATTTAAATACGTAAAATATAAAGATATTTTATATTTGTTGTCTTATTTGATGAATCAGAACGTATCGGAATCAAGATTAAACATTGATGCAAAGAGTTCGAAACATTTCTAAATATTTGCCATAGAAATTGGTAGGATAATTTCAGAGAATTTAACTTCATCTTGTAGCGAACAGGGCAACTTTGTAAATTACGTCGTGTGGCATTTTATTCTATTCTTAAAATTTAAACGGCTGATTTTAATGTCTGAATATATACAATTATCGGCTTAAATTTAAATGAATCCTGGAATAAATAACTGGAGGAGCCGCAATGAAGATTTATTCGTCAGATTAACAACAAACAGGACTTCTATATACCTATGTTCTGTAATGTACATTATAGTTTTGTAGCTTTTATCTTGCTGTAAGATTTATAACTGGTTATAATTCAAACTGGTCAGACATAGTTCTTTTTAAGTCCAGTAGTCTTGAATTTTAACACACTATTTAATAATATAAGGTTATGTTTAACTGTAAATGTACTAAATGTTTTAAAGGAAACATACTCAAGTATGAAGAAGTTAAATTATCATGGCTAGGTCTGATCTGCTAGAAAAAGAACATTTCTTGTTTTACCAATCTTTTATCTACAAATATATCACAGTCTCTTATAATTCAAATGCAACTGATTACATGTTTTATTGTTGTATATATGTATGTATCGATGTACAATGATGAGACTATAATAAAGAATAATTGATATAAACGTATTTTGCGTCTGACAAACAATATAACAAAGAAAATGTGAAAAAGAGATAGTGTAAACATTTAAATATTACAATGATATTTAAAAACGAACAAACAACCTCACAAAAACCGTAACAATTTATAACCTAATCTTACTGCATTAACTGCCAGACCTTCTGTCTCACTGCATTCCAAGAAGCTTCCTCAGACGTTAATGCTTTGGTCGCTTATACGGTACTTTAAAAAATAAGCAAATATTATTAATTCTTTTGTCGCCTGTTTATTTCGACCAAAATCGACCATTTCTACAATTAGTTTTCATTGCCAGGCATTGCATTTCCTTCGAAATTTCCTGTCTTATTGGAAGCATTTTTGTTGTTGTTTTTCTGGTGTTTTACTATTCATTTAAGTCCTTCAAGATCTCGGGGAAATGTTCAAAAGAAAAACAATATTAACGACATGCTACGTGTTTAGTTGCATTGACGTAATTAGAATTCTTTGAATAATACTATTAGCTAATCAAAAGTGTATTAATCCAGTACTTTGTTCCAATAACCAAATTATTACATCCGGTGTACGTAAACAAGATGAGCGTCTTTTTTTTTTTTTTTGCTGATGAACTTTTGAAAATAAAAAGCGTTTTGCTGGTAAGGAAAACACTGACAGTGTTGAGTTCGAGTGCAAAAGATGGATTTATATATGATAAATGATTTTTTTGACAGGTAAACCATTTGTGATGTTATTTTGATGGTTCTTTCTCAATGCCTTCAAAACACAAAACGAAACGTGGCAAACGGCAGCGTTACATTTATTCCCCTGACCAGAGAGTATTAGAAACAAAGAAATACAAGACTGAAACTAAGATTTTAGAAGCTACTTATAGTCAAGACAGTGACAGTGATAGTATTTAGTTTGAAATAGAGGAATTTGTTGACCATAACGAGGGCGACAATAGTGACAATATTTGCAATAGTGATTCATGTACTAATAACCAGTCGGCCATGATGCAATCTACACTTACACAGAGTGACCTTCACTCACTGGCCAAAACAATTGCTGACCTATTAAAAACAGACCTTATTGATGTTCTTTAGAAAGATATAGTCTCTGAAATGTCTAAAGGTATTACGTTAGTAGTAAACAGTGAAGTTGTACAACAGGTTGCAGAAATTGAAAGCATTATTACTTTATCGAGAAATTTGAAAAACTAAAATTCGAAATTGACGAACTTAAAACTGAAAACAAATCTCTGAAGGAACAAATAAAAGCTAATCGCATCAAGAATGATGAAACGGAGCAATATAGCAGGTCGCTCTGCTTGGAAATCTGTGGTATACCTAGAGACACACTAATGACCGCAATGAGAAAGTGAAACAAAGACTTGATCACGCAAAAAAGTGTAATGTTCCCCTTGAATCGTCTGAGATTAACAAATGTCAGCGTCTTGGGGCTTTAAACCAGGCAGTATATGTTATTGGGGTTTTTGAGTGATATATGTGGATATATTACCTGCCAAGATTTTATATCACCCGAGCCGTTAGGCGAAGGTGATATTCATCTTGGCAGGTAATATATCCACATATATCACTCAAAAACCCAAATAATAATTTTATTACCCTTCCCCTGCCGAGTAAGACGATTTTAAAAAATCATTGCTGTTTAAAATGAAACGTCGAAATAAGATTCCCTTTAGGGTACCCCTTCACCGCAAAATGACGTCACAGCATAATTTGTGCTGGCGAAATGCGGTATTTTCCAAGAAGTGATAATTATGTTCTTTTGAATATTGAATTTATATCTTTAATGAAAGCCATAAATTTGGGTTAATATATCCGCGCATTCAGTACAGGTTATTTTCTTTATCTTTTATTAAATTTTTATTTCAATAATTCGTCTGTAGATCTACATGAAGTTTTTGCTTTTGTACCTAACGAATGTAAACAAGAGAAAAGGAGTAGTCTGTTGAAGACACTTTTTTGTAATTAATATCAAGGTTTGGCGAGGCCATATTTGTTTCAAATACTGATGAGAATATTTATCATTACGCTATTTTGGTAAAAATATTTTTTTGACAACTAAAAAGTGTTTGTTTATCGGAATTTACACTTTACAACATCGAACCGTACGCGCATCGTCACAGCGCTTGTTGTTTACAACGTTTATAACATGGGGTACCAAATGGGGAAATTTTATGTGTATATTACCTGTCTGGCTCGGTTATATCAATTTCTTTCGGCGGATCAATAGCCAATCAAAAAGGAGAAAAAAATCTGGAAGGGAAATAATATTAGTTACAGGCGTATAATCGTCTCAAGTTGGGACGCTCGTCAACACATATACGAAGCTCGTAGATCGTTCGGGGATGGTATATTCATACAGGAAAACCTGACATCGTACAGACAGGAACTCGGTTACGAGGCCAGGCAGCTTGTTCGGACAAGAAACCTTCTTAAAACCTTTTTTTTTTTTTTTTTTTTTTTTTTTGAGGCCCCTTTCAGGTAACCCCCTTTATTCTCCCCGTCATTTGGTTATGTATGGGTCGGGGAACCATCCCATACTAACCTTACAATCATAATACAATAATACATAGAATAGAATATACCTTCTTAAAACCTGGGTAGCTGGAGGTAAGATCTACGGCTCGCTTGCAGTAAGCGGTCCGTTGCGTGTTGTTGTAACTGACTTTCCAACAATGAAAATCCATATAAATGATATGGACTCTTTTCATATTTCTACACCTGAACTAGACTGTGTGGTGTAATGTTAGCGTGGAAGTGTAATGTAATGTTAGTATGCAGTACTCTTGTTGATGTCTATAGAATACCTTGAATAGTAGTGCTAAGACTAACGTCGATTTTTCCATTATTTTTACTCGTATGTTTAATGAATATCAATGATCTAAGAAACTGAAAATATATATTTCAGCTGTGGGCTCATTTTGTTATAAAATCCAGATAAAAGCCAATTCCCTTCAAATATTTTTATTGTAATTGTCTTGCTTGTAAACAAGCGATTATCATGTTTACTTTATAACTCAAACACATCACACACTGATACTGATTTTAAGATCGTTTGTAGTTTCCTTTAATAAAACAACTGATAGCCGCGATGCGTGTAAGCTATTGTCACGGTAGTTGTCGGTAGAGCTAGCACATTATTTGGGCCGGCGACAATGTCATACGTGCCAACAAATTTGTAATGGTTGGGGTAGAGGGTTCTACCTTCTGGACCGCCAAAAAGGCTGCAAAAAGTAATAATATATCATAGATATATTTATTTGTACAACAATGTAGGACTGTAGTACAGTCTGTAACGATGGCAAGTGCAATGAATGATTACAAATAATGAAAACAGCATGTAAAACAATAAATAATTTGGTGACTTGAAAATGTTTCCTTTCACAACAGAAATATGATATAATTTACAAAAATACATTTAAATCATCATTATATATTTAGAGTACAAAGAGTAACTAAAATATGAGACTAACCTGCAAAAAGTAATAATATATCATAGATATATTTATTTGTACAACAATGTAGGACTGTAGTACAGTCTGTAACGATGGCAAGTGCAATGAACCATCGTTAAATTCAGTAAAGTCATTGTTGTATTGTTACGGGTGACAGGTTAGTGAAACATTAGTGAACATATAACGGTATCACGTATAGGACAATATGAAATTAATCATTCTATATAGGAGTTAAGGTCAAGAGTTGGGATATCTTGGCGTATTTTATTCAAATTTCCTAATAAATTACTTCCCCTGAATCAGATGATTACGTTGGCATTAAGTTCCAAGAAGGGATAAAAGTAAAAGAAAACAACAGGCTGAATAAATCTTCTGTTTTAATAGTTTATTCAATATAAGATGGTAAAATATCCAACCCTATGACATACTCCCCCTGCTTTTAAAATGGCGTCCCGACATTTCCACTATAATAACGAAAGGAAACAAAATAAACAAACATATTAACAAATGAACGGAGGAATATCCAAGTGAATGAATGAAATGAAATGAATGAATGAATGAATGAATGAATGAATGAATGAATGAAAGCATAACGCATCTTATAAGTATGGATGAAGGCAAAATACAGTATCAAAACAGAAGTACGACAAGTCTGTTTTGTAGGCTTCCTGAAAATAAGAAAAAGCTACACCTAAGGTGTAAAATTAGTCACATCGCAGGAAAGCGAAATCGTCACATCCTTTACTGGGGAGACAACCTTAATGCTTCTGAAATACAAAATATTCAGAATAAAACAACAGGACTAAATAAAACTGTTAAAACAAAACCCATAGGTAATGTGTCAATTGAAATGCTACCATAGGTAAGAACATCAGGTCACCACTGAAATGATACACAATCAAACTTTTAACATTATTACAAATATATATCTGAAATTGGTATTGAAAAGATCTAAACCCAATCTCCATATCTGTCTGGCTGTTTCCGTTGCCTTTCTGGTCTCGATGAAGGTGCAAGACCAGGAGATCCCTGTGGTCGACGCATTGGGATACGATACTTCTGAACAGTATTTGTATCATCCTCCTTAACAGTATCGATGTTGTCGTTCACTGTCTGAGTGTTTGTAGAAAGGTCGGTGGTTGACATAAACGGAAGAAGCAAATTACGGTGTAACATCCGAGATTTCTTGTACCTTGCTCCTTCGCGTTTGACCTCGTACACTGGTATATCAGTGTTAGGTTGGCGAATGACAACGTAGGGCTCCTGTTCCCATCGGTCGGCCAACTTCTGTTTTCCCCGTAAGGAAACGTTTTTGACAAGTACAAGGTCTCCGGGAGCCAGGACAGAACTTCGAGCCTTTAAATCGTAGACTTCCTTGTTGCGTCTTCCAGTCTTGACTGCTGTTTCCCTAGCTTTGTGGTAGGCGGTATTCAGGCTGTCTCTGAGTTTAACCACATACTCCGAATGTTTGCTAGCAGATATATTATCTGTTGGCAGCTCGAAGAAAGCGTCAATTGCTAACCGTGGATGTCTGCCGAACATAAGATAGTATGGAGAGTACCCTGTACTTTCATGATGTGTGGCATTGTACGCATGAACTAAAGTAGCTACATGAGTTTTCCAATCAGCTTTCTGACTATCCTCAAGGGTGCCTAGCATCTTGAGCAATGTCTGGTTAAATCGCTCAACAGTTCCGTTCCCCATAGCGTGGTACGGCGTTGTTCGGCTCTTTTCTGTACCGGTAAGTTGACAGAGCTCCTTGATGAGATGAGACTCAAAGTTCTGACCTTGGTCGCTATGAATCCGTGCTGGGAAACCATAGTGGACGAAGAAGTTTTCAAAAAGCACTTTAGCTGTCGTCTTGGCTGTTTGGTTTCTTGTTGGATATGCCTGAGCATATCGGCTGAAGTGATCTGTTATCACCAGCACGTCTTCATAGCCTCCCTTCGACCTTTCTAAAGACAAGAAATCGATACAAACGACTTCCATGGGGAAGGTGGATTGGATTGGGACGAGTTCTGCTTTCTTTGATGAAGATTTCCGACGGATACATCGTCCACAATTCCTGACCATTTCGGCGATGTCTGCATCCATTCCTGGCCAGTAGAAACGTTCCTTAAACAGTGATGTCGTCCTATCTCGACCTTGATGACCCAGGTCGTCATGCAGTGCTTGGAACACTTCTGACCTAACTTTTCCAGGAAGGACAAGTTGTAGCCTTGGTTCACCAAAGACAGAGGACTTTCTGTATAAAACACCCTGCATTAAGATTAATTTATTCCAATCCTTAAGGTAGGTATTGATGTCAGAATAATTACGATCGGCCGTCTTAGACGGAATCGATCCATTCCTGACATGTTCAACAATGCAGGAGATGACTCTGTCTTGGTTTTGGGCTTTTATCCAATCTTTGGCTGATAAGCTACTGGACAGAAGTATATCAGTAGGGATCTGGATTACAGTTTCCTCATTTGAAGTATGATCAGGAAGTCGTATGGTATCTACAAGAGGGCCGGTATCCAAGTTAGTTGTCATACCTAGTGCCTTTACGACTTCTCGTTCAGCTTTACTTCCATGATTGATACGGGACAAGCCATCGGCGTCAGCATTCTGTAAACCACTACGATATATGACCTTGTAATCGTAGTTTGCTAAAGCAGCTAGCCATCTGTGGCTGGTTGCATCTAGTTTGGCCGTTGTGTTTACATATGTGAGAGGGTTATTATCCGTCACAACCTCAAATTTCCCGCCATATAAATACTCATGGAATTTTTCAGTCACGGCCCATTTAAGTGCAAAAAACTCGAGCTTGTGAGCAGGATAATTCCTTTCTGCTGGTTTCAATCTACGACTGGCGTAGGCAATAACTCTGTCCTTGCCGTCTTGTTGCTGGTAGAGTACCGAGCCCAAGCCTAAAGAACATGCATCGGTGTGTACTTTAAATGGCTGACTGTAATCTGCGTATGCCAGGATAGGAGGATTGGTAAGTATGTCTTTTATTTCTTGCAATGCGTTTTGTTGTTCTTCTTCCCATTTAAAAGGTGTTCTTTTTACTTGTTTCCTTTGCTTTTGTTTTTGTTTTCCTGTTGGGTGGCCAATGAGGAGGTTGTTTAGAGGTCGAGCTATTGATGAGAATCCTTTTATAAATTTTCTGTAATAGCCAGCAAATCCCAAAAACTGACGTACTTGCTTGACGGATTTTGGTGTAGGCCAAGATTTAACTGCCTCTATTTTCTGGGGATCAGCTTGTATGCCTTCTGATGAAACAACGTGACCAAGGTAGGTAGTTTTTGTTTTAAATAATTCACATTTAGATGGTTTAATTTTTAGGTTGTATTCTGCCAGTCTTTCGAAAACAGCATCTAGTCTTTCAATGTGAGTATCGACGTCAGAACTGAAGATAATAATATCATCCAGGTATATCAAGCAATCACGGAGATTAAGCTGACCCATACATCTTTCCATAAGGCGTTGGAAGGTGGCTGGGGCGTTACAAAGCCCAAAAGGCATACGATTGCATTCGTAAAACCCTAGTCCACTTCCTACTTGGAAGGCCGTCTTTTCTTTGTCTTTTCTTCGAGTTCCACCTGCCAATACCCTGATTTGAGGTCAAGTTTAGAAAAATACTTCGACCCTGCCAATAAATGAAGTGTATCGTCGATCCGTGGTATTGCATATGCGTCTTTTTTGGTACGCTGGTTCAGTCTTCTGTAGTCAATACAAAATCGGATGGTTCCATCTTTTTTTCGTACTATTACTACATTAGATGACCACGGACTGTTCGACTCTCTGATGGTGTCGTTTTTGAGCATTTCCTGAAGATGTTCTTTGACCTCATTGAAAAGTGCAGGTGGTACGCGTCGATACGGCTCTTTAAATGGCTTTTCATCTGATAGATCTATGCTATGTTTCACAGCAGAAGTATGACCAAGATCGGTGGAACTTTTTGGAAATATTGACTTCCATTTCTCAAATAAGGCATACACCTTTTCTTTTTGTTCTTGTGTTAAATTTGTGTCATCTAAATCCACTCCGTATGTGTTTATTTCTTTTTCAGGATTTGTATTGCTATTTCTATTTGTATTTGATTTAATACTATTTTCATTTTCTTTTTCAGGTGCTCTTTGCTGCTGATGGACGTTTGCAGATTTCGATGGATCAGAGTAATTTTTGGCTTTCATTTCTTTTTCAGATGAGGGGTCTCTTTTCTTTTTGTCTGTTGTCGTTTTCTGAGGAAGTATAGATGCTTCACGTAAGATGTTCACTTCTTGTAGCTGGCATAGATTCGACTTGGCTGGTATATTTATTACTTTAGCTGACAAATTGCATAATCTGACTGGAACCCGTGCATTCTTTCCTGGATTGTCCAAACTAACAACCCTCGGACACACAGCTGCGTGATTTTCAAATGTGTTTTCCATCGGTTCAGTTACTGCTGCTTTCGTATCCTTTATTTTTCTAACAAATCCTGTGACTGTTTTAATTTCCATAGGGTGTAGAGTAATATTTCTAGTGGACTTTACTGTTCCAACCGATTTATTTGTAAGAGCCTCAAAAGCCATATTCCATGCTGAACTTTCACTATGTAGAACAGTTTCTAATACCGACTTTACTTTGCGAATTAAATTTGTACCAATTATAACAGGGACCGATTCATGATATTCGGTGTTTTCAACAATCAGTGCTGGAATGAGGAAAACTTCTTCCGATAAAGATGGAATTCTGATATTAATTTCTGTGCATCCAATATATGGTAAACTTTGTCCACTGGCACATTTAACATCCAAATCAAAATCTTCCAATGAATACAGAGGTGGTACTGGATTTAATGATTCATACAGATTAACAGATATAGTCGTGACCATAGATCCAGTATCGATGAGACCTTTTGTGGTTACATTTTCAACAGTAATCGTACTTTCATTGCTATTCCCAATTATTTTCTCGAATATGGTTCTTTTCTTTTCAGGGCTTTGGTTTTTGTCTCTAGTTTGCCCCTCAACTGAGACATCGTCTAGTTTAAATCATTGTTATTTGACAAACTACTTTCTGCTGTTTGACTGTCTGGTGCTGTTTCTTTCTTCTTTTCCTCGGATCTCTTATTCTTGTCATCAGCTCCGGAGTTTTCATATTGTCTGTATCTATATCTCCCTCCAAATGGTCGGGGTTTATATCCACCTGTCTGTCTTCTACTTTCTACTTCATTCTGGTTTCTTTTAATGTCTTTGATTTCTTTCTCGAGTTCCATCATTTTCTTTAAGAGTTCATCCATTTTCGAATTTGTTTCTTCTGCTTTACGTACTGGTTGGCATATATTGATCTTATCGGGGACAGATAGGGCCTCTCTTTTCATGTCAGAAGCTTTCTCGCTATATGGAGAAGTTTCACTTTCAATTTCTAATTCTTCGATCCTCGCTTTCTTTCTTAGGTTGTCAAATGAACCCGAAGATTCATATGCTGATCTTGTAGCTATCTTTATTTTCTCTGATGATAAACCCCTCCAAAATCTTTCTTTCAACTTGTTATCCTTCCTTGATTCTTCAATTTCTCCTCTTTCTAAGGCTTGATAGAATAATGTTTCTATTCTAACACCCCATTCTGAACATGGTTCTCCTTTGATCTGCTTTGCTGAATAAAAATCATGGATGATAGAGTCTCCACTTCTTATATTGCCATAGATATCCTCCATTTTCTTGACGATTTCTTTTGTAGAAGCTGATGGTTTTAATGTGAGTAAAACCTTTCCAGCTTTTCCTGTTATTGAGTTTCGTACAGCTTGAGCCAGAATATACTCTTTATAAAGCTTTGTTTCAATTAGACTTGTGACTTCTAATTTCCACTCTTCAAACTGACTTCCGTCAAACGGAGGTATCTTAGGTTTGCTTAGAATTCTCTGCGACTCTGCAGTACCTGCATCCCCTTTGTTTTCTATTTCTGCTTTCAGATTATTAACTCTGTTTTTCTTTTCTAAAAACTCCTTTTCTTCTCTCAATCTCCTTAATCTCTCCTCTATTTCTTTGCCTTCATCATCGTCTGAACTTTCAAGGCAAATTTCAGTTTTATCTGCCACTTCTTTAACTTTTAGCTCCTTTATACTTTTCAATAGTCTATCTTCCTCTTCCTTTTGCTTTTCTCTCTTTATTTGTAGTGACTTTTCTCTTTCTACTTTTTTTCTTCTTCTTTCCTCCATTTCAAATTGGTTTCTTTCTTTTTCAAGAAGTGTATTTCTCTCCTCTACTTCTTCTCTTTTTATTTGTTTCTCTTTTTCTCCCTTTTCCTTTCTAAGTTCATTTTCTTTCCTTATACTCCCAAGTATTTCCTTTCTTAATTTTGTTTCAATATCTTTTCTCATCCTTTCCTCTACTTTTTCGTGACTATGTTTCAGTTCAGCTTCTTTTCTCACGCTTTCCTCAATTAACTGCCTTTTAAATTCCTCCACTTCTTCTTTCATTCTTTTCTTATCCATTAAAAATTCATATTCTTGCTCCTTTTGTTTCAAGAGTAACCTATGTCTGAACTCTTCTTGTTCATTTAAGAGTTTGTCTAACTCTAACTCTTTCTGTTTCAGTCTCTGTAATGCCTTTTCTTCCTTCGACATTTCCTCTTTCAAGAAAAGCATTTCTCCTTCTTTTGATTTAATTTCTTTCTTCAATGACTTTTCTCCCGTAAACTTTTCTCTTTCTTCAGACATATCATTTCGTTTGGCTCGCGAAATCTCTGGCTTCTTTATAGAATCTGACAAAGACACTCTTCTTTCAAACACATCATTTTCCAAATTGTCCGTGCCTGTCTCTCTATATCTAACGTGAATTCCTTCATTCTCTCGTGTTCCTTTCCTATTATCTTCTTGACTCAGTTTTCTGATGCTTACAGAATTCGTGCTATCATCTCTAAAAGACTCTCCTTTATTTATGTAAATTTCATTTTCAGGCATATATGAATCCAGTCTACCTAAATCTCTTAATAATTTATCAAGTTTACTTGTTTCAACACTAATATCATGACTCTCATTTCTTTTACTGGAATATATTTGTTGTGCATCTTTTTCAAATATATGTGTTGAGTCTTGTGATATATGATCTTCATCAAAACCTATTTCATCAATAATACTGAAGATAGTTTTATCATGTCCTCCTAGCTTTTGAATACTTCTGTCGCTATAGGTTTCATCAGGTTCACTAGTTCTGTTTGGTGTTTTAATCCAATCATCCCTTTTCAACTCAGTATTTTCTTTATCTTTATCTATGGTATTTACTGCAGTCAGTCTTTCTCTTTGTCTACTTTGTTTTAGCTGCTTCCTCTGTTTTCTTATCAACTCTAGCTCTTTATCTATCAACTCTTTCTCAAACTGTTCATTTCTATACCTCTCCTCCTCTTCTCTTTGGATTTGTCTCCTTCGTAATCTAATTTCTCTGTCTGACATATAGTGAGCCATCCTCTTATTTATTCTTGTCTTTATTCAATTCAGAATTTCCAAATCACTTCTATATTTTGCACACAGAATCACTTCACTTCTATAATACAACACAATTTCAGCTCCTTCAGCACACACGGTTTAATTCACTTAAGCACAAAAATGTTATTTCACTTTCAAGTATACACAACTTTGAACAACTATCACTTTGTATGTATGCAATCTCAGTCCACACAACACATAAATTCAATTTATCTTCCAACTATACACAAAGTTTACACAACACCTTTTTTTCACAAATTTCAGTTCATACAAGCAGATAAAACACAGCAATTAATTTTCATAAATATTTAAGTGGTTATTATATCCGAACCACTCTATCAACAAATAACTCTTTTAACTAGAAGATGTTATAAATAATCATACACAAATATTTCACTCTACTTCTATCTGTTGGATAACTAAGCTTACTTAGCTTAACAGTATTTGTTACCTATGGCTTTACTTTATTATCGCCCTTATTTCAAATCACGCCACTTGTATTACTTTATTATCTCCCTTGTATTTATTCACACCACTTGTAACTTTCCAGAGTTAGTTACCTTTAGTAAGTTTACGCCGTTTGTTAGTCTCGTTGAGTCAGTATTATCTCCCTTAATTTCTAGTACACCACTACAGATTAACAAGTACCACTCAAATTTTAATTAACTTAATTAATCATTTTACGGACTCAGTTTTTCTTCCAAAACCCTTTTCCAACAATGTTCAAAGAGAAAAATAGTTTGGCTCTGACTGGGATTCGAACTCCAGACCTTCGTAGTACTAACTCCTTACACTAACCACTACGCTACTGAGGAATCGATACGAACCGTAGTTAGTTTTTGATACAGGTATCTCTCTATAGAGATTAAAAACTAACAGTACGGTTTGAACACGCTTCGATAGATACCGCGCGGCTAAATCAACGGTCATCGAAAGAACGACTGTAAGTTAAAATGCTTGAACTTATTCAAAAGTGCTAAAGTAACAGAAATCTGTTTTCTAGCAACACTTTCAAGACTTTTTAACTTAAACTGTGTTATGTATTCGCAGCGGAAAAATATATTCGAAGTGCACTTTTTTCCTTACTCTTGTTGTTGTCTTTTTTTTTAAGTTTCACATAAATTGTTTTATGTTAAACTTATTCATTCTCTTTGTGTGATAATTTTTATCTTTCTATTTGCTTCTCTATAAGCAAAAAGGAAGAAGAAAAAAAACGTTATGTATTTTTCATAGGGAAAGAAAAAAAACGTGTCCTTGGTAGGGAGCGAACAAACACAATGGCCACTATACAGATTTCAAAGCCTTCGAAGTAACCACTGAGCTATTGGAGATCTAGTTCACATACACTAGTATTTTTCAGTGATAGTAATTATTGGAAATAAGGCGTGTTAGAAAGGACATGTTAGTATTTTAACAGTGCATCAGAATATACTGTCACTTATTTTGGCTAAAATCTTCAGGGTAAACTTATATATAAATTAACTACCTAATAGGAAAGCTTTCAAAAATTTATTTTTAATTCAAAAATTTAACTTTAATTTAAATCTGAATAAAAAAATCTTTATGTGATCTCTGTAAACCGTAGAAATTTACTTACTATATATAATATAATCCAGGTCCAAACTTATTCCATAAGTAATAAATAATAACACTTATCACTAAATTCACATACCAAAACAGGAAGAAAAAAAACACAATCACTATATTAACACATACACACAAAAATCCCCAGTTAAGTGAAAGTCAACTGTTCCTGGCAACTGATTTGTGGCAACGAAGAACTCCGATCTCGATCCTTGAAAACTGTAATGTTTAAGGCCTTTACGAATTACGTCGACGTATAATGTCCAAGATCTTGAAAGAGAAAGTAGGTGCCTCGTGCACGTGTTGAGGTAAACAAACATTTACCTGTAAACAGGTAAGGTGGACAGGATATCCAATAAATAGATCGCTGACTTATGACGTCACGTCTAAATCCCAATTTTAAAATGGAAGATTATATTTGTAATATTGAAGTCCTTTGGCTTCTGGTACAGAATTCTTGGTTGGGCGCCAGTTGTCACGGTAGTTGTCGGTAGAGCTAGCACATTATTTGGGCCGGCGACAATGTCATACGTGCCAACAAATTTGTAATGGTTGGGGTAGAGGTTTCTACCTTCTGGACCGCCAAAAAGGCTGCAAAAAGTAATAATATATCATAGATATATTTATTTGTACAACAATGTAGGACTGTAGTACAGTCTGTAACGATGGCAAGTGCAATGAATGATTACAAATAATGAAAACAGCATGTAAAACAATAAATAATTTGGTGACTTGAAAATGTTTCCTTTCACAACAGAAATATGATATAATTTACAAAAATACATTTAAATCATCATTATATATTTAGAGTACAAAGAGTAACTAAAATATGAGACTAACCTGCAAAAAGTAATAATATATCATAGATATATTTATTTGTACAACAATGTAGGACTGTAGTACAGTCTGTAACGATGGCAAGTGCAATGAACCATCGTTAAATTCAGTAAAGTCATTGTTGTATTGTTACGGGTGACAGGTTAGTGAAACATTAGTGAACATATAACGGTATCACGTATAGGACAATATGAAATTAATCAGTCTATATAGGAGTTAAGGTCAAGAGTTGGGATATCTTGGCGTATTTTATTCAAATTTCCTAATAAATTACTTCCCCTGAATCAGATGATTACGTTGGCATTAAGTTCCAAGAAGGGATAAAAGTAAAAGAAAACAACAGGCTGAATAAATCTTCTGTTTTAATAGTTTATTCAATATAAGATGGTAAAATATCCAACCCTATGACACTATCTTCCTATATTTGGTACGTACACTGTACGACAATCTTGTTACCCGTGTTTTAGTGGCTTTCAAAACAAATGTGCAATGCGCATGCTTACTACAAACAGCTGATCTGTGACTACGGTCCCACAGCAGCTAAATGAATACACTACCGTTACTTCACACCGCTGCTTTAAAACCAGTAGATGTATGATATTGGCCTTTACAATGAACTTTTAAACAACCAATGAAAGTGCACAAATATCCCCAAAACCGAAAAATCTTTAAACCATTTTTCATTGTAAAGGTCAATTTATTTTATGCCTACCAATGAAATATAGGGAAATATCAGTGAGATAAAAGTGATAATCCACTGTTTTGAATCAGTGAAATTACCATTTTGATAATACACTGTTTGTGCCGGAACTACTGCTTGATGAAACTTCAGGAATTTCCCAACCACGTAAATACAAGAGAATCCGCTGTATTTCAGACTGTGACAGCGAGTGAAATTTATTTACCTTGTTAAATCCAATTATAATATTGAATTCCTGAGCCTAACTAGTTGTGAACAATGATGAAATTCGCCATAAATTATTTAAAATGTCTGATTTGTTTACATAACTCACATGGACAGTATCCAATATGGCCGACTTTCAATTCAGTTGATTAAATATTACTCGGTATTAATCCGCTTTTATAATTAAAGTATGTATGGCTAGAATTCAATAAATATTGATAAACTGTGTAGAGAAAAATGAATGTTATTTGATGATAGTGTATTCAGTTTATTTCAGCAGAAGTAAAGTTATTATATGTATTGGAGATTGTCTGCACTTTTTTGTGCGGAGTAACCAAAGTACGCATTAACTGATTTGGGGCTCACCATGGGGAATTTATTGAAGGCCCTGATTAAAAATGTCATAAAATACCCATTTTTGACGTGTTGGCATAAAATAAAAAGAAAATTTGTTTGTTTTAGTGGAAGATGGGAATTTATTTCATCTCGTGAACACCATATGTTGATATTTTCACTCGTGGCTGCGCCACTCGTGAAAATATCACATATGGTGTTCACTCGATAACTGTTTGTCCATTATCCATCAAAACATACGTTCAATATGGAACAAATTTGACTATATCAAAAATAACTTTTTAGATTTTGATTTGATATGTTTCACAGAAACACACTTAACCGATCGAATTTACAACAATACTTTATCTTTGGATACATTCGACTATTTTTTTCGTAAAGATTTTACAGCATACTCGTCTGGAATTTTAGTGTACGTCTCATCTTATTTAAGACCAAAACGATTGATAGATCTTGAATCAATCTTACCAGAATCAATCTGGATTGAATTAAAAGACAAAAGTCAGTCTTTTTTCCTTTATACCGTATATAGGCAACCTAATGCACCTGTTGAATTCTGGGATAGGTTTAACTTATGTTTAGAAAGGGCAACTGAACTGAATAATAACATTATTATAAACAGAAATATAAATGAAAATATTCAAGAAGCGCATAATATAAAATTCCGTGATTTACTAAATACTAATAATCTTAAAACTGTGATTGAAATTCCAACAAGAGTTAATAACGAAACTAGTACACTATTAGATCCTATTGCTGTGTCTAATCATCTAATATTCATGGATGCTGGTATATTTGAAACGGATAAGCTTATCAGTGACCATTTTGTTACTTATATTCATTTACAAGTAAATTTTGACTTTGAAGAACCGTACAAATGGCATGTATGGAATTACAAAAATGCAGATTTTGTTAAATTGAATAACCGAATTGCTTCATACAATTGGTCTTTTCGTACAAATGACAATATTTCAACTGTCTGTGATGAATTATTAGTATTTTCAAAAACATGGCAAAAGAATTTATTCCAAAATATTATATTTAGTAAGACCGAATGATAAACCTTGGTACACTTCTGAACTACGAAAGTTTTCTAGAAAACGTGATTGCTTAAAACGTAAAGCTGTAGTCTCACGAAAGCCTTCAGATTGGGTCCAATATAAATTTATCCGAAATAAAGTAAACAATATAAAAAAAATATGCACAAGAGACATATTTCAATAACCATGAACATTCTCTTTTTGAATCATCTACAAATAATCCATCTCAATATTGGAAAACAGTTAAACATTTTATTAAGGAAAACTCCTGCAAGACCACTACATTACCCCCCTAAAGAAGAATGCCAGCGGCGAATATTCAGTCTCTGAAAGAGATATAGTGAATACTTTAAATGATTTCTTTGTCTACAATAAATGATACATCAACTCTTCTTCCTGTATTTGAAAACAAATGCGTCTTTTACTATTTCAAGACAAGAAATATCTGAGGTTATAAAAATTTAGTTGTTAGAAAATCAAGCGGTCCTGATGAAATTAGTCACCGTATGTTAATAGAGACTTCTGATACTATTTGCCAGCCTCTTTTTTGCTATTCAATCGATCCTTAAATGAATGTATCTATCCGAACTCGTTTAAACTTGCACATGTTATGCCATTATTTAAAAAAAGGTGATAGAGATAATCCTGCAAATTATCGACCAATCTCATTAAGCAGTTGTATTGGAATACAATCATCAGAGACGTGTCCTTTACCAATCAACTGCACAATTTCATTCATTAACCATAAATAAGATTTTGTTTGGTGATGAAAATCTTACAGAACAAGAAAAATACTCTATAATTCATTGCAATCCAGAACTTGTAAAAAGTACCGAACGTTTCAAACGTTAATTTATAGTTTATGATTAAATCTAGTTAGTGAATGCTTTATCGAAGAATAAATTCTAGTCTTCATTCCCTGCATAAGTTAGGGGTCTATGCGGTGGAGGGGCGGCACAATTGTAACCAGTGCACGACATTTCGTCGAAAGACATCTCGTCGAATACGTCAGTTAGTCGACACTGAAACTTCGACAACTGATCGAAAATAAATTTTAATCCTACAACAATTGAAATCGCCCCCACCACACAAATTCTGGGGCGCGCTTGATTAGATGGCTATGATGGTAAGTAAATATGAGTAATGATCAGCTTGGTCAAAACTACCGTTAACTATGAAACATATGGAAAAAAAAATATAAAAAGTTTGAGTGAACTGTTTGACAAGAAAATATCTTACTCCATAATTTATAAAAATATTTGGTCATTTTTTAGTTTGAAGTTAGCTATAATGGATAATAAACTAGATTTTTTTCTAGAGTTCACGTGGTGGCCGAAAATTAGGTCTTGAAAGTTATACGTACTGTAAGGACAAGGAAGATAAAAAATCAGGAAAAATATATTGGAAATGTGATAACAGAAATTGTAAAGGGCGTATCATCACTGCAATAAATGACCAAATTTTAAAGGAGACTGCGCATAACCTACACGGACCAGACATTGCACAGGTGGAGGTGCTGAAATCAATGGCAAGAAACCAAAGACAAAGCAAGTCAAAGTCAAGAAACTCCAGCAAAAATGTTAAATAAAGAACTTTCATCTGATCTTCCACAAGAATTTCGAGCCTACTGGCCTAAAGAGTCGAAAAACGAGATATTTGCCTGACCGTCACAGACCAAAGGGTGGATTTTGAAGATGCTTGTATCAAAGCATTCACTGTTGTTTTCCCAACTGCAAGTGTAGAATGTTTTTCACCTTTCTCAAGCCCATTGGAGGAAAATTGGTGATCTTGACCTTAGAACACAATGCATTGAAGATGACAATTTTACAGTAACTATGAGAATGTTTTTGCAGTATTTGCTGAACTGTGTGAAAGTGTGTCCGAGGTAGCCCACGTATTCATTCCATACATGGAGGAGACTTTCATCGGGTGTTACCGCTTTAAGAGTAGACAAAAACCTGATGGATCACTAGTAAGCAAATTAAATTATCAAAATAAAGTAAAGAAACAGATAAATATATATAAAAGATAAAAAAAATACAGATAAATAGTATATAATGATGAAAATATAATTACGTACATTTACGTAAGATTGATACAAAATCAACAATTTTGCAGGTATTCAAACGTCAGTATTCAAACTATCCCTTTGGAATGTCAACAGCCGCACTCTTGCCAACGAGCCACGTACGAACAACCATCTGGAGGGATGTCACAGGCGATTCAATGCTATTGTCGATAAACACCACCAAAAAATATTCGAATTCATAACAAAACTCAAAGGGGAACAAGCAAGGACGGAGACTGTCGTTGAACAGCTAGTTGCAGGGGGAAAGCCAAATGAGATGCGACAAAAGGTAATTTTTAAAAAATCGTTTATTATTCAGAGGAAATTTACTAAATATGCATAAATGAAATGATGTTTAAAATGGATATCATTTGTCAATGATATTATAATGTGACACATTAGGGAGAGGGCATTTGTAATGTTGTAATAACTTGTCGCCCAATCCTTTTTTGTACTTTGCTAATAAAGATATTGTTGCATGTTTTGTGCATTGAGAAGTATCGAATAAAATATTATTAAACTAAACAATAACCAAATATCGTACTGTTCACAGTGCATTTGTAAAAGAACTTTAAGAGTTTGCTCAATAAAAATACGAAAACCGAGGAAACATTTTGTAATAAAATCAAACTAGAAATTTGGTAATTGCAATTTAGTGTGTATTATAGAACTAACTTTAGGCAATCTTAGTGTTCCTGCAAAAGAACAATAAAAGGATGAAAAACAGCACTGCATGGGTCCTAACACAGCTGCATTACGCTAAGTGTCAGTAGAGCTTTCCTAATGGAGACTAAATGTCTTAACGGCTTGCAATGACTGACACTTATGTCACTAATGGATTTAAGTCTTAGCGTAGGAGAAGGCCTTATTACCTGATGACAGGCTTATTTGAAAATATTGTTTTTAGCTCTAAACGTATAATCAATATCTTATCCTGAAAAAGAATTCTCTAATGATACCATTAGCGTTTATAAGAATTAAAGGCCATATATATTTCAGCAATTAACTGTTAAAAGACTCACACTGAAACGTTGAAGTCATTTTTCTGCTTTCGTTAAAATATTCTAGATGTATATAGCCTAGAAATAATGGCAGTTATGAACCAGTCTATAATTAATTGCAGTCTACGAAAATGCGACATGTGCACGGTAAACCAAATTTACAGACCAAGAACAAAAATTGACATAATCCTACTGTTTGTAACAATGCCGAAAAACACTTCAACCTCTTATGAACAGAACAGAAATCAGAACATTCCTTTATTAACTCAAAACTTATTACAGTTACATGAGTATGCAATGCAACATATATGTACAAGATTCAATTCAATTCACATGACATGGTGCTACTGTTATGTTATATAGAGAAAAAAAGAGGGTAAAAAACAAAAGAAAGAAAAGAAAAAAGAATACATATCTTTTAAAGAGTTAAGGTTTGGAAGGAGTAAGTGGGGAAATGTAATGGTTACGCAATTACTTTGTACGTTGTGCGATCTTTGGAACGCACTATATTATAATCTGACCGAACAAATCAATTTGAAATAGACTATATAATGATTTTTCAATTTTTGGGAGTTAAATCTATCTTTAGAACAGCAAATGAAAAAGACTATAGAATTGTATGACTTGTATAGAAAACGCTATACATATCTGTGTCAATCATGAGGTTCTGAGTGATACAAAACGATGCACTATGGTTATTGGTCATTAAGTCAAATCGAGTGAGTAAATAGTGAACAAAATAAATACAGATCTAATATTTCTTAAGAATAGTACGTATGCAAACATTACAGAAAATAAATACCCAATGAAAAATTTGTCTTGAACTATAATTGGACAGAAAAATACTATAAAAAATTTAAAAGTTAATATTGTCAGCAGTAAACAAGCTAGATTGTGTAAATTAATAATGACAATGAATAAGATATGTTATATTATAGGTTTTGACAGCTAAATTACAATATGAGTAAGTGAGCATGATATGAAATTGTAATTTGGTTAATAGTTTCCATAGTCACGGGATATAAACGTTTTTTAGAATTCATATTGTTCTAAGTCTTTATATAATTCTAGAGCTACTTATATACCGCTAGACTAACACCTGCAAATAATTGATTTATGGTAACAGTAAAATCTCAAGATGAAGAAATAACATCTGAAATATAAATCAAGTTCCTATATGCTGTGTTAACCAATATCATTATTATGCAGACATGAAGAATGTTGCTGAAAACTTATAGTTGTGTGGACGTTATTCTGGTCCCAAATTAATATGCAAAGCCGATATAAAATAAACAACCATTGCAAACATATAACAAATGCTGGTTAATTTCCGGTGATAAAAATGAAAAATACTTAAGGTCTTTTTTCAAATTCTAAATAATCTATTTTCTAACCCACGCTACATACGGTGTCTTAATGCTTTGATTTTGATTCTGATTTACACAGAACAAAATGCTAATACATCCTGGTATTTACTCGCATGAAATCAACAAATTGTTTTATGTTTCATCTTTGCGAGCAATAAGTATAATAGTTTCTTTCAGTGCTTTGATTTCCTTTCGTTGGAAAAATCATTGAAAGTAAGAACTTTTTTCTTGAACAGTTAGGAGGAAATACCAACATGAGTGAACATTTCCTCAACAAGTAACATCTTATTGAACGTTTCGGAATTACTTTTACAAGTGTCAACACAAGTCTTAAGAAAATACACAAGTTCATGAAATGCGCGCAACTGTTGAAAGATTTTATGTTTCTTCTTTTTGGACGCCAGCTATAACAGAAACTAACAGTTAGTCGGTAGCAATTTTTCAAAGCATTTAAAGTTATTTAATTATGTATTATTTAGGAGGTATAAAACTGTGTTGTAAAATTGCACACTGACGCCAAAATCTCCAACAAAAAATCTTCCTTTGGAGCAATTTTTGTAATTAAGTTCGAAATTGAATAGGAAAAAAGAATTGGTAACTTAGAACAACTAGAGCTATCCTTGAATGCGATTCATATCCCCACCAATGCCTAGGTGAAAGGGAAATAAGTCTTAGGGAAGAATGCTATGTTTAAACAATCACTAAGTTTATACATGTAATACTGATAACAATAAGTAACCTAAGTTTACTTGATAAATAAAGAAGACAAAAATTACTGGTATAGTAAGTATTCCGCTATAACAGTCAAAACAAAAAAGAAACTAAACGCGGACAAAACCGGACAGGGTAAATTCCAAACGCTATTTCTGTTCTCTTGTCAAAGCATGCGGAAAATACAAAAATGTTATGTGAAGTTTAAATGCTAGGTACTAATATGTTTTCATAATCAAAATATGTCATTTTCTAAATGAAGGCATATTATTATGTCAAAATAAAAGTAATAATTATGACACTTAACGTTAAAGTTAATACCTGTACTGGTTCTTGAGTTATACAAGGAAATATGTATTTTTAATTTGTTAATTAAGTTGCAAAAAAAGAAAGTATAATTATGGCAAAAAATATCACAGTTATAGAATTCGGCAAATGGATTTGGCTTATGATCTATCATATATATTCTATATTTCAAGTTTATACCAGCAATAGTTCCAGAGATAATCAAGGGACAATACATTTGAGACATATTCTACGTAAACAAGTCAAAAGAACAATAACATTGTTTAGTATCAAACGCTTTTAAAGCTACAAAAAGTAGTTTACACCAGGTAACTATGAACTTCGAGTGTGCACATTTACTGGATCAAAACAAGAAGGAATGGTATAATTATATTTTACGTTAACATCCTGTTATAGTTTCAGAAATATTCAAGAAAAGGTAAATTTTTGGACATTATCTACAAAATACATTTGCTTATAAGACATATTTTGTTCTCAAAATTCAAACTCAGAATTAGGGGCAGGTGCGTCTTATAAGAATCTTTTAGAATCCAAAACGACTTTTGCTGACTTTTTTCCACCGCCAGCCAGCGTAAATGTTATACCAATGGTATCGGGGTCATTCTTCAGAACTAATTTGCATTTAGAATCATTTCAGAAACAGAATGAGATGACAGATGTGGCCGGGATTTGTATATGGTACACTAAAATCCAGTAACGATGCTTAGAATATTTTTCACTTCATACCAGGTCTTATAATAAGGTCAATGCAAAATTACAGATTTTAACCCGAAATTAAGGATGCGTCTTATAAGGAAGAATGCCTTATAAGCTGGAAAAATAAGTGAGAAGGGGACATAATTACATCAAAGTACAAATCAGAATTATCTAACATGGCATCCTCAGATTTTAAGGAAAGATGTAAATTTTTGGACAGTTTCTAAGGGAAAAGGGGGCAATAATAACATCAAAGTACAAGTCATAGTTATCAAACTTGGCACACGGAGGTACACTTTGAACTTATATATTTTAAGTGTTAAGTACTGGTTTAAGAGATGTTACAGAAAAAAGTATTTTTTGGATATTATCGAAGTGAAAAAGGGCAATAATTACATCAAAGTAAAAGCCAACGATATCAAACTTGGCACATTTATTTGCAGTTTAATCTTTCATAGATTATTTTGTTTTTTTAGTTAATAACTCTACTGATTCAAGAGATATTTCAGAAAACATTTTCTCAGTGAAAAAGAGAGCATTACTGAAACAAAATACATCTCTGATTTAAAATGAAAATGCATAATAACTTATACTTGTTTTACTTAAGTTAACTGAATAAGATCTTTCATAGTCTTGACATATTTATCAGAAACCTAGTCATGTCAAATATATATTATACGTGTTAACGGTAACAATATTTTCACAACTTTGCAAAGTTTAAAATACAATACAATTACTGTTGGAAATTTCAGATCTACAGGGATATACAACTTTATTCATTGTCAATGTTTTCATATTTGTTTCAGAAAAAGCTTTTTTTCTGTTAACTGCGTTAGTTACGTAAAACAGATAAAAATATCAAACGCACTTGTAAATCAATTGTATCGAGTGATTTACGACAACTGTCTTAGGAAACACACGTTTGATTTAATGTCTCACTCTTTCATAAAGTATTCAGGCAAGATTCAATGTGGTGCTTTCATATGTTTCTTAGACACAAACCAAAAAAAGCCAGGTTTACTGAATCTGTCCGCTTATGAGCAACAACTGAAATCAATAGAGTAAGGCGTCATAAAAACTTTGTAAAAAAGAAATAAAGTAAATTAATATAATACTGTGGTGCTGTAGTTCGATAAGTTCAAAACAGAACGTTATTATCAGAGGATATATACACACACATGTTTCAAGTATATTGTATGATCGTATAGTTTACCTAGACTCGTCGTACAAATTTACATCACAGAAAAAAGTGACAGAAAAAGAATATAAATAAATACAGTGCGTGCCTAAAAGTGTTTTCTCGGTGTTTTGTAAATTGTTTTTAAATGTTGGAAAGATCCTTATTCTTTGTTAGTGTGTGTTCTATCAATCATGCAAAATTGGTAATAATCATTTTACTGTTCGATTATATCCATGTATAAATCAAGCATATCAAAAGCCGTTCAAGTTTTTTGTAGAATAAATATAAAGCTGCTGGTTTAATCTATTCATTTACAGTACCATGGGTTTTATAACGAGCTAATTCTAATAACGAAAAAATACAACATAGAATTTTAAATGATAAATTGCAGACAGGTTAAATATACATTTACCTCTAAAAACAAAAAATGATTTTTAAAAAGTACGAGACCCTCGAACATTTCTCAAATCCCGCTATATAATATGGCATTTTGTTAAATGTTAGAACTTTCGACAGTTTTATTTACTTCGAATATTTGGAAGAAGTTTAGCAAATTCTTATTCATAGCACTTGATAAGTAACAAGAAACAACTTCCGTGTGTTAAAACATAAAATGTTGTGTGTGTTTTTTTTCTGTTTTTTCCGCTACAGATTGAAAACAATACATTTTTGTTTGCTCGATTTGTCTAATCAAAATTACTATTTTATATTTATAAATCGAAGTGTTCAATTAGATTTATAAATAGATTTAGGGACAAAGGGCTTTTAGCATTTGTTTTCTATAGTTCTGATACACATTATATTCGGGATACTTTTAAAACCCTTTAACAGACTATATTGTACCAATATAGAAAATGGTGTATGTATGAGATTTAAAGACATAAAAACTTTATATAAAGTGACACCAGGATTAATTCAGTACTTCAAGAACATATATAAGTTTCTCATTACTTAACTCTGGTCATTCTAGAAAGCCTGAGATTACCTGAGTGTGTATGCTTGAGTGTAGATTAACATCTATGTGCTGACAACCATAGGCAAACGCTAAGAAACAGACAAAAGCTATGAAACAGACAAAAGCTATAAAACAGACACAAGCTATAAAACAGACAAAAGCTATAAAACAGACAAAAGCTATAAAACAAACACAAGCTATGAAAAGATGTGTACGAATCAATAATAAGCATTACTGTTGAAGTAACTAACTTTTTAAACATGTAAAATTAATTCATGTCATTAAGGTTAGACATAATTAGTGCGATAAACCGCTGCATTAATTTTAATTCTTCATCTAACAGACTAAGTGTCTCGCTGCACCCTTAATTTTAGAAAAGAAAGGCAAATTAAATTAGTGTTGTCGCTTACATAATGTTATTTACCATATCGTTTCTGTTTTAGCTTTTATTGTCAGACAATGCATTTCCTGTGAAGTTTCCTGTATTATCGGGAGCAATGTTGCATTAATTGCTTTTGAGTTTCACTGTTCATTTTATGCATGAGGTCTCTGAAAATATAAATTAAAAAAATCCTCATAATTCACGAAATGTCGCGTGCCGCGTGTTACATTGACTCCCTTAATACAAATAGTTTTTTTACCATACAATAGCTTTCTTTATAACCCTATGTAATATCATATTATGCATTAATGCAAGTTAAGGATCATATAATTTTGTTTACAATCGTACAAATGTTTATACGAATAGAAATTACTCTATGTATTTTCTACGCTAACATAATGCATCTTGCTAGAACTGTTATTTTCGAGTAACAGTATAAGCTAAGAAAAGTGAATTGTATAGAAATTGAATAGATGATTGTATGCAACTTTTAAGTTCACCAAATTCATACGCTAATCAATAGAATCAGTATCTAATATTTTTTCCCATAATTCTTGAGTATTACTGAAAAATACTTAATTTGCTCAATAAAAATGGTTAAAAAACTGAGAGAAAATTTCCACCATAATAGAATACTGTAAAGAAGTGTATATATAATAGAATATTTCAGGACGTTTGTTGTATTTTCGTCAGTTTTATACTATACAATCAGTCTCGGGGAATAATAATAGGATTAAATATAGAACTATAGGAGCCTTGGCACTGCTGAATCACAGCGGGGACCTTTCTAACGGATAAATGTATACGGCTTGCAATGACTGACACTTGCGTCAGTAAAGTAAGTCTTAGCGTAGGAGAATGCCCTATTATGTACTGACAGGCTTATTGGAAAATATTGTCTTTGCTTTTCCAAGTATAATCAATACCGTGCTCAGAATAAGAATTATCTTGCGAAGCAATTTCAAAAATAGTGCATAAAACGACCACATTAAATTCTGAAGTTAAACGGATTCAGCCTTAAACTTATATTTTTTGCTGCAATTATTAAAACTGCGCCAGATGTAAATAACCTAAGACAATTTCTGAAAGAAATTATCATAATCATCATCATTATCATTAGTATTATTTATTTATTTATATATTTATTTATTTATTTATTTATTTATTTATTTATTTCCGTAAAGACAAGCACGTGATGGCGTAAAATGGCAAAAGATAGATCATGTAAAAATACAAATACGATAAATTTTAAGTCTGATATTAAAAAAATATATTAGACTATAACAATAAAAAGGTAAACTATATACCAGGACATGTTGTCATTACTCAGGATAACACAACAAAGAGGATATAAATCTACTTATTCCAATTGTGGTCCTGAAAACGAAACATATTTGTAGAAAGTGACGGCACATTTAGTAATTAAGTATTTAATTGCATATTACTCTAAATTGTAAATCAGTTTATACAAAATGAGTAGCGAAATCTTGACGTAATCTCTGAAACCAACCGTGAAGATAACAATGATGAAAAACATAAACTTCTTGCCATTAGATAGGCCTTTTAGAGAGAAAATGTATTTTGTCAAATTCGTTCTTAATCACTTGATTTATTTTGCTTTCATTTACTTCACTGGTGAAAACAAAAAATATTCTTTATATAAGCGTTGGTAGGTATTGCACAACCTAGGTAGGTACGCTGGATTTCTAAGTTCATGCGCTGTAACTAACTTTTGTTCGGGAAAACACTCCACTTAAATAGTTCTATACTGCTGTTGCTGCTAGATGACAATAATTTTACAATAACAAAAGTAGCTTTTTACTGGAATTTAAAAATTTCAATCAAACAAAAGTACAGAATTATCGCCTGCTAATATGGTAAGTGTTACGTCTAAGTTTATCAAGTAGGTCGAAACTGGAAAAGACAGCTCCGTCGACGATAACTTTTCAGAGAATTCCTATCAAAGTAGTTTGCTATTCAAACAAGACTCGAATTTGATTGTTATAACTAACACAAATATGCAACGCACATAATACTAATTTACCGACTTGAACAAAACAAATGACTTCCTGGTTTCTTATTTCGCAGCTCATAAAGATTCCCTCATTTTTAACTGGTCATATTTATTCATTCTGCTCACACAAAACACAAATGCTTCTTTATATTTAGATAAAAAACGGAAAAAGGTCTATATCGCCCTAGAAAACTATGTATATGTGTAAAATGCCTTAAATAGATCGCTTCAATTCTAATATTGAACAATTATGTTTTAGCTTGCACTTTGCATATTATAGTTTTTTAACAGACTATAATGCTAGCTTCGTTTATATGAACATAAAAACGTTGTTTGAATGAAGATTCAAATTTTTAGAAATTCTGACGTATTTGTATTCTGAATACAAATGCAAAATTCAGACGGTAAGAATAAGTTTAATACTGATTTTGTCGAGTTAATATTTGTAATAGAAATGTTGTTTGGCAATCTGATTAAAATCGGCCCCAAGTGTACTTCAGTCAGATTGGTTGTTTGAAAAATATCTGGTGTCTAAGTTACAAAACAAATAGTGCGTAATAGAGCTGCACGTAGTGTGAAGACCGAGATCATATAGTCAACGATGCAGAAGTCACTTATATGCTAACTTAGACATCTAGCTATTTCTTAGAATGTTTAGTTCACTAGAGTTACTGCTGTAGCTCTTGACCAGTACGTGTCAAGAATTAATTGGTGGCAAATAGGGGAACAAAAAGAGAAAAAAAATGTATTTGCAGTACCAATGTACTCTTATATGTTGTTTAATTCACTTGTTATGCGGACAGGTAGAATGTTGCTTAAATTTGATTTATGTGTGGATATATTCAGGTCCCAAATGAATTGTGACGCAGATAAAAATAGCAACCGTAGACGAAAAAGAAATGAAAAAAGTAACTTGCTGATTATAAGGATTTTTAACGCTTAAGATTGTAAATCACAGTCGCAAGTGAGCATAATCCAGTGTTAATTGTTAGAGGCCAAAAGGTCCAGTTCCATTTAGTATTGCAATGAAAACAGCTAAGTAAAACCCTATATCTATAAATCTTTCGAAAACACAAATGGTTTCACAAAGTTGATGACACATCCCCTAAATGCAAATTAGGTACGGTTACGTAAGTTGTTTCGAAACCCTAATGCAGCTCTAACTTGTTTTTACAAAAAAATGTCAAATGACTTATAAATTTTATGCTGAACACTTGTAGCACGCATGTCAATCCAATTATTTTAGCATATTTCATTTTTGCACTTGAAACTGGATCTTTGAAATGACGGCAGGTAAAATGTCTCATTCTCAAAGCACCTTTTATTTACTTCAAGGTTTAGTCTTGTCGCCCAGGCATTACGATTTTGTGGAGGACTTTCTAATCTAATTAACATGTGTAAAGCACTAAATGTCCTTTTAAATAGTCTGTGTTGATTGAAATACAAATGTGAAACAAGAAGACCTTGATGGCCTTAAATCGCTTACCTGAGAAAACTTCTAAAAACAACACAGTGTAGTGTATGGATTTATTATCAATATACAAAGAACTAGGAATGATGCATGCCAATAGCAAGGATGTTGGTTGCTTGAAAAAGAGCTTTAGAAAATATCTGTAATTATTTTATTCCTTATTTCCTTAGATAAAACATAACATCCTGTAAAGACAATGATCCCAGGTGCAAGACGATGATCCCATGGGCAGTAATATAACGATATTGTTACGCCCCAGGCGTTTGCTAAGAAAACCACAGTACTAATTGGACAGGGGTATATATGTATGCTTCCGGGTTGCACCAGCTTACGGTGATAGATTCAATCTACTATTGATTTCAGCAGGTGTCCTCTATTGGCAGGGTCTGTTTAAAACAGGTTTGGTCACTGGACCTTGAGGACACTGGTTCGATGATGGTTATTAGTTTCTTTCGGTGTCCGTAAGGAAAAGGGTCTTTATTGGCCAAGTCTGTTTATCAGTTACAACACCTACTATACTCTGTATTCTCTCTGCCTTACCTATGTGCGTGTCTTGATACAGGGTGACGGCCGTTAGACCAGGATTCAACACTCTTATCTTACAAGTTGTTCCATTATTTATGTCTATAAGGGTTGAAGCCATAACTAGTTCATATTGATTCTTGAAGTTCTCTGAAGGCTCTACCACATAGTTTGCACACTAATCAAGATCATCAAGTTCATTTCTCTCTACATATGCACCAACAACTGCTTCAGATCTTCCAGGCACACATACGTCATCTGCAACGATGACTCTCCTTGGTCTATTCTGGTTACCAACTTGAATACAAGGAATTTCTTTCCCATCTAACACTATGAGTCCCTTACTCAAAAGCAAGTCAGCCGGTCTATCACCAGTACCGGTTAATATGTCAAACCAAAGAAGTGCGTCATCCTCGATGTCTGCCACAACAACCTCATGTATTGCTTTATATGGCCCTAAGGTTACATTAAATTCAGCTCTCCCAAGCTCTTTGATTTGTGTTCCATCTGGCCCTCTCAGCTTTTCAGATTTTACCAATCTTGGTCTCTTGTCCTCCCTAATTCTCTGGAATATCCTAGAAGATAACACTGTCCTTGCTGCTCCTGTGTCTGCTGTAAACAGGGTCTCAACCTCTTCTATAAACCCTTTTACATAAACTCCATCACTTATACCATCTCTCTTTTTTATGCCCTTCTTCACCCCTTCCCCAGTCTCTGCAGTATCACTGTGGCCTTCATTCTCTAGTTGGACCTTTTCCCGGCCACTGGGGTAGGTCCCTTGAAGTTTAAACCCCGATTTCATGAAGAAGAATTGTCAGCCTCTTTCTTGCTTTCTCCTTGTTCTTCCTTATTTACATTTCTTCTTGGGCCTCCTTTCTTTGGGCATTCACGCGCATAGTGACCGAATGCATGACATAGGAAGCATTCAACTTCATTTTTTCTTCGTTTAGGCGATTATCTGTCGTGCTTAGTCTCATTGTTTGCCATGGTTGCTGCCTCAAGTTTCTCTAATCTTTCCAGTATTTTAGACAGAACTTCATTCTGCTTAGAATTACTTGCTAATCCCTGACAATCACCTGATGCTTTTGTGCCAGAACTTCCATTCGATTGAAAAAGGCTCTTTTCTGGTATTCTACACACATTCCTTGGTTCAGTTTCTGCTAACCTCTCATCTGGCAAAGCTCTCCTTGAAGACCTATATCGCCTTTCCCCTCCTCCAAATGTCCGTGTCTGAATGAAATTTACAACATGATACACAGCTTCATCTATTGTCTCAGGCTCATTATGGAATTCTATCTCAAACCTAACTTCTTCATCCCTTAGTCCATCTAAAAACTTTCTCACCAGGTCTTCTTCTCTGGTTCTTCTGTCACGGTATCCATGGGCTTTATCATATAACATCTTCAGGTCTGCTGCATAGTCTTCTGCAGTCTCTCCAGCCCTTTGATTACGCCTACTAAATTTAGCAGCATATGACCCACTCTGAATCTGTTAGCCATTTCCCTCACTAATTCATTGTAATTATGTAAGGCTTCCTTTGGAAGTTGACCATACAGAAACTGTGCTGCCTGACCTTCAATACGTGGGAGCAACTGATCAAGTTTATCCTCATTGTCCCAGTTATACCTGTCAGCTATAGCCTCAAACCTGGCAATCCATACTTGCCAATCTTCTTTTCCAGTGAACATGGGGATTTTAACATTTTCCGCAACTCTTGTCCTAATACCATGTCTTCTACTTTCCCCTTGTTGGCATCTGTGCCATGACTGGTTCCTTTGGACTTGGGTTCCATCCCCGATGAGTCTACCTTCATAACTGGCTGAAGCATGTGGGTTAAGAGAATTAAGGTTGGCATTGCATGGTTAGGTCCATGGCCTCCCCCTTCCTAGGAACCCCTGGTCAGTTGGAGAACAGTAGTCATTATTTAAATTCCCTCTATAAAGGTTATATGTTCTGTGCCCTGCGTTTCTTAAATCCTCTAGTGTTTGCCTGCTTTCTGGTACTGGTTCAGTCTGACTTGGACTTTTAGGCATTGCTTGTTTCAAATTTTTCAGTTCTGACACTACCTCTTTCAAAACACCAGTAATATCACTCAATACCTGGTTTGAAAGGTTTCCATTCTCCCTATCAGCCCTTTGATAGTATAAACTGCAGCATCTAGACAAACTTGCGAAATAAATTCAGGGTGCCTTCTTAAAGGAGGTTCTTGTGAAAGCTGAGATGAAACATACATCATATCCTCTTGAGTAAGACTGTGAATGCTACTTGACCTTGAAAGTTCATTTCTTTGGGTATCATGGTGCCTAAAGAACACCTCCCTGTCACTTCCTGCTGGGGTGTAATGCTCCATGTCCTAATAGTACTTCATGGTTCGAATCTCTGGATCCTTTAAATAACGAAAGGATTCCACCGCTGCCACCAAAAATATGTTACGCCCCAGGCGTTTGCTAAGAAAACCACAGTACTAATTGGACAGGGGTATATGTGTATGCTTCCGGGTTGCACCAGCTTACGGTGATAGATTCAATCTACTATTGATTTCAGCAGGTGTCCTCTATTGGCAGGGTGATGATGGTTATTAGTTTCTTTCGGTGTCCGTAAGGAAAAGGGTCTTCATTGGCCAAGTTAACAACTGTCTGTTTTGCACCCGGTTCTAATATAGAACTTTCATACGGGACTGATTGTGTATAGACTCCAACTTTAGTAATTTTCTAATTCTAATTTAAACTACTAAATGCACAAGGAAGATAAAGCTATTTTTCATAATATTTAATACGTTACCCAAAAAATCAACTATAAATGTTTCAATACAATGGTAAGCACAACAACTGCACACTACTTTACAATTATTTCTAACAAACTGAATTGTTTGCCTTTTAAGTGAGATGGCAAGGTTAAATATGACAGTAAAATCTGAATGATATAGAATTCTTTAGTAGATGACAACGAACTTCAATATATTTCATTGTTAAGATAATCTATGACAAACTCTTATAAAATAGCCTAAAAATGCTTCAAAAACACGAAAATGAACCAATAAGTTTAATGCAAAAATCGTACCAAAGTAAGTTTAAATTCTTTTTCCCCGAAATAATGACGGAGTTAAGCTTAAGAAATTTTGCGTTGGAGTCCCCGAGTGCACTTTTCTCGGCTATTTATACCAAAAGACTAGTGCAGAGTGTGAAATGCACAAACCGCATCGCTCAGGGTGAATTCCACATCCCACAAAGTGCATTGTTGCATTTGCACAACGCACATAGCGCACGGTGCAATGCACAAACTTTTCTGTGCAAGCAGGTGCTCGCATAAAAATAACAAATTTCATTAGATTTCTGAATGAAAGTAAGCATAAAATTACCACAAATAAAAAATATGCACCTCATATGATCGTTTCCTTGGATTACTAGCATAAGCCATGTCTTGAAGTCTTGCAAAAACACTTTAACGAACTTTAAAGTAAATCTGTATACAAGGATGCTGGTCGCGTAGCAACTGCCACAGAGTGCGCAAAATATGGCGACCGTTGAACATGTTGAAAGTGAAAGAAAACATTTCAGTCATAATCTAACAAAACACGTACTATAAAGTGTGTCCGTCTTGTTTTTATTTGATATAGAATCCGTTACATTAAAGAGGTTATACCCAGATAAGAGATTTAGAGCCATCTTGGCCCTTATATTGGTAATCTTTTGAAGTTGTTTCTCTTTTGTTATGTCCTCTGTTTTCAATACTTTATTCACCTTTATGCTGAGTAAAATAAGGGAAATGACATAAGAAGTTTCTATGATAATTGCACCGAAGTTTCTTCTTTTCCGGAAGATAACATAACGGCAGGTTAATTCCTAGGTAAATATCCTCTTTTCTGGGAAATAATGTAAGACCGGTTTAAATTTTTAAGTTGTCTGATATCTTTGGAAGTGCTTGCTTCTCAATGAAACACTTTTTTATACATAAGACTTCTTTATACCAAAGTTTTGAGAAAAAAGACTTAAACATAAAAGTGACACTTTCGATATCTTTGAACATGAAAATGTTTCTCACAGTTCGAAGCAAAACATTTACTAGATGACAGAGCAATGGCATATTAAAATAGAAAAACTTTTTACTTAATATCAAAACAACAGATATATTTGTCACTTCAACAATTTGTTCAATCTTTTTCTACCATTCTTAATCTAATGCGCCGATTATAGTCAATGCATGGAGCTTTCTAAAAAAGGCATGTTCGATTCATTATAGATGGTAAATAGAGCAATTACTTACTAATATACTTTAGTTTCTTCTAAATTCCGCCATTTTTTCATTATGTTAAACATTGCCGAAGGAAGCCGAGAATAGAATCTTTTTTTACCTGTTTCAGGTGTGAATAAATATTTTCAAACTGAATAATGAATTCTTATTTCAAAAGCATTTAAAAGTTTCTGTTATCAAATTTATTAATCGAAAATTTTATTTGAAACTTTTTTTCGATCAGTGCGAAACTAAGTTAATGTGTAAAACACAATTCAATATTGTGTGTGGTAACTTCTGATATCTGTTATGCAACAACCTTAGTGTAATAATTCACATTATTATTTTTTAGAATTTTTATATCTATGGTAACTTTATAATGTTATTAAAATAAAATAATAAAACTTTCGGAAAGCGGAGAAAAGGAGCTTTTGTTTGTTTCAGCGCCAGACTTTCAAGATTCAAGATAACGGACGAAAGGGCAACGAGAATACTGCTCGAACCCTTCTAAATATTTTCCTTAAAATTCTCTTTTTCAAATTTTGAAAAGAACATCATAGACCCCTTTTGTTTATGTTGTTTACTGGTTCCATAAATATTATTTTCAGTGAGACAATGGATTTCTTAGGCGACTGGGCCGCTAGCGACCTACAAGTCGCAAATTCTTGTTTTCGTGAAAATATCGTCTTCTTAACTTTGTAAAAAAACAAAAAAAAAACAAAAACAAACAAACAAAAAAAAACACTTTCATGTTGTTGCTTAAGAAATATTATTTTCATTAGATAATGTATATTTGAACCACTAGATGCAGACAGCAAATATTTCTTTTCAGAAACTCCTCAGTTCTTAAATAAAGCCATTTTTAATCCTCTCTGCTTTTTTTATTAAATTATGAATTCCAAAACAGTGTTTTATTGTGGTGCACAAATTTTTTACGGAACACTCGCAACCTTGTTTCAGTTAATTATAATCTTACCAACTTTTAATTTCGGTAAAGTAATAATTCCGTTTTTCAATGACTTTAAGAAGTCTGTCTTTAAAAACACTTTAAAAATGATGATTTGTCTCAAGAAAATAACACATGTAGTTTAGTGACAGGGAAAGGTGTCACATTTTTCAGTATTAGAAAACAAAAACTATCTTCACAACAGCTAACAAAAAAACAGATAATTAATCAACTTATCACATCTAAAGGGAATACTTTGAAAACTGAAACAAAATGGAGCTAAAGATTAATGAAAGAAAACATAACATGGTCATCTATATGGACAGATATTTACATCAATTTCTGCTCAGCTTTTTACAGAACACAGATTTCAGATTTTTGGGCTATCAAACGGTCTTTGTTTTCTATGTAAAAGTCACAGAGAAACACTGCAGCATCTTTTTTTACGAATGTTGTTAAAGTTAAGCCTTTTTTAAGTAAAGATTTAAATACATCTGAAACGAACTCACTCTCTTTTTACAAAGAAAATCATGTTTCTTCTTATGTTTTTCCAATGTTGTTCTTGAATTCTGCAAAAAGCGATTATCAAATCATATATTATATATGAAATGAAGTTGGCAATATTGAAATATAAAACTAAGTGGAAATTTGACGATAATGTGTATTGTGTAATTCCCTTTACAAATGTTATAGAGAAAAATGTAAATTTTGTGTTATGCATGATTGATTCGTGAAGAAAATGAAAATACTCTGTGTAGACTTTTGAAAATATTGACAATTGAGTATATTTTTCTGAATGAATGTATATTATGCTTTTTGATAATTATGCATGGTAATCATTGTTACTTTTATGTAATATAAAAATGTGAAAAAAGAGAAAAAACGTATGTCTTTATTTGGATACAAAATTAATATATCATTAGGCCGCTAGGCCACCACACTGTTTCTGTTAGGCCGCTAGGATGCTTCAGTAAGGCCGTCCCCGGCCGTCAACTTCACGAACATAGGTATATTTATCATTAAGAATATTGATATCACAGGCGATATAGATTTCATTTATTCTATTTTCTGAGTAGATTTTCCTTGGGTGCTATCAAACGAGCAAAATCGATAAAAGCATTTCAAATATCCACCATTTGAACAGTTTCTCTTGTGTCTAGAAGTGATACCAAATGAGACTGAGGTAATTTTCAGACAATTTTAGCGGGGAGTAAAGTTTGAAAAGGTTTTGTGAGAAAAAAATCCAATCAGTCTCTGCGTTTTTTTCACTGGCTCTCTGTCAATGAATGCGTCGTTCCGTATAAGAAAAAAAATGTTAAAGTTGCTACGTGTCAGCAGTTTATCCTTTGAAATATTATCTTTTCAGCACGAAAAGCGTCCGAAACAATTTACTGACTTGTGAAGTCTGCGAGGAAGTCTTTTTAATAACAAAGTAAGGACTGTCTCCTAAGGCACTTACACTTTGTCTACGTCACAAGTTGTGTAATTTGTATTTTGCGCATAGGCGAGACTCTTAAAGATGACGGGGTGTAACGTAATTCATGTTTAGCAGCTTTTATTAGAGGTTTTTGTTACACATATGCTCGAAATGGCGGACATTCGGTGTTTTTGACCGGAAAAGACAAAAATAAATTGGAAAATTGTTTAAGATCTAAAATCAACATTTTCTCGAGAATAAGTCCATTTAAAAAAAAAAAAACATATCAGTGCCCAACTGATCAATTTGTCCTTCAATAACTTTTTCGGTCTTTTCTTTGATTCTTAATCTGACGAGCCGGTCTAATTCATTCGTATGCATAGGAATCTCAAACGTAGAATTTCAAATAATGTTAATTTGTTTCAAATCTTAGTACTTACCATTTCATTGTTGTCTCTTCTGGAGAAAAAAAAAACAATCGAGTTCCGCCATTTTGGGTATATGTAACGTGAAAACCTCCCTTAAGAGCCACTATATATGAATAACGCCAGTCTTCCTGCAGATGTGGAAGCCAAGTTAATATAAAGTAAAACCTTTAAACTATAAAATTATAAACTGACTGAGTATTAAGTCCATAAACAAAAGGTGAGACGTAATTACTAGCTCATCTGAACAAAGTTTTCTGCTCAGAGTGTGATTTTGTAATTGCACTGTGTCCGTCGGGCGTCATTTAATTTTTATTTTGTCGAAGTAGGATGTGCCTTGCATAAAGCTCTACCAAAACTCAGGTTGCTATGGCAACAAGAGTGAATATATTTGTTTTGATTTCTCGTCTAAAACATCCAAGAAAAATTACGACAAGAAGTGTGTAGCGATGTCTTATTTTACAAAAAAACACAAAGGAAAACATAAAAAAAATCGTGTGTGAAGGAACAAGGCTTAGAGTTTTGATATTTGGCAAGGAGTATTGTATAAATGATCTCTATCAAGAGTTTTTCCAACTTTACCCCTGGGGATGTTTACACAGATTTATATTTGCAAACTCTTAAAAAATCCTTCTGTCAAAAACTGAGATTTTTATTGAATTTTATCTGTAGGTAGCATTATCTAGTGTGCCTCTACCATGTTTGTTAAAATAATTTACCTAGGGTCATTGTTTTACATGGAAATATATATATATACAAACTGTAAAAAGTTTCTTTTGATCACACCGTCAAGGATTCTAATAGCATTGTCTAGGGGACCTCTCGCAAAATTATTTTTGCGCCTCGGCTTATTTTTGCTTCCATCCCTTTGGTAAGGTGTATTGCGCAGGCGTAGGGCAACTCCTTTTAAATGTTATTGTCTTTAAATGCAGAGTTTAGACCAGCAATTTTTCGTGTAGCGATATGTAGTGGTACTCTTTAAAGTTTGTTCAAACAACATCGCCGGAGTCAATATTGATCCCACCTAAAATGTCAGATGTTTTACATAAGAAATAGATGAAATCTTTGAAATTCTTCTGATACAAAACCATCATGTCCAAAGTTTTAAAATTCTACACAAAGCATTTTATTGTTTACTGCTAGCAAGACTGTTCAAACGTAGATCCTGGTGTAATTTTGGCGCTGCCCCGGGAGTAGGATGTTTCAAATAATGACAGATTCTCCAAAAACGTTCTTGTCAGAAGGCATAGGGCTGAGTCATTTGAAATTGCCTAGTTGACTTTATTAAAACTGTTCAAATTGTGCTCGTTATTGAAGATGTTTTACTTTGATAATAAACCTTTTTTACATGACACCTGTCTTCCTTAGCAGTTACACTAGTATGAGCGCTTTCGGGCCATCACGCCCTTTTGTTAATAATGGGACTAATAATGCATCTCCCGCGATAAGTCCGTTCTCAGTCTCGGGAAGATTAATAGTTATAAAGGGGCCAGGTCTGAAGAGTAAGTTGATATTGAAAGACCATGACCTCTGAATCCAAAAACCAGTTACAACACAAGTATTGTTGCCGGGCGCGTTGTGTTGCAGACCTATTTAAAGTAACTCGTTCATTCGTTCAGTACAACATTTTCTTAGAAAACTGTCATAGTATCTCTATCTTTAAATATCACCTCTGTTGCATACGAAATCTACTGCATACAGAAACTTCTGAACGGTGCTCTTTCAAAACTATATTTCGATGCACAAGAATGCCGCAAAGCATTTCGCTCTCCACACTTCGTGTGCAAGTTCTAGTTTGAGACAAGGAAGCTGTCTTCGAGCGGAATTGAAAAAAAAAAACCTTTTGTAATAATTCCGTTCCCAATCAATGAGAACTTTTTAATCTACGCTGTAAAGAAACAGTTAACAAATCTTATGGATATTTTATGTGGGATATACTTCACTGGTCGATGACTATAGTTTATCTACATGTAATGTTTTCTAACAACTGAAGGAAATGAGCTGTTCATTTTTCAACTGGTATTGCTACGTTACCCTTAAGATAACAGTCAGAAAAAGAAAATAAATATAAGTGCATATTTCTAAAGGTGACATTTCTGAAAGGGAGCTGACATTTTATTTTTAACGGTTACATTACAACAAGAAACAATTATCATGTAGTAGTACGCATGTACTTAGAGGTTGCCTCTTGCGAAAGGACAAAACCAAGAAACAGATGGAGCCGGGTTATGCTCCCCAAAATGCTCTCATTCATATGATTTAGAACTAAGTAGAGAACAACAAGGAAACATAGTTTATTGCGCTGAAAGTAATCTGAATGGATTGAATTTAATAAAAGGTACAGAAATGGATGGCATGACTTTTTAAGGAAAATTTATGAGTATTATTTAAATCGGATAATATAATGACATATTGTATTGTAGACACATTTGTTTTAAACATAAATTATTGCCTTTATATATAATGTATATTAGAAAAACTATGTATTCAAATCAGTCTGAAAAGTAGCCTTGATAAATAAACCTAAAAGCTATTATACACGGTGTGCGAGTTACAGCTCAGACAAAAAATAAGTTTGAAAAATTACAAATAGCAATAATTCCAAAATTATGCAATAGAGAGATACGGTTCATGTGCACTGCACTTCTCCTTAATGACATCTATCCACCGATGAAGTATGCCTCTTTAAAGTCTTTGAGTTCTGTGCTGGACAAAAAATAAAGTTTGAAAATTAGTAAAGGACAATAACTACAACATACATAACAGAGAGTGTAGGCTTTTATGCACTGCATTTTTCCACATTGAGATCTATTCACCTATCAAGTTTCAACATGAAACTTGAAATTGTCTTTATGTTTTGCACCGGACAGATATATGAAAATTAACATAGGGTAATAACTCAAACATTACACAATGGAAGGTACTGTTCTTAAGCTTTGCATTTTTTCTTAATGAGATTTGTTTTCCTCTGAAGTTTTATGTTGATATCTCATATAACATTTGAGTTATACAACGAACAAAACTTAGTAAGAAAATAAACAAAGGGCAATAACTAAAAAATTGAAGAGAAGAGTAGCGGTTCTTTTGCATCGCACTTTTTTGTTTTTAAGATCTGTCCACCTATAAAGTTTTATGTTGACATCTCTTATACTGTAAGAGTTACCCACCGGACAAAAATTATGAAAAATCAACAAAGGGCAAAAACTTCCCCCAAAAATAAGTGCAGAGTACGGTTTTTGTTCATACATTTTTTTATAAAATTTATCCACATATGAAGTTTCAAGTGGATAGCTTTTATAGTGTTTGAATTTTGCTACGGACGAAAAATAAGTATGAACAATCAACAACGGGCTATAACTCCAAAACTATTAAAGCAAATAGCAACAGTTATTGTGCACTGCACTTCTCCTTTGTAAGATCTATCCACCTATGAAATTTCAAGTTGATTGCTTTAATAGTCTAAGAGTTATGCCCCAGACAAATAAAAGTATGGACAAAAAATCAACAAATGGTGATGACTCCAAAATAACGAAGTGCAGAGGTTTTTATGCACTTCACTTTTTCTCATTGAGATCTATTTACCTATGAGGTTTCATGTTGATTTCTTCATAAGTGTTTAAGTTATGGTCTGGACAAAAAGCGTGGCGGATATGCGGACTGACGAACAGATGGATTGATGGATGGATTGATAGACGGACGCCGGACTGACAAAACGGCAACTATATACTGCGGGGAGCATAAAAACTCTAGCAATGTACTCAAATATTGAATAACATTATGCTTAAAGGATCTGCTTGATAGACCAATCAAACTGAGGTGATAAACCGAAGTTAACATGTATGCTTTCTTATGGAACAAGAGTTTTGCTCGTGAACAGAGAATCTTGCTGCGCATGCAGTTACAACCTACATGGAAATCTTTATGTGGTATTTCTGAAAGAACTGTACATCCAATATACAACTGTTATACATGCCTGTGCGTTCACAACCGAAAACATGGAATTGATATCTGTGTTCCGCACAATGCTACTGTAAAAGTATATGCGGAAAAATATCACTGATCCTTACTTTATCATTTATCTAAGAGGAAGTCTGCATAATGCTTTGTTTTCTTAAATGAAATTCCGGTTATCTACGTAAAAAGTCAGATGTACGCATGAGTCAGTTTCAAGTTTATCAATGCACAATATGATCAAAGTGCCTTTACTATATTCTCAGTGAGAATTGAGCTTCTTTCTTAATATATACAAGTAACTAATGTTAAAAGGAGCAGTGACCCAGGGATAAGAGCGCCGGACTCCCGATCCGGAAGTTGCTGGTTCGAATAACCTGGGGTGCGAGTCTCCAGTGTCATTCCACATTCCTCACTTTAAACGCGAGTACTGGTTTGTACCCAGGAAAGAGTAATCGAGTATATAAATACAGTATAATAAATATAAGTTTCAAGAACTTTTTTCCCTATCGATATAAATTAAAAAAGATTAAACTAGACAAAGTAATTTCACTTGACCATGAATAAGTTAAAAAATGTATTTTCTAATTATCAAAATTTCCTACATTTTTTTTTTGTTAAGCGTTGTTAAGCGTGTATATAAACCTGATGATCAACATTTGTCTAGTATATAAATCTCAAGTACATATTGATTTTGTTTTGTCGTTTTCGTTCTTGATAACAAATTATTATTCCTTCCATGAGACAATATAATTGTACATTTTAGACTAGAAGCAGACAATTTATGATTCATACACTGTCAGAAAGACTAGGACACTTCTTATTATTTCTTATTAAAGCTTTCACTAAAGGACGCTGCATTTACTGCGTTTGGGTTGAAAAAGGAAACTGCTTTTGCACTTTTCTCTTGCTTTTTTTTTCAGTTTGTCTAGACTCTCTTCAAATGACAAAAACAATGGAACCTTTAAGCATTATTCTTTGCATATATTAAATTTAATTACCTCTGCTTCTAGTTAACACCCTGTATGTCCTATTGTCACAGTCAGGCTATCAAAATGTCAAATATGTTTTACGATTGTTATGCGATAACAAATATTCGATTTAAAGAGGCATATTCTAAAATTTAAAGTACTCTTTCATATCATATTATGACGAATTATATTGAATGGCTTAAAGAAATGAAAGGTTAAAAGTAAAAAATTCCAAGTACAACTAAATACTAAAAGCATTATTAAGTCTTTATAAAGAGGTGTCGTAACATTTTGAGGTGAATAATCATTTATTATTCCAAATGACCATTTCCTGAGTTTCGTAATGTTTAAAGAAGAATTCGGAATTCTAAAAATTCCAAGTACAACTAAATACTAAAAACATTATTAAGTCTTTATAAAGAGGTGTCTTAACATTTTCAGGTGAATAATCATTTATTATTCCAAATGAACATTTTCTGAGTTTCGTAATGCTTAAAGAAGAATTCGGAATTCTCTGAACACATGTTCCAAGGGGTAGGACCTAAATCATGTAGCTCGGTGCTTTAAGCGAGAAAAACGTGTAGTCTATGACTAATGTTGTCAGTTTTCGCGTAAATATTCAGGAATTTGGATAAATTATCAACAGATATGGGGATTTTCTAGGAATATTTGTATTATGTATATGACTAGTACCTAGCCATATATGTATGCTAACTGTAGTTTCTATTTGACAGATGAAGAAATGTGTTAAAAAAAGTTATTGAAGGGATGCCAACAAAGGTGTCCCATTTTTTGTGTGATTCTGCAATATTTTGCTTCGGTTTTTCAGCTTGACCAACAATTTGCGCCATTAAAATGGTATTTTAAATTAACAGGAACAGAATTAAACATTTACAACCAGTAAGGAACGTGCATAATGCATCTATGTTCGATTTTTTTAACTTTAAGACAATAAACGTGTAGTTTGAGTCACTTTAAGACCATATTGTGTAACCTCGGTTCTTTCATAACTGCATACTGGAATTCTAATACACAAAATATCTTTCTGTCACTAGCATATTAGTTAAATTTAACAGTTATTTTGTACTATAATCATACTCAAAACCAGTGTTTGTCGAATTTAAAGGCATTACATTAACTACACATGGTGATTTTATAAAGTGAAAGCAATCGAATGTCCTTTGATACAACCGAAGTTAACGTTCAATATATGTATTCGTTCAAGATTTTTTTACAGACAGCTAAATAAATATTAACAATAAACAATTCTTACAGTTGTGGGTTGAAGCAATAATTTTATATTATAATCAGATTTTGTTTGATACCCAGCGAGAATTAAAAGATTAAAAAGATTAGAATATTTTTAGCACAAATTCACCTTGGAGTTGTAGATGCCGGAATGATAAACTCTGTACTTTGAAACTTGGGGCAACAGCTCATTAATAAAATAGCATAGCAAAATAGCATTATGGCATATACTTACAAGCTATTCATACATACCATACATGAGAAGTAAATAGATCCTCCAAAGATAACTTACATTTTTTCACAAATATAGAATTAAATCTCGGATGTATTAAGATACCTGACGGCTTGGAGATAAGGGAGGTCAGTGATCATCCCCTTTCCAAGTTTCATTAGTAAAGACTAATCACTACTTGCAGGAAATACCTTAAAACCACAATTATTAATTTAATTTATTGCAAAACGGCGGTTTAAGCAAGGTAATGATATTTATCAGCCAGGTCTATCTTTTCATAAAAGGATTTTCACTTCATCTTTATTCTTTGACACTGTGTTTTTAATACTATGAATAAAGAAAATATACACGTAATTTCTCATCCAGTTATTTCAGTCATCAAAAGCTGTTCCAAATGGATTGAATGACCCATTGGAAATTATGCATTGTTAGGTAGACAAAAACTTCATAAAAATATTGTAATCATGTAAACATTTGAACCAACTAATTATGCAAGTATATTTTACATCAAATTTTCTCTCTTTTTTGTGCTTACGGAGAGATGATAATGTTGTCATAGAACTTTATGTTCATTATTTCATTTAAGTTTAATGATAGTCCAGTCAAAGCGGAAGAAATATTGACTGATATGATCGTGGAAGAAGTAAGATAATATTTTTCAAACTCCATTAAAAACTACAAATGTTTTAAGAAATCTAACTTGTCTAATTTGCGTGTATCTCTAATTTGTTTTCTTTTAACTGAAGTAATGGTAAGATGCAAATGAACATTGGATACGGCATCCAAGAATAAATGTCGCATAGATATTTTGTTGAGTCCAGGGATTGAACCATTCACCATTGAATGACTATATGGAGCTTAGCACATTGGCAGTTCTTATATGTACCAAGTATATACAGTTAATTTAACTGTGTGGCACAAGCTGTCTGTCAGTTGACAATTTGTTTTCGCACAACTTAGAAAGTCCTTTTTGATTTTATAAATATAATGTTTGCATGTATGTAATGTCTACAAAATTTTCAATTTTGATTCTTTAAATAAAATCTGCAGACTTGTGATCAAGTCAAAACCTTTCATAGTTTAAAATTTACTTGTAATATTGTATTTGTATCTGACAATGAAAAGCACCACATAACCTTCCAGCCTTAAAATCGCAAGTGTTCAAATTCTCTTCTTCTTCTTCTTCTTCTTCCGGATAATGTGCCGGACTCCTCTGGAGCATTGTCGCACAATTGTGAAAAAATGTACATGTGCAGAGGGAAAACGTGCAGGCTAAAACAGGCTAAAAACATCTTGCTCCAGAGTTAAAGATGCAGCTCGCCAATCCGGGACTTGAAGACTTCAAGGGATGGCGAAGTAATGACAGTGTCCGGGAGGCTGTTCCATAGACGGATGCCTGATGGAAAGAATGAGAATTTGTAGGAGTTGACACTGCAGAATGGTATGAGGTAATGATTGGCATGGCCCCTTGTATGAACGCCAACTGGAAGAAGTAGATGTTGAGCGGGGATGTCAACTAGGTGGTTGACAACACGGTACATCATGACAGCTTTGGATTGTCGGCGCCTGTCTTCCAAAGTGTCCTATTCTAGTTGTTCCATCATTGCCGTTACACTGCTGGTGTGTCTGTAGTCACCAGTACAGAAACGGGCTGCTCTCCTTTGGGCGTTTTCCAGCTTGTTGATGTTGGACGCTGTATGGGGGTCCCAAACTGTGGACGCATATTCCAGCTGGGGGCGAACTAAGGACTTGTAGCATGTGGCCTTGGTCTCGCGAGGGCACATGGATACGTTCCTGCGTAGAAAGGCGGTGGTGGTGTTGGCCTTCTTAGCAACAGAGTCAATGTGATTGTTGAAGGATAGTGTGCTGTCAAGAGTGACGCCAAGGTACTTTGCCCTATGGGTCTCTTGAAGTGTCTGACCATGGATAGTATACGAGCCGTCGATGATCTTCCGCTTGTTAGTAATACGGATCATCTCACACTTGTCAGGGTTGACTGCCATCAGCCAATCTCGCTCCCACTCTTGAAGATGATTGAGATCCTCTTGTAGTGCCTTACTGTCGCTATCGGAATTGATGGTCCTATATAGAAGACAATCGTCGGCGAAGAGGCGTGCTGTGGATGTGACTCTGCTTGGCAGGTCATTTATGTAAATCAAGAACAAGAGCGGGCAACATTTATTGAATTATCTTAGCTTAAAAGAGGAAAAATAAAGTTAAATTTACAAACAGAACTCTCTGTAAAATTTTTCAACATGCTTATTTTGAAAAACTTAACCTTACATCAATAAAGAACCGAGGTTACACAATATGATCTTAAAGTGACCCAAACTACACGTTTATTGTCTGTAAGTTAAAAAGAATGATCATAATATATAATATATGTTCCTAACTGGTTGTAAATGTTTAATTGTGTGCCTGTTTACTAAAAATATTGTTTCAATGGCGCAGAAAGGTTTGACAAGTTCAAAAACCTAAGCAAATTATTGCAGAATCGCACAAAAAATGGGACACCTTTGTTGGCATCCCTTCAATAACTTTTTTGTAACACATTTCTTCTTCTGTCAAATAGCAGCTACAGTTAGCATACATATATGGCTAGGTACTAGTCATATACATTATACAAATATTCCCAAGACAATCCCCATAGCTGTTGATAATTTATCAAAACTCCTGAATATTTACGCGAAAACTGACGACATTAGTCATAGACTACACGTTTGTCTCGCTTAAAGCACCGAGCTACATGATTTAGGTCCTACCCCTTGTGTTCTTACGTTCTCTTTAATTTGTTAAATTGCCCTCTTCGGGAAAGAAGAAGACAAAATTTCAGAACAAATTGGAACTCTGGACACATTTTTTCTGCTCTTGTGAAATATATTACATTGGCTCAAACCTGTAACTGCTATAACAAGCTAAACTGATGAGGCAGTGTTGTCGTACGTGAACAATAAGAACGAAAGAAAGTTTTCATTAGTCCATTCAAAATAACTTGAAAATCGAGCTTTTTTATAAAACAAAATACTCTTAGTAACTGAAAATAAAATTATGGCACCAATCTTGTCAAACAATTATGCATATATATATATACTAAAACAACAACAACAAACAAACTTGGCACGGACAAGCAAATTTTGACTTTTGAGAGAGATTCTCTTCTGTCATTTTTTATCCGTTTGCCGGCATGAAATTTTATTCTCGATTAATCCCTTAAAATTACTCTCATGTGAGACATTAACAAAAATAAAGGCAATTTTAAGTGAGCTGTTTAACAACTGCTAATCCGAGACAGCATGGTACATGATTTTTCTCATTAATTTAAAAACTTTTTTTATAAATGTTTACTATAGAACTTGGTGGGTCCATGTTCTCTATCACTTGCTGTTTAGTTTTAATGCGGGTATGTTATCCTAATGATTCTGTCGAAGCTGAATCGCTCACCTGAGAACAACTACATAAACATGTTTTTCCAACATTCCATTTTTGTCTATAATGTGTAAACCTTTGAGCCAGGTTAATGAAGAACATGAAAACCTGATTTACATAATTCATGAATGTTTATAACGGTCTTAAAGATCTCTTTAAAGCTCTGTATCTTATGTTTTTAGGCAAACAGATTTTCGAAATAGTTCCTAACGTGACCTACAAAAGTGACCCCGTTGCGAAGCCATTATTTACCTTAAGAGTATGTTTAAGCATTAGTTTGAAAATGTCTACAACACAATACTACATGGCAAAGATGTAAGCCATAGACCTTTGGTCCTCCATTATTTTGGCCTTTTGAATGTTAAACACGTTAAGATATATTGTCAACACAAAATTATTTTATTATATTCGAGGATGGCAGCCAGCAAGTTTAAATAGACTACAAAATATTCACGTCTAATGTTTTAAGGGTCCATAAATAGATTCAATTAATTAAATGGGAGGTTATCCGTTTAGTTGCGTGTGACGTTTTTGCTTGCATACGTTTAATGTATACAAATGAACTTGACAATAAAGCTGCCTGCTTCACTTCTACTGAGATTTTATAAAACGATATAAAGTTATTTATTGTGGTGATAGAGTATATTAAATTATATTAAGTGATTTAGTGTGCTGACGGATTACATTAAATCAGTGATTTAGTTTGGCAATAGTGACATTAAGTGGAATTTCATTATTTTGAGTAGAGAATATCCTGAGAATCTGAGGGAGAAAAACCAAAGCCTTATCAATAAATGACAACATTACAAGAGAAAGGCTGAAAGATACTACATAAAAGGTATTTTTGATCACATTCTAGTTTCTGTATCTCAGCTATAATGGATACACTAATGATAAATTGTGAATGCTTTAACGTAGCATATATACGAATATTGTGTTATATTTTGTAAAAGGTTAATATCTAATTTACCTAACTTTTTGTCTTCAAGGTGAAAAGAATGAATGAAGAGATGAAAGATTCCTGATGAATAAATTGAAACACTGGCAATAACATCGCTTTTGAGTATCCAGTCGATGCATTGCTGTCTTTGAAGAACTAATGTCATGTATTTACAGACAAAATTTTGTTATATCTAAATGGTGAAGCATTTGACAAATAAAAATGGTTTATTTTCGCACCTTAAAATGAATACATTTAAGCAAAAAATGAGTTGTAAATTTCTTCTGATAAAAGATATAAAGATTTATTAAAATTAGGGCCGGGTACGAATAAAGAATTTGATGTTCGAATATTCGTTTTCCATGTTCGAATATATTCAAATATTCGTTTTTACAAAATTTGTTCCAATATTTCTTTTTTACGTAGTATCCGAAATTGATTAGGTCGAATACTATACTACTTTAATATGCTGAAATAATCGACGGCTAAGAAGACATTTATTACAATGTCAAAGTTTTTTGTTTTATTGATTGTAAATCGATAAAATATATGTTTATATTCTTACTTTTGAAATTCATAATTTGATTGTCTTTTGTTCAGTTTATCCGGCTGCTGATCATTTGTCTTATTAACGAGAGGTAACGCACTTGACTTGACTGACAGAAATATGAATCATCGTAGGCTATTACGAACAAGCTGAATATTTGTTTATGTTCCCCTCCTTTTGCAGTCTTTCAGCTTTTATCATTTGTTCCTGGGTCACACCAGTACTTGATTAGAGTAATCATTAACTTGCATTGTTGCACAAAACTATCTTTTCCGGACAGTAATAATCCTTTAGAGTTATCAATAAAACGTGAAAAGTAATTCCAAACACGTGACGGCATTGCGAGATATTGACTTTTGATTTTTTCAACAGAGTGAGAAAGATATATCCAAAATCATCCCTTTAAAAAAATCTGAAAACAGTGTTTGCAAAAAGTTATTGGTTCCGAGTAGAGCTTTAAATTTCCATTGGGTGAAAGAGTTAATTTTAGAGTGATGAATATCGATTGGTAGATTGTTCTAGCATGATTAATACGTGCCGTTTTATTCTTCTTCACAAAAATTAAGACAATTATCGATTGATCGGAAAGATTAAAGCACAGAAAACAATAAAGTAAGATAATTAAAGTCGGAAAAAATTACATTATTAACTGTTAAACAGGTAAATTACAAACTGTGAAACGAGTGCCATTTTGATCAATTCTACCCCAAACTTTTCACAGTTAATTGGCGATAATCGTTGACAAGCGTTGTACAAACATATGAACACCTGGTCAAGTGAAGGTCAAGGGTTTAATTTGCGATCTTTAAAATTTGAAAGTAAAAAAAAAATGAAAAAAAATCAAAACGTTTTTTTTTTCGAATATTCGTATTCGTTTTTCAATGTTCGAATATTCGGTAGTGTTTCGAATATTCGAATATTCGAATGTAATTCCCGGCCCTAACTAAAATGGATTAAAAAGAAATAAAATAGTTTTATTTAGGGAAACCGATGTAATCTGCATTTCTACTGTAAATAAATATACAAGAACTGTCACTGAAAGATGACAATGCCTCCGAACTGGTGTTTGATCTTTGATTTGAGGACCAGACAAAGACAGATTGCAGATCTTTAATAAAAAGTGTTTATTTTTAACAATTTGACCTCCATTTCAAAGTCATTAAGTGGTCAAGGTAAAAATAAATATGTCATTTGGAAGATCTTTCCCAAAAGAATGTTGTGTGAAACCGAACTTAATTTATTGATTCAAAAGAAGTGATTTTTTTCAATTTTCCCTCAATGTCAAGGCCATTTGAGGGGTCAAATAAAAAATCATGCAATTGGATGTTTTCTCTCAAAGAGTTGTTGTGTACAAACATGAACTCAACCTGAGTAATAAGGAAGTGTTGACAAATATTAAGTATTTTTGAAATCTGGACCTTCGATTCAAGATCATTCAGGGGTCAAGGTCATACAAATTTATGTCAGTGGAAATGTCTTGTCCAACGGATGCTGTGTTACAGCATAAAAAATCCATTTACAAATAATGAAGTTATCGGTAATGTTAAAGATTTTGACAACTGGACCTTTAAGGTCAAGGTTATTCAGGGCTCAAAGTCATACACATATACGGAAGGTCTTGTTCAGAGCGGTGTTCTGTTCAAGTATGAAGTAAATTCATTAATTAATGAGGATTTTATGGGCAATGTTAACGTTTTCGGACTGATTGCCTGACGGACGGACGGGCGGACTGCTACACGGACAGTTCAGAATCTATACACCCTCATTCGGGGTATAAAAGGAAACATATAAGGTTGAAATGAAATATGATTAAGTTGAAGTTAAAAAAAGAAAACTAATAATTGTTTCTTTGTTTGTACAAATGCGTGAGCTTAGTATAAACTTTTTGAAGACATGAAAAAAATAGTTTGTCTTGTGATGTTCAGTCACATCTAATATTTTCTTTTACAAAATGTTAATGATTTGTGAGTTGAAGTGATTTGAACTTTTTTTCAACTACAGTTACTTATATTTCTCACGGCAACCAACATAGTTGAACTAAAAACTAAAATCAACATATATATATATATATATATATATAAAACAACTTACAATTTCTTATATTTGTTCACATCAGACTAAAGACCATGTCATGACAGCCTTTAGAATCTCTGACCAAAAGTGAAACTTCCGGTTAATATCTGTTCGATGTACATGACAGATCACATTTGATCAGTGTGGTACTTTCATGTTTAGACATTTCAAAACATTCAACACGTTCAATGTACAGAAGTCTCAAATAATGAACGGTAGGTATACAACAGTATCTGGATCTCCAAATAATACTCATATCATAAAAGAGGGATCCCCTGATGCTATCAAGAAGGAGTTCCACAGCAGTTCTTTTAGTGGAAATAGTGGTTTCAACTAAACGAACAGAGAAATGATATATTCGGTACTGGTGGTCTGAAGACATCAAAAACTACCAAAGTATTGATTTTCTTCATTTATTTTCTTGATTATATTTCAATTACTTGACAGAAATATAGATTTACAAACTGAAAAGGTCAGTAAGACTATACTGTGATTTTTTTCAGTTGTCACTTATGGCTATAGTGAGATCATTGTGAAAATCTTCATTTCTTCCCACAATATCATCTACAGAAACAATCAATTTGTTCTCACAGTAGTTTATTGTTGACAGTTTAGTCCCTTATTTATTTTGTTGCCTCATAAAGAAACAAACACATTTCAATAGAAATAGATACGTGTTTTATGAACGTGGTTAATCATTTTTTTCTGGAGAAACTGTTAAAGTCTCAGAAATAAGACCGACAACGTTTCCCAAGGAATCCAATCTAAAACCAGTTCATGTGTCTTCTTATATGACTATACTGTATCTCTACTTCACTTGCCCCGGGATGGATCTGAACTCAGGAACCTTCGTTTACACAGCGGACACTTTACGACGTCGCCATAAAAACTAGCTGATAGGCAAAGGAGTAGAAGTGCCTAATTATAGCTTTGCTACATGACCATGTATAATTTGTTCATAACTGTGCTTCTGTTGAACATGCATTCATTTGTTACTGCATTCATTTTCATGCATGTTTCATCTTAGAATAGCATTTGTGATTCTGTCGTCAACATAAACCAGTTGATATTCTAGACCACAGCTCATAGCGAGTGTCTGGAAGATCTCTGTCCCGAGACTGAACATGTTACAATTAAGGTTGTCTAACTCAAAATTTTATTTATTTATGATAGAAAATGTTTAATTAATCAATTTGTGCTGTACAAAAATGACAGTGATACTCTAGTAAGCGATATAGGTCAACGTCAATTCTATTGTTACAACAACAAGTAAAGGCATTAAAATTGTTGCATAAATGCGTCTTCTGTCGACAATGTTGAATGAAATCACGTTTTTAAATTTCAGGTCTCACATCTCTTTGAACTGGTTGGATGTGATAATATGGGCGAAGTTAGAATAACACAACATATTTGCTGCAGTGCACTATTACACGAAATGAGAAGAGTCCTTTCCCATTAGAAAAAAAAGTATCTGCCAAAGAGGAGCCCAACTCCATTAAGAAGTTACTCTTCAGTATTGTGACAATGGTAAATAAATGTAAGGCTAAATCTTGTTTCATATTGTCCTGATACATATATCTGGCCTCTCTCTCTGTAAAATATATATATGTGTGTGTGTGAAGTTGAAATCAGTGTAATTTATAAAGTAAAGGTTGCTGCGAAGAAGGTGTTCACAGTTTTTATTAGCAAAATGGCTAAAGCTTTGCATTTGGAGAGGGTGATAAATATGTTTATTGAAAGTAAAAGTTGAATCCGCACTTTGAGTAGGTATTGTCCATGTCGGTAGTGTGAAATGAGTGGGTTTTTTTAATGAAACTAAAATAAACAATGAGTTTTTGTTATAAACGAAGTTTTGATGCGTATTCAAGTACCACATAAATTAAATCTGAAGTGTTTCTTTAATGACAGTAAACATTTCCTCCAGAAGAATATTTTCACTGAACAGATTTGTATCAATAAGCAAAATCACAAATTATTGGAATGAGTTCCCTGCGTCTAAAAGTGGGATTAAGATCGAGACATCTCGCGTAGAAAGCCAAGCTAGAGACGGTTCTGTGACTAAATTTCCAATCAATTCCTTTAGATTTTATTCAAGCATTCATTGACGCTCGTCTTTTCTTGTTAGGGACCAAATTAAATGTCAAAGCAGCTCCGTTTGCAGTTCTGTTGATTGATATATCACATTTTCAATTGGAAATTACACGGATAGATTTAAGCAGATCTTTGTGGGAATGATTGCTTTGCTGAAATTGTATACACATGTTTCAGGTCTTTTCTTAATCAAAAATTGGGAATGATTGTCTTGCTGAAATTGTAAACACATGTTTCAGGACTTTTTTTGAATCAAGAATTAGGAACCAACCTATAAATCAATAAAGCTGCAACAAGTCTTGTAAAGAAAAGTTCAAGAACACTTTTTGAAATGTTGTTTTTTTATGATTTTTTTATTAACTTTTGATACAATTACATTTCGTTAGTAAGTTTTAAAAAATATATTGCAGATTTAAGCATAAATTGATTTCTATTATTCACACTTCTAATAGTGTGCAACTTTTACCGTACGTCATGAAGTTAGACTAAAAACATAAGACATATAGAGTAGGCGTGAACGTCAGAACGTATTGTCTGCCACCAAAGCTCTTACCAGTGCCTACAGATTTTATTCAAGCTTTATTTGACGCTCGTCTTTCTTTTTAAGAACTTAATTAAATGTATAAACAGCTTCGTTTGCAAATATGTCGATCAAAATGGCTGGTCACTGCATTCGTTTATTATTTCAAAATAAACTGTATTTCATATTGTTTTTGTTGCTTCTCATGAAAACTTTCCATCGATGGAAAGCATTACTCCTCCAGTCTTCTCGCGAGCCAAACACGTGTGCCAGGTCATCTTGTGACATCTTTCTTAATTCTTTCGTTATAGCAGTACCAAGTCCTCCTGGAACTCATACTTTGACCGACAACAAGGGAAAAACGGGCACACACATTTAAAGCGTGACTTTTTCACATATTATGATCAAATTATACTATTGGATTATATCTGAAATTTACAGCTTTCTGCATAGAATAGATGCAAATTACTAGCATGTTGAAGATGAACATGGCACGCAAATTTCACTAAAGATGACGTCGCAACTCCTAAATTGACGTCAATTTTTTGTCGAGCCAACTTACGTCCCTAGCTGGAAGGGCAAGGCCACAGTGATATGTTTTGATAAAAATCTTGTCTGGACGATGACTTTTAAAATGTAAAAGTCAGAGACTTCAAACTCTGTCAGTTGATAGATCTTTGTAAGATGACACGATTGCGGAAGAACCATAACTCTGCCCTTTTCATTTTTATAATTACTGATTTCTTTTGTTTAGTGCAAAACTCAATCACTATACGACGGACTTTATTGAAACTTTACACAGATATGGTGGCTAAAAATGCAAGACCCATAAATCTGCCTAGCTTATATTATGAATTAGTTTCATTAGCTATTGTTTTCATTGTTTATAGTATTTTTCAAAACATTTTAGAGGGACCTGATTGAAACTTCACACAATTACTAGGGACATCAAGCAGGAGTGTACTGTTCAAACGTATAACTCTAATGCTTTCTTTTTTAATCATTCCCTTTTTTCCTGAAGCATAATTCAATAGGTATAAGAGAGTCTTTGCTTAACCTTACACAGAGAACAATGAGAGGAAGTGCAGTGTATATAGGACATCCACCAGACGTCAATCTACCACATGGGATATTTCAACATCGGTACAAGGCAAAACAACACTCTCCAGACAGCCATGGCACATATCGGCCTGAGACAATGTGTTACTGAAACAACAACTAATTGCAATACAACGAGTGACCGCAACTACACTGATCTTGGCAGTGAAAGAATACAGTTTGGAGTCCTTGGAAGATATTAGTCACACCACAAACTAGTTTTGCTCTCATTAGTACATCCACCATAAACTATGAGACTAAGGAATGTTTTACCATTAAACTAGTTAGCTTTTTTGTTTATTTTTTCCTCCAAAAAGAGTATAAAAACATTCATTTCTGACCTTCGACCTAAAGGTGTGATTTCTTGGTTACACACTGCCTCTTATCTCTCTATATATACATGGTCCATTAAACAGCACCATTCTTTCCGACATTCCACTAGTTGAAATTACTTCCATCATACATTTTTCATTTTAAAATCCAATTCCCCACTTTTCATTGGCGGGCTTGACATGCTGCCTATGGGCATTCTAGTTATTTAAGTCGGTAGTTATATGATAGGTTAAATCTTATATTTAGACGATTTGATATCTCATTGAAACATTTCTACGTCTTTCATTGTATCTCATGTATTTACAAACTTATAGTCGTTAAATTGCACAACGTTGTCTTTTATTCAGAAGGCGTTACTTTTGTGTAAGAAAACAAACTGCTGCCACAGTATGGTCAGTGTATTTTAGTAGTACAACAAATACCCTTTCTTTCGCGTTGTCAGCTAATTATGGTGACGTGAGATATAGTTTCACTGCCTAATGCCTGAAAAATGACTTACGTCTGACTAGTAATATGTAAAAGAGATGTGTTATCCTGGTGTAAATGTATACAGACATGTAAAGACCGTGTCTCTTCTCAAATTACTGAGTTGGGCACAAAACAAGATAGTCACCATTGACTGCGATGACTGAAAGTTTGTCTGGAACCATATTAGGAAGAATAAATCCTCGTTATTCCAAACAGAACTTTCTGGTTCAAACGTGAACTTAAGGGATGTGACTGCGTGCTGAAATTGTATGTTTGAAGCATTTAAACTAGCTTTGAATGACAAAATTATCTAAATACATGTAGTAAGGACTGTCATATTGTTTTTATTTAACTGACTATCTGAAAAAAACAAAATCAGGAATTCTTATGTGACGATCACAGATAACGAAAGCAGTGAGTTTTGATAAAAACAGATAACTTTAATACAATAAATAGATGATATTTGTGTTTTTCTGTGTAAAATTGAATTTTATTTCATGGAGTGAGCATCATAAACAGTATCCTCACTCGATGAAATAAAATTCAATCTTACACAGAATAAACACAAATTTTCTTTTTATTTTATGCTTTTTCGGTGTTTTTTTTACCGAAGTAAATGCTCTTTCCGGGTTTTATTTGCATATTTCCCCCCACTGGTTGCCTCAAATTTGACTTTTACATTAACATATACGCTAAAGAAAAGTGTGCGGACAAGAATTACCGCACGGTTTAATTAAACACCATCATTGTCATTTTTAAAAAAAAATATTGTGTATTACATGTATTTACATGATTAAGCAGCAGTTTTAGTATCGTTTGAAACCTATCTTTTAAATTATATTCGGCGAAATAATTTACGCATGTTCATTCTTAAAAAAAATATCGGCCGCCATGTTGAAAAAAGTGAAGCGATGGAAAATTACAATCTGTTAAATGTCAATGTCAAGTGTTATTTGATGTCCAAAGTCACCAAAGGCATCTTTATCATAAAATTATTAGTTATTTCTGACAAAATGTCAGGATCTATGTCTGATTCAGCCATTGTATTGATTTGCAGACGAACTGTCAAAATTATACATGTATGTTGCTATGTAAAAAATGAAGGGGACGTAACTCGAATTTGGTCAAAGGGAAGTAAGTTTTTAGTACATTTGAGGCATCCAGGGGGGAATTTATTAAAAGTAGTTCTTCTCGAAAAAAGAATGAAATTATATTTGATATTTTTCACAGTGAAATGATCAAATATAATTTTCACAGAAATTTCAGTAATCTACCGAAAAGCATAAAATAAAAATCTATATTTTGTTAATAGAATTAACCGCAAATAGGAAAAACATAATTTTATGTTTCAGTTATATCTGTAAATTTCGGTATTTTTTTTTAAACAAATTTTGTTTTCATATATGAACAGATATTTTTTTCACCAACCAGTTCCAGAATTTTAATTAAAATTAAAGACCAAGAAAGTATTTCTTGTTAAAGAATAAGAAGTAAAGTACAAGAAACTTTCAAAACTGTCATTTCCTGATAATATGAACGTAACAGTCATTACCTGTTTCAAAATGTGAAAAGGGCAATATTCAGGTATGAATTATAGTCAGCTGTGTATATTTCTCGTCATGCCTTTAAACATGTTAAAATAAAAAGATAAAATTTAACAGCTCTTACGTGACGTCAAAATCAAAAATGAAAACCACTGCTTAGATGATTTTATTTACCTGAAGAAGTAGGGCACACCAATTTCTTTTGGGTCCGAATTTCCACATGGATCGACTAATAAGATTATACGACTGTTTTCAAAAAATTATAAAAGTGGGTTCGTGTTGTGAAATATCTTTTTTAAAGGAATAACATATTTTCATTTTTAACAAAATATTACAGTTCTTTTTTTAAAGATTCACTAACACTTGCAATATAGAATACACTTAGAACAATGATATTTTTATTATATGCATTACAACTATTCTTCTAAAAAGCATCTACATAAAAGCATACATTACTCATTCGTCGTGTTTGTAATAAATTAAGGTCTGTCTAGGCTCTTGTGACTACCCACGTGACCGTAGCTAATATACATTTAGTGTATGTATCATCAAAGTATTGAAGCCGTTGGCGTTTCTTGCAGATTTATAAATATGGAATTGTATTTGGCTGTGTGAATATTCGTAAGAAGAATTATTGTAACAGTTTTTAGCAAGTGTCTCTGATACTTAAGTTTATTTTCTCCCCCACTTACGTTCGTCCGAAAATAAAACAATTATTTGCTATACTTGACAAGGAAAAGAAAGACTATATCGGATTAGAAGGCGGTTTGCTACTTCATATTCTTTCAAATTATCAAACATTTTCTCATAACAATACATAAGTAATAAGTATTTTATCATGTAATAAAGACAAAATTTATCTTCAAAGACAAATTATCACATTACAAAGAAAACGAATTACCATTGTGTAAGAAGGCAAATTCTGTAATTTGAAGGGTGTTTTCTATAAAGTTATGCAACATATTTATAAAACTTTGGAAACCAAAATTTGATCATGACTTGAAATTGCATTTCAGCTATTTGGTATTGACTTTTGTAACATGTTATCTAAATTAGCCAGAAAAGAGAGAAGAAAATCTATGGATATCCATTCGATCAAAGGTTGATTAAGAGGCGAATATAACTAAGATAATAGTTTTTATATTAACAATCCAGTGTATTCAGCGCTAAGTACAGTGTATACAAAAGAAACAAAGTTTACTACAAAAGCTTCTTTGATGTCTGTATAATCCTTTTCTGACACAAGAATGCCAACTATGCTTAAGAATGTTTTCTCTAACTGTGAGAAGAATAACAGAGGAAAATTGATTATAAAAAGTACAAACCTCTTGCCAAAAGACAATGTCTAAAGGAACAAACTCTGTTCTATAAATGTTCTTATGTTTATTGAGTTTCTTACTGTCTCTCTGCCATTTATCTGTTCTTTATTCTAGTAAAATAGTTAATGTACAATCGTTAATCCTTGTTTGGTGTTTTTATTGTATTGTGAGAGTGAGGGAAATAATGCACGATAAAGACTCATACAAGTTTTCAGTCAACGAATTCCTGAATCATCTGTCTGCCTTGGTACAAAATACGTTGACTATGTGTTTCTTCAGCCTGAGAATAGGCTGAATAAAACACGTTACATAGAAAAGTTTATTTACAGATTCTTTCGACTTCTTTAAAACCATGCACTTCAAAACTTTTAAAAAAAGAATATATTCAAAAACTAACAAAAAAGTTGTTCATGTACATTACAATGCCTTGCAATGGAGCAATTGTTTAGAAAGTGAAAAAATTAATATAGATTGTCTGATACATTTAATTGTATATTTAGTCTTTATAGAAACGATTTCCTCAGCCTGATTGGCCTTTTATGTGTTTATTTTTATTGATCACTTTTTATTTAACTGGTGTCTCAGGAACAGTGATTCTTACTAGAACTATTGGTAAATGTTGGTTATTTATTTTTTATTTGATTTACTTTATTGATTTGCACTTAGAGAATTGAATCTCATGACTCCATCCTACTTTTTTTTCTCCCGCCTTATGGCAAGGGATATTATTTGGAGTTGTCCGTCCGCTCTTCGATGCGTCCGTCCGTCCGTCACTGTTTGTTCGTCCGGAGGGATAACTCTTTAGTGTTTGCATGGATTTAGTTGTAATTTACAGGGATTATAAATAAAATTTGATGAACGATGCGTCTCATTTGTCGTCAAAATTTACAAATTTGTAGCTGAGTTAAGCTCTTTCTGTTACAAATGCTAGCAGTGTGTCCGTCCGGAGTTATATATCTATAATGGTCTGCTGGATTTAGTTGTAATTTAGTAGGATTGTAAACAGTAATATGGGGATGACGCATGTTAATTTCCAGTACAATTTACGCTCTTTTTGCTGGATGTTTTTCAAATGTAAGCAGAAGGTCCATCTGCAAGCATTACTCTGTAGTGCATTGTTGCTTATTGAAACTGTATATGCTTGTCTATAATTTGATGAATCACAAAGACTCGCTTTTCAGCATGATCAGTACAGTACGTTTTACTTAATTCCTTCAAAGTTTCTTGAATAAAATGCTTGTCTTATATGCTTGCCCCAAATAAAAACATATTTTGTATGTGTTCTATGTTTTCGTTCATATTTGAGAATGTATAAGTTCACTAAATATGTCGGTCTATTAAGTTTGCTCATCTTTCACCTCCTGACAGCAACTTCCTGATGCAACTTATCCTCGAGCGTGGATATGAATTTTATTTAAATTTGCTTGTTTGCTTTTAGATTGCACATGTTTTGACACAACAAATGTCTTATTTCTGATACCCATATTTCTGGTCTGTTAATATAGCTTCCTATTTTCTACTTTCACTTGACTGAGCGGCTTTGTTAGCCTTGCGTAAATACTGACAAATTTCAATGACTAATTGTTTCAGCTTCGTCTTATTGACACAATAATTCCATTATCGAGCACGGTTTTTATAGCAAACTGTTTTTCATTGAATCGTTAAGGAATAATAATGCTTTCAAATTTTGTTGGATAGTCGGATCAGTTTGCCATAACAAAATTCAACTTCTCGATCAATCGTATCAAATTGTTCCACTGCTATGTCACATTACAAAAATTAATGGGGACTTTTTCATTTTATTTTGTTTCAAAATCGATGAGCCATAAAGGAGCAATATTTTTCAAAATGATTTTGATTTATTTTAACTTCAGATTGTAATCTTGTTTCATTTTGGTTCTTTGTAGAACATCCATATTAATTTGTTTCAAATTTTGAAACAATAATGAAAATAAAATCTGAAGAAGCCTTTATGGGAAAAGCGCTAGAATGACAAAAAATACTTTTATTCGTGCTTTATGGTATTTTACCATTTCATTTAAACAATAACGCAGTATTTAAGATTTCTGGGACAATAATGCGGCATTCAAGATTTCGTTAAACGAAATATTTAATTTACGATTTTGTCTTTATGTCATGAACTTTGATATTTCTTGCTGTTTAAATTTTAATCATGCATGTAGAATTTTAATACGAATAGAAAACAGCCAAGTATAGCAGTGTAGGCGTTGTTTTATCATAAGTGCTATGAGGCAACCACGGATGATATGTTGACAGCTTCTGTGACAGCAGAATTTACACCATCAGACGACTATCAAACTCATCCGGCTGTTCGCCATGGTATATGGTTAATTAACTTCCTTCTTATATATATATGCAGACAAAGGTCTAGTTCCTCCTTGGAATATAGATTATCTACAACTTTTCTATTTCGGCTGTGAATATTTCAAATTCCTCAATTTGGGTAACTTCATTGTTTATTATTATTGTTATTATTATTATTATTATAATTATTCTCTAAACAAGTTAAATCACGCAGGTTTTTCCTAACTGAAAGAAACTTAAACTAACATAAGTATGTTTTTGTTTTCCGTTTCTATACAGAGAAGACTGAACAACCACATTTTGAACAAATTCAAATTTACTTTAGCCTTCACTTTTTAAACATTTTTTTTCAACTTAGATGATTCTTAGGAGTTACAAAGCAAGTCAAATATGTGTACAAATAGCCATATAGATTTAATGTGTGCAATAAATTTCCAAAATCCGAGCGCTGGTGTTTATCTAAACATAAGAAAATCGAAATCATACTTAAGAACGGAGGGGACATGCGGAAACTTTTTTACTATCTTGTGACCACACCATACAAAAACGGGGAACAAAAATTAAAAAGAATAAACAAAACGTAAACTCGTGGCCATAAGGTAATAAAAAAAAGAAACAAAAATTAATTCGTAACCACGAAAAAATAAAATTAAAAAACTCGTGGCCATGAGATAATATAAAATTAAAAAAATAACTTTTGGACACGAGATAATAGAAAAAAAACATCATGGTCACGAGATAATAAAAAGGTAAAACAGAAACGAAAAACAAACAGTTAACTCGTGGCCACAAAATAATATTCACCCCTCATGCCCCTCTGTGCTTCTGTAAAACCGTGCTACAGAGTATAGACACCAAACCGGACTTAATCGCATACTAAAGTTTTCGCCACTGTTATAGTTTTTAAAAGGAGCTTTTGACATTTTACTCAACAGGAAAAGATATCCATTTTTGACAAAACGTAACTGCTATCAACTGACATAAATTAGCCTTGCAGTCTACAGCACACTGTGCGGAACACGTTGTTCCTTTCTAGCTGTGAAACAAAAATATACTGTTGCATCTGCTATCGCAGACTGAAGACTGACACAATTTTGTTTTGTCATGGATAATTTATTATTTCAGACTTTTCTTTTCTAAGAATTTGATACTTGAACGAACTATGATGTAGCTGACACGCCTTTTGCCTCTCACTTTTTGATAAATTGAAGTGATTTAGTTTACGATGGAACTTCGTATGGGAGTCAGTAACTTGTAATTTGAGTAACGTAAATTCATCCTCTCTTTTCATCTCTACTTTCTGACTGTGTGGGAGGTTGTGTTTTCTGACTGTGCTTTTTCCTGATGTTTTTTCTTTCACTTTTTTGAATATTAAAACATATCATTCTAGAACATGCCAGTTAGTCTTGAGAGACAGTGCATGGGAAACAAAAACTTGTATTTAAAAAAAATAATAATCATGTTAACAAATGCATGTATTATTGTAACATTGTCAAAGAATTAATGCTATAACGTATAAGAAAAGTGTACCTTAATTTCTTTTTCTTCTCTTTATAGCAGATTTACACGCGCCACTGCTCATAGCTCTCTCAACTCTTAAAAGAAATTATTTGATTTGTTTAAGCATCTTACAACCTCCTTCCATTAAGAACTATTTTTACTTAGTCTTACGAACAAGAAAGTCTGTAACAGAAAGATGCAATGCATCTTAGAATACACAACCCAGAGCGGGATTCGAAATACGATCTTAGCGCATCGAAGACCAACTCAAACCAATGAGCCAAAGAATCGATAACCTGACGCAGTTGTCAGAGGTTGTATTTATACAATTACAGGAAGGCATACACTAAACCGTAAGACTAAAATGAACTTAAAATAGGTTCACATATGTGCGAAAGAAAAAATATTAAAAAGGACCTAGACCTGTACATTCTGCCATAAATGAAAGTGTTAGTTTTTTTAATACTAGTCCTGCAGAGCTCATAAAATCTATTTTAGGACGATGCATCTTTCTAAAGATAAGCAAGGATACTGCTACGGATATTAAGTGCAATGAACGGATTATTTATGACCTTGTTTAAAACGCAAATTATTGCCCAAACGCATAGTGAAATAAGTTTCAATATCTCACAAAAGCTATTTCAGTAAGACACCATTAATCAAAATGTCTCCGTTATGGATTTCATGATATTTATAACATTTTGCTGATTTATTAAAAAATAAATTGAATTATTGTAATACATTATTATAGTCTGATTTATGTAGAGCAACGTGAAATATTAGAGGGGTCAATTTAAAACATAACATTACATCGCCTTATTTATTCTAAAGATAATAGCAGGCGTATACGTGGGTAAATTTTTCTTCGTTATATGTTAGCAACTTGGCAACGTTGACAAATATAATTGCCAACCAAATTTCAGCACATACTTGACAATTTCAAGACAGTCTTTGTCAGATATATATATATATATATATATATATATATATATATATATATATATATATATGTGGCTCCCTAATCGAATTGTTACTGGAGTATTCTGCTGAGTCATTTCCATGATGCCACTAGACTTACATGTTTCGATAAGCCATTTAACGGCGATTCGGCGAATACGAGGTTAATCTGAATCAAAGTTTAAATAGACATTCGTCGAATGTTCAGTTAGAAGAAAAACTGAGTTTTCCCACTGTGACAACTCTTTTTAATAACGTTTCTATTCAGAAAATGACTGAAATGTCAGCCACCGTCGTTTCCAAATCTTTAAAAAAATATAGAAACATTATGATTTTAAAGCCAATGCGAGTCACTTTAATTCATACCACTCAATATACTCTCAGTGTAGATAAATGTGAAATATTCGTACGGGATTAGTATAAACATTATATATTTTAGCTTGATTGTGAAGAAAGCCTGCAACTTATTTAAATCACTCTCGAGACCGCTTCCTAGAATTAACCAGTTCTGGTGACATACGAGGAAAAATGGTCGTGACCCCTGATAGGGCTTGAACTCAATACTCCTGGGTTGAGAGGTAGACACCTTAACCACTGGGCACCGCTCTCTCTAGCGGATAGGTAGCTTAGAAATTGTCAAACTGATAATTCAATTACATCATATACATTCTTAGAATGCATGCAACCGTATGGGTAAATTACCGATTATAATTTATTTGCAATATCAATATGTAAGTAAATTTATCTAGTTATGAAATACAAACAAATAACATAGTTTTATTATCTAATTGGCTTCAATACGTCTTAATGCCAGTTATTCCCATGATCTAAAATCATTACGGATTCAGGTTAAATAAATTCTATTTATCAGATAAACCAAATACACAATCTACAAACCAGTGCTGGGAGAGTGAAAGTCATCCCAAGGACAATAATCACGGATACGAGCAAAACCTTTGTAAAGAGGTTGTGAAGTTTCTTCTCTCTAGACTTAACAGAGTGTCCTTGATTTTATCAGAAGACCTAGTCATTGACTAAAAAGTATCCAATTTCAAACTTACCTTACGTTTCATCTTACCTTATGTGCATTTTGTCCACGAACGCCTTTTTTAAAGTGAACACCCTAAGATCAATCTTGTAACAAAGTTTTAGTGTATTATTCTTAGATTTCACTAAAGACTTGCTTAAACAGAAAAATAATTTTGATTAAAAGTTTGGTCTAAGAATTGAATTTAAAGAATTTTCTTCAATTTGTTACCACGTCTTTAAGATCCATATCAGGTTATTTGAAATATCATGTGGTAAAGATGTTTTTTTAATGTCAGAATAAACATTTTTGTAAAATGTCATACTGTCATTACAGAATACTTTAGTTAACGTTGCTTTTCCCAAATGTGTCAGAATTGTATTGTTTCTTATTCGTACATTTCCAAACATTTTAACGAAACATGCTGTCAAATAAAATAAATTTTGCTTTCATTTTTAATGTTTCAGAAGTAGTAACGTTTTGAAGGAGTATGTTTATTTAATATTTTCGTGAAGCGAGAACTGTTATACTTTTTGGAAAATATATAAATGCTTTTACATTTAAATGATGCATGAATATAGTATAAAATGTGTTAAGTATTTCCTTGTACAACATGACATGCCACAGAACCATCAGCTCTATGATGAAGCCTCAGTAGACTGTAAATGTCTTTTATCATACTGTGAATGTCTTGTATCATACTTAAGAAGCTGTTTATATCTGAAATGTTCAAACTGCATGTCAGTCATCATCTTATCTTGTAACAAAAACAACAACACTAGTTCCTATGTCCCTATAATATCATCGTTGTAAGTATACTTAATATTGTAGTAAAATGGCTTTAGAATTTCAGTTTATATTCTGCTCAACACGCAAAGTAAACGTCCTTATTGGGTGTATTTGAATAAATGCTAGAAATAGAAGTTTAGAAACTTAGACTTATTTAAACCAAAAGCTTTACTATAACTTTTTGACACAATTATATTTAGTTTACTTGTTTATGCCCAGTTGGTGCATTATGACAGGAAGTTAGATAGTTGACTCAAACTTACTTTACATTAATAAAGTCACATGATCCGTCTCTTCAAAGTTAAATCTACAGATTTCGCAATAATAAGATCCAATGTTAATATGCTAGTTCACACAATATAATGATATATATTCAAATGAGGTAGAAATATTAGACTAAAGGCATACTTAACATGTAACTGATGTACGTGTAAGTAACTATGAATAAACTTGTTAATAATTATGCACGTAAAGTAATGTTTTCCAACTGTGAAATTGAGACATGAAAACGCTTTTTTCATGGTGTATTGTGTGAAAATGAATTTAACTGTAACTTACAAATAACATAAGGAAAACATATCTGCATATGCTATGTTAATTGATGTAATCAAACGGTCTGAAGACTTTGATACTTCCGGAAATATGTAGCAATAGCTAAAATAACGCCTTCCATATTTGTGTGACTTTTATGTCCCTACCATAGCTCCACTCTTGTTTATCATTGAAACTGATATCATAAATTCTCTTTACTGAAACATATCAAATCTGAATTTCTCCATGCTATTATATGCAAAACTTACTTCATCAGTCAATTTGTGCTCTGCATATACCATAGTGTGAAACTATTATTTAAGTTTAAGTCACTAATTAGGAAGTCAATAATAATCAGCGTCATATCTTTCGATCGGCTATTTCCAGATTTCATTATTGTGGTCATTTTCAACTTCAACTGTTACGAAATATACGAGAGCCGTTCTTTGAAATCCTAAGTGAATCAGATTTCTCTGTAAACAATCTGATTAACAGTCCTGAATAGTGCGGTATGTTATATTTACGATCGAAAACCATTATTAAAATATAAATTATATCTGTCTGTATGGTGTCTGTCGTAAAACGTTCAAATTCCATTTCTAAAACACTAATGTTTTATTTTTCCTAGTTGGACTAGATTCTACGCGACAGATCACCATATTACCATATTTATATACATTTGTTTCCGGATGTAATAACGTTAAAAGTTACTTTTGTCATTAGCAACATCCTTTTAGTTGCGCAGCGATATTGTTTCATTCTAGTTATGGGAACCGTGTATTTGCTGTTTAAACTAATGATTTAATCTCAATACAGAGCGAAACAATATGCAGTAAATGACATCTCCTGAAGAAACGATATCGAAATGAGATTGGAATAAGGTCTTAAATTGAAGAACAGCTACACATTTGCTTACATAATGTGTTCTGAAATTTTCTAGTTTCACGGTTTTTCATTTCTGTTTTTTGTTGTTGTCGTTGTTTTTACATGTACCGCCATTTGTACTCTCGAATCCAAATTTTGTCAAACATTTAATTTGCTTTAGGAAAATTGAAATCAGTGGACTACATTGTTTCCCCTCTGATTTGGCTTTAACTCTGCTTCTTAATTCTGCTTTAGGTTTTCTTGTATTTCATAACCATTTCATTCTGATCAATTCTTTATCAGCTTTTCTGATAAAACTAGGACTCTACTGTGATCAAACTCTTTCTTCCAGGCTGTTTCGAATCTTCAGTTTCCGTTTTACCAAAGTTTTTGACCTTTGTTTTAGCACCCTCTTCCGTTCAAACGCATAAGCGTTGATGTTTAAAACGCGAACACTATGTCTCAGTTCTGTGAATGTTATGACGGGATGAAGCCTATACAAACAGTGTACCTAAATATTGACGACGCAAGTCGATCAAAGCAAGCATTGTTTGTTGTCTGATGCGTCAAAATTTAAAGCAGCTCGTTCACAGATGGTTGTTAACAATCTGTGTGTATTACCTCAATACCCGTCTACAGACGCATTGTCCCCGAATGCAACATTTCGTGACTGTAAAAAGTGGTTAGTTTCTCCATAAAAGGCTATTGCTTTACGATCGTTATAAAATCTATATTTATATTTTTGACTGATCACATTCACTCTTCGTGCATTTGTTCACATTATATGGACCAAAAACCACAGGTATTCGTTTCATTCATTCTTGTAAACTTTCGTACTTTGTGCTGGTTAAATATTGGTTCGGAACCACGAAACGAATGCCTGTGGTGAGATGGTGAAGACGCCATGCAGAACATGTCATGTGGTACAGCAAGCACCCACTTTGGAGATACCGTATTCTATATTAAACTGGATTTTTGCAAGTTTACACTTATTTACAAAAAAATGAGTTTTCCCGTGAATTGTAACCTAAGCGAGCCGAGATTTTTTGTCAGAAGAACGAACACTTCACCAACAGTAAAAACTTTCTTAAAACTACCGTTAACTGTGAACGAGCTGCTTTAAATACACTGTGTGTAGTAAATATTTGATATAGTTCATACTTGATTAGTTAAGTTTCATGTTGCTTTGTAGTAGTTTGGAAGTGTTTGCAATATATACAATATACAAAGAATCAGTAAGGCATCGGTGCAGTTTGGAGAAAATCTGTCTCCAGCAGAGTTTGATTAAGTTCATACTTGATTAACTAAGCTTCATGTTGCTTATCGGGTCTTCCCTCGATCACCACTTGTTTCTACGTTATCACGAAATTTAACGTAATAGTAATGTATACTCAGATCCACGAGAAGTTCATAACACTTCTAACCAGCATAAATTAAGTCCTGTTCAGGTTAAAGATTATAAAAACCAAAGCCTAAAATTGAAATGCCAGTATACATGGTAGAGTTATATTACAAAGCATTCTTTTACCTACTGTATCCGCCCAAAAATTTCGAAGGGTGTTTTTTTGTCTTGTATGTAGTGAAAGTTCTAACAGTCAGTTTGAATGGAGTTGCAGCGTGTACGAAATTAATTTCAACGATGGTAAGAATATCGTGTCGACTTAGGAGGTAGAGGAGAAACCGACCTATCCATTGATATCTGTACATAACGTTTTTCTTCTAAAAATAAATGAATTGTCAGACGCCTTTTTTCAAAAGTTTCAACCTCAGTACTTTATATGCAAACACAAACTTACATAACGAATCTGAAAGTGTATTTTTAAAATTGTACCTTCTACTTGACATGACGTTCGGTGTTAAATGTGTTACATTCTTTTGACAATGGGACCGGATTAAGATATGAAATCGAGGATCTCTACTGAGGATATAGTTAAATATAAAGGAAGCTTTGGAATTTTTCAAAATTTTTAACTGGCAGATACTTGTTTTGGTTGCGTGTTTTCATGCAAATTATCTACAATATTGCGAGAGGCAGACACAGATCAATGAAGATACTAGTTTGATGACTTTACAAATGTAATTTATTATTGTATTATAGATACTTAAATAATGAAATTTTAATGAAATTGTATCACCGGAGTAATGAAATAAAAACAAGTTGCCCACCCTAATGGCTTGGTAAACATAGGTTATATTTCTTTGGCATGCAATAACTTTTTGGCACGACTAAACTATCAATTATTCACAATGATATATTACTTGTTTACAAACAAACAGAGATTAATTTTACAGATTGCTTTAATATGCAAAGAACGACGGAATACTGGTCCTGTTTCGCTCACCCTAAGTACAATTCATTTTGATGACAAGTGGAGATTTATATAGTCTTCCAGGAATGACGATGAAAATATGGTTTGAAAAGTTTCGAGCGCGAGGTCCAAGTTTATTCATTCTATATACAGAATATGTTTGTCTTTCGTTGTATAAGAATATTTTGTAAATGACCCTAAATAATCAAATTTCAAACTTACCTTCAATTCCATTTGCACGAAGTTTATGGACTTTGAATTAGAGTTTTACATCTTAATTTTGAACCCTCCAATGGACATGTTAATTAATTCTTTTCTATATCCAATGTCAGACACTTTCAAGACTAAATGCCTACAAAATGTTATCAAGCTTCCGGAAAGTTAGTTGTAAAGTTGTTCTCCGATGTATATAAAAGGTGTTTCTGTGATCAGAGATGGTGCGCTACTCTGTGACCATGTAACAAAATAGTTACGTACGACACTTAAAGTCTAAAAGATCTTAAGCAGACATATTCTGAAAAAATAATAACCTCAATTTAAATTGAGCTAAATAATCAGGGGTGTAAGAAGTGTCTCCTTCGATTTCCCCTAAGAGCTACTTACTTTTATATAGAAAAACATTCTGATCAAATCCCAAGTATGTTTTGACTTAAAATTGTGAACAATGTTATGATTCTTGTATTTCCAAGCCAAATTTTCAAACGACTTCAAAATCTATATTAAAAAATGATAAAGTATAGAAATATTTTATAATGTCAGTCTGTTATTTAAAGAAAATTTCGTGAATGTTGCCTGTCACATATATATCAAAATTTATACATGAATATTGCATTCACATTTAAGTATAGAAATATTTTATAATGTCAGTCTGTTATTTAAAGAAAATTTCGTGTATGTTGCCTGTCACATATATATCAAAATTTATACATGTATATTGCATTCACATTTAAGCTTAGTCAATAGAAATGTTTCAGAAGACGTAACGTTTCGAATGAGACTGTACTTGACAAGTATTTCAGACCCAAATATTCTGGCATTGAAACAAAAATTCAGATTGAAACATATAACATATCAGGGAAACTATCTGTTTTATATTAATGAAGCTCAAAAGAAATAAAAAAAAATTTATGGACAATATAACTCTATCGTTTTCGTGTTGTATAAAAGGTCATTGCATATATTCAATATTTTCTTGTTCGATAGTGCATACCAAAGAAGAATAAGCTGGGCATACCAATGCCTCAAGAATCTCTTCCAGTCTTTGTTTTATACTTTAGTGAGTATACTTTTGAAATATTTAGGAGCACGTCAAGTATCACCTCATTTTGAAAATGAATGGAACTATTTTCGCTATATCTCTTCAGACTGCTATCTTTTAAGCATTTCTTTATTTAGCAGTAAAATGAGGTAGTTTTAACAACTTAGCATCAGTTATGTTTAACACGTGAGGAGAATTTTGTAAATCTGTGTCTTAAAATTTGTCTAAAGCCCGTTGACGTTATTTCAATGACAAAGACATACTTGTAGTTTTTGCTGCTGTTGTTGTTGTTTTGTGTTTAATGTCCTTTAGTGCATAAAGGCACCAAGTTAGATTGTCCATTTAACCTTCTAAGCTTTATCAGTCGCAAGATCAATAGCTTCTGAAAGTACACATTCCTAAAATACAGTCAGGTAAAATGCAGGCCAGAGGCAATATGGGGTTGTATTTAGCTTTGTGAATATTCGTAAGAACAATTGTTGTAACAAATAGGTTTTTTTCTGATACCTAAGTATATTTTATTTCTGTAAGTGAAACTGGACTTTTAAGACAATATAACCGCGACTGGTAAAAACGTGAAATGTACAAAGAAAACGAATTACAATTATTTTAGTAATTTGAAGGGTACTTTTATAAGGTTATGCAACATATTTATAAAACTTTGAAAACCAGAATTTGATAATGTTTTGAAATTCCATTTCAGTTATTTGGTACTGACTTCCTTAACTTGTTATCTAAAATGCCCAGGAAAGAGAGAAGAAAATCCATGCATGTGCATTCAATCGAAGGTTTGTTTACAGGCGTAGATAACTAAGATGTCAGCTTTTGTATCACAAAATCGAGTGTATTCAGCACTGAAGTACATCGGATACAAAAGAAACAAAGTTGACTACAAAAGCTCCTTTGATGTCTGTATAATCCTCTTCTGACTCAGTAATGCCAACTAAGCTTAAGAATGTTTTCTCAAACCGTGAAAAGAATAACGGGAATGAAATTGATTATAAAAGTTTCAAACCTCTTGCCTAAGGCAATGTCTAAAGGAACATACTCTGTTCTTTAAGTGTTCTTAAGTTTATTGAGATTCTTACTGTGTTTCTGTCATTTGTCTGTTCTTTACGCTAGTAAAATACTTAATATTCAAACGTTGATCCTTATTCTGTGTTTTAATTGTATTTTGAGTGTGAAGGGAAATAATGCACGATAAAACTTAATTCTATAAGACTTAGTAATAAGATTTATTAAAGTTTTCTGTCAAAGAATCCTTGGGACAAAATACGTTGACTACAGAGAAAATACATCATCTAAAAGCATGTGTGTTGTTTCAACGCCTCCCAATATTGAAATTAATTACATCTACATTCTACGAGCTTCAGTTATACTTTAAGTACATTAAAAGGTTTGTACTAAACTTCTCTACCTGTTTTTCGTGGTGTTATGGCAATGTGTGAACTTAACACGATGAATCATATTTATAACTTTTAGAAATTTCAGAAACTTCTTTTCTGTTATTCACTTATGGTGATTCACTTATGGTCTGATTTCATTTCATTCATTTTTTATCTAAACTGTACACCGTGTTTTAAAGGTAATTCATTTAGTTATTATTCTTAGCTTTTGAGAAATTACTGTTCATAACATTGTCCCAATTGCTATCACGAATACACGGTGATGTTTGTGTGTACTTTATGCACTTCGCCGCAATACTTACGGTCTTACCTTCCAAAAACTAAATCAAGGGACAAAAACATACCGTAAAAATCAATTGTTTTTAATTTCTTTTATTTCCAGATATTACATTGGTACTTCAACAAATACCATTTTGACTGTCTCAAAGTGTTTTTTTATGCTTCATTCCCTAGCAATATGCAAAATGTTTTAAAAAATGAAAAAAGTCAATTATGACATTAAACGTAAGATTATTTAATTTTTTATTTATCACTTTTTATTTAGTTGGAGTCTCTGGAAAAATGAGTCTTACTAGAATTATTGGTAAATCTTGGTTATTTGTTTTTCTTTAATTTCTTTTTTATTGATTTGCATTAAAAGAATTAAATAACATGTTCCGTCTTACTTTTTATTCTCCCACCGAATGGCGAGGGATTTTATTTGGAGTTGTCCGTCCGCCTCTCCGTGCATCCGTCCGTCACGGTTTATCCGTCCGGAGCCATAACTCTTTAGTGTTTGCATGAATTAAGCTGTAACTTGGAGGGAAAATAAGTAAAATTAGCTGAACGATACGTCTCAATTGTCGTTAAAATTTACAAACTTATAGCTGAGTTAAAGCTCTTTGATTTATAAATGCTGGCATTTGTCCGTCCGGAGCCGTATATCTAAAATGGTGTGATGGATTTAGTTGTGACTTAGCGGGATTGTAAACAGTAATAGGGGATGACGCATGTTACTTTCCGTACAATTTACGCTTTAAAATCTGGGTTATATTCCTTAGATGTTGTACAAAAGTAAGCAGTAGGTCAATCTGCAGCCATTACTCTGTAGTGTTTTGTTGCTGATTGAAACTGTATATGCATGTTTATAACTTGATGAATCAAAAGGACTTGCTTATAAGCATGATCAGTACAGTACATTTTCCTTTATAACTTCAAAGTTATCTCGATTAAAATACTTGTCCTATGTACTTGTCCTATGTACTTGTAACCCCACCCCCACCCTTCAAAGAACAAATGTATGTTTTCGTTCACATTTGAGAATGAATAACTTCATTAAATATGTCGATCTATAAAGTTTTCTCTCTTCTTATTTCACCTCCTGTCTACAACTTCCCGAAGCAACTTATTCTTGGGCAATTATGGAGGTTTTAAAATTTGGTTGAACGAAATATTTAATTTACAATTTTGTTTTATTGTCATGAACTTTGATATTTCTCGCCATTTCAATTTTAATCATGCATGTAGAATTTAAAAACAAATAGAAAACAGCCAAGTATAACAGTGAGGGCGCTGTTTTATCATGAAAGGATGATATGTTGACAGCTTTTGCGACAATAGAATTTACACCATCAGGGAACTAACTAATTCATCCGGCAGCTCTGCCATGGTATAAGGTTATTTAACTTCCTTTGTAAGATTCTAAACAACTGATGTGTCTATTAGTCTGTAAACAAGAACATGTCTAATTTCATTCTTGTTTTTCTCTATTTTTTCAGTGTTTCCTAACCGAAAAAATACTATTATTAATCTAGCATAAAACAAAGTGGTTTCTTCTCTAAATACCATCATCTTCTGTACGAATGTCAGCATAAATCTTCAAATATGTTAAGGGGGAACTAAACCTTTGTTTGCAAATGCCGAAGTTACGTAGCTTAGAAATAAAAAAAGAACTTGTAAGCTATGAGGCTTAGATATTTGTTATGTAATATTGTCTAGTGGACCTCTACTAAGATTTTTCAGATCATACCCCATTAGTTCAAGTTTGCTTAACTAAGAAATCGGTTGACCTACTGATCTTATTTCAGCATTTTTAAGTTACAGCAATGAAGTTGGACCATGTATACAGTTTTTCATGTAGATTTACATTTTGGCATTTCTAACCCTTGACTTTGAATTCCTGACCTACTTTTCATGTTTTTAATATACAGCAACAACACATCAAACGCATCTCAGTTTTAAATGTAGATTTTACCCTATAAACTGACCTACTTTCCCGCTACAGCAAAAAAATTCAAAACATAAAAACAGTTTTGATCGAAATATGACATAAGAGATTAAAAGGAAAATACCAAGATTGAACAACGTTTTATGAAGTCAAATAGACTTTAAAAAAAATTATTACCACAAGAATCACAACAATTCGAAATTAAGCCAAAGTTTTCTTATGAAATATACTATTTCATTTCTGAATATCTCAAATTTCTTAATTTGAGTTCACTTTTTTATTATTATTATTCTCTAATCAAGTTGAAGCAAGCGTGTTCTTGCCTTACTAAAAGAAATTTAAACTGACATCAGGTATATTTTGGTTTTCCGTTTCTATACGGAAAAACTGGACAACCACATCTTGAACAAAGTCAAATTTACTTTGGCTTTTACGGATTTCCCTTCATTTCAAACACATTGTTCAGCCAAGAAGTAACAACTTTGATTATTCTTTAGAAATACAAAACAAACCAAATGCGTGTGCGAGTAGCCATATAGCTTTAAAGCGTGTGCAATAAACTTCCGAAATCCGAGCGGTTGTGTTTACGCATTGAAAGGAAAGTGGAAAGCATACTGAAGAACAGAGGAGACTTGTAGGATTATTTTTAATTATCTCGTGGCCACACAATACAAAACGGTAAACACAATTATCTCGAGGCCACGAGATAATAAAATAAAGAATAAACAAAATGTTAACTTTTGGCCAAAAACTTAATAAAAGAGAAGAAAGAAAATTAATTCGTGGCCACGAGAAAATAAGTAAAAAGAAAAAAATACTCGTGGCCATGAAGTAACATAAAAAATACACCTTGGCCACGAAATAATAAAAAAAGAAAAACAAAGAAAAACAAACAGTTAAGTCGTGGCCAAGAGATAATATTCCACCCCGCATGCCCCTTCTATGCTTTTGTAAAATCACGCTTCATAGTACAGGCACCAAACCGGACTTCATCGTAAAGCAAAGTATCCGCAACTGTGAGCTTTTGGCATTTAACTTTATGGGAAAAGATATCCATTTCTGACAAAACATAACTGCTATCAACTTACAAATTAGTTATGCAGTCTAGTGCAAATTGAGCGGGACACTTTTTTGTTTTGTGAATTTGCCTTTCTAGAAAAGTGTGGAAAAGTATACTGTTGCATCTGCTATCAATTTTGTTTTGACAAAGATAATTTAATATTTCCGACATTTTTTCTAACAATTTGATCTTTCAACGAACTACGATTTACCTGACGCACTTTTTGCCTCTCTCTTTTTGATAAATTGAAATGATTTACTTTACGATGTAAATTTCGTATGGCATTTGAATTTGAGTTACCTAAATTTATCCTCTATTTTCCTCTGTACCTTTTGACTGTGCGAGGATGCTGTGTTTTCTGACTATGCTTTCTCCTGATATATGATTTTTCACTTTTTTTAAATATTAAAAGATATCATTCATGAGCCAGTTAATCCGAAGAAATATTGCATGGGAAACAAAACTTGTATTTAAAACAATAATCATGTTAACAAATGCATGTATAATTGTAAAATCGTCAAAGAATTAATGCTATAACGTATAAGAAAATTCTACCTTTCCTTTGAATTCTTAAATTCTTTTTCCTCTCTGTATAGCAGATTTACACACGCCACTACTTATAGCTCTCTCAACTCTGAAAAGAAATTATTTCGATTTGTTTAAGCATCTTAAAACCTCCTTCAGTTAAGAACTACTTTTTACTTAGTCTTACGAACAAGAAAGTCCGTAACAGAAAGATGCAATGTCGATCTTAACGCATCGAAGACCAACACTCTAACCACTGAGCCAAAGAATCGATTTCCTGACGCAGTTGTCAGAGGTTGTATTTATACAATTACAAGAAGGCATGCTCTAAACCGTAGGATTAGAATCAACTTAAAATAGGCTCATATATCTGCGAAAGAAAAAATATCGAAAAGGACCTATTTCAGTGAGCAGAAAACTTTAATAATTTCATCACATGTTGGGGACGTTCCTTTAGGTATTCATATATTTGCATTCCTAAACTTGTACATTCTGCTATAAATGATAGTGTTAGTTTTTTAATACCAGTCCTGCAGAGTTCATGAAATCAATTTTATGACGATGCATCTTTCTAAAGGTAAGCAAGGATACGGCTACGGATATTAAGAACAGATTATTTATGACCTTGTTTAAAACGAAACTTATTACCCAAACGCATAGTGAAATAAGTCCGCTTCCTAGAATTAACCAGTTCTGGTGACATAGAAGAAAAAATGGTCGTGACCCCTGATAGAGCTTGAACTCACTACTCCTGGGTTGAGAGGTAGACACCTTAACCACTGGGCACCGCTCTCTCTGGTGGATAGGTAGCTTAGGAATTGTCAAAATGATAATTCAATTACATCATATACATTCTTAGAATGCATGCAACCGTATGGGTAAATTACCGTTTATAATTTATTTGCAATATCAGGTGAGGCAGACATGTTCATATTCTGATAAATGGAAAAAAAAAACTGGTTTCTCTACTAATACTTTGCACTATTGTTTAGTAAATACTGTATAAAAACGACGAAATTGTAAGTAAATTTATGTAGTTACAAACAAATAACATAGTTTTATTACATTAATGGCTTCAAAACGTCTTACTGCCACTTATTCACATGATCTAAAATCATTTCGGATTCAGATTAAATAAATTCTAATTATCAGATAAACCAAATATACAATCTACAAACCAGTGCTGGGAGAGTGAAAGTCATGCCAAGGACAATAATCACGGCTACGAGAAAAACATTTGTAAAGAGGTTGTGAAGTTTCTTCCCTCTAGACTCAACAAAACGAGTGTCTTTGATTTATCAGAAGATCTAGTCATTGACTAAAAAGTATCCAATTTCAAACTTACCTTACGTTTCATCTTACCTTATGTGCATTTTGTCCACGAACGCCTTTTTTAAAGTGAACACACTAAGACCAATCTTATAACAAAGTATTATTCTTTAATTTCACTAAAGACTTGTTTAAATTGAAAAATAATTTTGATTAAAAGTTTGGTCTAAGAATATTATGAAAGTTATTTGAAGAATATTTTCAATTTGTTACCAAGATCCATATCAGATTATTTGAAATATCTGGTGGTAAAGATGTTTTTTGAGTGTCAGAATAAACATTCTTGTAAGATGTAATACTGTCATTACAGAATAGTTTAGTTAACGTTGCTTTTCCCAAATGTGTCAGAATTGTATTGTTTCTTATTCGTACATTTCCAAACATTTTAACGAAACATGTTGTCAAATAAAATGAATTTTGCTTCCATTTATAATGTTTCAGAAGTAGTAACGTTTTGAAAGACTCTGTTTATTTAATATATTCGTGAAGCGAGAACTGTTATTCTTTTCGGAAAATATATAAATGCTTTTACATTTAAATGGTATATGGATAAAGTATTAGTCATTGTATGTATTAAGTATTTCCTTGTTCAACATAACATGCTACAGAAGCATCAACTCTATGATGAAGCCTCAGTAGACTGTAAATGTCTTTTATCATACCTAAGACGCTGTTTACATCTGAAATGTTCAAACTGCATGTCAGCCATCATCTTATCTTGTAACAAAAACAACAACATTATTTCCTATGTCCCTATAATATCATCTTTGTAAGCATTCTCAGTACTGTAGAAAAATAGCTTTAGAATTTCAGTTTATATTCTGCTCAACACGCGAAGTAAACATCCTTATTGTGTGTCTTTGAATAAATGCCAGAAATAGAAGTTTAGAAACAGCGTAATTTAAACCAAAAGCTTTACTATAACCTTTTGACATAATTATATTTAGTTTACTTGTTTATGCCCAGTTGGTGCATTATGACAGGAAGTTAGATAGTTGACTCTAACTTACTTTACATTCATAAAGTCACATGGCCCGTCTCTTCATAGTAAAATCTACAGATTTCGCAATAATAAGATCCAGTGCTAATAAGCTAGTTCACACAATATAATAATATATATTCAAATGAGGTAGAAATATAATTAGACTATTTACCACGGATTCTCTCTCCCTTACCCCCCCCCCCCCACACACACACACGCACACTGAAAATTATCAGTTGATTTTTTTTCTAAAACTCTTTTGGACAATCATTTTCATCTGATTAAAACACATTCCAAAAGGCATACTTAACATGTAACTGGTGTATTTGTAACTATGAATAAACTTGTAAATAGTTATGCGCGTAAAGTAATGTTTTCCAACGGTGAAATAGAGGCATAAAAACGCTTTTTCAGGGTATATGGTGTGAAAATGAAATTTTACTGTAACTTACAAATAACATAAGTAACACATATCTGCATATGCTATGTTAATTGATGTTATCAAACGGTCTGAAGTCTTTGATACTTCCGGAAATATGTAGCAATAGCTAAAATAACGCCTACCGTATTTGTGTGACATTTGTTGTCCCTACCATAGCTCCACTCTTGTTTATCATTGAAACTGATATCATAAATTCTCTGTACTGAAACATATCAAATCTGAATTTCTCCATGCTATTATATGCAAATATTAAAACTTACTTCATCAGTCAATTTGTGCTCTGCATATACCATAGTGTGAAAACATGATTTAAGTTTAAGTCACTAGTTAGGAAGTCCATAATAATCATCGTCATATTTTTCGATCGGCTATTTCTAGATTTCATTATTGTGGTCTTTTTCAACTTCAACTGTTACGAAATATACGAGAACCGTTCTTTGAAATCCTAGGTGAATCAGATTTCTCTGTAAACAATCTGATCAACAGTCCTGAATAGCGCGGTATCTTATATTTACGATCGAAAACCATTATTGAAATATAAATTATATCTATCTGTATGGTGTCTGTCGTAAAACGTTCAAATTCCATTTCTAAAACACTAATGTTTTATTTTCCCTAGCTGGACTAGATTCTACGCGACAGATCACCATATTACCATATTTATATACATTTGTTTCCCGATGTAATAACGTTAAAAGTTACTTTTGTCATTAGCAACATCCTTTTAGTTGCGCAGCGATATTGTTTCATTCTAGTTATGGGAACCGTGTATTTGCTGTTTAAACTAATGATTTAATCTCAATACAGAGCGAAAAAATATGCAATAAATGACATCTCCTGAAGAAACGATATCGAAATGAGATTGGAATAAGGTCTTAAATTGAAGAACAGCTAGACATTTGCTTACAAAATGTGTTCTGAAATTTTCTAGTTTCACGGTTTTTGATTTCTGTTTTTTGTTGTTGTCGTTGTTTTTACATGTACCGCCATTTGTACTCTCGAATCCAAATTTTGTTACAACATTTAATTTGATTTAGGAAAATTGAAATCAATGTACTACATTGTTTTCCCTCTGTTTTGGCTTTAACTCTGCTTCTTAATTCTGCTTTAGGTTATCTTGTATTTCATAAACATTTCATTCTGATCAATTCTTTATCAGCTTTTCTGATAAAAGTGGGACTCTACTGTGATCAAACTCTTTCTTCCAGGCTGTTTCGAATCTTCAGTTTCCGTTTTACCAAAGTTTTTGACCTTTGTTTTAGCACCCTCTTCCGTTCAAACTAAGCGTTGATGTATAAAACGCGAACACTATGTCTCAGGTCTGTGAATGTTATGACGGGATGAAGCCTATACAAACAGTGTACCTAAATATTGACGACGCAAGTCGATCAAAGCAAGCATTGTTTGTTGACTGATGCGTCAATATTTAAAGCAATTTGATTTTAACAATCTGTGTGTATTATCTCTATTAATACCCGTCTACAGACGCATTGTCCCCGAATGCAACATTTCATGACTGTAAAAGTGGTTAGTTTCTCTATAAAAGCCTATAGCTTTACGATCGTTATAAAATCTACATTTAGAATTTCTGTCTTTATGTGCCGCCACATAACGAATGCCTGTGGTAAGATAATGAAGACGTCATGCAGAACATGTCATGTGGTACAGCAAGCACCCGCTTCGGGGATACCGTATTCTATATTAAACTGGATTTTTGCAAGTTTACACGTATTTACAAAAAATGAGTTTTCCCGTGAATTGTAACCTAAGCGAGCCGAGATTTTTTGTCAGAAAAACGAACACTTCACCAACAGTAGAAAAAAACTTTCTTAATACTACCGTTAACTGTGAACGAGCTGCTTTAAGTACACTGTGTGTAGTATATATTTGATAAAGTTCATACTTGATTAATTAAGTTTCATGTTGCTTTGCAGTGGTTTGGAAGTGTTTGCAATATATACAATGTACAAAGGATTAGTACGGCATCGGTGTAGTTTGGAGAAAATCTGTCTCCAGCAGAGTTTGATTAAGTTCATACTTGATTAACTAAGCTTCATGTTGCTTATCGGGTCAGTGCAACACGCGTGACGTGCAAGTTTTACTGAGAAAACAAAGACCCTTAAGAGGATAGAAAACTACTATATGAATATGTTAGTTATTTTATATTGATATATATTTATATAGTAGTTGTTTTGATATAAATCGATAAAAAAGGAAGTTTTATTAGGGTTTATTTCTATTGTGTTCTTTAGTTAAACTGTTTATGTTAAGATTTAGAGGGCTAAGTTCTATTTTGTTCTTATTTGTTCACTGAAAATGATGAGACTTAATGCTAACATTCGTACAACAGATGCCATTTTTTGAGCGGAATTGTAGAATGGGTAATATCAATGTCTAAAGCTAAAGTTCTGCTTCCGGAGAAGCTCATTCATTATCACGCAATACATTGACAGGTAAACATTAGTTGTCTCGACGTCAAAATCGGTAGTCCGGCGCTCTTACCCCTCCCTCGATCACCACTTGTTTCTATGTTATCTCGAAATGTAGTTCAATTTAACGCAATAGTAATGTGTACTCAGATCCACGAGAAGTTCATAACACTTCCAAGTCCTGTTTAGGTTAAACATTATAAAATAAGTCATGTTTATAGAAACCAAAGCCTAAAATTGAAATGTCAGTATACATGGTAGAGTTATATTACAAAGCATTCTTTTACCTACTGTATCCGCCAAAACATTTCGAAGGGATGTTTTTGGTCTTGCATTTAGTGAATGTTCTATCAGTCAGTTTAAATGGAGTTGCAGCGTGTACGAACTTAATTTTAACGATGGTAAAGTAAGAATATCGTATCGATTTAAGAGGTAGAAGAGAAACCGACCTATCCATTGATATCTGTACATAACGTTTTTCTTCTGAAAATAAATGAATTGTCAGACGCCTTTTGTCAAAAATTTTAACCTCAGTACTTTATATGCAAACACAAACTTACATAACGAATCTGAAAGTGTATTTTTAAAATTGTACCTTCTACTTGACATGACGTTCGGTGTTAAATGTGTTACATTCTTTTGACAATGGGACCAGATAAAGATATGAAATTGAGGATCTCTACTGAGGATATAGTTAAACATAAAGGAAGCTTTGGAATTTTTTAAAAATTTTAACTGGCAGATACTTATTTTAGTTGCGTGTTTTCATGCAGTTTGGCTGCAGTTTTAAATTATCTACAATATTGCGAGAGGCAGACACAGTTCAACGAAGATACTAGTTTGATGACTTTACAAATGTAATTTATTATTGTATAACAGATACTAAATAATGAAATCTTAATGAAATTGTATCACTGGAGTAATGAAATAAAAACAAGTTGCCCACCCTAATGGCTTGGTAAACATGGGTTATATTTCTTTGGCATGCAATAACTTTTTGACACGACGCTTAACTAGCAATTCTTCACAATGATATATTACTTGTTTACACAAAAACAGAGATTAATTTTACAGATTGCTTTGATATGCAAAGTACGAGGGAATACTGGTCCTGTTTCGCTCACCCTAAGTACAATTCATCTTGATGACAAGTAGAGATTTATATAGTATTTCAGGAATGACGATGAAAATACGGTTCGAATAGTTTCGAGCGCTTTTGAGACGATCTGTTAGGTCCAAGTTTATTCACTCTATGTACAAAATATGTTTGTCTTTCGTTGTATAAGAATATTTTGTAAATGACCCTAAATTATCAAATTTCAAACTTACCTTAAATTCCATTTTCACGAAGTTTATGGACTTTGAATTAGAGTTTTACATCTTAATTTTGAACCCTCCAATGGACATGTTAACTAATTCTTTTCTATATCCAATGTCATCATTCTCAAGACTAAATGCCTACAAAATGTTATCAAGCTTCCGGAAGGTTAGTGGTAAAGTTGTTCTCCGATGTATATAAAAGGCGTTTCTGTGATCAGAGATGGTGCGCTACTCTGTGACCGTGTAACAAAATAGTTACGTACGAGACTTAAAAGTCTAAAAGATCTTAAGCAGACATATTCTGAAAAAATAATAACCTCAATTTAAATTGAGCTAAATAATCAGGGGTGTAAGAAGTGTCTCCTTCGATTTCCCCTAAGAGCTACTTACTTTTATAGAGAAAAGCATTCTGATCAAATCCCAAGTATGTTTTGACTTAAAATTGTGAACAATGTTATGATTGCAATTAAAGTAACTCTTTCTTCTATTTCCAAGCCCAATTTTCAAACGGCTTCAAAATCGATATTGGATGATAATAAAGTATAGAAATATTTTATAATGTCAGTCTGTTATTTAAAGGAAATATTGTGAATGTTGCCTGTCACATATATATCAAAATTTATACATGTATTTTGCGTTCACATTTCCAGATCTAGTGTTGAAGTATGTTGTCAAATGAAACAAAAAAATCTGTATTTATTTATAAGGTTAAGCTTAGTCAATAGAAATGTTTTAGAAGACGTAACGTTTCGAATGAGACTGTACTTGACAAGTATTTCAGACCCAAATATTCTGGCATTGAGAAAAAAATTCAGCTTGAATCATGTAACATATCAGGGAAATAATCTGTTTCATATTAATGAAGCTAAAAAGAAATAATATTTTTTCATGGACAATATAACTCTATATGTTGTATAAAAGGTCATTGCATATATTCAATATTTACTTGTTCGATAGTGCATACCAAAGAAGAATAAGCTGGGCATACCAATGCCTCAAGAATCTCTTCCAGTCTTTGTTTTATACTTTAGTGAGTATACTTTTGAAATATTTAGGAGCGCGTCAAGTATCATCTCATTTTGAAAATGAATGGAACTATTTTCGCTATATCTCTTCAGACTGCTATCTTTTAAGCATTTCTTTATTTAGCAGTAAAATGAGGTAGTTTTAACAACTCAGCATAAGTAATGATTAACACGTGATGTAAATTTTGTAAATCCGTGTCTTTAAATTTGTCTAAAGCCCGTTGACGTTATTTCAGTGACAAAGACATACTTGTAGTTTTTGCTGCTGTTGTTGTTGTTTTGTGTTTAATGTTTTTTAGTGCATAAAGGCACTAAGTTAGATTGTCCATTTAACCTTCTAAGCTTTATCAGTCACAAGATCAATAGCTTCTGAAAGTACACATTCTTAAAATACAGAGTCAGGTAAAATGCAGGCCAGAGGCAATATGGGGTTGTATTTAGCTGTGTGAATATTCGTAAGAACAATTGTTGTAACAAATAGGTTTTTTTCTAATACCCAAGTATATTTTATTTCTGTAAGTGAAACTGGACTTTTAAGACAATATAACCGCGACTGGTAAAAACGTGAAATGTACAAAGAAAACGAATTACAATTATTTTAGTAATTTGAAGGGTACTTTTATAAGGTTATGCAACATATTTATAAAACTTTGAAAACCAGAATTTGATAATGTTTTGAAATTCCGTTTCAATTATTTGGTACTGACTTCCTTAACTTGTTATCTAAAATGCCTAGGAAATAGAGAAGAAAATCCATGCATGTGCATTCAATCAAAGGTTTGTTTACAGGCGTAGATAACTAAGATGTCAGCTTTTATATTACAAAATCGAGTGTATTCAGCACTGATGTACATCGGATACAAAAGAAACAAAGTTGACTACAAAAGCTCATTTAATGTCTGCATAATCCTCTTCTGACTCAGTAATGCCAACTAAGCTTAAGAATGTTTTCTCTAACCGTGAAAAGAATAACGGGAATGAAACTGATTATAAAAATTTCAAACCTCTTGCCAAAAGACAATGTCTAAAGGAACATACTCTGTTCTTTAAGAGTTCTTATGTTAATTGAGTTTCTTACTGTCGTTCTGCCATTTATCTGTTCTTTACTCTAGTAAAATACTTAATATTCAAACGTTGATCCTTATTCTGTGTTTTAATAGTATTTTGAGAGTGAAGGGGAATAATGCACGATAAAACTTAATTCTATAAGACTTAGTAATAAGACTTACTAAAGTTTTCAGTCAACGAATCCTTAGGCCAAAATACGTTGACTACATAGAAAATACAACATTTTTAAGCATGTGTGTAGTTTAAACGCCTCCCAATATTGAAATGAATTAAATCTACATTCTAAGAGCTTCATTTATACTTAAGAATATTGAAAGGTTTGTATCCAACTTCTCTACCTGTTTTTCATGGTGTTATGGCAACGTGTAACCTTACTACGATGAATCATATTTATAACTTTTAGAAATTTCAGAAACTTCTTTTCTGTTATTCACCTATGGTTATTCACTTATGGTCTGATTTCATTTCATTCATGTTTAATCTATTCTTTACATCGTGTTTTAAAGATAATTTATTTAGTTATTATTTGCAGCTTTAGAGAAATGACTGTTCATAACATTGTCCCAATTGCTATCACGAATACTAGATGATGTTTGTGTGTACTTAATGCATTTCGCCGCAATACTTACGGTCTTACCTCCCAAAAACTAAATCAAGGGACAAAACATACCGTAAAAATCAATTGCTTTAATTTCTTTAATCTCCATATATTACATTAGTACTTCAACAAATACCATTTTGACTGTCTCAAAGTCATTTTATGCTTCGTTCCCTAGCAATATACAGAATGTTTTACAAAATGAAAAAAGTCAATTGACATTGAACTTGAGATTATAGTAAATGATAATAGAAACATTTGTTTACAGATTCTCTCGACTTCTTTAAAACCATGCATTTGAACACGCCGGCTGTCTTTACAGACAAGAATGTTTTCAATAACTGACAAAAAAGTTGTTTATCTACATTACAATGCCTTTGAATGAAGTACATGTTTAGAAAGTGAAAAATGCAAGATTTAAGGTGGTTTCCTGGACCTGTGTACTGACCGTTTATGTGTTTTTATTTATCACTTTTTATTTAGTTGGAGTCTGTGGAAAAGTGAGTCTCACTAGAATTATTGCTAAATCTTGGTTATTTGTTTTTCTTTTATTTCTTTTTTATTGAGTTGCATTAAAAGAATTAAATAACATGTTCCGTCTTAGTTTTTATTCTCAAGCCGAATGGCGATGGATTTTATTTCGAGTTGTCCGTCCGCCTGTCCGTGCATCCGTCCGTCAGTGTTTATCCGTCCGGAGCCATAACTCTTTAGTGTTTGCATGAATTAAGCTGTAACTTGGAGGGATTATTATGGATTTAGTTGTGACTTAGCGGGATTGTAAACAGTAATAGTGGGATAACGCATGTTACTTTCCGTACAATTTACGCTTTAAAATCTGGGTTATATTCCTGAAATGTTGTACAAATATAAGCAGTAGGTCCATCTGCAGCCATTACTCTGTAGTGTTTTGTTGCTGATTGAAACTGTATATGCTTGTTTATAATTTGATGAATCAAAAGGACTCACTTATAAGCATGATCAGTAAAGTGCATTTTCCTTTATTACTTCAAAGTTAACTCGATTAAAATGCTTGTCCTATGTACCTTTCCTGTGTACTTGTAACCCCTACCCTCACCCTTCGAAAAACAAATGTATGTTTTCGTTCACATTTGAGAATGAATAAATTCATTAAATATGTCGATCTATAAGGTTTTATCTCTTCATATTTCACTTCCTGTCTACAACTTCCCGAAGCAACTTATCTTCGGCCGTTGATATGAATTTTATTAAAATTTGCTTGCACATGTTATGCAAAACTTTGACTTATGAGTAAAGGAAAAAAGTAATCAAAACACAGTTTAAGAAACCTACAGTACTTTGATTTAATAAAACAAAATTCAGTTCAACAACAAAAATGTTATCAATGAATCAAAATAAACTAATCTAAACCAAAATAAGTTACTGTCACTATCTCCATTCACAGAATCCTTTGAAATATTATTCCAGCTGTGAATATATTCTCAAGGTGTTGATAATGTCCATGAATGTTAATCCATCACAAGTAAATCTCCAGCAAGTTGAAGTACTAGCATACATTTATTTATATAAATATACATTCAAAATCACAACTTCAAATGCTACTCTTATGTCTCAAAGAGTCTTCCCTTTAATTGTTCAAAGAGTGTTCTAGATAATTCTAAAGAATTTTCATTTTAGAATATACAGGTAAATTCTACAGGTTCTCCTACATATAAATAACTTGACCGGAAAATATAGCAGTTTAAAAAATAGAATGGGAATACAAATGTTACAATGAGTAATAACAGTAAATATAGATAGCACTTACAAAAACTGTCTTATTTCTAATAGTCATATTTCTAGTCAGTTAATATATCTTCTATTTTCTACTTTCGGTCGACAGAGAGGCTTTGTTTACCTTACTGACAAATTTGCATGACTGATTGTTTCAGCTTGGTCTTATCGAAACAATCATTTAATTATCGTGTATGGATTTACATCAGAAACCATAGCAAACTGTCTTTCATTGAATCGTTAAGGAATAGTAATGCTTTCCAAATTTTGTTGAATATTCAGATCAGTTTGCCATAAAAAACTACTTCTCGATCATTCATATCGAATTGCTCCACTTCTGTGTGACATTACAAAAATTAAAGGGGACTTTTACTTCATTTTATTTTGTTTCAAAAATTAATGATCCATAAAGGAGCAATATTTTTAAAAATGATTTTGATTTATTTTAACTTCAGATTGTAATCTTATTTCATTTTGGTTCTTAGTAGAACATCCATTTCAATTTGTTTCAAATTGTGAAACAATAATGAAAATAAAATCTGAAGAAGCCTTTATTGGAAAAGCGCTAAATGACAAAAATACACTTTTATTCATGTTTTGTGGTGTTTTACTATTTCATTGAAACAATAACGCAGTATTTAAGATTTCTTGGGCAATAATGGATATTTTAAATTTTGGTTGAACGAAATATTTAATTTACAATTTTGTTTTAATGTCATGAACTTTTATATTTCTCGCTATTTCAGTTTTAATCATGCATGTAGAATTTAAAAACAAATAGAAACAAGAACTGTCACTGTAAGATGACAATGCCCCCGAAAGGTGCTTTGACCTTTGAGATGAGAACCAGTCATTCAGGGGTCAAGGTCAAATAAATATAGGTCAGTGGGAAGGTCTTATTCAAAGGGGGTTGTGTCCAAATATGAAGTAATTCCATTCACTAATAAGGAAGTTAAGGGCAATGTTAAAGTTTTTGGACAATTGGATCTTCAAAGTGAAGGTCATTCAGGGGTCAAGGTCAAACAAATACAGGTCAGTGGGAGGGGTGTTGTGTTAAGTATGAAGTGTATCCACTAACTAATTTGGAAGTTATGGCCAAATATTAGTTTTTGGACAATTGGATATTCAGTGGTCAAGCGGGGTGTTGTGTCCAAGTATGATGTAAATCCACTTACTAATAAGGAAGTAATGGGCAATGTTGAAGTTTTTTAACAATTAGATCTTCAAGGTAAAGGTCATTCAGAGGTCAAAGTCAAATAAAGATAGGTCAGTGGAAAGGTCTTGTCCAAAGGGGTGACGTGTCCAAGTATGATGTAAATCCACTTACTAATAAGAAAGTTATTGCCAATGTTAAAGTTTTCGGACGGACTGACGGACGGACGGACTGACGGACGGACAGTTCAAAAACTATATGCCTCCCTTCGGGGGCAGAAACAGCCAAGTATTACAGTGAGGGCGTTTTTATCATGAAAGAAGGATAATGTGTTGACAGCTTTTGCGACAATAGAATTTACGCCATCAGGGAACTAACTAATTCATCCGGCAGCTTCGCCATGGTATAAGGTTATTTTACTTCCTTTGAAAGATTCTAGACAACTGATGTGTCTATTAGTCTGTAAACAAGAACATGTCTAAATTCATTCTTGTTTTTTTTCCTCTTTTTTTCAAAGTTTCCTAACCGAAGAAATACTATTATTAATCTAGCATAAAACAAAGTGGTTTCTTTTCTAAATACTTTTCTAAATTCTTATTCATCATCTTCTGTACGAATGTCAGTTTAAATCTACAAATAAATTTAGGAGGAACTAGACCTTTGTCTGCAAATGCCGAAGTTACGTAGCTAAGAAATAAAAAAAAGAACTTGTAAGCTATGAGGCTTAGGTATTTGTTATGTAATATTGTCTAGTGGACCTCTACCAAGATTTTTCAGATCATACCCCATGAGTTCAAGTTTGCTTAACTAAGAAACCGGTTGACCTACTGATCTTATTTCAGCATTTTTAAGTTACAGCAATGAAGTAGGACCATGTATACAGTTTTTCATGTAGATTGACATTTTGGCATTTCTTACACTTCACTTTGAATACCTGACCTACTTCCCATGTCTTTAATATACAGCAACAACACATCAAACGCATCTCAGTTTTAAATGTAGATTTTACCCTTTAAACTAACCTACTTTCCCGCAACAGCAAAGAAATTCAAAACATAAGAACAGTTTTGATCGTAATATGACATAAGAGATTAAAGGGAAAATACCAAGATTGAACAACGTTTTATGAAGTCAAATAGACTTAGAAAAATTATACCACAAGAATCACAACAATTCGAAATTAAGCCAAAGTTTTCTTATGAAATATACTATTTCATTTCTGAATATCTCAAATTTCTTAATTTGGGTTCACTTTTTTATTATTATTATTCTCTAATCAAGTTAAATCAAGCGTGTTTTCGCCTTACTAAAAGAAATTTAAACTGAGAGCAGGTATATTTTGGTTTTCCGTTTCTATACGGAGAAACTGAACAACCACATCTTGAACAAAGTCAAATTTACTTTGGCTTATACGGATTTCCCTTCATTTCAAACACATTGTTCAGCCAAGAAGTAACAACTTTGATTATTCTTAAGAAATACAAAACAAACAAAATGCGTGTGCGAGTAGCCATATAGATTTAAAGCGTGTGCAATAAACTTCCGGAATCCGAGCGGTGGTGTTTATCAAAACGCATTGAAAGGAAAGTGGAAAGCATACTGAAGAACAGATGAGACATGTAGGATTTTTTTAATTATCTCGTGACCACACGATACAAAACGTTAAACAAAATTATCTCGAGGCCACGAGATAATGAAATAAAGAATAAACAAAATGTTAACTTCTGGCCAAAAACTTGATAAAAGAGAAGAAAGAAACTTAATTCGTGGCCATAAGGTTACATAAAAAATACATCTCTGACACGAAATAATAAAAAAAGAAAAACAAACAAACAGTTAAGTCGTGGCCAAGAGATAATATTTCAACCCGTATGCCCCTTCTATGCTTTTGTAAAATCACGCTTCATAGTATTGGCACCAAACTGGACTTCATCGTATATCAAAGTCTCCGCAACTGTTTTATTTTTAAAATGAGCTTTTGGCATTTAACTTTATAGAAAAAGATATCCATTTCTGACAAAACATAACTGCTATCAACTGACATAAATTAGTCATGCAGTCTAGTGCAAATTGAGGGGGACACTTTTTTGTTTTGTGAATTTGCCTTTCTAGAAAAATGTGGAAAAATATACTGTTTCATCTGCTATCTCAGATTGCGGACAAACACAATTTTGTTTTGACATGGATAATTTAATATTTCCGACATTTTTTCTAACAATTCGATACTTCAACGAACTACGATTTACCTGACGCACTTTTTGTCATTCTCTTTTTAATAAATCGAAATGATTTAGTTTACGATGGAAATTTCGTATGGCATTACAATGACTTGTTGAATTTGAGTTACGTAAATTTAACCTCTATTTTCCTCTGTACCTTTTGACTGTGCTGGGATCCTGTGTTTTCTGACTATGCTTTCTCCTGATATTTGATTTTTCACTTCTTTTAAAAATTAAAACAGATCATTCAAGAGCCATTTAATCTGAAGAGATATTGCATGGGAAACAAAACTTGTATTTAAAACAATAATCATGTTAACAAATGCATGTATAATTGTAAAATCGTCAAAGAATTAATGCTATAACGTATAAGAAAATTGTACCTTTCCTTTAAATTCTTAAATTCTTTTTCCTCTTTGTATAGCAGATTTACTCGCGCCACTACTTATAGCTCTCTTAACTCTGAAAAGAAATTATTTAAATTTGTTTAAGCATCTTATAACCTCCTTCCATTAAGAACTTCTTTTTACTTAGTCTTATGAAAAAGAAAGTCCGTAACAGACAGATGCAATGCATCTTAGAATTCACAACCCAGTGAGGGATTCGAACTCCGATGTTAGCGCATCGAAGACCAATACTCTAACCACTAAGCCAAAGAATCGATTTCCTGACGCAGTTGTCAGATGTTGTATTTATACAATTACAGGAAGGCATGTACTAAACCGTATGATTAGAATCAACTTAAAATAGGCGCATATATCTGCGAAAGAAAAAATATCGAAAAGGACCTATTTCAGTGAGCAGAAAACTTTAATAATTTCATCACATGTTGGGGACGTTCCTTTAGGTATTCATATATTTGCATTCCTCAACTTGTACACTCTGCCATAAATGATAGTGTTAGCTTTTTAATACCAGTCCTGCAGAGTTCATGAAATCTATTTTAGGACGATGCATCTTTCTAAAGGTAAGCAAGGATACGGCTACGGATATTAAGTGCAATGAACAGATTATTTATGACCTTGTTTAAAACGAAAATTATTGCCCAAACGCATAGTGAAATAAGTTTCAATATCTCACAAAAGCTATTTCAGTAAGACACTATTAATCACAATGTCTCTGTTACGGACTTCATAAGATTTATAACATTTTGCTGATTGATTAAAAAATAAATTGAATTATTGTAATTATTATAATAGTGTTATTTATGTTGATCAACGCGAAATATTAGAGGGGTCAATTTAAAACATAACATTGCATCGCCTTATTTATTCTAAAAATGATAGCAGGCGTATACGTGGGTAAATTTGTCTTCGTTATATGTTGGCAACGTTTACAGATATAATTGCTAAACAAATTTTAGCACAAACTTGACAATTTCAAGACAGTCTTAGGAAGATATGGAAGGTATTGTAGCTTTAGATATAGTCAAAACAATTTGTATTTGTATATTTATTGTTGCAGTTTGAATACATCTTTATTTAACATCAAATTAATACAAGAAGAGGCACTAGATAAGTACTCGTTTGACTTTCATTGACTGTTCAATACGTTTAAGTATGTAATAAATGTAGCAAAACAGGTGCTCTATTTGGTCTGTATGAAATCAATTCATTAAACCACGATACCTATTTTTTCTTTCTTTGAGAACTTGTCAGGACAAACCCATATTACCATGTTAATGAAATACCCACGTACCACCTATTATCATCGCCAAACATTGCTATTTCTGGCTCCATAATCGAATTGTTACAGGAGCATTCTGCTGAGTGATTTTCAATGGCTGCCACTAGACTTACATGTTTCGAAAATCCATTTAACGGCAACTCGGTGTATAAGACGTTAATCTGAATGATAGTTAAAATAGACATTCGTGGAATGTTGAGTTAGAAGAAAAACTGTTTATTTACTCTAGACATAACCAAATGAATGTCCTTGATTTAATCAGAAGATCTTGTCATTGACCAAAATCTATCCAATTTTAATCTTACCTTACGTTTCATCTTACCTTACGTGCACATTGTCCACGAACGCCTTTTTTAAAGTGAATACCCTAAGATCAATCTTATAACAAAGTATGGCTGTATTGTTCTTTGATTTCACTGAAGACTTACTTCAATAGAAAAATAATTTTGTTTAAGTTATAACCAGGAGTTTGGTCTTAAAATTGTATCAAAGTTATAATTGTATTTAAAGCATTTTCTTCAATTCGCTACCACGTCTTTAAGATCCATATCGGATTATTTGAAATATCATGTGGTAAAGATGTTTTTTGAGTGTCAGAAAGTTACCGTTGCTTTTCTCAAATGTGTCAGAATTGTATTGTTTCTTGTTCGTACATTTCCAAACCTTTTAACGAAACATGTTGTCAAATAAAATGAATTTTGCTTTCATTTTTATTGTTTTAGAAGTAGAAACGTTTTGAAGAAGTCTGTTTATTTAATATATTCGCTAAGCGAGAACTGTTATTCTTTTCGGAAAATATATATAAATGCATTTATATTAAATGATGCATGAATAAAGTATTAGTCATTGTATGTATTCAGTATTGCCTTGTACAACATGACATGCTACAGAAGCATCAGCTCTATGATAAAGCCTTAGTAGATTTTAAATGTCTTTTATCATACTTTAGCGGCTGTATACATCTGAAATGTTCAAACTGCATGTCAGTCAACATCTTTTCTTGTAACAAAAACAAAAACATTATTTCCTGTGTCAATAGCTTTAGAATTTCAGTTCATATTCTCCTCAACACGCGAAGTAATCATCGTTATTGGATGTCGCTAAATAAATGCAAGAAATAAAAGTTTAAAAACTCAGTGTTATTTTAACCAAAAGCTTTACTTCAGCCTTTTGAGGTAGTTGTATTTAGTTTACGTGTTTATACCATTTTAGTGCATTTTGAAAGGAAGTTAGATAGTTGACTCCTACGCACCTTGCATTCATTAAGTCAAAAGGTCCAATCGCAATCATAGAGACAAGTAAGGAGAAGGCACTGTTTGTATGCTAGTTGACACAATATAGTTATATATTTAAATGAGGTAGAAACATTAGGCTATTGATCACGGATTCTCTCTATCTATCTATCTATCTCTCTCTCTCTCTCCCTCTCTCTCTCTCTCTCTCTCTCTCTCTCTGAAAAATATCGGTTGAATGTTTTTTTCCTTAAACTCTTTTGGACAATCATTTTCATCTGATTAAGACATACTTAACGTGTAATGGACCTACGTGTAACTATGAATAAACTTGTAAATACTTATATAGGTAAAGTAAGTGTTTTCCAACGGTGAAAAAAGCATAAAACGACGCCTTTTCAGGATATATGGTGTGACTTACAAATTGCATAAGGAAAACATATCTACATATGCTATGTTAATTTATGTTATCAACCGGTCTGAGTCTTTGATATTTCTTACTGAAACATGTCAATTCTGAATTTCTCCATGCTATTATATGCAAATATGAAATCTTACTTCATCAGTTTCTGAAACCAGAACTGTCACTGTAAGATGACTATGCTTCTGAAGTGGTGCTTTGACCTTTGAGCTGAGGACCAGTCATTCAGGGGTCAAGGTCAAACAAGCATAGGTCAATAGGAAGGTCTTGTCCAAAGGGGTGTTGTATCCAAGTATGAAGTATATCCACTAACTAATGTTGAAGTTATGGCAAATGATGCAAAGTTTTCTGAAAATTGGATCTCCAAGGTGAAGGTCATTCAAGGGTCAAGGTCAAACAAACATAAGTCAGTGGGAAGGTCTTGTCCAAAGGGGTGTTGTGTCCAAGTATGAAGTAAACCCAATCTCTAATAAGGAAGTTATGGCCAATTTTAAAGTTTTCGGGCGGACTGACGGACGTACTGACGGACGGATAGTTCAAAAACTATATGCCTCCCTTCGGGGGCATAAAAAGTGTATTAAAGTATAACATTGAGGCGTCAATTTGGGCTCGGCATATACCATAGTGTGAAAGCATAATTTAAGTTTAAATATTTTAATCATTAATAAGGAAGTCCATTATAATCATTGTCATATTTTCGATCGGCTAATACCAAATCATGATTGTGGTCATTTTCAACCTAAACTGTTACGAAATATACGAGAATCTTTCTTCGAAATCTTAAGTGAATCGGATTGCTCTGTAAACAATCTGAACAACTGAATAGCGCGGTATGTTATATTTACGATCGAAGACCATTATAGATAAATAAAATGTATCTGTCTGTATGGTGCCTGTTGTAAATCGTTCGAATTCCATTTCTAAAAACACTAATGTTTTATTTTCCTTAGTTGGAATACATTCTACACGATAGAGCACCATATTACCATATCTACATACATTTGTGTCCGGAAGAAATAACGACAAAGGTAAATTTGTCATTAACAGCATCCTTTTAGAGTTGCGTAGCGATATTGTTTCATTCTAGTTATGGGAACCGTGCATTTGCTGTTTAAAATAATGATTTAATCTCGATACAGAGCAAAAAAAAGCCAGTAAATAACATCTCTTTCAGAGACGATATCGAAATGAGATTGGAATAATGTCTTAAACTGAAGAACAGCTAGACATTTGCTTACGAAATGTGTTCTGAAATTTTCTAGTTTTACAATTTTTTATTTCTATTTTTAACATTTACCATAATTTTATACTGTAGAATCCCAATATTGTCAAAGCATTTTATTTAAATGAGGAAAATCTAAACCTATAGACCTTATTGTTTTCCCTTTCCAAGATATTTTGTCTTTAACTCTGTGTCTTTGTTCTGCCTTAGGTTTTCTTGTATTTTATAACTATTTCTTGATAAAACTGTGACTCTACTGCTTTCAAACTCTTAAGTTTCCGTTTTATCAAAGCTTTTGACCTTCGATTTAGCACCCTCGTTCGTTCAAACTAAGCGTTGATGTTTAAAAACGCGAACGTCTCAGGGTTGTGAATGTTTTGACGGGAAGAGGCCTTCATGCAAACAGTCTGCTTAAATATTGACGACGAACTACGATCAAACGATACAATAGTTTGTTGTCTGATGCGTCGTCAATATTTAAAGCAGCTCGTTCACATACGGTCATTGACTAAGAATTTGATTTTAACAATCTGTATGTAATACGTCTATCAATAACCATCTACAGAGGCATTATCACCCAATGCAAAATTTCGTGATTGTAAAAAAATGGGTTGTTTCTCCATCATAGGCAATAACGTTACGAACGGTATAAAACCTATATTTAGAATTTCTATTTTCGTGTGCCGTCACATAACTGATCACATTTACTTTTCGTGCCTGCGGACCAAAACCACAGGCATTCGTTTCATTCGTTCTTATGAACTTTAATACTTTGTGTTGGTTATATAGTGGTACGGAACATTCATCCATGAAACGAATGCCTGTTGTGAGATTGTTGAAGACGCCATGTTGCGGAACATGTCACATGGTACAGCAAATACCCGCTTCGTGGATACCGTATTCTATATTAAACCGGAATTCTCCAAGTAGACCTTTACGAAAATGCGTTTTCCCGTGAAATGTGAACTACCACCTACGAGAGTCGAGTTTTTTTGTCAGAAAATCGAAGACTTCACCGACAGTAACGAGGGAGAGTAGTAAAAAAACTTTAAAAAAAAAACAATTCTACCGTTCAACTGTGAACCACCTGCTTAATTACATTTTGTGTTTATATTTGATCAAGTTTGTACTTGATTAATTAAGCTTCATGTTGATTTGTAGCAGTTTGGAAGTGTTTGCAATATATAAAATGTACAAAGAATCAGTATGGCACTGTTGCAGTTTGGAGAAATCTGTCTCCAGCAGAGTTTGATAAAGTTCATACTTGATTGATTAACTTTCATGCTGCTTATCAGGTCAGTGCAATACGCGTGACGTGCTGAAGTTTTACTGTGGAAACAAAGACTTTTAAGAGAGTAGAAAACTACTGTTTTTACAAGAGCCATGTTGACATGGTCATCCCCCGCCAAATGTGTTTGCTTAGATATCATTCTTGTGCACAGCACTCCTCCCCAATGAGATCTATCAACCAATGAAGTTTCAAGCTTATATCTCAAATACTTGTTGAGTTATTGTCCAAAAAATTAAGCCTGAAAAATAACAAAGAGCAATAACTGTTATCATTCTTGTGCTCTACACTCCTCCTAAATGAGATATATCCACCTATGAATTATCAGCTTGATACCTCAAATACTTTCCAAGTTATACTCTGCACAAAAATTAAGCCTGAAAAATAACAAAGAACAATAGCTAAATAATGACGAAGGGTAGAGTTATCATTCTTCTGTAATTCACTCGTCCTCAATGAGAGATCTATCTGCTTATGAAGTTTCAAGTTGATATCACAAATACTTTTTGAGTTACGCTGTGCACAAAAATAAAGCATGAAAAATAACAAAGGGAAATAACCTAAAAATTATGAAGGGTAGATTTATTATTCTTGTGTACTTCATTCTTCCTTGGTAAGATGTATCCATCTGTGTATTTTCAAGTTGATATCTCAAATACTTTTCAAGTTATGCTACGGACAAAAATATGGGACGGAAGGACGGAGACTATTATCAAATCCCCCGTCGAAAAGGCGGCGGGGGAAAATATATTATTTGTTTCAGCATAAATCGATAAAAAGGAAGATTTATCAATCTAGCAGTTTTACTTGAATTTTGGAATGCATCCAAACATTTCAAACGACCGACGCACACAATTATCGTTAATATGTACAGGGTTTAGTTTAAATAGATATTTTGAACTGGCCAGAAATATTTTATAACAGAGTAAGTCCTCTTTAAGAAACTAGACCCCGGACGAGGGAAGTCATCCCGTACATTCGTTCACCTTAAATACCAAATGGGCCGGGAACATATAACCTTTTGTTCAGGTCACTCTGTTGCTCATCGACTAGTCTTCTTTGTGCATACCCACGACTGAACTCGATCATTTTTATGTCACGTGAGACGGAACTACGTATTATATATCGGATAATTAATTTCTAGGCTTTATTTCTATTGTGTTCTTTAGTTAAACTGTTTATGTTAGAATTTAGAGGGCTACGTTCTAGTTTTGATTTTCTTATTTGTTCACTGAAAATGTTTTAACTAAATGCTAACAGACGTACACAAATGCCATTATTTGTAAAAACAACCATACTGAGTTTTACAAGTAACGCTTCCTCGGTCAGCAAAGCTCCCTAAAGGTTCTAAAATGTTATCAGTTAGGTTCATAATGGAAATAACAACTAAAATAGTAATCTATGTTCTTGTTGATGACTAGATTACACATATACTTGTCTACTTTTTGATCCATGAAAGTTTATTAGCCTTATACCAAAACTGAATCACATAATAAGTAATTCAATGTCTAAAGCTAAAGTTCTGCTTCCGGGGAAGTTGTTTAATTATCACGCAATACTTTGACAGGTAAACATTAGTTGTCTCGACATCAAAATCGGTAGTCCTCGACCACCGCTCCTCGTTTTTACGTAATCACAAAATGTAGTCATTTGAAATATTCAGGTGCATGTCAAGTATCATCTTTTCTGGAAGCAGTGTCTCTATATCTCATTAGACTGCTATCTTTTCAGCATTTCTTTATTCAGCAGTAAAATCGAATAGCTTTAACAACTCAGCATAAGTTATGTTTTACACGCGATGTAAATTTCATAATTCCGTGTCTTTAGATAAGTTTTGCTGAATAATAAAAAGACTGATAAGGAAATTTTTATCAATAAAAAGTAGTTTATAACCCGTTGAAGTTATTTCAGTGAAAAATACATACCTGTATTGTTTTGCTGTTGTTGTTTTTGTTTTGCGTTTATTGCCCTTTAGATGCTTTATGGCACTAAGTTAGATTGATTGTCCATTTAACCTTCAAAGCTTTATCAGTCACAAGATCAATTTCTTCTGAAACGACAAATTCCAAAATACAGAGCCAGGTAAAATATAGGTCAGGAAAAAGTGTGTCGATTAGGCAGTTGTTGCAATAAGTTAAGTAAGAAGTATAAGTGTGATCTTAGAAAGATAATTAAAAACAATTGATTTAGATTATGCTACGAACTCTAAAATATTTCACAGAGCTTACATGCATCTTTCACGTGTTGAGTCTGAACTGAACTGAAATGCATAATAGATAATTCTCTTTAAATTACAGCAGATCTTCATAGGGGTCTATGTGATTAAAACTAAAATAATTAGAAAACTATTACTGAGTATTTGATCATGCAATAATAAATTGATTATTTTGAAGGCTTTGTTTGATGTTCCAATGACGAAACGAACATGCATTCTGCTTTTCTTACCTCATGTATAACAACAAGTAAAAATAGGCTGTATTATCTAAAAATGTATATTCCAAAATGGTACTGGTCAAGACCAAGCATGTATAAATTTATTGAACTTATCACTTCTGAAAACAAATCATTGTTAAGAAAGCTTGGCATGTTTACATATAAGGCTTTTAGAATAAGGAATACTACAATATATAGGTAATATCTGTTAATAATGTAATATCAAAAAAGAAGATGTAATAAGTTAAGAGTTGTAGTCACTTAGTCTTCTTGCATTGTTCTGTTAGGTCTTATTTTTATTTTTGATAAGGCTGTGTTTCTTTCTTTCCTTTTTTTTTTAAACTAGGTCTTGGGTTTCGTCTTTTTCCAAGACCGTAGATTTCCATTCTTATGCCTCATTACAGTTGCTTATTTACGAGGTAATAGCATAGCATGACCTTACTTTCGACTTCCGTCTTTCTTTTTTTTTTTTCTTTTTTATTCACAAGGTCATGCATGCAAGAGTTTCTTTTAAGTAGAAACAAAAGTAGTTGATCAGCTAAGTCATTATCAAATATGTAAACTTTTTATTTTAAAATAGAAAATACTCCATCAGTTATCACAAAGTGTAGTTTCTTTTTATAAAATTAAAATGGCTAAAATTAAGATGTACTAAAAATGAAAATTAACTAAAAATGTATTTTTACTTTCTTGTGCTTATGTTTAGAAAAAGTGAAATAGTTTTTTTTCCAGTAGCAGGCCTTCTCCGTGTAACGGAAGTGGTATTAGATATATGATTGAGATTATATGGAGCGTTTATTGTAAGAATCATGCTATTGTTCACACTGTTTGTAAATATGCTTTTGTTGTCAACATAGGCTTATCAGCCTTCTTTGATTGAAATAAAACTATCTATATTCTTTTTTGATGATTGTTTGGTTTAGTAACTGAATGAATTCATTTTTTTCTGAAATCAGCTCTGAGTGGCTGTACGAAGGGCATATACGGGCAGAGACTGAACACGTCGCCAAATTAAAAATTCAGCCCGTAAGATATAGCTGACCCTTCACACATGTCTAACGCTAAAACACGAGAGATACATCAGATGCCATAAGAGACCAATCAAATTTACGAAGTCATTAAGGAAGCAAAAAAAAAAAAAAAAAAAAAAAAAAAAAAAAAAAAACACACCACTTAGTACCTTGTACTTTGACTTTGAAGCTGTGGTTGATATTATGATTACAAATAATTGATCGGACGGCTGATAGTTTTCTAGCAGTATCTTCCGTAGCAAAAACATGTAATAGTTCGTCAACCCTCTTCCTTTTATTGTGATTTAATAATTCTAGACTTTAATCAACTTTATAAGGGTGGTTATCAGAGGTCGATGATCTCTCTAATGAAATTTTACCACTGATTTAAATCAAGCAAATAAGTTGTTTGTTCTTTTTTTCGGCACAGCATACACTACAGAATGTGTCAAAGTCTGATTAGATACCTTAATATATAAAATAACCTTCCTGTTAAGTAAAAAAGGAAATAAATTTCTTTGAATGAAGTTTAACATGACCAGTCCCAAAACTTATAACAGACACGCGCACGCGTTTGGAAAGACACAAAACGCCGCTATTGTGATGTACAGAAATGGACAAAAGTATTTTACTGCATTAACAAACACCTTTTTTTCAGCGGTGCAATAGCGGTGAATAAATCATGCTATGTTATCATGTCTGTGGAAATAAAACTCAACTAAACACGCAACTTAAATTGCAAAACAAAAGTAATTTAAAAGAAATAGATTACTTAAAAGTATAGATTCAATTCCTTTCCCAAAACTGTGTGGAAATATCTCAAAATTCCGGAAACAGTCATTCTCTGTCTAGACGTATCCTACCATGCTTCAAATTACTAAAGTATGACCGATCTTGAGTTTCCTATACTCTGATATGCAAATCTTAAGTCTATATTTGTTTCTTTTTCTGAAAATCAATGTAAATATTTATATTACGTTTAAGTGTTTATTTTTATTTTTGCTGGGATTTCAGTGTTATAGTATGATTTAAATTGAAATATTCTATACCTATAATATTCACAGTCATTTTATTCGATGTTTATACAAATCTTCGACACTGCGGTCATCTTAAACGTAAACCTGTGGTTGGATTCAGATGGTGTTTACGAAACCTGTTCACTGAAATTTCAAGAGAATGGGTTTGCTCTATGATTTTTTTTATTATTATTATTTACCAAACTGTCTGAACAATTGAACAGAAAGAATGTTCTAATGTATGTACGATCGGAGATCATTATTGAAAAATAAATTGTATCTGTCGGTATGAAACATGTTGTAAATCGTTCGAAATCCATTACTTGTACGCTGAAATGTGTTAATGTCTCTATCTGGAATTGATTCTACGCAACAGATCATCACTTTATCTTATATGTACGGACAATGGTTTCCGGAATAAATGAAGTCGAAAGTATTTTTTGTCATTAGCAGAATTCTTTCAGACAGGCGTAAAGCTTTTGTTTTATTTTGAGCATGGAAAAAATGAGTTCGCCGTTTGAATAATGACCTTATTTAATCAAATCACAGCCAGAGAATATAAAGGTATTAAAACCCCTCTTAGAAGTCACGACACGATATCAAAATGAGAATGCAATAATTTCACAACATACTAATATTAGCTGAAAATGTGTTCTGTTTTTTGTTGTTGTTTTTTTTTCACGACCACCGAGTTACTTCTTTTGAATATTTAAAATTCTTAATTTTATCATAACATTTTAGTTTCATGGGGAATCTTTGTTGTTTCATTTGACTTTTGAATACTTTAATGAATGTAAAGTAATAATTATAATAATAATTGAAACAGTTTCTTAATGTCCATCGTTCAAGTCATGTCTTTGGAAGACTCACCGTTGACCAAAATATCACCCATACCGAATATTCTTTTCCAGTTTCAAGAACGCTAGAGCACCATAATCTAGAATAGTGATTATTAGATAATTCTTGACGAAGAACGACACTAGACAAAAGTCGGTCACAGACATTTACCGTTCGCACCTTTTCTCAGGATATAATTAAATAAGTTGATCTCCAGCTGAGGTCCCCTGCACAGTTTAATTATGTTTATGATTAATTAAGCTTCATGTCGCTTTGCAGCAGTTTGGATATGATTGCAATAAATAAGTATCGACTTATTTTCAGTAACAAACGTGACATGCAATTTACGGCGGAAATAATAGATATTAAGACTCAAACTCTGCAGTATTGTCTGACGGCAATGGAAATTAGAACTTAATAAATCTTTAAAGAAATAAAAGTTGACCAGTAATTATGTTAAACGATCAATAAACAAAATTCAATTTTAAACAGTTAAAACATTTTATATAATAACGTATCCCCATAGAACTTTTGTAGTTCTAAGTACGTATGACTTCGTGATAACCTCCTATCTATCTATCTATCTATCTGTCTATCTAACTATCTATCTATATATTCTAGTTGTAACTGTGAAGTACATATATAAACTAGCATACTGTCTCATTTTTTGTTACAGAAACACATCATTTTATAAGGTTTTCACACTTTTATCGGTAAAAAATTTACCCCGTTAGTCACAGGGTAGATACTTTTGAATATTTTATAGATTTTGAGAGTTTCTGTGACTCAGTGGTTTAGTTCGCCGCTCTTAATTTTACTGACCGAAAGGGCTGGGGTCGTATCCTGCTTAATTGTTTTTTTTCTTCAGTTTTTCATGGTGTAGAGAAGCATAATATTATGTTTTTTTTCCATTGTATATTAACTTCTCTTTCATTATAAAGAAAAAAAGTAAGCTAAATTCTATGAGCCAATCGCTTTAAATGTATCCTTTTATGTTACCGTTTTTGTCTGCCTGTAGTGTTCTGTTTTACGTGCATTTGGACAAAAATAATAATGTAAATAATGCTAATTTGACATTATTAGTTTAAGAATGGAAAATACTAAAAAGATATGACTCTACTGGCACTGTTAAATTATTTCTACTTGTAAAAGTATGTCTTGGACAAGACTAAAACAACAGTTCAAAGGAATAATATGCTTCTGACTGGAATTATATGCCAGTGAATAACAAGCTGTCGGCCAAGATTTCAGGCTGCCAATTCTTTAAGTCATACATGTATTTAAATTCAGTATTAACATGACCTAATGACAATATACATGTAATTGTTTTGTCTGATCAGCATTAAATTTCATCACATCTAAACAGGCCATTTTAGAAATAATGCTTGAACATGATTCAGTGATCCACGCATGTAAGAGTAACACTGAGACATTTTAATCTGTCGTCAATAATTAATATAACTGAAACATGTACCTATGATCATTACTCTATGCACTTTGTAATCTACGGACAGTAGTGTCTAGTAGAGACAGTCATGAAAAGTCTCTGCCACTAGCTGCATTCGTCCATTAAATAGGTACAGATTGAAACTTTCAGAAATAAAAGAAGCAATGTTTATGAAAAAGAAATAACAATTTGAGATACAGGTTGTCGTAGATCTACTGAACAATCTTAACATAGCATAATTTATGTAGCTTGCATAGTCATGACATAGGCTTAGAAGTAACGGCTGATTTGATCAATTAAAGGATAATTAGGGTAAACTTAATTGATAACTCTCTTCTTTTTAAGGGTTTTATAATTTAGGAATAAAAAGATTTATTCCTAAACAGGTCTCTATAATTATACTTATTGCATAATATAATTAATACATAAAAGTTTGTGAAAGCATACATTATATACAATTAATACAGATCATATCTGAAATAAAACAAAACTTCAAATATACGTCTGTTCTTTAACTATGGAAATTGGCTTTGTGTATGTCAGATGTAATATTACATTAGAAAACCGTCGCTACGGCATTACCAGTATAAAACGTGCTTCTATCAATGAGGTCAAAGAACTTGCTATTGTTTTACATGGACATACATTTATTTCCGGATTAATCAAAGTCCAAGTAACTTCTGTCATTTACAGCATTACTCACGCGGTGCGTAGCAATACTGTTCAAAATTGAGGCTGAAATCGAAATCGATTAATCATGCAGGTGCGTTGGGATTACTCTTGACTAAATTAAATAACAATCTTAAAACTAAGTAAATTTGAATGTTATCTTTTGCAAAACCTCAAGGCTTTTTATTTGTGATTTTAAGTGTCAACTAGAGTCAGAAAGTTCCTAGCGAAATGATATAAATACTTAACCAAGATGTTGTTTTTTTGTTTTTGTTTTTTGTTTTTGTTTTTGTTTTTGTTTTTTTTAAAAAAAAAAAAAAAAAACAAAAATGCACTGTCACTACAACCTTAAATATACTTGCTCTGGTCAAAGTAAAAAGTAACTAAATACATACCTTTGGATATTATTATCATTGTGCTACTAACATAAATAAAAGACTGTGACTGTGGTTTTCTTTGTATAAAAGAATATGTCGAGTTTAATAAGTGATGAATATAACTATTCAATAATCGTGCACATAGATTTTGGCTTTCTACGGAAACAACTCATATACTCCTTGCACGTGAGAGTTATTTTTTTTATAACTTTGGTAGAGTTTCATGCAATGATCGTCCCTGTATTATCAGCTTTAGTCTAGTAGTTAAGGAGGAGATGTTTTTAAAGTAAAGATTGAAGACGCACGCTGGACACAGGGCGATCACAAAAGCTCACCCTGAGCATATGCTTACGTGAGCTAAACATTGACCTACTCTTCCAGGCCATATTACCAGAATAACGCATTTGTTTTTCTAAGGCCTTAAAAGTCATCTTTTTGGTCTATATCTATCTTTAAGTTCACATCGTTCAAGTGGACATTGTGAGCAAGAGAATGTCGATGATGGTAACATGATAGTGTCTGTTTCTTTAGAAACTCTTTATCTATCTACATAACTAGGGTGTTTCATTAAGTCTACTTTTCTCGTATAGCACTTGTCTCTCAAAGGATAATAAAGTGTGGTAGTCAGCAAATGTAAGAAACTAATTAATTTCGCCTTTTAACAGCTTTAAGTTTGGCTAATTATGAAGGTCTGTTACGAGATAAGAATATGTTTCTGAGAGCCATTATCGTCTGACACACCTGATATTCAGCTGACCATTAATTCACATCAGAAGAAAACAGACATCTTACATTTTTTACATAAAACATTTAATATCATTCAGAGATATGTCGCAAAAGGTTATCTTGAAACATTACCTTCTGTTCACTATGTACTTGAAACTGATCATGAAATGATGTGTGCATGGCATCAAAAGTACCGTCATCCATTATGATATAATTATGCAGGACTTCCTCGTGCTCTTCGTGATAGCTAAATCTTGTTATCTGCTGTGGTGTACGAACTAGAAAGAAACAGCGTATCTTATATTTGTTGAACTATTTTCTTCTTCTTCCGTCACCATCAATAGTGATGTGAAAACCAAGCACACAGGTATACTACACGTGACCGCTATGCAAAGACGTGACCGCTATGCTTATTAGTGAATGTCACTACGTTTGGACATAAGTGTGTTTTTCAATAAACTTCGTACCGTACTGAACTTTCAATTACCTTTTTAGCTTGTCTGTTTACAATTGTAAGCGTTTTTTTTTAAATGTTGTGACTCCTATGCCCTTTTGTTGCCTATACTACCTCTTGGGTTGGTTAAAAAAGATGATCCCTTGGTCGCAATGGTGGAATGACTTTTTTGTCATATTTTGGGTACAGTTTCAAGAGATTTCTAGCGCCTTGAAACTGTCATGTAGGACACTTCATTCTGTCCATTCTTTCTGTATCTGCTTTGGACATGCAACTTCATATACAGCTGAAAATGTATATGAGGTTATTATATGATATTAAATTTACCTTTTAAGATTATGATTATTGTAGAAAATGTAGTAGTACAATATTCTTAAATGAGTAAACACTTAAAAACAGTCTTCAATAGACAGAAATCAGACCTCTCCATAAAATATTCCAGATATTTGCTTTCAGGTGACAAAGACCATTTCCATTACCACTCCTGTCCCAGCATGTCCTGTTATGTCGTTCCATTTCAGGATGATCAGGATTCATGAAAGTGACATTAGGAATTTCACGCAAAGATATCTGAAATATATATTTTTTTCTTTACAAATTAATGTCATAAGGTAAAGCAAGCTGGTAAGTGAGAACGATACAGAAAATATTCAGAGTTTAACATAGATATTTGCCCATTGCCTCCAAGGATATTGCCCTCTTAGAGCAAATTGATATTCTGGTCCAAATGACAAAAAAAGATGATATATCACAAAACTGACACGCGCAAAACCTGGCAACCTTTTGTTTAGAAAAATGAAGCTCCTTGAAAAAGCAGAAAATGGTAAAAAACATTAACAGAAATTTGAATGACTATGCAGTGCTGATAACAGTGCTTATGTGAGCTGCTATATATGAACAGTGGTTGCAAAGTATTTTCTATGGTGGCTGTTTTCTGTTTTTGGGGCGACAACACGACATAAGATACATGAGCATTTGACGTATTGACGGGTTCTTTTGACCCTTGTGTGCCCCTTGAATTTAATCTGTCGTTCTCTCGTTTCGGCGCCTTCCGGCACGCATGCGTTTACACTTATGCATTCTTGATTGGTTATATGGGAGCATCTGGACAAGCATGCATACAAGTTTGTGAGTGAAACGTAAAGGAACTTATATGGATTTTCATAAAAGGTATGGATTTACATCTACAGTAAAGTAATACATGTAAATGAGTGCGCATGCGTGCCAAAAGGCGACAGAGCGACAGAGTAAATTTGTCGTGCTGTCGAGATGGTGCCCTAGAAATGTCGTTCTGTCGTGTTGGCGAGGCGACAACACGCCATCACGAAATAACGACAAATCAGCTCGCCAATAAGACAAGTACTATATTTGTCGTTCTATCGTGTTATCAGCTCGCCAATAAGACACGTACTATATTTGTCGTTCTATCGTGTTATCAGCTCACCAATAGCATGCAAAGAAATGGCAGAAATCAGCCACCATAATTATCAGAAATCTAGATGTAGTTGTAATTACAGCTTTAAAACATTCCTCAATTTTTTGTTGCATCCCGTGTATTTTAGTGGTTAGTGAAAGTTTTGTTGTTAATCACTGCACTGACTTTTTCTCAAAGCATAATGAGGATTTCATGTGTTAATGCACCTTAAATATATTTAGTTGTATCAGGGTATTCTACTTAATAATATATCAAAATCATAAAATTGTATTCGATGATAAACGAACGATTAACCGTTGGCGATGCGTCAAAGAAGTAAATTGAATGCATTAGTATTGTTGATTATATTTGGATGGATAGTGACTTACGGGAAACGAAAACATTATTTAAGTTAGCGCCAGTATGCCATAAGGATGCCCCCGGCCCCCACCTTTGAAATGCCATGAACTTGATCAAGTGTCTGGGAGACCAAAGCGGTGCTGGGACATATGCTGTTCCTGGTGTGTGTCAATATTTGACTTGAATGTTACTTGGCTGTTAATAATCCTACTCTACATTTGTATAAACTTAAACATTTTTGGGGCAAACTAAGCTCATTTTGTTGAAAATTCAGTGTTGTGATGAAAAACCGTTGTGCTGTTCGTTTGTTACTTCAGTAAAGAGTTATGGTCTATATCAATATTCTGAAACTATTGTAAAGTCTGTCAGCTTCTATACAATACACTCCTATTTCATCATCTAGTTTAATATAATTTCTCAAACAATATCCAGAACTGTACTCTAGCGTTATCAGGAGACTATGTTAACAAGCAGACAATCAAGCATTTCTACATCTAGGGAAAGATTCAATGATGGCCATACATTTGTTTCCGGTTATGATAAATACCGTCTGAATTGCAGTAACAATGAGAATTGCAGTAAAACTGGGAAAAACAAGAAATGTGTTCGTTTAATGGCCTTTCCATGTTTGTTTTAAGTTTTAACGAATAAGAACAATTTTATAACAAATAAATAATGAACGGGGTTCTTGTTGAGAAAAAATCATGATTTCATTGCAATTTATGTTGACATGAACGTGGAGAATTGCAATATTGACAGTGGTAATATTGTAATGCAGTTCAACACGTACGGTTTTTAATTTTCTTTTCAAAATGTTTCAAAGTAATCGAGTAATTTCATGCACGATATAAACATTCGTAAAAAAACTTTACAATCAAATCATTCAGACATTTTTCGTGGATGTGTTTTTTTATAGATTTTATTGCAATTCTTGGTTTTACTGCAATTCAGGTTTGCAAACGCCTTGGTGTGATCTTCAGGGTGACAATCGGAAAAATATATAACATCTGGAAAGGTTCAATTTTTATGATATTGTTTAGCCGTGTTTTTGCACACGGGAAAGACAGCTATATACCTGCAACATTATGGAATTCGTTTAAAAAATTCATTTCAAATCGTATTCTTTGAAAACAGAACAGGGTTAAAAGTTCAGAATGTCCAGACAGGTAATATTTGGTCGTTTAGTAAGTCTGTGTTATCAAGACGTTTGGTCAGCTAGTCTGTGTTGCAAGACGCTTTTATACACTGTAGTGCATATTGCAATCTCTGAGACACGCAGAGAAGAGCGACCAGGGAAAAGAACTAGAACATTACGTTTTCTTAAGTCTATATAGGTTGCTCACCCCTGGGGAATATGGCAAAAAATTATTGACCGGGTGATATTAATTTCCAGGATGATAGATCGAAATAAAACCATGTGACATCAAATTAAGCTATATAATATGATAAATAGTCAATAGTGCATGTTATTAGTAAATTTTCCAGTTAATGAAAATACACAATAAAGTACAGAAACATTTACTTGAAAGTAAGACTAAAATACAAAATACTGCCTCCCCAATAACAGAAAACAAAACGCAAGACTGTCGGTGCAAATATGAGGTTAACTGTTCATTTAGAAAAAGAAAAAAATGCTACTAAAGTCAAAATTATAGCCGTATATTGTCAGCCTTCTTTACTGTAACTTACCTTATCTTATTTTTGAAAAGTGAAAGCATTTCTATTCAACAGCGAAGCGTGTTATCTTTTTCATTATATTAGTAGTAGTTGTTGTTGTAAGAGACCTGACCAACATAAATGTAAACGTACCTGTAAATACAAACATCTACCGTCTTTTTAACCTAAATCTGAAGGACCGTCTCAAAAGGAAGAAGCAAAACTGAAACAACAGACGTGTTTGTATTTTTATAAATCAATAGAAGTTTGTGGTAAGCACCGCGGAAAATGTAAAAGAAATCACTTTTTACATAGCTAATACATTGCTATGATTTTGTATTTCCAGTATGATAATGTGTAATCATCTTCGCTAGCCAAGGGTTACGATCCGCCCCCTGAAGAGGAGGGGGGCGGATCGTAACCCTTGGCTAGCGAAGATGATGTGTAATTGACAAGTTCTGCAATTATTACACAGCAGTATCCATATCAAAGCACTGAAAGTGTTAAATGCGACAGGTTCTGCAAAAGGGGGGAAAACATTTTCTCCATTTGACATATTTACTTACTTGATTTTGAATTGATTCAGTGCAGACATAGCAAATCCTCCGAGAACTGTTTGCTCTAGGATCAATATGTCAAAGTTGTCAGCTGCAAATAATAAACCATATATAACTGATGCATATTCAACAACTAAAAACTTATTGTCATGAGAAAACGGAGGCAAGTATGCTGGATAAATAAAGTCTTTGATGTCTTTAATTATTCCTTTACTTGCAACGAGGAAATAAAGAAAAGTGTTTGCATGAAGTCTCCTGGTGTTTGTTACATACTAGCACTCTGCTTGTAAAAGATAAATAAAATAAAACAACACGGAACATATAATCTACCTCATGCAACTCAAGAAAAGTGTTCTGACTTATCTAATAATCACAACATATAAATGAAAATGTCAGCATTTATCACAGCTATTGACATGTATAAAGTATGTCACATGCAGAAATAGTGAATCTTGTTTTAAATATAATGGTTTCCAACGTTTGCCTGATTAAGTTTGTATATTTGATTGGAATCAACGCTTAGATGTTGAATAATATCTTGACATTAAAATTCCTGTGCAAATCTGACAAATTACTGTATTTGGTAAAATAGTTTTATTTCCAAAATTTCCTGTTACAAACTATAGTTGCGTGTAAAACCTCAAACTCCAAGTGTCAGTATCTGTGAGAATGTATACAAATGCTATTATACCATCCTCAGCATTCTTTTTATCCTGAATAATGTCAAAATCTTGTTTCAGACTCCTGCACCACAAACTCTTGATTTTTCCTTAATAACACACAGCATGCAACATGCTCAAATGCTCGAATTTTGTATACAGCGTCAACCTCATCATAAATATGAAATCGTCTGGGGAACTGTTATCGTAGTGTATGATGAATGACTGGGTTAAAGGCATATATAAGTGGATACAGAATTTAAAATCAAAAAGGCACTCCGCCACACTCCCAGTCGGAGATTTCAGTATTTTCATGCCCTCGGACTCAGACTGCTGTATCGTTCAGTTGTCAATACACTTAACATTGATTTACATATTTTTCAAAAAGGGAAATAATGTCCATGAAATATTCAAACACATCTTACCTTTATCTGGAACATTTAGATTCAACAACCCCATGGACGTTCGAAACATGATGTATTGGATTCCTTCCCCGCAATCGATTTGTTGTTTTATTCTGCGAACTCCTCCAGTTGCAATGATGTCAGTATTTGTGTAAGGACCTTTTTTGTTAACGGGCGGACTTGATTGAAAGACTACCTGAACCTGCGGGTCATTTGACTGGCAAACACAGACAACATGACTTAAAGCCAAACAAGTCAGCTCATGAGTTGATGTGTGAAATAAGACTGAAAATTCACGGTTTTTTTACCGTACTTAGCGAGGTACTAAAGAAAAATATATATAATGCGTATATCTTTACGAAAATATATATGTACCTATTATACCTATCAGTCACTTTTATCTCTTAAGAAAAAAATCTGGAGTTTCCGGTCACGTAATTTTGAGCAATGCTGTAATGGTTCGTGTGTGAGAACTTAGCCGCATGGCTAGGGCCTGCCGCAAAATCAATTGTTTTGAAACAATCCAAACTCCCACCAGCCGTGCTACAATACAGAATTAGAATTCATTAGTAAAAAAACAAGGCAATAACATAAATATTAAACTGAAGTTAGTGCTAACTACAATAGAGCTATTTCATTGTCTATGCATTGATTAACTCATTATTAAATAAGTGTACAGTCTCCGGAGGTGGAAAATAGTCTCTCGAAAATAGTTCTGTAACTGCAGTCGAGCAAAAAGCTAATAATTCACCTTCACGCTGAAGGTTGCCGTGTATGATCTGTTTTATGTATGCTGCCCGGCTTGTATTTCTAGCATATCTTGGTGAAAAGAAAATTAATCACCGCGAAAAACAAATCTTATCGTAAACTCTGTAAGGGGTTTTAAAGTAAAAATGCGAATCTTTTCCTTCGGTTTTTCAGTATTATTGTCTATGATAAACATATACAGAGCTGACTCACTTTAACATGATGCTGTCATATTTTAAAGACAAACCTTTGCCAGCTTTCTTCGGTAAAATTGAAGGTTTCCCTTTTATATGTGTAGGAAACTGTCCTTTTAAAGCAAAGTTAGAAATATCTCCCTTTTATGCGATGCTGTCATAGTTGAGCGTCGCAAAATACCCCGCCATACGCTTAGTCATAGTAAACGAATCTTACTACCCTTTCTTAAACAAGCTTTGAGCTTTCTTCTTCTGGTATGGTGACGTTATATCTATGGAAATATACAACAACTACCTTCATTATGTTAGTCAAGATGAGATAGTTCGTTTACAAGCTGACAGTATTGAATAGAAATGAATCTTATCAAATACAAAAAAAGTAAATTTATTGAATATATATGAAGACATTATACACTACTAATGAAAATTATACTACATAATTTTATCTTACTCTACAATGCAAATGAAACAACATACAATACAAAATGTAAACATTGAAAAATTGCAACATTTAACATGGCATAATAACACTTACCGTTCCGCTGTGTTGTGACATTAAGATTATTACCTTGTTCTCTACGACAGAGTAAAATACAGTGATATATCATTAACATTGCTGCCTTTTAAAAAGGGTCTTTTGTGTAATTAAGTTGACTGATTTAATCCATTCTCTTTTCTAGTTTATCTTTCGTCAGTGCCGGTTTCCCATATGACTGACGGTTGCTGAAGAGTTTAATTATTTCGGGTTGTGGTGATAGAGCAAAATACAGAAACCATTCCATTCCAGAGACATTCCTGGTTCTTTTACACGCTTAGAGTAAGCACCTATTCATTGTTCCTCGGTTTAAAGTATCATTTAAAAGACTATTAGTATTGTCAGTGGATGAGCGGGGGATCGAACCCTCAACCTATGGACGTTACCATTTAGCCACTGATTTGCTCCAAATATCATTCATTTGTCAGGGAACCTGATTATTACATATTTTAGAGCTATCCCCAGTTAACTTAGTAATAACTACATAAGAGGACCAACATTTCTAAGTTTGACAAAAAAGGAGGAAATAGACCAAAGGACTGATAAAGTGCATCGACTCTTTTGACATGTAAATATTATGCATATGGAATAGAGTGGTCGTATTTATTATATAGTTACGCACAATAGCTTTTACCGGGAGCTGATTCATTGCATCAACTCCTCTTGTCTGTCTTCGCGATAAGCATAGCGTATATTGTATATAAACTATCTATATGATACGTGTACGCCACATAGAACAGAACAGATTTAGAGGTGAAATTACACCATCCATTCTACATTTAATGTCCTCGATTTGAATAGTGTTACTGTGAGCCTTTTCAGCTGCCTTGTTAATACCGAGGAGTAGGGAGTATAACTAGTACAGGTAAAAACGAAAAGTTATGTAAGAGTAACTTCCCTTTATACATTAAGTACTTGATATAATCACCAATCCGTATATCAGAGAAGTGCTCTTTCAAAGTTATGCAGTTTTCACATTTTTGCATATTTGTTATTGTGTTCGTTTTCCCACTCCCTCCCCACATCCCTCTTTTAAAAAATATCAAGAAAAAGGCCCTGACGTTTGATTCCACTAAACAGACACAACATGTTTTAACCGTTAGAAAATCGACACTAGATTTATGTAAAGATTCTCAATAGAACCCCTTGACAGTAATCATAAAGCTTCTTAGAATTTACATTGTGAAATTTCTTTTCTTTGAAAATTCTCAGCTAAGTTAACAGTAACATTGTTTAATGATAAACCATATTAGAAATAAGCTTAGATGGGGAAAATGCAAGACAATTTTCGTTTTCGGTACGCTGGGGTTTATCCAAAATAGGGAGACAAAATGGCAGAAGAAAGAAGTTTGTTGAGGTAATTCATTCAGAACTATATATTCATTCTTGCAATTTGTAGAGGAAAGCTGAATCGGCAAATCTATTTTCAAAAGGCCCAACACCTGGTTAAATAGCTTCGGGCGAAACTGGACTAAATGTGTTAGCTTTGCTTAAATACAACTTGCATGACTTCTTAGGTACGAAAAGAAAAGAAAAACAAACAAATACAAACTTACGTTCATATTTTTTAATTACGTTCATTTTAGTTTTTGAGCATTTCATGAACGAGGACAGATATTCAAGGGAGCAACCGCGAGTAGCCCCTAAGCTGTAAAGAAATAATTCAACTTTGACCTTTCCATGCTTCAAAACGGTGTATCACTCTTGCATGTAGGTGATATAGGATGTGAAATTAGGTCAATATGGCCTGGTAATATACGAATATTTTTCTATATTTCGTAAAACATTGTTCATTCAGGTTAATCCATATGGAACTATATATAGTGGCCTTCTTCCATTGTTTATATTTATCTTTTCCAGTCTGACGCGATAACGGTAGCTTTAGTGGAGCGTTTTCATCACATTACAAGAAATATTGTGGCTACCGAGTTCGGCAGGCGCGTATTATTTCAACTAAATTCATGTGTTCGTCTGACAATGTCTTTGCTATTTTTTTTAAATGTAGACTTCTTATTTATGATACATATACATGTCTTAAAGAAACGACCTCTGATGGGCCAAGATTTACCGGGTTGGCAACACAGCATGAAAGGTCTTGACGTCTTACTCTGAGATTTTTTGTAAATGAATTATCTTTTCAAAGTGAAAAATGTTACACACATGTTGCTTTACTGACTACATAAGTTACATTTAAAGAAAAGAACGCAAAAAAACATTTTAAGCAGATTCTTTATTATTTAATATCAGATCCATATAGGCGCATGAAATAAGATCCGTTTTTTGCACGTTGAGTTTGTGCATTAGATCGCTGGCAATCGCTTGTCCCTCTTCTACACTTTGTCCATCCTTCATAACGACCTGAAAGAATAATACATGTTTATCTCAAGAGTCAGATGAAGTACACAAAGGCAAGTTTTTTTAAAACCATGTACAGAACCTTATAATTTACCTAAACGATCAGTCTATAACAGTACTCTCTGACATATTCACACTTGAAGAAGAAAGAAAACTGTCCCGTTTACCATGCAATATTAGTCTGGTTTCTCTTAGATATTTGTGTATTGTTAAGATTTTACTATGGGCCAGTTACAGATCTAGAGTGAGCATAAGACGCTGTTACCTCTAATTCCATGAAGTCTCCAAGTCCCTCAACTCTATCTACGTGCACACATGTCTGGCCAACCATATACAGAAGTCGAGTCTTCTTCACTTTACCCTTTATTCCTAATCCTAACTGAAGCGTTGCCTTGCCAAAATGATAACAAAAATAAACTTCATATTATTTTAAAAGAGGAATAATATACACTGTATATTTTATGAAAGTTTATGGTATGTACACGTATGAATACATCTGTAATATCTATTTATATATACACTGTCTGATGATCATGTTATTCATATGCCATCATGGGCTTGTTAGCTTAACTGATGAAAATAAAAGTGTCTGTTTGTCTGTCTGTCTTTCTGTCTGACATTTCGTTCCAGTTCAAAGAAAAGGTAGTACAACCATTATCACCAAAATCGTTACGTATGCTTCCCGGACAAACTTAGTATGGATAGTATGGATAAGTCGTGAGTATGGCACTACACCAGACAAAAGTTCAAATCAATTATAAGGAGAGAGAGTTAAAGAAGTTGATATAAACTGTTTGGATATAACAAGAAAAAAATCGTGGTTTCCTTTCTTTAAAATTCAACTCTCACGTTGTCGAGCAGGTTAATAGATTGCTTTGAAATACCTATTAATATCGTATGAGACGAGAAGTGTTAGGAAATGCGTAGTAAATCTTGTACCAAATGAGAAGCTAATTGAAATTTAACGAGAACTTGATCTCTGCTTTTGTAAGACGTATAGTGGAACTAAAATGTTCACACGTGCGTGACTAAATAATAAATACCTCAAGGCCATTTGGGTCATCAGTTTGATAGATATTATAGTCTGAAAACTTTGGTCCTGTCTGGTCACTTCTTTTATAGAATATTAGCTGAGACTGTTGGTCCTGAAACAAACATTTTATATTTACACTGTATACAACAAGCAAAATGTATATCAACTACTACCAGAATTCGATGACGGAAATCAAGTCAATTCCAGTAAAAAAATAGAGTCATTTCAACAAACTATGCTATCGAATACGTCAATACGACTTTGTTTTTTCAGGGCTAAGAAGTACAAGATATTCATGTCTGAATATGACATTTAGTGTCTGTTTTTAAAGAAGTATAAACGATCTTCTTTTTTTTCTTGAAAAATAAATCCGTATGATACATTCTTTACCCTGCTGATCCGGGATGATCGATTTCGGTGTTGAATTTAAGCTGAAAGGGGGCATTTATTCATCAAAAGTAACTTAATTTAAAACATCTCTAAGTATCTTTTAAAACTCATCGCAAAAAAGGTTCTTAATACATGTCGACAAATGATGATATATTAATCTTGGTTTCATGTCTAAAACCAAAAATCGAAATTTAAAGTTTTATTTCAGATCGCATTGTTCTATCAAATCATGGCAATAATAAGCCCAAGATCGATGTACCTGGAAAGATTTTGTTCTAAAACTTACGAAAATTGTAACTGTTTTACTGGTGATAAATAGTAACTGAGCAAGTATGACACTTGGTAAAAACTGAAAAATATTAATCAAAAATCTTCCACACTACAGTAACCTTTGGTTAAACTTTGGACCAAAAAATCACGCCTTGTAAAAATGTACACAAGTGACAGTACACATTGTAGACTGTGAAATTACATCTGAAAATGAAGCATTCTTTCTTTCTTTCTTCCGATAATGACTTCGATCAAGACTGATCATTACGTCATGTGGGTGGCAAATTACTATGGATTATATGACAGAGTCGATAAATATGAATTTAAATCTTAAAAATGTTCTAAAATTTAAACCCATGCTATAGTTATGCTTAATTGATAACACTTTTGCAGTTCGAATACCTTCAACTTTCTTAGCTTCAGACGGCCATTTGGGACGTTAAAGAAAGTATCCTCTTGGTGTATGACACATGGCTCTCTGTCACTTAATTTCGCTGCAGCTGTCTTCACGTGTTCAATGTCAGTCACACGGGCTTTAATTTCAACATTTGATGGCATCGTCAGTCACTGAAATGGAAAGGCAACTAAGCAATTGTAAAATATTCGCCCAGAACACTTAAGGGGGTTCACACGATATGTTCTAGCGGATATGTTTTGAATCTATCTGCTAAACATACCGTGTGCCACTGGTAAAATGCAAGCAGATATGTAAAGCAGACCAAAAAGAACTTCGGTATGTAAAACATACGGTAATTTAATCCTACATGAAAGGGTTCCCGAATCGCTGTCCTGTTATCAGCATACATGTGACAAGAAAAAATGAAAAGTATGAAAGGGGCAAAGTTAGTGATTCAGAAAAAATGGCCCCAAAAGTAAGGTATCAGAACTAAAATTGACCCAATACCAAACAGAAAAAGTAACTGAACTCTGTAAAAGTGAGCCAGATCTAGGCTATGGAATGTTGCTTTCAGTTAAAATTCTCCTGCTTCATTTGCACAAAATTACAAAAGTCCAGTTTGCTTTCATTTCCAAGCTTTTTCAACAGAGCATTATGTGCTCCATAATCAGAATCCAAGGAAGGTCTTACCTAATGAACATGTCAGAGTCCTTCTATTTCTTAAATACTGAAGGTAGACAGCAGCCATTACAAGGGGAATTAAAGGAGCAAACAGATCTATAAATTCCATTTAAACAATACTTGGAAAATGAATCATCAGTGATAAAATGACAAAACATAATGCTTTAGCATAACATATTAACAAGAAAACAGATTTGTTTTAAAAACGTGTATGTTTTAACTTTTAACATATATGTTGAAACATATCGTGTGAACCCCTTTTACAAGTTTGTCTAAAATGCTAGAATCAACCTGGAGTACTGCGTATTCTACACATTGAATATACACCCGATGTCGAGCTGAAAGGTGAAATAACATTCCTTTTCTTATCTTCAGAAATCTAGATTTTATGTCTTTGTTCTCCTTCAGAAACTGACACAACTTGATAAGGCATTAGTTTTTAAGCCAGCTGTTGCCAGATAACATTTCTAAAAAGTTTGTGCCAAGAGCAACTACTCTTCAGAATGATTTGAATAGTTGATGACTTGAGTAAACTGAATTACTCTATTGTTTTATTTCAAAATATAAGTCGTGTCATGTTTTAGTTTTCTTTAAACAACGGCATAAAAAGCTTACTAGACATTTAGTGGGAAGTGACCTAAATAACACCCTTTGATACCACGATATTGTAATGTATATTTCAAAATACTTTTCAATGTGAGTTAAATGAAATACGAATTCTTATTTTTCAATGAATACTTACAAAGACACTAGACAAATAAATCGATTCCTCTTTCACTTACGAATTTCAAATGCTTATAATTTCCCTCCAGTTCACGTTATTGGTTGTCTGATACCAGTGTAGAAATCACCAATGTAAATCATAAATAAAAATTTGCAAATATATATCGAAGGGTATCATGGCTGAAATCGTTTTTGTTAAACATTGAGAAATGTTTTCAAGAAATCCAGTACTCGTTAAATAAATTATTTTCTTGTTGTTTACCCAATCTTAAGCCGCGCGTTGTAGGGAACTACATTTTTAGCGTAGGAATATGATTGGACGCTGAACGCTTCCGAAAATTCCCTGATCCCACTAGCAAATTACAGGTAAATTACAAAATAATAACACTTATTATGATTATAATCCTGATTTGATTTGAAAGTCGATATATTTTAGGTCTTTTCTGACCCAATAAAACATTTGCCAGTCATTCAGATCTTTCTATGGGAGAAAAAGTATTACCAGGTCATTGAGTTTTAGTTTCACCGGTGATAAGTTAAGAAAGACTCATGGTACATGATCCCATCATGTAATTCTTTGTTATGATAGTTTGTATTGAGGTTATCATAACGATTCGTCAATATTGCAGCATGTCGACAAACAGATTTGAGATTTTAACCCCTAAAATTGTAAGAGGTTTCCAATGACACTTTTAAAACCAAGACGGACCAGACCTTTTTCACAAAGGTTTACCTAGGTCAGTCATGGTCAAAACTGAGACTAAGGGAGTAAAATGGTTCATTTTTTAGTCAAGGTTTTCTTTATTCAAAAATTGGTGAATACACAGATATGTTACTGAAAACATGAAAAACACTTTACAAACTTGTAAGCAATACATAACAATGATATTAAAGATATCTTCACACTTAAAGCTACCCTAAATATGGAAGTGTCTGCCTACTGGTAGCTACTGAATACTACTCTGGTATGTCTGTATATATAATAAAAATTGTCCAGATGTTTAGAAATATCTTTGTAAATTTGAGTTGTGTTTAGAAATGGTAACATGCAAAATATGTTGAATCACAAGCGTATCAATTACTTCATGAAAAAAATTCACTAGAATTGCAGTTATGTTGAAAGAAGACGTTTTTCATTTGCTCAGCCTGTATGAAGTTTCTCCATCTTTATCTTACCCCTCTGTGTCTTTTTATTTATTCTGTTTTGATAACAGCTCTTCCATTGTTTTGCATTTGTCATTTAGAGTATTTTTTTATCAGGTGAGCAAATGCCAGTATAGGGTTATAATTTCCCTCTTCCATTACAATGTTATATCCGATGTGTGTGGTATTGTCATACACTTAATTGGAATAGCTCTAAGTTTTATTGGAGTATTTGAAAAAAATCTTTAAAAAAACCCAGAAGTATGATGTATTCCACTTAACTTAAGTATCATTTGTTTCCATTTTAGCACAAAAAAGTTAATGAGAATGGGTGTGGAGAGTGGTGGTTCAAGGCATGCCCCATCAACGGGGATGACAGCAACACAGCTATGTGAGAATGATGATCTAGCAAACACAGTCTGCTTAGATGCGTATCTGGGATTCCAGACCCATAAAATGGATCTAAAGTAAATCAGAGAACAATACTTATTATAAAAATAAATAGATAATATAATGATAAATAATATGTATGACAAAGACATAAATATGAATTGGTCAAATATACATTTTCAGAATATCTAGTATTGTCATATTTGTGACTATACTATAATTACAAAAAATTAGATGAGATGTTCCATATATCTCATATCCAGTTTAATTATTTAGTTTTGTTTTTTGTTTTTCAGTGATTTCTTTTTTCAAATTCAGCCACACGGAAGACTAAGTTAACTTTCTTTGCTTAAAATAGCTTTTTTTAAAATCTCATGGGGAATTAATGAAAATGATTATCTTCATGCTGTTAAGATATATAATCTTGATAAAAGAAATTAATATGCAATTAAGATATATAATCTTGATAAAAGAAATAAATATTTGCATAGTCCCAAGGTTAGATAAAGTATGATAAAATTTCTTAATATAAGATATTACTACAACAAATATGACATATTGCAGTTATCAGGCCCCCAAGAAGAAGCAGATGGAAGAATGTAAAACAGTCATAGAAAGATTCCTTACCCACCAGCAGTATGAGAAGACATACAGGGAAATGTTGTCTGTAGATTTTGTGCGATCATTTCTAATGTACAAAAATGATCATGAGCATGACATTTTCAAAAATCATGTAAGGATATAAAAGATTAACTAATCTTAAGTACTGTTTAAAATGTTTTTGGTTGCTCCTAATGTAATTGGTCTAGATAAGTTAGACTTAATTGATCCAGGTTAATCTTATTTGATCCAGTTGTATTGCTTTAAGCACATAAATTATATCTGTAGCTACTAAGTAAATTGCCTAGAAAAACATACATGAATCATCAATGTGTTGTGATATACAGCAAACTTTTGAAAGTGTAACATGTATGCTTACCAGAACAACTTGACATGCAGCCAGTCAGATGTTAAAAGGTAAGTTCCATTCATTTAATTGACAAGGCTGAGTAATATGTTTCCATGAAATGATACATAATGGCCAGTATAATATATATGTGTAGTAAGTTGAATTCATTTGATGTGTTTCATTTATTTCACTTTGTTTGTCTGAAAAAAGTTTGGTACATGGTGAATTGGATTAAGTAGAGTTGTTGAATAGCTTCAATTTATTCTTTACAGATATATCGTTACTTGAAGATGTTTGATCAAAGATCAGGCTTCAGGATAATGGTGTGTGATCGGTATGCCATGGAGGGACATCTGGGTGGCAAGATTTGTACCACAAAGGCTTGGTATGCAAGCATTACAGTAGAAAGGCTTCTGTTGTATTTATTTGTACTTGGTTTCATAATTAATTATAATTATAGCACTTTATACTCCATGGATGTGCTCTTTTTAACCGTTGTACTGCTGAAATTTAAAATTGGGTCTCTGTTACAAAGAAGAGATAGAGAACAGTGTAAATTATGATCGTCATGATGATGATGATTTGTTTGATGATCATTGCTTGAACTGATCTAAATGGAAACAATAATGGACCCCAGCAGGGTTAAGGTGAAGCATTTGTGTTCACTGCATGAGTGCAGCCAGAGAAGAGTTATCTAAATTTCTGTGTTATATTTTAAGAGTTAAAAAGTACGGATGCTGAGAATTTGTAATTTTAAGCATAATTTAAGCTGATGTTAGATAGATTGTTTACTAATATTTAGCATCATGAAGTTTCAGTTGTTTGATTACATTACATTATAAATATGAACAAAAGCTACCATGAGAGAATTACTGGCTTGGCATGTTCAGATCATACAAATGTAATTTATTGTGATCTAATTGCTTAAAGTTTTGTTTTAGACTGTTGCAAAGGAAATGGTAAGTCTCATTTTATGAACATTTAAAGTTTCAGACTTTGTAAAATTGTCCTTTGTTTTTGAAAAACTTCTGAAACTTGGTGTCCTTTTTTTAGGAAAAAGCATGATAAGATAGAGATGTTGATTGGCTGTATTGCTGAACTAACTGAAAAAGAAGAGAGAGAACTACTTAGTCCTGGCAAAAATGACTTCAGTGTTATGTTCTCTTGTCGTAAAAACTGTGCACAGTTGTGGCTCGGACCTGCGTCCTTCATCAATCATGACTGCAGGCCAAATTGCAAGGTTTGTTAATGTTATGTACATGTGTGAAAAGTTGTTTGACAATTTGTGACTTATAGGAAAAATATTTTTTGCCTGTTTGATGGAAAAGTAATTGTTTTACAGTCCTGTCATGTCTTAATGATACCTTCCGTCATCAGCTATAGCAGCAGACCCTGTAAATAGCTGTAAAGTTTGTTATATAACTGGTAAAAAAGTATTCATTTTATGGTAAATGTAAGTGTATTTAGTTCTGTGTTATATATATATACCAACATCATGTGACAACTTCTTCTTCAAGTTTATCTCTGGTCTTTATCAAGTTTATGATAACTAGTCAAGTGTCATTTTTGGGTTCAAGAAAACGGCTTTCTATCACACTAAAAATGCAAAAATTGCCAGGATATAATCATAGAAAGGAAATCTGAATAATTATCACACTTCTCAGTGGCCTCATGGTTAGTACAGTTGAGTATGAATCGGGATATTATGGTTCGATCCCTGATTGGGCCTGCCCCAATATGATCTGAGTTGTTGAAATTGATTTTTAAGCAGAGTTACCTAATGCACTCACTTGAAAAACTGCAGCCACATTATTATGATGTATCAAGTGCATGGGTAATTGTTGACTGAATGATACATGACATATATCTTAGGCTTCAGCTGAGCCTCTGTTTCTGAGAAAGTGTCTTAGCATGAAATAAAGGCATGTTTCATGCTCTCTATCAAAAATTGAAGTAAGATTTTGAAATTTTCAGTTTGTATCCACTGGACGGGACACAGCATGTGTGAAAGTGTTACGGGATATCAGTGAAGGCGAAGAAATAACTTGTTTCTATGGTGAAGATTTCTTTGGTGACAGTAACTCCCTGTGTGAATGTGAGACTTGTGAAAGGTATGTCTTCTTGGCAAATATTTCTTCACTTTTATATCTGTTAGCAGCTTTTGTTCCTACATTTACGAACAGCATGTCTTATATTCAGAAAACTTTATCAGAGATTAAGAACTCATAAATGAATTAGAGGTACCATGCTTATGAAGTTATATAAGGTTATCATTATATTTTGATGAAAATTTGTTAACCATTTTTAAGTTGAAAGGGGGCCTTTAGAGATACAAGTACGTTTATTCAGAATCTGAGATGATTTGTTTTTTATGTTGATGTTTACTTGATAATACATTAGAGAGATAGGGAGAAAAGAGTGGGTAAGGGAGGGGGAGTGTATATATGAAAAAAAGTTTTACAATTTATGTCTTATTAAACGAGCTCAGTTTTGAATCAGTGGGGCAAAAATGACTATTAGGTTGGTTTTTTTTCTAATATAAGGCGGAAGATGGGAGCATTCCGACCAGAAGATCCAACCAGTCCCGATGTTGACAAAGGATACCGCTTACGTGATACAGATGATCGACTTCAGCGAATGAAAAGTCAAGCAGTGCAATACAGATCAGAATTTGTTCATGTTAATGGGGTAGTTGGCAGTAATGGTAAGTGGATATGAAGAAAAGCTTTTGCAGTTTTGACAGATTAAGTGATACTTAGATTAAAACAGATAGCTAAAAATGATTTACACTGTAACTTTATGTATTGAATAAAATCAACAGCATTGGGAATAGATTGCCATCTTTTATTGCTTATTCCTATCTCATTGTAGAAAATTGGGATGTACGTGATGGAAACCTGAAAAAACAGGCTCACTTGTTGTCAAAAGCAGAATTAAAGCGTCGTGGAATCACAAGGTACGATGCAGAAATTCTCCTGGCACAAGGGATAAGTCTACCAGAACCCAAAGTCAATCTGGGTGGGAAGCTACCTTCATCATTAAAGAAAAATCAGTCAGTCAAAGTTAGTGAGTTAAGGTTATCACCTCGGAAGCATCTGTCATCACAGTCATACTTGAAGGGTCTGTCTGATGGAGATTTAATGGCAGAAAATGAACGTAAAGTGCAAGCAAAGCAACAGAATGGGTTTGCAAACAAGGTTGAAATGGCAGAAAATATAGTTTGTAATGGAATGGCAGGACCTCTAGCTGACATTACAGTAAACAAACCAAGATCAGCCCAAAAGTTAGATCAAAATGTTGAGAAAGTTGTGAATAAAAATAGACAAGTGGTTCACAGACATTCTAGACCTGGGAAAAGAACAAAAAAACTGAGTCACAATAGAGCTTTGAGATTAAATCTTGACTGTATACCAAATGCAACTCTTGACAGTGGACAGGCAAGTTTGAGACACAGTCCAAGATTAAAGAATAAAGAAGGAATGATGAATGAAAACAAAGAACTTGGGAAACAATCACAGCTGAATCTCATAGGTGAGGCAAGTTTGATCGAGACAGGGGACCCTGAAATCTCTTTCAAGGTTCGTAACGATTTAGAAAATCGAAACATTTTTACTCAGCTTCAGATTGGTGTGATGGAAAAAGGTAATGACTCTGATGATGAGATCTTATCTGAGATAGCACGAAGAAACAAATCAAAAAGTGTTATAAATTGTCCAAAATTGATTGAGCAGTTAAGAGCTCCACCAGCTGAAATGCCTCATTTGACTCCATTTGACTTAGAACCAACATACAATACCTCGTACAAAACATGCAGGGTTAGTCCAAAACTTAGTTCAGTTAATGCATCGCATGATGCAAAAATTACAGAATTGACCAAAAATGTGTGTGGAACAAAGTCATTATCATCAACATCTCTCGCCTTGAAAAAGTCTGTAAGACAGAGCCCAAGGAATAAAAACAGGAGTAGAAATACAAAATCAGAAACTTGTGTTGCAAATGACAAGATGGATGTTAATGGGTTTAGTGAAGTATTGAAGGAAGAGAGGGTTAAAATTACAGAGCATGCCAAGCATTCATCATCATTGTCACAAAACTCACAGCATATGAAGAAATCAGGGGGTAGTTCTTATATAGACAGTAATGTGTTTGAGAAGTTTGGGTGTTTAAGTGGACCCACTTCTGACGCTAGTGATAATCATGCAGAGTTGGGCAGTGAAAGTGAAGAGGTTGATGTAGAAGGTTTAGGAGATTGTTTAAAATCAAACAAACACCTGAGTTCTTTCAAAACATTACGTAGTCCCAAAAGGAAAAGAAGCAGAAACTCTTCAAGACTTCAATATTTGAAAGACAGAAAACGTAGACTTAGTTTCAGTGATGTGGGCTCTCCAAAATTTGGAGAACCTCTCAGGAAGAAAATAAATGCTTTAAATGAAGACATGGCAGAGTACAGACACCTGTGGAATAATATATCTCCACCGAAAAAAGTCCCCAAAATCACTATAAAGATGCCTCGTGACCCGGTTTTAGTGAAGGAACTTGAACATACAAAGTCAGAAAGTGTATGTTTCAAGTTAGAAAGTCCTCATAACTCAGTTACAGCGACCCCAGAGTCAAGTGACCATAGCGATTCAGATGACGAGGAAAGCCCTTTGAATTGCACAAAATACCGACCGTTTATTCCGGCATCTTCAACACATAGACAATCACTTGATTCTAGATCATTATACAGAGACAAAAAAGGCAAAGACAATATGGTATGTCCTAAACTGATGAGGATCAAGTTTGGTGGGACACAGATAGATATTAATATACCACAAAAACATTAGGGTGTTTAAATTTAATAGAATTTTTTTGTCTAACTCAATTCAGGAATATAAAATGAAAATATTTTATTTATTTCCAATTTAAATTAAGTTTAGTAACTAGCACTTGGCTGTCTTGGCTAGAAAAATGTATCAGCTAACATTTATAATATAATAAAATTGAATAGAGTTAGGTCAGTCTTTGAAGAATCTGTTCAGTTCTGCTTATATTTTTTAAAAGCAAGTACTAGGACATTGTATCACTATGGATTCACAGTTTGATTTTTGTGAAAAACTTGTTTTCTTCTTGAAAATGTTGTAGTAATTAGCTCCATTCATTAAATCTTGTATTTGTATGGGGTGAGAAGTACTTTTTCACTCTCTTAAAAATATGAGAAAAAATTGAGTCAGACCTGCTTTATTTGAAGCAGAGGTCATGTTTTAGGCATGTTAATTTTATTTCAGTTTCAGCTGATTGGAGAATTTAACTATGGTACATTTGATGTTAGATAATTATATTTCTGCAGACCTTTTCACAAAAAGTCTTATGATTTATCTTAAGATTTTGACTTACGATAATCATAAGTGAAATCTCAAGTCATTTTCACAAAACCAAGTTAAATTTTTTATCTTTTGATAATTCTTATTCAAGATAAAAACTTATGATAAATTTTACTTGTAAATGTAACATTTTACACTTACGAACGGGTAACATCAATCGTTAGGTTAAAACAGATTTTACACTTAAGATTTTCTTACGTTTTTTTGTGAAAATGATATTTATCGTAAGATTTCTCTTACGAAAAAAAATTGTCGTAAGATTTTTTGTGAAAAGGTCTGCAGTACTGTTTGATGGCACTTTAGTGTGCTTGCTGTTTTCACAAATCATTTTTTTATCTGAAAAAAGGTAAGGAAAAAAAGATGCTTATATTTTTAATATATTCTCAGCTAGATACCAAGTTGAATGAATCTAGGTTTCTTTTGTATTCAGCTGATTCTGAGGAACAAAAGTGGTTTGTTTTGAGGCTGGCCATAATTTTATATTTAGATTCAAACAAGTTCTTCACTTCTGTTGAAAGTGGAAGACTGTAGGTGAAGAAAAATTAAATGTCAAGGTCACTGGGTTTCAAACAATAAAGATTTCACCTTGAAATAAAGGTCAAGATTGAAGGTTAAGCATTGAATTTCTCCATTATATGGTCACATCAATTTTAGTTTTTTTTATCTTGCAGCATCTGTTTAATAACTGGCCAGCTAGGTTGTGATTCATGCTATGTTTTCCTGCATGACCAGTAAAATCTTAGTTAGTTTTGGCTTTTCATCAGTATCCATGAAAGTGATGGAGATGAAAAAGTCATGATTCTTGTTTTGTTATAGTTGAATCTAAATTTAAGTTGCACCGGTTTGTCTTGAACTTCAGTTGAGATACAGTTATAAAGAGTATTACTTACATACAGTTACATGGCCACATACGGTAGTCTTGTACCAAGTTGCATGGTTGAAAGTTTTCAGGATTATTCCTGAATTTCAGGATTTTCAAACTCCTTAAAGCTCTCTTTTTTTAACTATAAACTATACAAAATAATGCTCATTTCAGGGTCTTTCACCCATGAAGTTGTAAGGAGGTATTTCAGATTAATACTTTGGATTTGTTAAAAAACAGACTTTTGTGTTAATTTGAATGCAGTGTCTTAAAAAAATTGTGTGTCTGTTTGAATACTCTGTTGATATCACTGTTAATGCAAGGAGATTTTAATGGTCATTTACAATAATGTTGATTTACATGACATTTTCTCTTTAAAAATGGCAGATTTTGTATATTATGTTTGGAATTTTGACCTTTTGTTAAATTGTCATATTTAACATAATGTTTTTTTTATGCCCTCGAAGGGAGGCATATAGTTTTTGAACTGTCTGTCCATCATTCAGTCTGAAAACTTTACCTTTGGCCATAACTTCCTTATTAGTAAGTGGATTTACTTTATACGTGGACACAACACCCTTTTGGACAAGACCTTCCCACTGAGCTATACTTATTTGACTTTGACCCCTGAATGACATTCACCTTGAAGATTCAATTTCCAAAAACTTGAACATTGTAGGATCAGAAACAAGAAACTTGGTCATGTATGATCAGGAACTAGGTCACCAGGCCAAATCAAAGCAAAATCTTCTTAACACTCATTTTTTTGTACGGTCAATACAAAAATTTATTTGAACGCTTGTCTTGAGGATCTTAAAGTGGAGTTAAAAGCTGGGTCACATGGGGTCATAAGAGAGTCATCAGGGCAGATAATAAAAAAAACTTTGCTTACACTCCATAAGCCATGTTTTCTTCACTTTCATCATGAAATTTGTCAGAATATTGTCTTGATAATGTTAAGGTTAAGTTCGGAAGTGGGTCAGTTGAGGTCAAAAATAAGGTCACTGGGTCAAATCATGCATAAGCCTTTTTGTTTGCACTCGAGCGGCAATATTTTTTAAGCAATCATTCTGAAAATTTATCAGAATGTTCGTCTTAATATATATATCTAGGTCATGCTCAGAAGTGGGTCACATGGGGTCAAAATGTAAGTCACCATGTTAGTGGCCTTATTTTCTACCCAAAGATAATGAAAATTTAACAGAATGTTTTCTTGATGATATCTAGGCCTTGTTTAGAACAGAAATGTAGGTCAACATGCTGGATGCAATATTTTCTACATGGTCATCGTCAAAATATTGCATTATTATTGCCTTAATGATATGTGGGTCATTTGGGTCAAAAAAGTAGGTCATCATGTTAATGGCCATATTTACAACCTGATTATCTTGAAAAATTTTCAGACAATTCATGTTCATGATATCTAGGTCATGTTAAATCTTGGTCATGTTGACTAAAAAAGTAGATTGCCTAGAGGCCAGGACTATTTTCAAATCGATTTTCATTGAAATTTCATTAGAATGTATGTCTTGATGATATCCTATGTCTTGATGATATCTAGGATATGTTAAAAATTGGGTCATGTTGAGTCAAAACAGTAGGTATATTACTAAATATTGTTCATATTCAAGTACTGATATGTGAAAACATTACCTTACTTTTCACATGTAAGCAGAAAAAAACTCTTGTGTACCATGTAATGCTAATACCTGAAGTTTTTGTTTATATCACACTCTGTTGTTATGATATTAAATGTCATATTGTTGTGGTGTATTCTACTGTTAAAATAGATAGTTGCTATAGAACTATTTTGCCAGGCTGAAGGTGGAAGTTAAATTTGTTTGGCTATAGCCTGAGTAATGATACAAACTGGAGACGGAACTTTAATGCTCTTGTTTTATTTTTTTTCCAGCAAAGTATCAGATTTTCCAATTGCTTTATAATGTTACAGTAGTAGTTCTTTGATAACCAGTTAACAGTTAAATTTACAATGTGAAGAACTAAAGGTCTAGAAAAAGTAAATTACTTTTCTCAAGGTGGTGCGGGAGCATTCTTTAGGTAGGGGGTACTTAACAATATGTTTTAAACATTTATATTGTTCACATATGTAAAATAGTGTGATACAAAAGAGTTAATAGATTCAGTACCATGATTTAATGTGTAATGAATCATGGTGAGTGTGGGGTGCATGAAGTTTAAATACTTGTCCTAACTGTTTAGTTATTGGAATTACCATTTAAAGTCAATAGGGGCACATTAGAGTAAGTTATGCTAGAAGTTATATTTCTTGTATTTTATGAAGTTTTTTAGTTATAATGAAATGAAAATTTATAATAGTGATTGAATAAATATGCTTGTCTGCTTGGTTTTAAAATTTACTTTAACAGTTGTTGAAAAATGAATTTGTGAAAAAACAAAGTTACAAACTGTGATTATCATGGTATGCATGCTTAGTAGTATTATGTGTAAATTGTTAGTTGAAAATGAACTGTTCCATTTAAGTTGGACCCTTGTTTTATTTATTCATCTACATAACATGTTAGCCTGTTATACACTGTACTAATGTGAGTAAAATGTTGACTCTGATGTAAATTAAATGTAGACACTCGTGATGTTTTGAATTTTTTTCTTCCAAGGAAAGATAACTTGTTATTATTAACTGAATGGTATTGTGGTAAAACAAAAATAAAGAGAAAAATGGGACAACTTTTTCCTGAATTACATATTTGTACATCGTGGGATAGAACCGATAGGTGTAACAGGCTAACAAATATTTCAGAAATAGCCTGGTACATCATGCAAGCACTTTTAAGCTAAAATGAAGGTTCAGGAGTTTTGCTGTGTCTTCTTTAATTCTTCAAATCATTCCCTTTAGAGAAAGGGATAGATCCATATTGGAGAAGCACTTTGGCCTCCTAACATAACTGCGAGTAGATTTTCTAATTCTTTTATTTTCAAATTCTAACTTACGACATTTTTTGACATAGAAAACTGTTTGAGGTTTACAGGGCTATGAAACTCCAAATATCATAATCTGTAATTTTTAATTTATCTAAATTGCAACAAATTTAAATATGACTGCAAAGTAACTGCAGTGAACCTCACTGAAATATTGATAGCGGTATCTGATGATTTTTTTAGCCGCACATCAGTCGGAAAATACTGACATCTATTTCAGTGGCAGTACAATTCAAAGAAGCTTTAAACAACAGCTAAATGGGATAACATACTCAACAAAAAAAGGAACCTGACACCAGATTTCTAAATATCTTTTCTATATGTGCAATTTAAATCACAAGATATATATCGCTTATCAATGGATAATCGATACATAATACATGATTATCGTTTTACCCGCAGGGTACCAATGAAATGCAGCTTCGCATAAAATCATTTTTTGCACGTGGACCTCGTGCACATTGAACGGAGTCGGACAGAGTGCGGGTACCAATGAAATGCAGATACGCATAAAATCATTTTTGCACGTGAACCTCGTGCACATTGAACGGAGTCAGACAGAGTTTGAAATAAAGCACTATACATGTCCTTAGTGACAACATAGCGTAAATCACGCCTGCAATGGGTACATGTGCACAGTCACTGGTGTCGACGTGATTGGAATGCGGTTTTGTTTACGGACGAATCTCGATATAATCTCAGTCATGCTGACGGCCGCCAACGATTTTATCGTGAGCAAACTGTATGATTTACACCTGTCTGTATTAGAAAACATGATCGTTGCAGGGGTGTTGGCGTTATGGTATGGGGCAGAAAATGGGGGGGGGGGGGGACAAAAGACCCGACTTGCTGTTCTGCGAGGCAATTTAAACGCTCAGAGATGTATCAACAACAAAGCTATTTCATTTATGAAAAATGTTAGGAGGCACCGTGGTCCAGGGGTAGAGCGCAGGGCTCCGGATCCGGAGGTCGCGGGTTCGAATCCCGTCAGAAGCGAGATTTTCTCACAATCTTCACATTCCTCACAGCTGCGCGAATACTGGTATGGAACCAAGGAAGCAGTCATCGAGCGTAGTGAATCTAAGTTGTAAGAACTTGTATCGCAATCGATGTAAAATAAATGAGTCTAAACTAAATACAGCTGTTTTCCAACAGGATAGTGCCAGTCCGCATATACAAGGATCACACGCGCTTGCCATTAGCAGCAGCCATTGTCAACGTCATGCAATGGCCAGCAATGTCTCCAGACATGAATCTGCTGGAGCATATCTGGGACGAGTTTGCAGACGCCATGCGCCGCGAAATATGAGCTGACAAATGACCGAGTAACGGAGTGGGGCAATCTTTCCAACAGTCTTGTACGTTACATCAATTCGAACCTACAACGCGTGAAAACACTCGTTTAAGCTGGAACTGGTCATAACCGATATTAATTTCAAATAAAATATGCACGCTCACTGATAAATTCAGTACAATGAATAAAATCAAAAAAATGTCACAGCCATTATCCCAAAACTGATATACATGTATATTACCCCCTACCTTCGAAATTACTTAATTTAACAACATTAAACATATAAAATAATAACAAAAATCCCTAACCTTGTCGGGAATGCATTCCTATTCGTTTACACATTTCTGTAATCTGCTTTTTGAAAAAAATCAATGAAACGTTCACTGCCGGCTTTCTTTTTTTGTTGAGGATATTGTATAGTTTCGTTCGAAAACGACTCCTCACTACACTTCAGCAGTATAAAAGACCTGAATTGTCTTTTAGTGTTTTTGACAGTTCTATGAATCAACCACCTCTGTTGGTGCAAATCGTTACATTTTCTTTTTGAAAACAAGAGGGCCATGATGGCCCTGAAGCACTCATCTGAGTACAACTGCTAGGACAGACAGGTGCCGGTGGGAGGCGGGGGAAAGAGAGAGCAGAGCGAAAAAAGATCCCATGTGTAAAGTTTTAAATGTTTTGTTAGGAATCCAATTGACTATGCTTCATGTCCAATTTCAGAATAATTCTTGGCCTTGTGGTTTCACACTTAAAGATATACCTCTATATATCAATGCTAAACGTGAGACTTCTATGGCGGAGTCGTAATTTGAACAAACTTGGTAGAGGTCCACTAGACAGTGCTTCATGCCAAATTTTTGAACTAAGGTCCTTGTGGTTTCAGACAAGAGTTTTAAAGACTGTTTTCAATATTTCTATGATAAACATATGACCCCCTCGAGCGGGACCAATAGTAACCTCATGGACATTATTTGAACAAACCTGATAGAGGAACTCTAGCCCAAGTATTTTTAAACATAAAGATATTCATGTCAAAGCAACCCGAGCTCTACATGGAATGGTTTTTTTAACAACTTTGGGAAAGTTTCATGCAAGAAATATCCCAGGCAAGTTTCATTAAGTTTGAACCAGTATTTTAGTCGAAAGGCAATATTGACGACGGGCAGACACAAGACGGGCACTGGGCAGTCACAAAAGAGCTTCCATGAGTATAAAGTTCTCAGGTTAGCTGAAAAGGGAGACAACCTTGCAGATTCTTTTCTGATGAACATAGTGTTGTTTTTTTAGGGCAAAATGACTGACCAGCAGCTTTGTTAAGAAAAGACCTACTTTAAACATCTGAATGTTGTAAGAATGGGCGTGCTTGTTTCACTTCGAATAATGATAATAATGACTATTTAAAATCGAGGGTCGAGTTGGAAAATACTGTAACTGCATTAAATAAAGAAGTTGACATTGAAGTTGCACACCCATCCCTCGAAATACAGAAAAAAATAAACAGGCAATGCTACCTAATTGTCTGAATGTGAAAAGAATAAACAATATAACGCATATATTCCAATTTGAAATTTAATTCCCGTACTACATTCACTCGTCTTGCTTCAATATCGATATTTTTCATATACTAAGTATGTGGAATTATGAACAGCATGTCTATTTCCGTCCGTTAATATTGTCTTGAAATGCATTATATGCATGGAATACTGAGAAAGTCTATAGTTCTGCGTTTAAAAACCCTCTTGTCTTTTTAAGATAATAAAAGAGCATCTACATAGTATTTGTTCAAACGTTTTTCACAAGTTTCTCGGGATCACCAAGCGTTGAATTCCATATTTCTTTTTTGTCGCCTTTCACAGACCAACCGTACGAATTCCCGCCACCGGATATAGCCTCGTTTCGGGGTACACCAAACATGGCGGTGCCGAGACTGCTGCTAAGTTCTCCAAGTTTTTTAGGGTCTTTGTAATGCGTCACTGCCTGTGCCATAGCGACAGCTCTTTCAGGTGGATTTGAGCTTTTGAAAATTCCTGAGCCAACAAAGACCCCGTCAACACCAAGTTGCATCATGAGAGAAACGTCTGCTGGAGTTGCTAAAAATAAACATTTGTATGAGCTTCAAAACAAATAATATAAAGTTCATATATACGACAGGACACTGGAAATAAATACACAAAGTAATATAGAGAAACAGAACAACAACAAAAATGTAAATCTAAAATGACAATAAATAGGGCCTATTCAAACGGATCTGACTCTTTACAAATCTAGTAATGTCTTACCAATTCCTCCTGCAGCAAAATTGACTACCGGAAGTCGCCCAAGTTCTGCGGTTTTCTGCAGCAGATCAATTGGAACGCGAAGTTCTTTTGCGTAGTTGTAAAGTTCGTCTGCATCAAGCGCCTGGGCTATTTTGATCTGTTTGTTTATCGTTCTTGCGTGTCTCACTGCTTCTGCAACATCACCTGTTGCAAACGTAGAACAGTTTTAATACTTTTTTCTGGAAATAGGAAGTATTAAATAGAAGTGTACCGAAATTTATTTCATATTTATACAATACATGGCTATAATGACCTTTCTCGCGCTCTCTTTCTAATTAGTTTGATAAGTGTTCCTTGGACTTGTGTGCTTTAGCTCTTCCATGATTCTTTCAGTGAAAAAGATTTCAGTTTCTTGAGAAGAGTATGTGTTATGTAAAAAATCGGAGGATACACCGAACGTCAAATATTATTATGTACACAGTCGAATTTTACTTTAAGACTTATCCTGATGGAAGTCCAAGGTGATTTATATACCGCTGGATGGAGTTGAATGGAAACGGACGAATGGATTTAATCTTTAAATCCGTCAGTTGGTTTTAATACTGTTTTAAAATTCTACTTAAACTACAATGGAACATGCCTGTGCCTGCTAGTCCCTTGGTGCGTATCATAGCTGCCCCTTCGGCGATTCTGCGCAGTGCTTCACCAAGGTCACGTGCTCCGCAGACGAATGGAACTTTGAAGTTATGTTTGTTGATATGATTCTCCTCATCAGCTGGTGTCAATACTAAATACAGAAATAAATAACAACTACATGTGCTTTGTAAAAATGACCGCCTGTGAACTCAGTACCAGCAAATTACATTTTCAAAGTTAATTTTCCAAGGTCTTTACGAAACTGCACTTACATATAAAGTTGCTCTACCAGGATACAATGTTTTTATCCAGTCACCATTTGGCTGACTTATAGAATACAATACGAAATATGTTCTGATCATTTAACACTAGTGAAATAAGTTCTTTTTTCAAATGTGTAATTTGTTTATCACTGGACTCTATTTCTTAACCTTCAAAAAACATTTGCAAATGATAGATGAGTGTTGAATGTCAGACATTTCAGATGCTTTGAGGTAGGTTCATACAAGTTTATTACACAACACTTACTCACCCTCAGATTCATCGACCATGTCCACGCCGAGAGCTTCTAGAATCTGCGCTTCAGCAAAATGTCCAATCCTAGCCTTCGCCATTACCGGTATCGTCACGGCTGACATGATGTCTTTTATCATCTGAAACATCAGAAATACCTATACAGCAACACCCGTTTATAAGTTCCTTGGTCTTTTATTTTCGAAGTAATAGTTACATTTTTTTGGATATGTTCACAATGATTGGGGAAAAAACAGCTTCCATTGTCAAGTTTAAATGCCAAACGTTTTGCTACAAAAACGGTCTGTTGTCATAGAAAACAACTTAAATATACCATATACCGGTACCATTCGAAACTAGTTTTTTTTAAAGAAAAAAGGTGCGCCAACAAAACTGATACCCTTACCTGCGGGTCAGACATCCTTGCAACTCCACCATCACGACGAATATCTGCTGGCACTCTCTCTAGGGCCATCACAGCACAAGCCTTAAAACGACAGTAGGGAAAAACTTTAATGTTTAGCATGCACCTTTTATATTGCCACAAATAAAATTTGTTGTGTGTTCAAATTCACAACTTAGTCATTATACAATAAAAGAAGCTAAGTGTTCATGTCACAATACATTATATTTTCAAAAGTCAGTAGGTGTACTGTTTTGGACCCCTTTTTGCAGTTATATAATTGCATTTATTTTCATAATTCTAGCTGGTCCATTAATAATGAGTTAATCACAAACCCCAGCTTCTTCGGCGATTCTGGCCTCGTCAGGCGTGGTGACATCCATGATAATACCTCCCTTGGCCATCTGAGCAAGTCCTGCTTTCACTTTGAACGTGCCTGAAATCCAAGGACATGTACGTTACAGCTGGTGCATAATGAACTGTCTAGGCTGTCTTGCAAGTGCAGGAAACTACAAGAATTTTGAATAGGAGGTATCCTTCAACTGCCTCTATGAACAATACGCGCCTTACACAAATACAGCAGCAACGCTTGAGAAGTATCCCTTTGAGTTAAGTCATGAATTGCTATTAAAGGTTTCTTAAAGATACTGAAGTTCGAAGTTTAAATGTAGGCCTAGTTTACCTTGACACTAACGATTCAAGTTCTCTATTATGGCCAGTTACACGGACGTTGAATACTAATTAAAATCCTTACCTGTTTGGGCCTTTGTTGGTCCATCAGGCAACACCAAATTCGTCACATCAACACCTAGCCAAATGTAAAATAAATCAAATTATAAATTCATTATTATGAATTTTGTGTGTTGCAGAAGATGAAGAAATCACCACGTGAAAAAAGAAGTGAATACGTTTAAATTGATTTGTGTTAAAAAAAAATATCAATATAAGAGATTCATTGTTACATACATCCTGATTTTGTTAAAAACCCTTTTGGTGAAAATTATTCAATACATTTTTACTATGTCCGGTTATAAGACTACGATGCAGTTTGACTATATAACTATAGACATAAAAAGATAACGACTGTTATAAAGATGTTTCATAGATACAAAAGTTTTTTGTTTTTTTTATCTGATATAACCCAAGTAACAAGACCAGGGTAATATGCTGACAACCGTGTGTACGACCATATGAATTACGGACAAAACGGACCATGGACAAAACGGACAAAACAAAAAAGACCATTTCTTGACAAAAAACGAACCATATTGTGAGACGAAACGGACCATATCCAGGGACAAAACGAATTTCTCTTAAACGAATTTATATCCTTCAATTCTTTGGTGTAAAAATATGTATTCATAATCTGCAACCGGTACCGACAATAAATAAATTCAATAAAGAAAACAGAGGGAGCGGATCAGTGGTATTGTGCTGAAGTGGTAATCCGGGCCCGCGAGTTCGATTCCTGGCTCTTCAAGTACCACTACGTATTGTCTAAAGGATAATACATTTAAGCGAAGTCTCATGTTTTAGCATGAAATCAGAAATGTGTCTAAAGGGCACAGCTGCCCCCGCTAAACGACACTGGACACAAACTAAATGAACACGCAAGTGGTGCATTTTCAAAGACAAGTTCAGCAGTCTCTTACAAGTATAAAATCTTCAGTCTCTCTTATATCCTTTAAGATATTGCATCAGGGCAACACAATGGTAATGGATAACACCTACGTAGCAATCTACTGTTACATCTGTTGCGCCCATATAAAAATTATATCAAAGCACTTATACCTGTAGCCCACTACAAATGTCTATTACATTCATGTATGTTCTTTGTTGCTCATCTGCCTTGTGTGATAATTCCATATTCAAAATCTGCTACCTTACTTAAATGACATGATGAGCATGCTGAAAGTGTTGAAATTATGGGCAAGAAACAAGAAATTATCATGGCTGGGATGTGTCGTCTTCAAATGATAACTAGACGTTTTTGTAAAAATTCGCATGTCTTCCCCAGCGCATCATTGACACAGGGGCACATAATAGATGAGAGGTCAGCTAGCGACAGAATTGTAAACTGGAGAATAGGATGAGTGTGTTGGAAAAAGGCCGTGGTATAACAAGGAGTACTGTTGTTGCAGATGATAAGGTCACTATGACCTTGACCTCTAATCAGCTGACCCCAAAAACAATAGGCTTTTTTCTACTCAACAAGGACAATCATCCTATGCAGTTTGAAGATTCTGGGTCAAATAGAACTCAAGTTATTGAGCAGAAACCATTTTCAAATTAAAGATCACTGTGACCTTGACCTTTGATCAGCTGACCTCAAAATCAATAGGCTTCTTTCTCATTAAGGAAAATCGTCCTATGAAGTTTGAAGACACTGGGTAAAATAGAACTCAAATTATTGAGTGGAGACCTATTTCAAGTTAAAGCTCACTGTAACCTTGACCTTTAACCAGCTGACCCAAAATCAATAGGCTTCTTTTATTCGATCGTTAAGGACAGTCATCCTATGAAGTTTGAAGACTCTGAGTCAAATAGAACTCCACTTATTGAGTGGAAACCCTTTTCAAGTTAAAGATCACCGTGACCATGACCGGCAGACCCCAACATCAATTGCTTTTTCTACTCATTACCGTTTTCACATTTAAGGTCATTGTGACTTTGACATTTGACCTACATATTCCAAGATTGACAGGCTTCTTCTACTTATAAAGGGCAATCATCCTATGAAGTTTCAAAACTCTAGGTCAAATAGAACTCAAGTTATTAAGCTGAAACAAAGTGTGACAGACGGACAGATGGACAGGGTTAAAACAATATATCTCCCCCAGATAAACACATCTTTTATTTGAAATCCCACCATGCATGAGGAAGTTATGAGCTGAACAGAAACAACCTTTTCACTAAATCCGTATAAGGAATTAGCCAAAACATCAATTGGCTTTTTCTACTCATTACGGACACTCATTCTATGAAATTTCAAGACTCTATGTCAAAAGAGAACTCAAGTTATTGGGCGGAAACCATTTTCAAGTTAAAGATCACTGTGACCTTGACCTTTGACCGGCTGACCCCAAAATCAACAGGCTTCTTCTACTCGAGAAAGACAATCATTAAATGAAGTTTCAAGACTCTAGGTAAAATAAAACTCCATTTGTTGAGTGGAAACCAATTTTTACATATAAGGTCACTGTGACCATGACCTTTGACCGGCTGACTCAAAAATCAATAAAATCTGATAAGTTTAAAGACACTTGGTCAAATAGAACTCTAGTTATTGAACGGAAACCATTTTCACATTTAAGGTCATTGTGACTTTGACCTTTGACCTACATATTCCAAGATTGACAGGCTTCTTCTACTTATAAAGGGCAATCATCCTATGAAGTTTCAAAACTCTAGGTCAAATAGAACTCAAGTTATTAAGCTGAAACAAAGTGTGACAGACGGACAGATGGACAGGGTTAAAACAATATATCTCCCCCAGATAAACACATCTTTTATTTGAAATCCCACCATGCATGAGGAAGTTATGAGTTGAACAGAAACAACCTTTTCACTATATCCGTATAAGGAATTAGCCAAAACTTCAAGTGTCCACTGTGACCTTGACCTTTGAGCGAACGACATATTTCTTGCACGCGTCATGTCAACTTCATATGATGATCACTTATGCCAAATTATTTCAAAATCCAACCAGCATGCACAACAGAGTTATGAGCCGGACACGAACAACTTTTTCACACTATTCATATAAGGAATAAGCCCAACTTCAAGTGTCCACTATGACCTTGACCTTTGAGCGAGCAGCATGTTTCTTGCACGCGACACGTCGACTTCATATGATGATCACTTATGCCAAATTATTTCGAAATCCAACCATGCACAACAAAGTTATAAGCCGGTAACGAACATCTATTGTATGTGCCCACCCCCCACCCCCATCCCCCCCCCCACTAAACACACACTCACACTCACACGGACAGGGTAAACACTATATGCCCGCTCCCCATTACCATGGCTGGGGCACAAAAAGAACCAGATGGGGTGTTTACAGTGCCTTGCTCTATTCTCCATAACCCTCTATGTTTCAACTGCGTAGAGACGTCGGTCATATGGGCAGAAAGTACCGACGATAACTTAAAGACATACATGTACATGTTGTTTTCATTTCAATATCTTAATTGATGGATCCCTGACCCCTCATATTTGCATGATTTAACAAAGAAGTACAGTTATATTTTCACCACAAACAAGTATAACAAAAGAGCACATGTTAATGTTTGTGGGTAAAACCTATTTTAAGGTCTTCAGCGTACACGATTTATATACTGTTACAGGACGTAATGCCGCATCATATAAATGAAACAAATGTTAAAAAAGCGGCTTATAAAGTTTTGGAAGCCAGAACTAGGTAAAACCTATTGTTATAAGATTTAAGAGTCAAGCTTTGGATCGAATGCTGGTCAAGTCGCGCCAAACAAGGTCGCCCCAGGTAAAAGTCGTCCCATTTTTAGTCAACTCGTCCCACATATAGAAATTATTTATGCACTTATGTATGCTTCTTACATTTATGTGTTTAATGCAATAAATTTACTGAATTGATTGTAAAAGGTTATATGCAAACATTATCATACTGTTTGTAACACCTTTCCTTCACAAACTTGAAACAAAAATGGTGTTGATTGACGAAAAGATCGGTAATTATCATGGATAATTGTTTCTAACATTAAAGGACAACGTGGATTGAAGGAAGTACATTGAGACCTGAGAACTGGTCTGTGTTCCAGCAGACAGTGCGAACAAACAACGACGTCGAGGGTTGGCATCACAGAATCAACGATAGAGTTTCAAGAGTTGGACCGTCAGTATACGTGTTGATTCCTCTTCTACTTGAAGAGGCGGATACCGTAGACCTGACGATTCAGCCGGTATCAGAGATGGCAGTTACCAGGTACCAAAGAAAGACATATAAAAAAACTCACAATGAACTGTTTAATTTATGGGATGCGTACGAGGACAATAAAATTACTACCAGCCGCCTTCTCCGCGACGCAAGCTTCATATTGGGGTTTGCGCCGGTGGCTGAATAGTGGTGTGCTTTTTGAATGACTGGAATGTGAAGTGACTTGTGAATATTAAATACATGTTTGTTTAAATGCATTGTATTGTCTCTATATCATTTTTATACTATGTTCTATATTTTGTAATCTTAATTTGGTTTCCTTAAGTTGTTATGTCAATTGTTACTTCATGCCTTTGATGAATTCAATAATCTGCTGTCGTATTATTTTAATATTTTGATTATGCATGTAATGTTATGTCTATTTCTATCGGCTGTTATTAGTTATATTTGTGCATTTCCAAAAGGAATTCATTAAAATTTACTATTGAACGTAAATGTCCCATATTTATATTTTAAACTTGTCTTTTGTTTATCAGTTTTTATTTATAATTTTCATATTTTTTCAACTTTATAAAAAATATTATTTTTCATAAATGTAACCTGTTAATGATCAAGATGTTTTTATTTATAGATAATTTTGCATATTGGTTTCGTTACAAATGTTTCGTTTCTGTGTATCTTTTCTTTTGGTAATGTGAATTATTATTTTCGAATTTCTGTTCGATGCAATGTATTTAATTTAGAATCTGAGAGATAAATATCAGTTTGTTTTGTATGAAACTTGTATTCCTGATAATTTATTAATAACAGATTTTATCATACTATATATTTTTTAAGTTTTTTATTGGTCGGTTTGATAAATTCAGTATTGCATAACAAATGTAGTTCATATTTTGCATTTCATTTATATCAGTGTCTGTTTTATGTCGTTAATTAAAACTCAGTATTACATTTTTTTCTGTTTTACTGATAAATCTGAAAGAAATAAGTTGGTAAACTGGAAAAAAGTGTTAGTTACTATCAAATTGTGAATTTTTAACAACTGCTGTAGAGATTACAGCCCTGATAATTTAATGATTAAAACTGTTTTAACTGTATCACTCTAAACAACTATGCACGTACATTAGTAAAATATTACTAGTTTTTTTTTCATCGTCATTTTATCATTTGAGAAATGTAATAATTTATAATAACTGTTAAAAAGTTGAGTTGAATAAAACCATTGTTGCGTTGTTATAATAATACTTGTTTTGATTAAAAATGATTTGAATTGAGTTAATGTGCTTTATTATTTACATCAGCTGTCCTATTCACTCATTTAATCGCACCATTAATTACTTAATCCAACAATTGTCGTACCACTTATCACTTTTTCACAGTTATATACAGGTAATAATTAGTTGAACTATGATCTTATTCTTATTTCTATATGTGGGACGAGTTGACAAAAAATGGGACGACTTTTACCTGGGGCGACCTTGTTTGGCGCGACTTGACTTGTCACCTTTGGATCCATGAATTTACTAAGATTTGACATAAGGCAAGCACTGTGCCTATGCCTACGTTTTAATTAGTTCTTATTTTATAATTACTAAGTGTTTATACCTTTTGATTCATTTATCTGCAATTGTATCATATGTAGAGAGCAAGATACGTACCGTTTGTAAGTTTATCCGCCATTATTTCTGTCCTTTCTGCATACGTTTGTCCTGTTTTCCAATAAATGTTCAGATTTTGTTTCTGTGTCTATAAATAGTCCAAAGTCAACAAATGTTATATAAAGTTTTAGTTATATAAATGTCAACCTTTTGTTATGCTGTCAGAAAGTGTCGAAATTTTAGCATGTGTGATAAACAAGAATTACATAACAGGCAAACATAATGTTTGCCGTCTGCCTGAGGCAAATTGTTTGTTTTTTCTTCAAAACATAACCAGATGTGTCATGCTTGTTTACCGTGATCAGCTCGTGCGAATAAAGTTGTAGATTTAAAATTGATACAGTTGTTCATATTTGAAATCGGACATTCGTCGATACTACCACTATCTTGTCCAAAAGGTAGTGATTCTTTGTTAACGGTAAGTTATTTACTTCATTTTGTCAAAAAGTGTTTGCATGAAATAATGACTGGAATACAAAAGTAATGGATAATTTTGTTCAGAGATATTATTGTTCGTCTGAAACCCCTGGATCATTTATGAGGTATAAATAACACAAGTGAAAACAGAAACACCGGGTCATTGAAACTACTAAAAGTAAGATCTTTTAATCACTTTGTCAAAGATAAGTAAAGTTTAAGTAAAATACAACTGAATTTCACATAAAGATTTATGTAAACAAATATGATTACAACATAAGCTATATAAAAGATTAACTTATTTATTGATCAAATGCCTATTTGATCTAGAATCATATTCACTGGCGTTGTAAACAAAATAAATTTCATAACTCATTTGAACTGTAAGTTATATATTTACATGGATTTTTTTTATAGAAAATGCCACCATCTGGTCCCGTATCGACAGACTCCCACCAAATCACAATAGGTCTTCTTGAAGTGCAAGGAGCATTTCTTGAGCACAGAGTGGCACTACAAAAAGCGGCACGGTTGCTAGGCAACGTTGACATCAGGCTGGCGGAAGTACGAGTGGCTGATCACGTGAATGACCAACTCGATGGACTCATAATACCGGGCGGGGAGAGCACTACAATAAGCATATATATCAAAAGAAATGGAATGGAAGAACCATTGAAGCGATGGATTCACGACGAACGTCACGTGACTTGGGGCACGTGTGCTGGAATGATTTTGCTATCTAAAATGACTGATAACCAGAAAATTGGAGGACAGTCTTCGGTGTGTACATGATTTCTTTCAAATAGATACCAATATTTCTATTTTGTTTAGCAACTAAATGTGATGGACATCTAAATATTTACAGATTTCCTTTTTGGTCCGAAAATTTCTATCCACTGAATACTTTCATGAATGTGTTCTTAAACATTTGAACTAATCGCTAATAGATTATGAGAATTTTTTGAGAGCAAAACGTTCTCCTAACCAGTAATGTAGCTAAGTTAGTCATACATGATTCGATGGGTCCTGTCGATACGACTGTTTTCAGTAAGTAATAGGAATGGATAAGGGCTTTTTATTTTAGTGATAGTCCATTTACAATTACAACCCTTTTCCAACAATTTGTCTATTCTTTTGTATATTTTTTACTAGAACTTGTAACGTTTTGGACTAGTTTTTTACGTTAATAATTGTTGACTAGAATACACGCTTGGACAATCTCATCTGTTTCAGCTCGCGATCATGGACACTGAAGTATCTCGGAACTATTTCGGTCGCCAGGTTCACAGCTTTGAATCGCCTGTTTCTATAACAGGGAAGGACCTTACAGAAATAGTTAAAAATGACACTTTTCCAGGAATTTTTATCCGTGCTCCAGCCATTGTTAAGACTCTTTCACCGGAAGTTGAAGTGCTTGCTACACTGCATGCAAAGGACTCTCCCAGAGACGTCATCGTTGCTGCGCAACAAGGTCACGTGATCTCAACAGCATTTCATCCGGAACTCACAGAGGATTGTTCGTGGCATGTGTATTTTCTGAAAACGATCATAGACTTAAAATCAAAAGAGAAGTGATTTACTTCAAATTATAAGTAATTGTTACACATGGATCTCGAGTAGATATATAATTATACCTGGGGTAAATAATTACGTTATATCTGTGAAAAAGAACTACGCAATATCAATGGAACAACGTTCTGTTTCTTTAGGGCAAGGAAAGGCCGGGAAATGATAAAAAAGATCTCATAAAAAAGGGGGGGGGGCATAAAAAAAATAATGATAATTAAAGGAAAGTATGAAATAAGTTTTGCTATTAAAGTTACTTGCAAGACCAGTAGATCTTTGTGGTTCAGTAATGGTACTTACCTATTTGTTCACAGGAGTAATGGGTGTGAGCATGCTAAAAGGAAAATCTCTGACCACAAGAGGCAGACAAACAAGTTAAACAAGACTGTATCGTATTTCTCTTCGGAATATAACATTTAGCTTGCTTCTAAATTGCTGACATTTGAAAATGTGCTTGTTTAATTTTGCTGTATAACGTACTGGCGAAGTGAATTTCAAAATTTAGGGTCCTTGTTGTTCCATTGCAAGTATGTGATGCAATTCACATATATTTCACTATAGCTTCATTTGATTTCATTAATAATTGTTCTTTGAGTCACCTGAAATGTATTCTACAACTGTAAAGATTTAAATTTAACAAAATTACCTAACCTTATTTTGTGTCTTGGTACTAAGAAGCGAACATATTTGGTTTAAACTGACAATTTCTGTTTGTTTTTAATGCCAGTATTCCATTGATTGAAAATGTCAACACTCATGGGGCGGTTACTGAATGATAAAGATCAACCTCCCACCTACGTGTGTCTTATTTGCGAATTTAACTATTACAAAGGAAAGGTTCAAAATTCAAATAAATAACACACTGAACAAATGTAACGGAATTCATTTTCATGAGACAAAATCGGACTATATCTATCACTGCTCAATGTCTGTAGATGGTTTATACACTTCCAGAGTGATCACTAAGCATCATACTAGAGGACAATGGTGGTACTGAATCGTTCACCTGAGAAACATTGCTACAAAATGGACAACGTCCTGGAAAAACAATAACAACACAGAAATAGAGTATTGCCTTATAATTGTTTGAATTGTTATAAATTGCTGCACGAGTGTTTGGCAGTGTTTAAAAAGCGTTATTAAGCCACTGTATTCCCTGTCATATGTGACATCAAATAGCACCGTATGAGAGAATGACAACCGCACTACGGGTATTCAAATATCTTAACTACCTGTCTTGGCAAAAAACGTTTTAAAAATGCACTGTACCACCATCCCTGAACGTCTTTTTGAAAGTCTATAGATGTTTTGGAAACCCAAATTTAAATGTGATAAATGAATACATTCTTCTACAAAGGTCTGTTCTAAAACAGAGCTAAACAACTACATCACTATGCATAGTAAGTGCAAACTCCTCCTTGTGAAATACAAATTTCAAATTAAGTTCATTTTAGGCCCTGGTAAGAAATAAGTGTACAACTAATGAACCTTACATACTTGGTGTGTTTTAACCCCCAGCATCACAATTTGAGCAAACTCAGTTTATAAAACGCTACAGACAAAATGTTAAAGCCATTGTGGTCAATAACCACAGATCATGTGCTATAAGCTAAAATGTTTCCAGACTGGGTGAACAAAGAAGTCAAATACATTTTTATTACTGTATACTGAAGACCAGATGTTGAACATTGTATAACTGCATGTCCTATTTCAGGGCTTTGTGTAATTCGTCAACAAAATACTTTTCCCCGTGAAAGATTCGTTTTCAAATACTAAGGGTGATAAATGTAACACAACACTGTGTTATATACAGAAGGGATTCTAAACTATTTCCTAAAATACTCCATGTTGATGATAATTTAGGTGGAATAATGTGACTGCCTTTTCTCTGTGAGAAATTACAAACTTATTATCATCAAGAACTCAACTCTGTATACTGAAAGCATTCATACTAAAAACCACAGAAGCACTACCTTACATGTTTGTGGAGTTTAGCAAGGCTAGTTTTAAGTTGCAATGTGCAGAACACAAAACTTTTGACAGGTTGACAGTAAATCGATCCCCTGCACCAAAAAGGGGGCATTAAATTGTTTTATTTGGTTAGGTAAATTGAGTCTAATGTCCTCTGTCATATCTGATTAGTAGTTTACCCAACCATTGTTCGAAGAAACCAGGTCAAGTACTATCCTGCAAAAACTGCAGCTTTTTCAAATTAACGGTGGTTGGTAGATGGGCTCAAACCCATGAACAAAAAAGAAAAGTGTCACAGACACGAATGCCCCCTAAACATAGCAATGGTCACAGTCATTTGTGCCATTTTTTTTTTTTTTGCAGTCTGTGAAGTTTGGGTTTTATTTGGGTTTAACACCAGTTTTAACAGCTAAGGTAATTTCCCAGCGGTCAGCCCACCTAACCAGTGTTTCTGGGTATCTAACCAGTTTACTAACCAATTTCTCCGCAAGTGACTGACTACTTTCTCACTTGCTACAGAGGTGAGGGACAAATGAGCAATAGTCACATTGTCAGATCAATTATCACGGAGAAATTTTGTCAGCCTTGATGGGCATTGAACTAGGAACTGAACAAAGTACCCATACATACAGGGTTAAGGAGATTGTATGTGCTTTACCTATTTGAATGACTGGTAAAAGAAATTTCAAAAAATGATGCGTTTCAAAATATACTGATCTAGTGTTTTGTATCCATAGGTCACCATGTCTTTACAGTTACAACTAGAAATGTGTCCATAGGACACAGATGCCCCCACTCAACCTAGCTACTCGTATAGCTAGCAATATGGCCACAAGATAGTCATACACACTGAATCATTAATAAGATTGATTTAACAAAATGGCAACTATAAGAAACCTGTTGTGGTGTGAAGACTCAAAATACTGTCTCCAACACTGTGATCGATGGATGAATATTATCCTTCACAATTCTGTATGCATAGTTGGACATTCTTGGAGTTTGCAGATTTCATGTCTAATTTGTACTAAGTTCCTAAGTTATATGTTCTGTAAGTCATGCTGTTTATAAAATGTCCATTGTCATCTAAATAGCAAACAATTTTAAGCAATAATTGGAATAAAATTTCACCATTTCCATACTTAAATGTTGAATTCTGCTTAAGCTGGTGATAACGGGCGAGGACGGTAACTTGCATTTTCCATTACTGTCCATGAACATGCTCAATCAAACTGAGTCTGCAATTTGACCATTGGAACAGCGTTAAACTCACTAAGAAGGAAAAGTGTTTAGGTATCAAACTGTAGGGCAACAATGCTGCGGTCTGAGAAGTACATGTAGGTTGACAGGCAGAATAATCTTGGTTGTAGAATATTATTCTGTATGTAGACAAGGTATAACCACCTATTGAGTTGGGAGCTGCATACACTGGGAATAGTTATTCAATTTCTGTGACAGTCTTGTATAATTTGTAGAATTAAAAGCTAAGTTGAAATCTCCAAGCTGTAAGTCTGGAGAAGTTTGGTCTGCAGTATGTGTTGGATCATTAATAAAGTCTCTTAAGTTCGAGGATGGAGATCTACAGAGAAGACAGAATGACCTTGGACAGAGCTCTGATGAGATGGTAACTGACACTTGTTCCATACGAGGTTGATGTGAAACACTGGAAGTTGTCACTGGCAACTTGTTTAGAACAACAAACCATGGCAGTTGCTTCCCATGACATAGGCAAACATGTCAAGCTCCACCCAACATGCTGATGGCACTGTACTTGATTCTCATAAACATTTGCTTCAGTCAGACACAGTATGTCAACCCTGCTCAGAACTGGGTGACTCTAGCTCCAGCGCTTTTGCAGTTACAGGCGACACACGTTGAAATCTGCAAATTTTGAGTATGTAAGGGGCCATAACTCTAACAATTCCGAATAAATCTAAACAGGAAACCCCAGGTGCACAACTTTACATGCTGATCAACATTCCTGTAAAGTTTCTTGATTGTAGGTGCAGCACTTTTGCAGGTACAGGCGACACAAGTTGAAACTTGCAAATTGTGACTATGTAAGGGGCCATAACTCTAACAATTCTGAATAAATCTATACGGGAAACCCTAGGTGCACAACTTCACATGCTGATCAAGATTCCTGTAAAGTTACTCGACTCTCGCTACAGTGCTTTTGGAAATACAGGCGACAACTTTTTGGGACGGACGGACATACGGATGGATAAAAGTCTTTTTACTTTTCAATTTTTTAAGCTCCAGTTGAACACCAGAGGCAAAAATACAACTAAGTTTGGTGAAAGTCAAATGAGAATTGTAGTTGTGCACAGATGGGAGGGACAGAAGAATAACAGGTGGACAGTGAGACTACTATATGCCACCCTTCGGAAGCATAAAAACACGACGATTTAGTCAGCAACTTAAACGACTCATCCACTGAGGTTTGTGTAAACTTTAGAAACATACATTAGGTCTGAAAAAAACATTTTTGAACCATTGCCATTGCAGTATCAAAGATTTAGGGACTGTTACACCTTACAAGTATAGTGGTTTTCAAAATCATTATAACATGGATCACTGAATGAAGAATGAAGACATGATGGACTTCTGGTGTTTATTTCTGTACTATATATACAAGAATGTGCACAAATTAACGGGCAGCTCCACCAGTCTGTCCTGGTCTTGCAGCACCACCATCCTGCTGTAAAAGAAACCATTGTTTATAAATACTGTAGAAATTTTCCAGTTCAACTAAGCTTGAATTAAAGCGGTAAATAAATCTCAAAACACTATCTGTATGAATTAATTATCAAGCAAGTTCTCTCACTATTTTCCTAATTGCTGAAGTTTTTCTTGATAAACTAATTTCATTATGATGACAACTAAAATGATCTTTGCACACTTACTCTCAATGGCCTGAAACGGATTGGGGGTGTCCTGTCCTTGCGGGCTTCACGGGATCTGTTTCTTACTACCTTTGAGTGAATAGCGCATGATACACAGTACAACAGTTTGGCATACAGCTTGGGCAAAGCGTACACTGAAAACCATAAAAGAAATGAATAGAAAAATTTCTCCACAAGATCAATCATTGGATTTCTAACAATTCAGTCACACCTTTCACGCAGAATCATCTGACGAAAAATAGGAAAATACTTAACACAATTAACAGAAATGAATAGCATTGTGAGTGTGAAGTTAGCATTTGTATTGATGCATTACAAACTGTTCTTTAAAACAAGACTGCATAAGACTTTCTACTTTCAGCATGTATTAACTTTCTTTGTTGTTTCAAGTTTCTCCAAAATCCAGGGACTGCATTTAGGGCGAAGTAAGGCGAAAAATTCGCCGAAAATGTTTTCACTTCGTCATATTTGATCAGAAAAGTGAAATGCTAGTCACCCTATTTGATTGGAAAAAGGGACATCCTAGTCGCCTAAAATCTCTATGTAAAATCCAACATGTATATTGCACAGCTCGATAAAACTGCCTGGAAGCAGATTTGTGAAATCTGACATAATTAGCACATGCGCTGAAGTGTGGCCATAGCGACAATTGTAGTAGTAGTAGTCTGGAGTCGTTTACCCTCTGTACCGGCCTAAGCCATATGACCGAGCATGAGGGATTATTATTATATCTTATATTTTTAACATCGTGTTTGGGGACTATATGATTAATTAAAATTCGGGTAACTATGTTGCCCCATTTAAATAAATTGAATAAATGAACAAAAAATGTTCATTCATATAAAATTATTACCTAGTATTTACTTTATTTTCTCATAATCTAATTCTATTTGTTTTGTTATATCGGCTTAGATGATATATAAACTCGGCTTAAATTACATATTTACTTATTCTATTTGGTAGTGTCTCTTAATTTTATACTGAATAAGTAAAATAACTGCAAGGCTAACTTACCTACTTGATCAGGGGATATTTATTTCATATTAAAAAGGTAGATAGTATTTAGTAAAATGATCAAAACAAAAATTTACAATCTTCCTATGTTAAAATATCATTCCGGAAACCAATAAGTTATAAAGAGAACCAGGAGGTTTCCTCTTAAAAACTAAAGCTTTGTTTTACCAGAGCTTTTATGGAAATTTTTGACCCAAGTTGCTGTAGTTATAGTTCTGTTCAAGTACCTATTATGAACTAAAACATGCTTGTGTAATATATATAAGCATGTTTCAGTCTTGTGTAAACCCAGAGTAACGAATGCGCCACAGATTACAAGGGTTTACACATACACAGCCCGCCGTGTTCAGATAAAAGAAAATCTTGATTAAATTAAGAATGGAGTCTTGCATAATAGGTACTTCCAGCTCCCCCCTTAAAGAACGCGACAACTGGTAACCGACATCACTAAAATAGCACTTTGTTTGAGTGTAGTAAATATCGGTTGTTAAAGCTGTTAACTGGTTCATTGATACGAATGCGGTGGATTACAATTAAAGTAGGCTAATTAGTAATTAAGTTACATCAGACGTATATTAATGTGTTTAATTTACATTATCCCATTATAAGTTTACCAGTTTGTTGTTGTTGTTTATCACTCCTTAGTCCTTAGTGCTGTTACTTACAATAGTAAATAAAATAATTATTACAGTGCGTATGATATAAATTGGCTATCAAAATATTATTCTTAATTAAATCTGATTTCAACGTGACAGCATTATTAATCATTATTATCATTATGGTTTAAAGAACTTTTGAACAAATCGTGGCTCAGAAAACATTATTTGGATTTATTAACTCGGGAAACGGTGTTAAAAGAAAGTTAGAATCACATCCAAAAACTGTTGAACCTCCAAAAAATTTTTTTATTAAAAATCTAAATCAAGATAGTTTTGATTGGTATATAGTAGATAAGGATGATGTTTGGCATTGTAAACTATGCCGTTCATGTTACACATTGATTTTATTATTTCGTAAGTAAAATTGAAAAAATTCAACGTTATAGCTTGTTGAGATGTTACACGGAAGCATAACTTCTCCCTAAATTTCAAAACTTCTCCCTATTTTTCCTATAAGTGACTTCTCCCTAAATTTTCAGTCAAAGGTAGTCCCTGAAATTGTATAAATATTGAAAGTTCTACTGGGATTAAACACAATATCTTACCATCATATACACTGGCGTCAGAGATATCTCTCACTGCAGCTGCTTCCACAATATTCCTAATGACAAACTTCTTGATAGCCTTGTCCTTAGGCACACACCTAGCACAGTTGGTGCAACGTACAGGCTGTACGTGACCACGTCCCTTCTTATTACGTCCGTTGTTACGTCTCTTTGATGTCTGAAACAGAAGAAATTCTTGTTTAATTTGTATTTTTTCCAAATAACAAGTCTGATCTGTTACATCGTAAGTGCATCAAAGTTCAAGAAATGATGTAGCCATTTATATCAGTGCTAAAAGAAAACCATTTGGGAGTATTTCACCCTTAAGAATTGTTCTTCACCACCGATCAACCTCAGGTATAAAAGATGTCATTACATTTACCAACTGTGGTAAGCACTGAAGGTTCTAGCACCCTCTTTTTCATTCTCCAGTTCATAATATCATTGAGAACATACTTGTTATCTGTAAATGAATATCATTGCAACTTTCAAAGAAAACGAAAGAGAATGGTTTGAACTAATTCACACTCAGTTTAACACATCTCAGCAGCCAGTGTAGCCACTAGCACATCACTAACTTTAGTTTAAACCTATCTATTTTATGCTGATGGGGAAACTTACTATTCCCACTGACTGACTGCTTCCTGGATTTTGATTACCAGTACTTTAAGTGTTGAATGTGGAGTACCTGGAGGATCTAAGTTAACCCCTTGGGCATTCACATCAGCAACCTCCAAATCTGGAGTCTAATGCTCCAACCACTCAACCACTGCTCCTCTAGTTTAAGCATACATGTATTTAGAACAATTCTGATTTAGACAAAATATCATTTATAATTATTCTTTACTTCCATACAAGGTAGGAAAATTTATGATTTTAATATTTCCTCTTTCAACCTGTAAACTTAGCATAATGAATTCTAATGTAAAGTGAGGCCAAACACTGATTTTTTTCTCTTGGATTTGTTGATGTGAAACTTGTGGACTAAACAGCATTTTGCAATTTGGTTACATATTTGCTAGTATCTTTAACATTACTAAACCTTACGTATACTTACTGTTTAATTATATTATACATATATTTTTTTACAACATAAACTGAATGTTCAAATATCACAGGTTTTCTGAAGTTAATGATGTAAATTGGGTCTGACAATTTAGAATTTCTGTGCACACAGCCACCAAGCATGTAATTTTTTTAAAATTAATCATGGCAGATTTTCCCCCCTCTGCATCAAAAATTTACAATATGACATTTTCAGTCTGAAGCAAAAGAATCTTAAAATATCCTAATTATCAAACTAACAAACAAATTCAATATGCAAAATAAAATGAATAAAATGGTTAACTGAATGATCCAAAATTTATTTTTATGAAGAATCTACTTTCACAAAGATTCCAAACATTACACTGTGAATAACTTGTACAATTAAGATCCATTCTGAATAGTCACACTGAATTGATGCAATCTTAAGAAAAATATACTGGAGTCTATTTTGTGTAAAATTATTAATTTGTTATTTGCACCTGCAGTTAAACATTCAAAAGGCCAAAATAGTCAAAAGATCCCCCAACCAAATTGTTGATCATAAGATGATTACATGAAAATGAATGAAACTTAAACAAAAAACATGACTGTCAAATCAAGTAAAATTCAAAATTACTTGTGTGATCTAAACCTTGTGGGTAGAAGTGAATACATGTATGATGTATAAACCCCACGCGATGGTTTTACAGATTAAATTAAATGGTTAACAGCAGTAAATCAGGCTTGAAGATTGAACATGAATAATGAGGATTTGAAAACTATCACTAGTAAAATCTGGTAAATACCATGAATATACCTAGGTGTATATTTGTTATATTCTGTTTAAACTAAGGATAATATTGCAATATCTATAACATTAGGTAGGGGAGAACTCATTCAAAATGTTTATTGTCAACTGAACCAGTTCCCTAGTCCAGGCCTCTACAAATTCTATAGTCCGACGTCTGGGACAGCTCTAAATTGCTCTCGGACTCCTGACTGTGTAAAAAAAGTTTTGTCCCGGAATACTCAAATTTTGACAGTCATAAATCTCAGATAACTGCACAAATAAACAACCCACTTGAATTAACAACATGATGCAATCGATTTCTAACCGATTGGCATTCGTTAAGTTCCTCCCTAATAGGGAAGTGACAGCAGTGAGCTGAAAAGGTCAACCAATCACGACTCTAGTTACAATTTACTATCAATACTGATTATATTTTGTAAATCTGTGTCGGTACCGCTTGACTTTAAAATAATGTCTTAACAAATTCATTAAATGCAATGAAACATGTTAAACATCAAAGCTTTGCTCTTTTAAACAAGGAACCAAAAAAAGAGCAAAAATTCTTTATGGCATTTTTGTTTTAATTATCGGATTTATCTTTAAGAAAAAGTAAAGAAGATGTAAAACAAGCTTAACAAAATGAAGGCAACCAATTCTAGCAAATATTTATTTCATCAAACATGAAGCAGTGAGTGAAAATCTCAGATAAATTACGCATGTCATATATTTCCGTGACCCTGTCATATCTTACAATTTATAAAAAAACGTCTTGGTGACTTTTTAATACAAGATTTAATTGACTGATTAAGATAAGTGGTCATGATTTTATCATAAGTACCAGTTTTTTCTTTTTCAATGAAAAATGTTCCTTTTCTCTATGACTTGAATATTTCTGTCGTATTTACTTTGGAAAGCAGCAATTAGAATGAATCAACATACTTTACATCTTAAAAATTCTGTACCTTGTTCCCATAAAATTCTGGTGAAACTGGAAATTACACATCCCCTAGGTAACCAGACATTCCACCAAAAAGTCACTGAATTTTGATGCAAGAAGTGCATTAGTTTAAAACAATTAAGTTGAATAACAACCAATCCACATATTTGCTGTCTGTCATAGTCTTTTAAAGTGAACATGATTTCTGTTTAGAAGTTTGGGGTACTTTTTAAAGATCTATGAAAGAATTTTTCATTTTAAAAGTGTTTCTCATTCTTTTTTAAATTGACTTTAAAAAGCCCAATTAACTAATAATGCTTATAGAAAAAGTTATACTTGTCACTCGGACATCTGACTTTGTTTTTGGGGCAATCCACATTGCCGGACCTAGGTCAATTCAAGCGGGCAGTAGTAGGGTTGCAGTATTAGTCTGGCTCCGGGTGTTTTTACTATTTTATCTTTTGACTTTTACTTCTCACTATTAACATTCTAGCCATGACTAGAATACTTTTCCAGTCCACCTAACACGACATGTTTACAATGTCAGGGCTTATTCTCATTTCACCTTTATACTAACAATGCGACGTGCTCATATTTACCTGCCTGTAACACTCGCGAGAGGGGTTGGCAGTATACAGAGATAGATAGTATATTGTATTTCTTTTTTTTTTTTTTGTTAACTGTATTGCTTTATTTCCATACACCAACTTCGTGCTACATCCAGCATTTCTTATCCGATTACTAAGCTACTTAAAAAAGTGACCTGGCCAATATACATATGATACTGCAGATTTGTCTATTAGTTGCACATAATTGGCAACTTCACGCATGAAATCAAGCCTAACTAACTTAATATTTACTATAATGGCCTGTTAAGAATTTTATTCTCGAAGGCCTCAAAGAAGTTCTACCTCGAACACGTGGGTCGAGAATACTAGTTTTTATAACATATAACATGCAACAATAATTAATAAAAGGTATTTAAATCGTAACCGAAAGCATAGTTATTTCATTTCAAATGAAATTTAAAGAAGTATCTTTCTACAAAAGCCTTATAAATGCTAAAAATTAGTTCAAATCTTTCAACACACCATTTTGTGAGCCGAGCACACAGGAAAAGGCTGCGTATGAATAATTGTTGGTAAACCTCGAAGACAAGTATCTGGTAGCTGTATTTCTGTACTAAAGAAAGATTTCAATAACAACTGAAAAGAGTTTAACAGTGTTTCTCAAATATAATGCTGACTCAAGACATAAAAGTTTAGAACTATTTATTTGGCGTACTGACAAGGGTAAATTGTTCAAAGTAGAACCCAAAGAAAATTAGCTTACAAGTAATAAGTAGCGACAAGAAGTTGTTGAAGTCAGAGTTACCCCGGAATGAAAGAAAAGTTTCCACCAAGAAATAAATTAACAGAAAGTCTCGGCAAATCCTGCAAACATTATTTCTAACAAATTATGTTTTGATTTTTGTTTGGGTTTAACGCCGATTTCAACATCTAGGTTATATCTCGGCGGTCAGTCCACCTAACCGGTTTTCCTGGATAACTAACCAGTAATTGCCAGTTTCTCCACAAGTGACTACTGTTCCCACACGGTCTACTCTGAATCAGCGGTGAGAGATGAATATTAGACACAATGCCTGACATCAATTGTCACGGAGAAATTTTGCCCTGCCCAGGGGTCGAACCAGCGACCGATGGATTACTAATCAAGTGCTCTACCTGATGAGTTAAGCGGGCGGTCTAACAAATTATACGTTGAAAATGTGCTTTATATCAACGGAGACGGAAATTATGGAGTGAACGGTTGTTCCGCTATTGACTACTAATTATGCTGACTGTGATTTTCCCGGTATCAGTTCCTTCACAGTTGAACAATTTTCAATGTTTTCTGATTAGGCTATGATTTGATCAGCTTTACCTTAGTTACAGATCTGCGACGTAAATGGAAATGATTCTTCAAACGTTTTTTCTTTAGGATTTCCTGACAAGATAAATGTTACATCTGATGACAAAAGTGAACGCTTCTATTCTGTAGAGGTGTCTATGGATGATCTAGTTTTTGAAGAACTTAACACTGTTGTTTCTAGTGAGGCGGTTTATGCTGCTTTAAGGGCTCGGTTTACTTATTAGTCATTTTGTTGATCTATTTTACATGATTTTTTTTAAATATGGCTATTTTTCAGACTCTTGAATGCAAGGCACCATAATTCCATTATACAAGAAAGGTAACAAAAATGATGTAAACAAAGTGGAATAACCCTTATAAAATTTTTCTAACGAAGAGACCCAGAGCGAAGAAAAGAAGCGGGAACGTATAACGGCTTAAAAACAATCCAATTGAAATTCAGTAAAAGGCTGTTGTGTTAGTAATGTAACAGTTTATTGAGAATTAGGTCCGTTTCCAATGTATATTAACTGTTACGTGAAGGTGCTTAAGTACTGGTTTCATATACTTAACACCAATAATTGTATCATTCGTCCATTGTATGATATGCTTGTAAATGATGATACATACATACATACATACATACATACATACATAAAACATCAAAATCATCGGGGCTACAGCTATACGAATACTGTTACATACTGACTTTAGTTACATTTGGGAAAACCAGACTAGTTTTATGAATGATAAATGGTTGATTTTATGTTTTAAACAGCATATAATAGACTGTTTCAAATTAAACTAGAGAAGTTGATTTGAATGGAAACGGTGTATTGTTCGTTTACAGGAACTTCAGAACATGTGTTGAATATGAACACTATTTGAACATGTTACTTTAATCACAATTAGTTCTAATTACAAGACTGACAGTGTCTGCACATAGACTTCGCATTGTAACTGACAGATACGAAAATAATAGAATAGAAAGACAAGACTATGATGTAAGGTGTGTTAAATGGCGAAATTGATGCTGGTAGCAAAAAGCAACAGAGGTATTATCTCGCTACCAAGTAAAATAACTCATTCGTTATCTTTTATTAGAAATATAATATTTACACCTTTTTTATTAATAAGACCACATGCTTGACTTTATTTCACTACTGATTAAAAAATATGTTGAACTAGACATCAGCATCTTGTAATGGAATCGTGCATTTAAAGTTTTAAACCTGTGTTTGTTGAAGTCGTCAATCATGAAATTTTGTTGTTGTTATTTTGCGTGGTTTTCAACGCTATATATATTCTTAAAGACCCAAATGTCGACCTACTTTTAAATTAACTTCTTGCACTATTTTATCAAAAGTTCAGCCACTGGAGAGATTTCTACCAGTATCGTTTCTTTTGTTAGTTTTTGATACCATAATTCTTTACTGGTCAGCAAATGCTTTCGGTAAAATCTAACCAATGTTCAAATTGTTTAAGTAAAACCAATACATATTTTTTGTTGTTATATCACTGTTCAATGTATAATTATAACTATTATAACCCACGTCAATATCAGTTGTTAGGGCCTCGAAATTCAGCTGAGAAGTTGCTGGCTTGGACCTGCTCTGTGTAAATAATGTTCTGAACCCTACGACAATGCCTCACTCTGAAGAGAAACTGTAGCGAGATGAACAAACCGCTAAACTGAATAACTGTTTAGAGTACAGAAGTACAATAGTTGAAATCTTTAGACATTCTTTTGTCTTCAGTAGAATATTAAATTTTTGTTCCGTTCGACGTCACCTTATTTTCAAAGCGGCAGACCACCACATCTTTCGCCGATGCATTAAAAGAAAAAAAAACTATACTTGTATATTGAAGAACACATCAAAGTTTAGTTCCTTTTCTGACAGGGTAACTAATCAGAATTAATGATTGTTTTTCTTCTTTCTTTTTCTTTTTTTTTCTTTTGTTTGGTCGGTACATATTTTCCCCCGTTAGGCACAGGGTAGAGATTCATTTCATGTATTATGAATCGACCGCAAAAAGAAGGAATAGGCACCGCGTCACAGTAGATTAACTATTTTGTCATAATTTTGCTAAATTCTGGGACATGGGTTCGAATTCCGCTACTTCATTGATTTTTTTTCTTGCGTTCATAAGCCGTATAGAAGCCAAAAAAAAATGTTTTTGAAATGGTGTTTTGACTTGTCTTTGGTTTTGAGGAAATCTATATTTAAGTCCGCAGTAGCTTTAAACTGGACTGTTGTAACATTTCGAGATGATGGAAAAAAAAATCCACTGTGCAAAACTGCAATAACACCAGGCAACGTATTAATGTTACGGAGGGTTTGGTGGTACTGTGCTTTTTAATGTCATATTGTTGCACTACTGGGACCATTGGGAGACATTGTTAATATCTGAATTAATGAACATCAGTTGTTATATTAATAAATTGTGATAATAATATTTTTTATTCATGAGGAAACTGAAGTGCATCAAGGCTTTGTTTTGTTAATGATAATGATCACACAAAGTAAAGTCTGGAAAAGAATAGAGTATGTGATGCCTAATTAACGGCGTAGTTCTATGTGTGTGTGTGTGTGTGTGTGTGTGTGTGTGTGGAACTACATTTTTTGCGTACCTTACAAAATTAAGAAAAGACTTATGTAACAATCACATAACATTCCTTGAAATATTTTTTTTTCTTAAACGGTTATGCAATTCGCACGAAATGTCGATCTCATTTGCCATTTACAAATTAGGAAAACATTTCCAGAGAGTAAAAAAATAGAGATCTAATATACCTTTGTGCAGCATGATGGAATCTCTGACTCGGTTTTCCCTTTTTTGCCATAAAAGGCGTCATAAAGTAAAACCGAACTTCCATTCAACATCACAGAAATACCATATCATAACCTTTACTTTACTGACTTTTTAAAATGTTACACTTGACGCTCCTTATGCAGACATCAACCTTTGACGGAAACACACGCTAGGAGTCTAAGGTCTGATTTATTCTGTAGGTTATGCCAGTGTTGTGCGTTGCTTTTGATCATTTGATGTCAAAGCGTTCTAGTAAAACAACATTACGGAATAATGAAGTCTGGCAAAGTGAGAGGCCTTACGGAAATAATAAAAGAACTTGCAGAGACAAGCTCCGTACATGGGATCCCCAAAATTGCGTCGTCGAGGCAACTTACTGTGAAGGTTCTGTGGTGTATTCTTTTTCTTACTGCTGTAGGCGTTGTCACGTACAATCTTGTTGAATTGTTCAAGTAAGTACAACAAAACAACAGGTTTCTTTTCAAATAAAAAATATATCTACCTTACAAACAACTTATCTTAATTCTAATTACCATATATTTTATGAATTTTCTTCCATTGTTCATTTTTATATAAACTATTTGTAACACTGATTGCAAGCAAGATTTATGTAAATAAAAAAGTGACATATTAGTTAACAGTTTTGCATTTTATTTTCTTATTTTTTTTCAAATTCATCGTTTTTTTTTTCAGGACCTTTTACTCGAATCCCATTCAAACGACAGTGTCCCTGGATTTCAGTACACTTCAGTTTCCCGCCATTTCTATCTGCAACATGAATCCTGTCAGAAAATCAAAGCTAACACATTCACCGGATTTGATGAACCAGCTATTTCCAAAGGTACACTTTGCTTTAAGAACATAATTATAAAACAATGATGCATATGCATACTTTTGACATGATTATGATCCACATTGTTGCTTTACTCAGTCTTATAAAAGTTATTATTTGCAGGATTAGATATAACAATACACGCTCTTTATCTACATTATAATGGAACAGTAGTGTCCGACTTGTAATCAGTCGTTGGGTAATGTGTCGTTATACCTTCTACATGTGTACTGTCTTCGGGTTAGTTTCGCTTGCATTAGGTAGCACGGACTTAGTAAAATATGTTACAGAACAAGAAAGAAAGAAAGGAAAATAATTCTTTGCGTTTGAAACCTTTCCGTTTTCAGTATCAGAATCCTTTGCAAATGACACGTTCACCAAACTAAAGCTGTCATAAAATGAGTATGTTCACAGGTTACCTTTTGATGGGTGCATTAGTCATAAAGCTCTTTTCCACCACTGCTAACTGAATCATAAGCACTGGAGATTTTCATTTTGTATTTAGAAAGCCGTTGTACTTTTCAGAGCAGAAGAAGTGCATCATTTTCAAATATTCTTAAACGCCGTAAGAGAAATGTGCCTAAATTTGTGAAAAGTGAATTCCCTACTGATAGCGTCCCAATATACGAAGTAAGGTAAGGCTGTTTTCTTATCAAAGTTAGTATCTGACAGTTCTCAGCTGAATGTTTATTATGCAGCGCTCCATTACTTCTTCGAGGAAGTCGGTGCATATAGCTTAGTTCATGTCGGTCGAATAGACGGCTCTTACGAACACGAAAGTTCGTAACAGAAAGATGCAATTCATCTTGGAAAAGACCACTCAGAGCGGGATTCGAACTTATTCTGCATCTTAAACCACAACTCTAGACCACTGGCTAAAGAATCGATTCCTGTAGACCAAACAGTTTCAATCACTTGACAACACACACGTCGAGAAACTAAGGGTATTCAAGTTAAGTAGTTTTTCAGTTCGTTGCGTCAGAGGTCAACCTGGCAGGAGTCGGTTTTCTGTAAACGGTTTCCGAACAATATCCCTAGAATGGCCAAATCATCCAGGACTCTTAAACCTTACAGGGTGGTTGGGCATGATAGGAAGATAGCCCCGATTGATACTGAATTCATTGAGCCAAAACTCGGATTCCGAACAACAACAAAAGAAAAACTTAACCCAGCACTGTCAATGGTTGGGCATGACGAGTTAATGTTTGCTTTTAATTTTGGACTCAAAGGATCAAATGTTGAGCACACAGGGACTCTCACTTTGATATCGATTTCCTATCAATTACTCAAGAACAATTCAAACCAGGACCCTCAAGCTTTATTGGACTGTTGGACATGCTACATCACTCTTAATTTCGGGCTGTCTTTCATAGAAGGCCTAGTTTGATAGATAAAGCAATAAATCCTTAAAATATATACTGAACCACGTCTGAATTGCTGGTCCAGTTTTCGATTACGCAAATAATATTTATAGCATTAACAAATTAAAAAAAATATGGGTCATGTTTTGTTTTGTCTTGTGTGTGTGTTTGTTTGTTTGAGTCTTTTCTTTTCATTCAGGGCAATTACGTTTAAAAGTATAATCTTAAATCTCACTTGTATTTGAGGATTTTGGCCGAAATTCTATATATTTACCATTTATGTCTACTGCACATTAATCTGTAATTTTACTGGCATTTTTTAATGTTTACGCCCTGAAATTCCGTAAGATCAGTAAGATATTTGAGCTATACAATACTTTTTATTTTAGCTAACAAAAACTCAGATGTTTCAATATCAGCCGAAAGTCTCCTCTAAGGTTGTGTCTCTAAGATTTTCCTTCTCAAGATAGTCAAGAGAGTGAGGTTGCATCTGAAAAGCATTGATGTTGTCATTTCTGATCTCGATGTTTATAGGTATTTTACTAACGTCAACATATTGCTAACTAAGTAGTGACACAATCTTATTGAGTTTCCATAAAAAAGTCAAAGATATAGCTCGACATCCGCCTATAACAGCAATAATTTCTGTCTGCCTATATAGTGATATTTTAGGAGTGCTTTTGTATTTGTTGTAGGGAAATTCAAGAAAATGACGGAATGTTCTATGATGATGACATGAAAACGATATTAGGACTTTATAATGCGAGCACAATTGAAGAACTTATGAAAACATTTGGAGTTGATACCAGTATGTCAAATGGATTTTTTACCGTTACACAAATGGCAAATGGATCATTGGCTGTCACCTTTAATTTTACGCAGCCATTTGTTTCTGATAATATTCCAACCGAAAAAACAAGCGAACGGGTCACCTTCAGTCTAACGGTTGGAAATGAGGGAACTAGTACGCCGATGTCAGATAACATCAGTGTAACATCTCAACAAGATAATGGAACAGTGTTTGGTTTAAACCATGATGATATTTCTGAAACATATACAACAGAGATGCCTAATTTACTTGACAACTTGTATGAAGAATTTGACTGGGACATTTTCGAAAATGTCGAGACGAGTGTAACTGTTAATTATACTAAAAGTGGACAAAGGGTGTCAGAGGAACTGGCCAAACATTTTCATGATCCAAAAGATAAGTGGGACGCGGTTAAAACTGAATTCAAGACAACGTTTAGGAGAATCGACAAGTGAGTTATCTTTTCTTCAGTTTGGTTCACCGTTTTCTAGCATATTAACATCTGCATGCATTTTGAAATTATTAAAAATAAATGATGGCTGCTAGACTTAGAAGTAATTCTTCAGCATTTATATGCACTGTATCACTGCTCAGTAATTCAATACCCTAACAGGTAATGATCAAAGTAAACTTTAGTGTATTTTTTTCTTGTAGGCAGACACGCAAGAAAATGGGACATCAGTTAGGAGAATTTGTACAGTATGCCTCCTTTGCAAAAAGGCAACAGAAGACATCGTAGGTGTTTCTATAGTATCGAAATGTGCACGCGCCTGTAGATATATAAGGTTTAGTAAAAAGAACGCATTTTACAAAATACTTGCAGATAATAAACAGTTAATAGTTCGTTTTCAATCAGTTTAGGTTAACTGAGTGCATTTAGATACAGATTTCGATAAAAGTTTAGTCAGGTCATGCGAGATTTTCCTTCAACTTTAAGTTCACTCAGTCAGTTATTTCTGATAAATAACTCGTCGAAGTTAGATACTTACTGAACAATAAAGGACTGTTTTGAAACAGAAATCTGTGTCAAATTGTAAATGATATAATTGCTTTAACTCGTTTTAGATGCTCAGCTCATAGACTAATGATTGAAGAGGGTAGATCTAGAAATATTGATAGAAATAATAGAACAAAATGTACAAAATGTAACGTGAATGTCATAGAGACAGAGTATAATTTTCTTTTGGTTTGTCCTTATTATAGAGAACTAAGGCAACTATTTTTACCAAATTATTATTGTTCTTTGACAAATGTTCAAACAGTTAAGCGTATAATGAAAAGTAAGAAACAAAATGTTACTAACTGGTTGTCAAAAATATATATATTTAGCAAGTAAACGGCGTGAACTTTAATACCAGATTGAAAAACTAACAGAACTGGATACGATAAAGTTATTGATTGATTGTATATACAAACCTTCGTTTAAAATCCTACTATAAATATGCCGATATCATAAACAACTCTCATGCCATAATATATCATAATTTACATACTTTTCTAATGACTGTATAATACATATGGTACTCACAATTTGTATGTATATGTGATATTTTAACCACACCATTATGTTTAGTGGCGTTGGACATTATAAAATGTTTATGGCATGATTGAATAAATCTTGAAATCTTGATAATATTCTTACAGATTTTGCAGCTTTTGCGAATAATAAATAAAATAATGAATGAGAAAAAATACTATATACAAGAAATCATTGATCAATATATTTTCTTACGAAATCCCCAGTAAGGATACTGTTTACGATGTAGTAACGTTTAAGTAAAGTCATGATATTTTATTTTTCAGAAAATATTTTAAACAGTTTACAACATCAGACTTTGGGAACTGTTATACCATAGATAATTCGAGATTCAAATCCTGGCGAAGTGGTCCTGAGACTGGTAATTTTGATGCATTACCTAAAGCTCATGTTCATGCAAGAAAACTTTTCATTTTGTTTTACAAACCATCTTCAATTATTAGACTCGGTTGTGTTGCCGCAACAACACTGCTGATGTCAATTCCCATTGGCACTTTACTACTATGCAAATTTTAATTTGTTGTGCACTTTCCTAGCCTTATCCATTAAAAATTAATTACAATACGCGATGTCCAAAACTGCAGAACCCCTACTCTTTCCCTTGACAACCTACCTTCCAATTGAACTGTATCCTGTACAATATGTCTCTTTCATCTATCTAGCATATGTCTTTAACCTTCTTATTATGGTTCGAAACTAATTCTCGTGAAATGTGCAACTCCAAAAAAGCCCCCAGTATTATTATAAACCATATATAATATTCATTGTAAATATAAAACAAAATATGTTATTTGTTAATGTTTTCTTTGACTTCAAATGATAGATTTTACTGTGATATTAATTAAATGATGTATTTTTTGTGTTTTTTGATTGACGCGTCTGTGTTTTGTAGGAATAAAACTAACTCTTTACTTAGAAGTGGATGAATATGTGGAGAGTTTTTCATCAGGTTACGGAGTGCGAATAGTATTTCATGAGCCAGGAACGTTCCCGATGCCAACAGAAGAAGGTTTGACGTTAAGTCCCGGGTATGAAACTAGTATTGGTCTTAGGGCGGTAGGTCGTTTAAATCTGTTATAGCTTTTTAGGTTTTAGACCTATTACAAAAATATAGACAATATAAGACACCTTTACTATGAGCATTTTATTATATTACAAGTAACAACTTTAAATCTCACAAGTCTCAAAAAATGTGTGAAGAGAAACACATTGTTTTTTTTCTTGTTCTGTCCACTTAAACAACAGCAATGCAATATGTTGTCAATTACAGTATAACTTGACCCCCATCCCCTCCCCTCGAAAAACTCGACCAATTTTGAAAACTATACCTATTTATATCTGCCCACTTCATGATGAGGAAATGGTGTCGAAATAAACTTCAAGATAAAGTTTTCGAGCTTCAAATAAGTGACAATATTGTTTTAGTCTTATACTCATCTGAACAATTTGGCAAAATATGAAAGAGGTTAAATGCAGTAATTGTAGTTTAGGAGAAACTGATAACTTGAATTGTCGATAACCAGTTTTCATGTATTTACCATGCTTAAACCCTTTATAACAACTGAAAGAAATTTAAAATTGAAAGCATTTCAGTTCAGTTCCGACAAAGGTTAATGTTTTAAAACATTTAAAAAAGAAATAAAAAGCCAAAACTAAAGAAAAAATCTGCTCGAGAAGGGGTTTGAAGCTCATCGGTGAAAAAAATGTCTCAAACGTACATTAATGGAGAAAGTACAAGTCGGGGTGGAGGTAAGGCATTTTCGATTTTATACATCAAAAAATATTTTAGCAGTTTTATTTCATTTTATATCTTACATTACATTTACGAGCTGTATTTTCTTTGAAGAGCTCTTTTGCAGAGTACAAAACAGAATAATAGTTTATGTGAACATTAATATCTATTTCTTGCTAGATAAATGTGACCAGACTTGGAGAGCCATACGGAGAATGTACCGTCAGTGGCAGTGAGCGTTTTCGAAACAAATACAACATGACTTACAGTAAAACGGTAGGCCTACTTTCGCAATTCTTTTTCATGAATAAAATCCCTGTTACTCAAGAAAAAGTGAAAGAAAATTACGATTCGGAAAAATTTAAACTTCTTTAGATTGTTTTCTTGAATGGAACATTCTTTTACTTCATAGATTTTACGTTCTTTTTATGTTTTATGAATTCATTTAAATTCGGTTTCAACGAAATTAGTAATAAAGTAATCGTAAAGTCTGTTTTAAAAGATTCAAAATATTTTATACTGATAGGCCTGTTTGGAGTTCTGTCGAATAGAAAATGTAATCATCCGGTGCAACTGTATTCCTATCGACGCACCTGATATAGACTTCGGTGCAAATGTTTCCGTGTGTCAAAGCAAAGGTACAAGTATGGCAGAAAATTTTAAATAATTTCTTTGATGCATATATTTATCATTTTCGCTGATTGCATTATACTGAAAATATTCAGTGGATATCTAGAGCCAGTTCTGAATATTATTCTACTATTTTAAGATAAACTTGAAATAATTTGATGCTTGAGAGCGGAGATATCTATCTTTTAATAAATATGAAGATACGTTACTGTTTACCCGATACAGAACAGGATTGCAATATCAGCGGACTGCTATTTTTTGTCTGATACCGCCTCATTTGCTGCTAAATACACGTCAGAGAACAGACTGTTTTCTCAGACTGTATCCTTTTGGCAACGCCAAATGAGGTAATAGGCAAAGTTATTTTTATTATTGTAACATTGAATATAAGTTGGCTATTCGTTCACTTTATCAGAAATAAGAACATTGCTTTCCTTTAAATGGTTGAGGGTGTATTATACAACCGTTTGGGTACATTTCAGAGGAATTATGCGTATTTGAAGTTGAAACGATGTTTGAGGACGGTTCTCTTACATGTGACTGTATCAACCCGTGTTCGTAAGTAAAACTAACGACATGCTAGAATAAAAGAAATTTTTAACGTATTATAAGGTATTTAAAGGAACTTCGTTTGAAATCACGAAGTTGTTACAAACATGAAGCAAACATGTAAGACAGCTTACATAAAGTCTTTTTGTAAAGTGGTGTTAAAAGATGTCCATCTCCACTTTATCTTTACAGATAGTTTTCGATCTAACTTACAGCATAAGAAAAGTCATTTCAAGCTTTAGGAAATACCGTACCATGGTTTTGTTTTCTTTCAGAGAATTTGTTTATGCCAAAACTATTTCGGGGAGAGTCTGGCCTCACAGGGATTACCTGGTCAGTTTACGATGTCACACCTACGATTTGGTTATCTATACTAAGATTTATTCAGCTACTGTTAAATAAATTTCAAATTCCATAGAAAAAGTTTTTTGTTTGGTTTTAATATTTCACACAAGTATAATTTAAAACTGACTCGTAAAACCGGTTGGTGTAGGTTATGAACCACTTGCAGTGTCGTTAACTGCTCATAGGCAAATTACTTCGGGCACAGTTTGAAATAAATTCATACTGGGACGCAGTAAGTTTTTTTTGCTTATGTACAATGACAATATTCTTTAATAGTTGTGCTCCTTTCCGTTAATGTAAATGACTGCAATTATTTAAGATATCCTCTTTTCTAGATGATTTTTCTCCCAGTCAGATTCTTTTTATGTGACTGTTTTGTTTGTTTGTGAACTGTATGAATTTTCGTCCTTTTTATCTGTGTTAAAATACGTATTTTTTTCTATTATTCTTCCTATCCGATTAAGCCTCGCAAATAGTGGTTCTATCCTTAGCCTTAATCTTGGGTCTTTGCATTATTTTATCTCTAATAAAACTAGTAATTTTATCTAGTACATATTTTTGTGTTGATAAATCTTTCGTATTTAAGGAATGCCAGCGATTTTGTTCGGTTAACAGACAATATTTTCACCGATGCTTCGTCAAGATCTCAATTTTGTACTTACAATATTGGTACACGTAATGCATGAGTCTTTGGCATTTTTTTTGAAGTAACCTAATGCAGTTTTTACTTCACTGTATCAGGATTAATTTGTGGAATAACTTGCTCACACGAAATAATTGAAATTGAAGAGCAAGGACAAAGCACTCTTACGTTTTATCGTTATCAATGCAATGATATTTTAAAAACACCTTAACTAAACTTTTTCAGGAAAAGGTTTTAATGAAGGATATGTGCAAAAAGAATTTAACCTCGCTGGAAAAGGCATGCAGACAAGTCAGAAGTGATACAGAAGAGTTCGATTTTGAAAGGTGTGTTGTTCCCATATTTTTTACAGTATGGTCAATGTGACTTAGCGAATAAAAATATGAAGAAACAATTAAGGAACTTCGCAGTACTTTAACAATGATATTTTGCCATTGATACAGTTAGTTATATAGATAGAAATCTACAAGTCATATTTTATAATTGTTTACAAGTAAGTGATAAGAACTGAAGAAAAAATATCACATGAGGAAGTTAAATAGACATAATGCAATATTCGCAATGCTTGCAACTTACTAACGTCAGTGCTTGAGCAGGTGACCAAAAGTTAACATGGTTCTATTCTAACAATGCCTTTATTATGTCACCCTCCCCCTTTCGAAGAAGCGGTGGTATATTGCTTTGCACATGTCAGTCCGTCCGTCCGTCCGCAGACCAGACCTTGTCCGATCAATAACTTTAGTACCATTTGGCCCACAGCATTCAAGTTTCATAAAGTGGTTGCTCTATTGAGTAGAAGATCCTATTGTTTTTGAGGTCAGTAGGTGAAAGATCAAGGTCACTGTTACCTTCAATTTGAAAACAAAGTACGCTCAATAACTCAGGTACCAATTGGACTACAGTCTTCAAACTTCATATGCCTATTGGTTTTTGGGTCAGTAGGTGAAAGGTTAAGGTCATTGTCACCTTGAATTTAAAAACTATTTCCGCACAATTACTCAAGTACCATTTGACCAACGCCTTCAAACTTCAAAAGTTGGTTGACCATAATGAGTAGAAGATCACTATTGTTTTGGAGGTCAGTAGGTCAAAGGTCAAGGTCACGATCACCTTCTATCTACAATTAGTGAACGCTTTGGCCTACAGTCCGTAGATTTGGTGGGGAGGTCATGACCGGTAAATGGCTCCTATTGATTTTGAAGTCAGTAAGTCAAAGGTAAAGGCCACTCCATCCGTAGACCAGACCTTGTCCGATTAATAACTCGTGCACCATTTAGCCCACAGCCTTCAAACTTCATAAGGTGGTGCTCTTACTAAGTAGAAGACCTATTTTTTTGGTCAGTAGGTGAAAGGTGACTATGACTTTGACAAGAAAACGCTTGTCTGACCAATAATTGAAGAACCCTTTGGCATATAGTCCTCAGATTTGGTGGGTAGGTTGGTCATGCCTATCAGATGACCCGTATTTGTATTGAGGTCAGTAGATCTAAGGTCAAGGTCAGGTTTAGAAGTTCATGTAACATGACTCATTGGTTGCCATTAGGGGAGAATACATGTTTAACAAACATCTCTTATCTTTTTATTTAACCGGCTGATATATTATTGAAAGTTACAGTACAGTTTAAAGATGTCTCGATCGAACCAAATGCTGTTTTTCGTTTTTTCGGTCACGGTATTCTACAGGTTTATTTTATAACTGTACCAATTGAGACAACAATTATATGTTTTAATATAGGTACAGGAACAACTTCGTTCGATTAATTATCTATTTTGAAGACCTAAATTACCAGAAAATAACAGAAGAGCCTTTCTACTCGGTAAGAATACAAGTTATAAAAATCGTAATTAAAGGATATCACGGACCTTGAGATGAACATCTAGCCTCAGTTTTATTTGTTGTAATTGCTGACAAAGTAATTATTTTTATTACTCCTTTTTTCTCCTAAAACTCTTAACTCAAACAAAACTCTTAACTCAAACAAAGCTTTTTGAATAATATTTTAGCCTTTATCGTCACGAGGCAGTTGAATTCTACTTATTCTTCGCATAACTTTTATAAATTGAACAGATGCATTTGCAAACTGTTCGTTTCCTCTTTATCTTAAATGGCACATATACCTTTGGGAATCTTATAACGAATATATACAATGAAGATGACATAAATATGACTTTTGGTATTTCGTTAAAAGAAATATGACATGTATGCACTGAACAAAAATGCAGGTCATTTCATTTTGCAAAATGATAAATCGTTAAGATAGACTTTGCAGAGCGATGCAATCACTTAATATGAAGATAATATCTTTTTATCTGTATATTTTGACATTTTCCTAAAACATATTTCAGACTGTTCGATTCATCTGCGATATTGGAGGGGCTATGGGACTCTTTATTGGTGTCTCTCTACTGAGCCTGTTTGAGGTTCTACAGCTTATATTAGAGATCGTTTTGTATCTGGTACAGAGGAAAAAAGAAAATCCAAATGTATCAGACTTGCAGAGCAAACATAATGGAGAACCATGAAATATGCAGAGCAAACATAATGGAGAACCATGAAATATGCAGAGCAAACATAATGGAGAACCATGAAAAAAAGAAGTCTGACATAATCTGAAAAAACGATCAAGTTTTATTGAATGAAGACAAGATTAAAAAACTTTAGAATACGATAAATATCTACAAGACTCTCTGTGTGATGCATATAGTTTCTTATATTTGTAGTTTTTATATGCCTTGACATTGTACGTTGTTTACTTTGAACGAACAAATAAAACAGAACTGTTTAAATCAAACAATTTTCAAACGAGTCATTTCTAAGAGATAAAGACACTAGTCTAGATCTATATTATCATTAAACAATCACTATTATGTCAACAAAACGCTTAGTCTAGTGTGAAAAGTTTGCATTTTCTCTCGAGTTATACATGCTGCTTACATTATGCAGATTCAGTATGTTGCTCTCTCTCTAACTCGAGTAACATTTAATCACTGAAGAAATAATGAAGAATAATGTTTTTCTATGTAAACACAGGATTCTGTTTCAAACTCTGATCTAGTTGAACATCAACCATTTAACACTTCTCTGTTATCTTATTATATTTTAATGTCTCCTTTGTTCTTTTACTTAGAAAAAAGACTGTGTAAATATTTAGTTCTCATAGTTGGATTGTTAGTCACCTTTCATATAACGCTATTAAATCTGAATACTACATTGTCAACAGTTCGAAAGATAACACTCATTCTGGTGTAATCACTCATATTCTAAGATGATTATAAAAGTCCTGAATATAAGTTTCACTATTTTTTAAAAAATTATCGTGTTTCTCAATAGATCTATATTTGTGTCCAAGTCTTTTACATTAATTTCTGACATAATCTGATTGTTAATGTAGAGTTCAAACGTCATTTTGGTTCTAAAAATGATGCTGTGTTTTTTCAAACTTAGAAGAAAATATGGATTCATGTCGATTTTTTACTATTTCCGATGGACATGAATGCTTTTTGTGATGTAAATTTGACTTTAATTGCTTAGCTAACAATGTAATCTTGTTCCATTCTGATTGCTAAAGTTTACTTGTTCATTCATCTCTATGCCTCAAAGCCGAGGAAAAAATCTGCGCAGAAAACGAACAGACTCAAATTTGGGTAAGGAAAGTGATTCCTATTATAAAAAAATCTCAGACTGATGTAGAGAAGCTTCAAAGTCAGGAGAGTGATACAGACGGTAGTTTTTGTTTCGATCTCGAGGAAATTTCATCGGATACTGAAAACTTTTAACTATCCCAACCCACACCATGAATAGCCAGTTTTGGGCCACCCAAAGACGATCTCGAGGAAATAACATCCATTATCGTGGACCAAAATAGATCTGATAAAGCAAATTAAGTCTGAACAGTTTACTGACATAAAGACCGCCATGGAATCTGAGGTCTCTAGAATCCATTAATTGACTTTCAAGCATCTGTAGTGTTATTGGTGGTCCTATTAGATCATTAAGTTTGTGACATTAGCTATTATGATCTTAACTATGGTACGCTCTTTTATGTCTTTGACTTTTTAAGTCATGTAAACTTTGTGGTACATTTTTGCTATCAGAAGACACAGAACTTAAACCAATGTTCTGTTACAGTACAACTGTTTATTTTACTATAATTAGCACCGGCTGTCCATATGACTGACGCCCATTCAGAGATTAGTTATTTTATGTTAGGGTGATAGTGAGAGACCCCGTTCCAGAGATACCACTGGTTCATTTGCATGCTCAGTGTACAGCACTGATACACGGGACTTCGGTTTAACTCATCCGAACGACAAATAGTAATGTTAGTGGAAGAGCGGAGAATCGATCTCGGGACCCCTGGGTTATCAGTCAAGCGCGTTACCATTGGACCACTGAACCACTTCTCTACATGCTACAGACAACTGTTTATGTTTTAAACACACAACTATCCGTGGTACTAGACGGGAGCTCGGGCAAACAAGGGCTTAAGTTATCAACAGTTCTCGATATTGTTTCTCGAAAAATGGATGTTTTCAATGCTTTTTATTGTTGTGTAAAAATCACATAACATATCTGTAAAATAAGGTACGTGTATAATCGTTTATATTTTGTGATTTACTAGAACCGGTTATGCCTCCTTAGGTTAATTATAAAATTTTGTGTTGTCTTTTAAGACCAATATTTTTATTGCTACAGATCTTGAAAATCAGTAGAATTTGAAATAGGTTTATTTTAACATTTAATCTTAGTACTGCAAGTTTGCTTATGTTACGAATAAAGAAAGAAGTAATCACAATGCAATTTAACAAACCTCCAGTACTTTGATTTCATAAAACAAAATTTAGTTCAATAACAAAATTTGAATAACGAAACAATAATGACTTACAATGTAATGTTTATTAATCTAGAATAACCTATTGTCACTATGTCTATTCACATAATCCTTATAAATTGAAAATATTATTCCAGCTGTAATTTTATTCAGAAGGTGTTGATAATGTCGATGAATGTAAATCCAGCACAAGTTAATCTCAAGCAGTTTTAAGCACTAACTTATATACATGTACATTCAAAGTCACAAATTCATCTACTACTACCAGTGTTTCAAAGTTTCTTCTTTTTTATGCTCAAAGAATGTTCTAGATAATTTTAAAGAATTCTCATTTCAGAATATAAAGGTTAATTCTAATAGGTTCTCCTAGATTTAAATAACTTGACTTGGAAAAACCAATACAGCAATTCGAAAATAGAATGGGTATACCTATGTTATAATGAGTAATTTACTTAAGCGTAAGTAACACTTAGGCGAGTCATAAACTTGAACACTCCATCCCGCATTGGTTCCCCTGTTTAAGATAGCAAAATGAAAAATGCTGTTAAATCAACAAAAAATATTGTATTAAGCTGATTTGTATTCTTTTTAGGAAAGATATATTAAATGGAAAATGATTGCAAAGTAATAAGTATATGTTCAAGCTGCCGAACCTCAGTTGACCAAATATCAAACCAGGTTTTAGTTTGTTTCAATGACACTCTTTTTTTCATATCAAGGCAAGAAGGCAGTTTTCTGGAAATAGTTACATTTGATTAAAATGTAAGAATAATTTGTACGTTAGGAATCAAACACGCGATGTCAGGGTTTTCTGTGTCTGTGTTCTATTTTAAGAAGAAAATTCTCCGATCGTTTTGTTGATTTTTGTCCATTTTCTCAAATATCAAAGGGCATTGTCCGAAAAGAAATGACGATATGCCCATATATAGGTGCTTCAGTGGCATACAACATAATTGTTCAAAACCCAAGAATCGGCAAAGTCGTTTTATTAATAGTAGGAATCCGAAACAAATGTCATTTGCTAAAGATAACTTTCTTGATTTCTGTTAAGCTGTTGAAAAAAACCTTACAATGAAACTAGAAGTATCAAAAACTCTCTTGTTTGTTACGGTCTAGTGCATACCGTCCTATAACTGTATAAATACAACATCTGACAAATGCTTCTGGGAATCAAATCTTTGGTTCAATGGTTAAAGTGTTGACCTTTGATGCGCAAAGGTCGGAGTTCTAATCCTGTGTATTATAAGATGCATTGCATCTTTCTGTTACGGACTTTCATGTTCGTAAAATGTTCCAAAGCTTACCTCAAAAGGCTGAAACCTTCTTCTGTTCCGAAAATGGGATTTCAGCGGTGAAAAATTATACTTCATTTTATGTTTTCCTGTGAATTATAGAGTTTTCTCAGTGAAATAAAATTGATAATCCACTGTTTTAAAACTGTGGAATACCATTTTTATTTTCACTGTTTTTGCCGAACTACTTTTATTTTTTTTGTATTTTTGTAATGTTTTAAATTTTCATTTCACAATTGCGTAGATTTAAATAAAGGTAAATGTTTTTTTTTCAGTTTCTTTAGATGATACAGATAATTAAGATGTTTGAGATAATTGTATCTGAAATAAATGTCAGAACTATTTTCTATTGGTTTATCAATAAAGATTGGAAATAAAGCGGCTTTCTATTATTTGGGGCCCTCCACAGATAACAAGAAATTCTAAATTTTAGCTTTGTCAAGAAGATAAAGTAAAAAGAAAATTTGTTTGTTTCACTGAAATATCAATTTTATTTCTCTCGTGAAGACCAAAAAACTAACAACTAACTAAAAATATCTGTTTTTGGCCTTCACTCGTGAAATAAAATTGATATTTCACTGAAACAAACAAATATCCTCTATCTGTTTACCATTTTAGAATTATTACAAACATGTGCAGTAACGCAAAGGAGATCATTTTCATAATCATCTCAGGCACAACTCTTTTTGTGATTGCGGAAGTCAGTGTGAAGACGCCAAACACTACTTTTTCAGCTGTTCCAGATCTTCTCAGCACAGATATAGCATGCTCCAGTCTACATGCATTTTCACCAGTCTCTTGTTTTGTAAGGAAAGGCTTTCCTTGAAAGAAAACGAGTACATTTTTTATTGTAGTTGAGAAATTTATATAGTGCGCTGAGAGATTTGAGCGAATGAAATATTTGTAAACTTTAAAAGTTAAAACGTTATAGATTTTGTTCTGACATTGTATTGCCTTAACTTCATGGTATCCTTACCCCCGGAACAAGCTTTACTTTATTGTTTCGGTGCGGGATGTTGGTGGCAGTGTGGCATAGTTTCGGAGCAATTCTATATCTTTCATTTTTTCTCTTCAATCTTATAATTCTTTTAATTTTTTTCCCTTAACCTTATATCCTATATTATTGTACTCTCCTTATTGACTAAAACTTATGTTAACTTCGGAAATATGATTTAAAAAAGAACTAAATACTTGTATTTTATTACTGAAATTGACCTTTAGGAAAGGGCTGTCTTTAATGTTGTAAAACGTGTAGCCTATTCCGTTTGCACCTTTTATTCGATTACGAATATTTTATTTGTTTATATGTACGTTGAAAACAAAATGCAATAAAATATTAATGACTGAAAAAATAATAGTGTTTAACTTCTATGTAGAAGGTCTAGATTGAAAAAGGCGTTAATCGAACGCATAATTTTGTTCGTAAATATGTTCTATAAGCTGCATACAGATTGTATTGCATGCATATGATTACAGTCAGACACGAGTTCAAAGGTTAATTACGTTAACATTATCAGTTTGTTATCAATATCAGATCATATTTCCAAGTAAGTCCAAGTTACTAACTAATAATTTGTCATTTGGTTTCATATCTTATTTGACATTCGGGTTTCTATATAATAAAAGCCTCTACAACTTAATGAAAACGTTTTGGCAGCGGTCTATCTTGGCTTTGGGCATAAAATAATAATCTGCAATGAAACATGAAAAAAATACTGGCACATATTATGGAATAGTGAAGTCGTTTACTGAAAAACATTACAGTAACCTGATTTCCATTCAAACACCTTCATGCTTCTTCGTCTTCTTACAAGATGCAGGCGCGTGTGGTCAATGTTGACTGTGGCAACCAAAGGATTGTTGAAAATGCTCTCAAGATTTGATATCACTCACTATATCTCTTATAAAACTCGTGCAAAACATTGTTTTTCACACTGTACACAAAGGCCTGATGTCATATTTATAAACAGACCTCTGTACTTGACCGGTTTTTGCCTCCAAATCCTTCCAATGTGCCTACACGCGAAACAATTCCTGTGATAATAACAGAAATTGGTATTACTTATTTAAAAAAAAAACAAAACAAACAAAACCAAAACAAAAAAACGTCATATTTGAAAATCAGTCATATTATTTATGTAGATACATATATCTTTTGATGATGTAGTTCTTTTTATAGTAAAACGTTTGATTTAAATTTTTCTTTCACTTTCTATTTTGGTTTTCTGAAATGGAAGTAGAATAGCAAAAAAAGAAAAAAAAGAATAATGCAGAATAAAAAGATAAAATAAAAAAAATGTTTCAAGTAGCAGGCATTGCCATAGAAATCGGTTTTGAACAACGCATAAGCAAGATTATCACACGTATGAAAAGAGGTAAATTGAATATCCTTCGACAGTTATTTTCATTATTTACCTCTTCTAACAACATTTTTTTTTGTAAACACCCACTTGGGGAATTCCAGTTAAATATAGAATACGTTATCCCAGAAGCAAGTGCTTCCTGTACCACGCGACACGTTCCGCAATATAACGTCTTCTCCAATCTCGGCATTCGTTTCATGGATACATGACATACCAAGAGTCCTGACCTAGAGGTTATTAAGTACCCTTTCTAGCTACGACAGGCATAATTTGACTAGCCTTTCATTCGGTTGCTGATACGAACACCCAGTCAGTATGAACTTTGTTTCCCTGAGTTGTACTTCAGGGGTGCATCTGTGCGCCCATCTTAGGGCCAATTTGAGACTGCGGAAAAAAGACTGATACGGCCCATAAGTAATTCCCAGATGTTAAAAACAATTACAATTATTGATGAAGCAAAGATTTAAGCACACAAGCAAATTTGAGTGTTTCGTTTTTTGATAAAAATGAATTATATAATCCCAATTATTCATCTAACATTATAACTTTACAGTTGAGTGAGTGCAAGTTTTATGCAGATCTGTTTTCAACCTGACTAGACAAACTATTATATTAAAATACGTTTTTAAGTAACGTTAGGTTACGTTGACAAATTATGTCACACAGGAGCATTTAAAGGTGTGGCTCGAAAATTTCAACCACCAAATCATTTTACACTTGTAAATGATTCCTTTTCGACCCTTTAATTTGTGCCCTTCATGAAACTATTTAAAAAGAGAAGTTTTAAAAACATAAATTGCTCCCTAGAAGTGCCTTGTTGCTGGCGGTAATTGGTAGTGAAGGCCATGTTGTGAAAGAAGACGAGCCTTTGACCCAAAAGGTGTGTTCATTAACTTTTGACTTAAGTCATTTTAAAATCTTTCAATGCATAAGGACACGAACGTGTGTATATATACAGAATTTGGTGAACTTTGAGTGTGACCTTGGCATTTGGAGTGAATATTGAACGTGACACGTTGTCTTGATATGCTGAACACTGGTGCTTTATTACATTCTGGACGGACCGATTTTAATATTTTCCCCTTCTTGGGCATAAAATGATAGTGTTTAAGAATAAAAAGTTAAACAAATACTACTACTTATCTAGTTTAGAAATTATTTTCCATAACAATAAATATGCAGGCGGAAAACCAAATAAATTGTCCTCGTTTAATTTCACGATGATTTTTTGTCTTGAGAACAACTTGCAAACTATCAAAGGGATTGATTAGAACTTTTAAAATATCCGTATATTTTATCTGATAATGAATTGTTTGTCTTGCGCTTTCCTTTGAAACTTAAATTTAAATATATTTTGTATTTGTCTTCTCTATATGTTAATGTTTTAAAAACAATGCTTTCTTCGTGAAAGAAGGCGGTGGGGTGGGGATTGAACAGTGCCATCTTATTGTGACATCTCTTTTTTGTTCATTATTCAGTTAGATATGGTCTTCATTACATAACTCATGTATTAATGCTATTGTGCTATAAAAAACAAGTGTATAAAATGCAGGTCGTTTAAAGAAAACAATGATTGTATCTATTAATTTACTGTGAAATCATTTAAATTCGCTGGGATGAAATTTCACGCAAACGGCAAAAAACGGTACGTTCGCGCGGTCCTAAATTCGCGCATTTTCAATTTCAGACTCATTTTTTTATCAGCATAAAAAGCAGACGACAGCTGCATGACGCTGGATCACCACCGACGCGTGTATTCGTGTCAATTACCGCGGTCCGCTTTCGAATATACAAACTGACAGGTCCAATTGTTAATTCACCGTGTCCAATCGTTACAGCTGGAAGGAGGATTTGTAACGCATCCGCAGTCGTGTATTTCAGGGATTTAGGAAGGGGTGATGTAAATATTTTCCTCATTATTTCTTCATTTTTTCTGTCTGCTTTTTGTTTAATAGTCTAAGATGACCTTCAATCAACGTAGATTCTTGCTCCAAAAATTTTATGTCTCAGAATCCGGGCCGGGAATCAAAATATAGTTATAAAGAGGATGCCGTTCGTGGGAAGTGACGTTATGGGAGGATTGACTGTATATTTAACATATCTGTCCCCAATACTTACCACAAGTATAATATACACACTATGGATATCAGATCAATAGGCTCAAAACTGAACTTGCATGTCCCAAAGCTAAGAACAGTTTTTTTAGGAAAAGTTTTGAATATTCTGGAACTAAAAACTGGAGCTCATTCCAGTCTCATTAGGCTGAAACCCTCTCTAGCTTTAAAAGTAAATAGATTGCATACTGGCAAATTCTTTCTATTAATCTCAGATATATGAATATTTCTTAACGCTTTATAAATATATCTAGTTATTTGTTATTTGGTCAAATACGGTGAGAAAAGGTACTTGAAAGTTATTGAATCCTTGCTCCTCGTGCGTCACAAAAATAACTGCGCCTACGTTACATGTGTTTCGTTAGCAATAACGATAATATCAGTATTTAATTGGAAACGCAGGGATAAAGTTTAAATTAAAATCAATTTTTACTATGAAATTCTTGTAAACCAAACAAAATATAAAGTTGTTTGATACGTTTATGTCAAGAAATCTTCAAAACATCGTGCTAAAATCAAGCGTTTTTCTTTCTAACGCTAGGTTTTCCTGAATGATCTTGAAAATGGCAAAGTTCTGAGACAAAAAGGTTTTGGAGCAAGAATCTACATTGATTGAAAGTCATCTTAGACCATTAAACAAAAAGCAGACAGAAAAAATGAAGAAATAATGAGGAAAATATTTACATCACCCCTTCCTAAATCCCTGAAATACACGACTGCGGATGCGTTACAAATCCTCCTTCCAATTGTAACGATTGGACACGGTGTAATTGACGTTAATTGACACAGGATGTGCACAAGTGGGCACAGATTAAAAGATCGATACCGACAGGTCTTTTGAGGGTTAATTTGAACTTTTAATTTTTAAAATAATAATGAGCCGCTTACAATACCTCATCCGGCTAATTATTCGTTTAAAAATTAAAAGTTCAAATTAACCCTCAAATTTAGATCAAGTCTCATTGGCTAACCAAACCATAAGCTTCCGATTTCGGCTTAATTTTAATTTAATTATATGCACGGGAAGGCATATGAAGGACGGGCACGTGCAACAGACCAAAGCCTTAAGGCTATGGTGCGTGAAGTCCTTATAAACTTACTTTTAACAATAAAAAAAGTATTTTGTAACCAGTCCCTAATCAATTACGCTAAAAAAAAAACATTGCCGCTTGCGAAAATTACCTTTACTAATAATTATAAGCAAACGCTTCAGACAAGCGTCCAACAATTCAATGAAATTCAAACGAAACATACTAAAAAAGAAAACAAAATAAGTTTCATTGTAATTTTGCTAGATATTTAGAATTTGCCAAAACATTCGATTATTCAAGTTATATTGGCTAAAAACAACAACTAATGGTCAAAAGTGAGTGGGAAAATATATGCAGGTATTTCGGACAGGATCAAAATTTGGATAACGTAAATGTTTTATTAGTTTAATAAAAGCGCGGTCTTAAATTCGCGCATTGTTCCTAGCGCGAAATACGCGAAAATTCGTCCTACGCAAATAAAAATGATTTCACAGTATATTTCTTATGAAATATTTAACATACTGAATCATGGAAAAAATTATATCAGGTGAGCACTAACCTATCTTAATCAAGCGAAATCCGAGGCTTTTCAATGTGAACAAATGTGTCTACAGTGGGTCTTCGTATAAAAGTTATATTAAAAAAGTTTTCTGTCATTAACACGTTTCAAGTTATTATAAAAGTTTCCTTCCCTTACTATTTCTTTATTTTATATCGTCTACATTTGTTCATGTCCTGACTTTGAGTTTGAAAAGTTGAAAATACAATCTACAATTAACTTTTGCTGCATGTTTACAACTTACTCTTCAGAAGTATAGGTGAACAGTGCAAAACTGCGATATTCAATATAAAAATTACTAGTGCTGGATGCACGTCTCTGATATACATTTAGGTGTTTACGAGTGGGCTAAGTAAAACTGAAGTAGAAATTAACAAACTTGCAACGCCAGATTTTTGGCAATGAGTAGCCTCAATACAAAAGACTTATTTAGTAGACAAGGCATTACTGCATTGTATGTAATAAGCACTTATCAATTAGTGTATATTAATCGCATTTGACCTTTTGCTAACACCACAATACGCTTGGCAATTCAATTTTGCGGATCCCTTAAGACCACTGCTGAAGGTCAAACCACTAAGTCATTGGAAAATTTGCATTATACTCTAATTACGGAAGTTTATAATATACCGTACATATATCGTCTTTTCTGATAAATGCAATATTAGAATTTATCTGTAACACGCAAGCTGTTAGAGCCGTGTAGTATTTAAATAAGTTTCATTTTGAAAAGATTTGGATAAAGGTGGTAAACTCGGAAAAAAATAAAAAATAAAAGACGCATTAATGATCTCTATATATTCTGTTATTAAACGATGAATATTTCTTGTTAAACATGGAAAAAAGCTCATATATCGAACTTACAGTCTCTGTGTTCTGACAGTGTCAATGTTAGGTTAACGAAGTGTTTGCCAAAAGATGGATGATGATCATATAAGAAGGCCCTTCACGGAGGTACTAAAGGAGCTAGCGGAGTCGAGTACAGTACACGGGATCCCCAAGATAGCATCCTCTCGTCAGGTGGCGGTAAAGGTTCTTTGGTGTGTCCTCATGATTGCAGGATTTTGTGTTCTGACTGTGCAACTTGTGGCGCTATTCCGGTACCTGCTGCACAACACATATTAAATTTTGATGTTGTTTTTCTCAAACTATGTTTGGTTTATATCACTCGTATTCATTTAAGTCCTAGGTTTTATTGCCTTTGTTGCGTAAAAGTTCGATGGCAGTTATTTTAGTATACTTATTGAAGTTTTTAATACTCGGTTATTGCATACTTGTTAGTCTGTTTTTGTTTGATGCCAAATTCCTATCTTTCCTCGTGCACCCCTACTAAACGATGGCTCTTTCACATTTTGGTGACCTGTTTAAATGAGAGCCATCGACACTTCCGTTGTAAAGCCCTCGACCAAAACAAGGCTGAAAAAGGTAAGCACATTTTATAAAAATATCTGTTTTTAAAGAGCATGTTTGTTTTTCAAAAATCGAAGAATGTCATGCCACGAAGAACATTTTTCTCATCATTTAGAAGTAGTTTTGATAAGAAATACCCCCATAATAACGTTGCCAGAACTTGTACCAAATGTCAACTCGTGTGTTTTCTTTTACGAGGAGACACATCTTGAGTGATTTCTTCACCGTGAAGTAGCTGTTGGCCCACTTAATCGTCATGTAACATTGTTCCAACCTCCTCTTTGGCTCAACACTAAAAATATTTTTAACAGAGCTCGATTAAAAAAATAATCACATTTTTCTTTAAATGTGATCGAGCCATCGACAATGTGATGGCGCCATCGGCAATGTGAAAGAGCCCTCGAAAATGTGATGGAGCCAACACCATCACTCAATAAGTGCTAATATTGTATGTTAAAAAGCACGAAAAAAAGCGACGATCTGATTTCCTTTTTTTTTTCAAAATTGGTAAAACTTTATTGAAAACATCGGATATTGTTTTGTCTTCAATTCCATCATCATTGGGTAAATTGTTTTCAATGTCTTCTGCTTCATATTTCGAACTAATTGAGATAGGTTCTTCAATATCTGCTACATCGCTATCTGTAAAAAAATCTCGTCTAATGAGTACAAATAACTTCTCCATCACTGATTGAATGGCTTTCAAGTGAACATTTCAATGTTCTTTTTGATGTTTTTCTAGGTGTAAAATGTTTAGTTGCCGAAAATATTGTCTTTAATATAGAGTATTTGATTTGCTTTTTAGAACTTGAACCTTAGATCCGTTTTGTTTTATTCGTTTTCGCCGATGTGGTGCCTCGAAAATTATTTCCCTCATGTTTCTTTTATTCATGTTCATTGCTTTGACAATAACTTCTGAGTCGTGTTGCATTGATTTGACGAAATTTTCTCTTTCGTGCTAGTCGCTACTCTGTTCTTAGTTTACTTCTAAAGATCGTTATCTCTCATTAAATTATGCATATGCAATTATAGAATAATAAAAAACTAGTTCATATAAAAGAATCTGATTGAACAATAACTCGAAACATTTCAAGAAAGTAAGTATCAACTCACGCAATTTAATCTATACATGAATTTAAATTGGTATAATTCCACAATATTAACATTTAATGAATGCTGGTGTTGGCTCCGAGTTACATTTCCGAGGGCTCTTTCACATTGCCGATGGCGCCATCACATTGTCGATGGCTCGATCACATTTGAAAAAAATGTTTTTAACCGAGCACTGTGAAGTATTTTTAGTGTTGAGCCAAAGAGGAGATTGGACCAATGTTACATGACGATTAACTGGGCCAACATCTACTTTACGGTTAAGAAATCACTCAAGCTGTGTATCCTCGTAAAAGAAAACACACGAGTTGATATTTGGTACAAGTTCTAGCAACGTCATTATGAGGTATTTCTTATCGTAACTACATCTTAAATGATGAGAAAAATGTTCTACGTGGCATGACATTTTTCGATTTTTGAAAAACAAGCATGCTCTTTAAAAACGTATTTTTGTGTGGAATGTTCGTACTTTTTTCAGCCTTGTTTTGGTCGAGGGCTCTACCACGGAAGTGTCGAGGGCTCTCATTTAAACAGATCACCAAAATGTGAAAGAGCTATCGTTTTGTAGGGGTGCACGAGGAAAGATAACTTTTAGGTTTAGTTTTGGCATAATCATGATATTGTACTTGTTTGTAATATTTGCTCAAGTAATGCTTTACCGTGTGAAACATGCATCAATATTTTCTTTTTATATTTTACTCTCCGGAAAATTTATGGATTTCATTTTTTATTAAGGATTCCTATGAATTGAAATCTGGAAATTTTGTTTGGAACGACTGCTTTTTTCTCTAATTCTCTTAAATGTTTGTATTTTGTTCTTTGGGTAATTCTTATTATATTTGCCTTGGTCAGAGAGTTTTATCTAGGATGGATCTGTAGAACTCAAATTGAAATCAACCTTTTTTTAATTGCTTTTACAGAATGTGTTTTATCATTAAATGTGCATTTGTTTTCTGCAGGATTTGAATATTCTATATTCCACGTTCGCAAGATCTGCACATTTCTGCTTTCTGATTGTCTATGTTTTGCGCGTTAAAATTGTTGCGGCTCTTAAAACCATACCGCGAACAAACTTTTTTCTTCACTCTCTGAATATCTGGAGTATCTGAGAAAAAAATGGAATTAAGTAACAATGATATACGTTTTTATTCCCCGCATTTTCGATTATGGAATTTCATTCGTTTTATTCTATTGACAGAAGAAGGCAGACATCGTAATATTGATAGAAATAATAGAATATGCACTCAATTCAACATGAATGTGGTTGAAAACGAATACCATTTTTTGATGGTTTGTCCATATTATAGAACAATAAGAACGGAAAATCTGCCAACATATTGCAATTCTTGGCCAAGTATACAGATGTATGTATTCGTACTGTCTTTCCCTCGTGTATTTTCTTAACTTTATTTCTGTTTGTTGCGAAATTGCCCACACGAATTAAATTCTTAAGTGCGATTAACATGTCAGTCAATTTGTTTAAAATATACACAAAAAAGCCTACAAGTATGTTGTGTAATATAGTCTGAATATATAAATATGTTATCAATTATAAGTATATCTGTATCTTTTCGAATGTATTGTAAATATGTTAATGCGATTAATTATGTCATACTTTTCTCATGTATGTTTATCTTTACCGCCATACATTGTAACAACGTATTGGCGATGAATATATGTGTTTGTGCCAAATAAAATATTGAATTGAATTGAATTATTCTCCTGACACACTATGTTGTAGGACATTTATGTCCCATCCGGTACAGACCACGGTATCTCTGGACTTTAGTACACTAAGGTTTCCTGCTATAACCTTGTGTAACATGAATCCCGTCAGAAAATCAAAGATTGGTATGTCAACACAGCTCAAAGACACGCTTTTCCCAAAGGTAAAATTGTTTGCATTCTCATTTTTGTACGTCAACATGCCCGTTTGTTGTCCGTTGTCATGGTGTGATATATTTCGGTTAAGACAGTGCTTAGGAACGGGAAAAAAATTTAATCAATGAAAAAAGGCAATCGTATCCTCCGTCCTGCATATTATTTCGTTTGAACTGGGTTATGGAAGAGCATCTTAAGACGTATCATACTCTTTGTTAGTATAAAGTTAAAAATTAAAACAGTCATGATCAATTTTAGATATGCTCATTCACTCAATAGGGTTTAAACATTGTGTCGTATTTTAGATATGCTCATTCACTCAATAGGGTTTAAACACTGTGTCGTATTTTCAGAAGAAGAAGTATAGTTTAGCACAACCAGCAACAGAAACAATTGAATCAGCTCCAGGTGAAGTGACTGATTCAATTCTGGAAAGAAAATCCCGTTCAGAAAAAGACGCATTATACCCTTCGAATAATAGTCTAGCACATTCTGACGACGTAGATGCGCTTATGAATTCCTTTGCAAATGGTAGTGAAACGATCTCCGAAACTTTAAACATAAGTGGGGAAAATGATAATGTCGACGATAGGTCAAATGACACAGTGACAGAATCTCCCTACGAGAGTTCAAGTTACTCATCGTTCAGTTATAACGATGGTGATTATTACGTATGGGACATTTTTGATTACCACGACGACGACTTTTTTAATGTTTCCTCTACAAATCTGACATTTGACTACGACAATGGATATAAAGAAACACTAAAGCAGCACCATCACGACCCCAAAGACAAATGGGAACTTTTGATAACAAAGTTCAAGACGACATTCAGAAATGTGTCGGTGTAAGTATTTTTCAAAATGTTTCAATATGCACCAAACAGAGATAAGATCTACAAGGTCATGCCGTGAAGAATCGGTCGGACACCGGCGGTTTAGTTATTGTAAAAGGATAGTACATCTTCGTTTGTCTTACAGATAATAGCTATTACATTACTTTGTTTATATTTTTTCTGAAGCTTCCAAATTTTATTTTCTCTTTTTTATTTTGACCTTAACTCACAATTTTCTAATTATTTCAGAGAGAAACGTAAGCGGATGGGGCACCAGCTAATAGACTTCATTCAGTACGCATCCTTCGCAAGAAGGAAACAAAATATTACGTAATATGTCTATTCAATACCCTGTGACATTTAGTTACATATACATAGTCCTTACATCTTTAATATTCCTTAAAATATAACAATATATCTTTCACAATAGTATGTTTATAATCGTATATTAGAACACCTTTTACATTATGATAGCAACAAGACTAAGTAAAACTGAGTTTCAAATAGTCAAATCCATATTTGGACTCTGCAACTGAAGGATTCTCTCGCATTGATTCAATAAAGTATGAACTCCAGAGAAAATAGTGCAATGTTATATGTACATTTGACTTTTATGTTTGATTTATAAATGACTTAGTGCTAACTTATATATACTCAGGAAATATTTCAACCAATTTACAACATCCGACTATGGAAATTGTTACACACTCGATCATCCTAAGTATCAAGCCTGGGGAAGTGGACCAGACAGTGGTTTGTTAAAAATGAATATGAATTTTAGGACTGTATGTTTGTGGTTAATTTTTCAAACTTTAAAATTATGAAATATATCAAAACTGTAGCATCGATATGAAAATGTTTTAAAGATTTAAAAGAGAAATTATATTTTGTTTTGTTTTCCACTATTCGTTAAGTAAAAGAACATACGTCCTTTATGTATATGTTTTTTTTTATTTTATGCCTACCAATGAAATATAGGGAAATATCAGTGAGATAAAAGTGATAATCCACTGTTTTGAATCAGTGAAATTACCATTTTGATAATCCACTGTTTGTGCCGGAACTACTTTTCCCCACCACGTAAATACAAGAGAATCCGCTGTATTTCAGACAGTGACAGCGAGTGAAATTTATTTACCTTGTTAAATCCAGTTATAATATTGAATTCCTGAGCCTAACTAGTTGTGAACAATGATGAAATTCGCCATAAATTATTTAAAATGTCTGATTTGTTTACATAACTCATATGGACAATATCCAATATGGCCGACTTTCAATTCAATTGACTGAATATTACTCGATATTAATCCGCTTTTATTATTAAAGTATGTATGGCTAAAATTCAATAAATATTGATAAACTGTGTAGAGAAAAATAAATGTTATTTGATGAAAGTGTATTCAGTTTATTTCAGCAGAAGTAAAGTTATCATATGTATTGGAGATTGTCTGCACTTTTTTTTTTACCAAAGTACGCATTAACTGATTTGGGGCTCACCATGGGGAATTTATTGAAGGCCCTGAGTAAAAATGTCATAAAATACCCATTTTTGACGTGTTGGCATAAAATAAAAAGAAAATTTGTTTGTTTTTTAGTGGAAGATGGGAATTTATTTCATCGCGTAAACACCATATGTTTATATTTTCACTCGTGGCTGCGCCACTCATGAAAATATCACATATGGTGTTCACTCGATGAAATAAATTCTCATCTTCCACAAAAACAAACAAATATCCTCTATATCATTTCACATTTTCTGTTAGCCTTTTGTATGTTAGTGGTATATTAAACAATTTGGTTTTGTATTGTAGGTATCAAACTTACCTTGTACTTAGAAGTTGATGAATATATCGAGAACTTTTCGTCAGGGTTTGGCGTGCGAGTCGTATTTCATGAACCAGGGACATTCCCCATGCCAGCAGAAGAAGGCTTAACGCTAAGTCCAGGTTATGAGACAAGCATTGGCCTAAGAGCGGTACGTGTAAATAAAAAAAGTTGTGATGTTAATATATGTATAAATGAAGGCATCTCGTGGGTTTTTAAGTGTATACTTTCCAAACGGTTTCTTTTATTATCAGGGCAATAAAACAAATTGTTCAAAATATAAACAATTGAAATTCAGCCCATTAACCTAGACTAGCGAGTGACGAAATATATTTGCCTAATGTTTTTGAAAATCACATCATCTATAAAAAGAAATTTGCGTTTGAAGACAAAAACGGACAGACTTGATTTTTTTTGTCAGTGTTTCGGTTATTTTATAACTCCTGACATTTTATAATCGTTTGTTTCTCTCTTCAAAAACTGTCCTGTTTAAGGATAAAATCGGATGTTTCTGCATTGTGTAAATAAACCCCTCATGCTCTGAAGTTACACCATTCTTTCAAGGATGAAAATGTATTTTCAGATAAATATTACACGACTTGGTGGGGTGTATGGTAACTGTACCACTGGCGGAAATAAGGAGTTCCTACGCAAATATAACATAACATACAGCAAAACGGCATGTGTTCATGATTGCAGGCAAAATATAAATGTGCATGTATTGCGAAATAATATTGCACAATCTATGCGTTGAATCGAAAGAAAATTAATATACAAATTTATCTGAAGCTACTGCAAGTTTTATACTTTATACTACTTAAAGAAACATTTTTTCCTATCAAAATTGTTTTAATATGATATATCTGTTAAACAACGTATATAAAATATTGCTGTAACATTTTATATTTTTTAATAGTTGAAAAAAAAACCACTACTAGTGTAATACTTACGAGTTACATTTCTTTTATGGAATCGACATGTTGTTTCTTCTTTCGAAATTGTTGAATGACATGTCGTATCTTTATTTCTTTTCTTTAAGGCCTGCTTAGTGTTTTGCCGTGTAGAAAAAGTCATCAATACTTGCGGATGTATACCATTTGATGCGCCAGATATAAACTTTAGAATAAAAAGACCTATATGTGGTTTAAATCCATGGGGTAAGAAATCATTTAAAATGAAACTATATAGTTCCGAATTTGTGTGTGTGTGTGTGTGTGTGCTTTTTTTATTTTTCAAAGCTCTCTTTTAAAACCAGTGTGTTCTTTTCCTGAAAGAGTTCAGATTAAATCTGTTATGCTTGGTCTATCTGTGTAGACTGTTGCTTTGATTATAAGTTCTAAAGAGACGATTTTTGCAATGGATGAAAGAGAACACGTTCTAAATGCTATAACATAAAGATATTCCCATCATTTTATTACATCCGCCTAGAGGTATATTCAGCGTACAATTTCTTCAGATATACATATAATGCGTTCAAAATATAATTAATTATCTTACAGATGAACTCTGTGTTGACACGGTAGACAACAGATTTGAACGGGGGACACTTGGCTGTAATTGTATTAGTCCTTGCTCGTAAGTAAATTAAACGTTTGTCCCAATGTCTTGTGTATCCTACTTCTGTGTTGTTATCTGTGTCGCAATTACCGCATTTCAGACATATTCAAACTGTATATCAGATGAATACATTACATGCATTTACATATGGTATTAATGTAAGTTGTACTTTAATCAGCGAAACATACATGTTTGTCTTTTTATTTGTTATGTCCGAACAGACGTATGAACTGATGGATCTAGTCGTCTGTTAGTCTGTCCGTCTGCGTATGTATCTTGCGGATTTTTTCTTCCGGCAAGTATGGCACCGTTTTAGTTATAGTCTTTATATCACGTAAGTTTTGAAAACGAAATACTTTATTTGGTATTGGAAAAACTGCATCATAATCTTGAAGAGTCGTATAATGTCAAGAAGTTTCTGCGAGTGTCTGTCCATACCTCCGTCAGTCAGTTTTATTGTTCGCCTCTTCAAACTCTACAAGTATCATGGGATTGTTTAATTTATGTAATATCTGCAGGAATATAAAATGTAAAATGGTGTTTTACAGTGTGTTAGTGTATCTAAAATGCTTTTTAGGTTTTACGTGTATATTATCCTGTATTTCAGGGAATTTGTGTATAGTAAAACCATTTCTGGACGTACCTGGCCTCACAAAGACTATTTGGTACGTAAACAGTTTTCTGTGTCGCTATTGCCTGAGTGTTTCTAACATATACAGAAAACCCTTGGCGATTTTTAGCCATGTTAAGTCTGCAGCAAAGCAACAGAGCGAAATTCGTTTGAAATGTCGTCGTTCTATTTTACATAAAATTAGATAAAGCAATGTATCGCTAGCATAACTATTTAGTTGTATTACTTCTCAATAAGACATATTCCATATCCACAGAAACGATTATTCTCTATAATTTGTTGAGGAAAAAACATATTGTAGTTAAATCTTACATTATATAATGTTGAATAACGATATTAGACAAAAATATATATAAATGTCATTAAGAAATATCTAATTTATGTTCACACTTTCTGTTTCTAAGGAAAAGGTGTTGATGAACGATATATGTGCAAAGAATTTGACATCATTGAAGGACGCCTGTTTTCAAATACACAATGTGACGACTGATTTCAACTATGAGAGGTATGATCAAATCTTGTTATGGAAACTAAAAACATGAACGAAATACCCGTGTTGATATTTGTTGCATTTTAATATTTACATGAATTAAGACATTTATATGTAAGATGCCTTTGAATGACAAACTTATCATATGAACGAAAAAACTTTATGTCCCAAAATGGCGTACCTATATAGCGACACAATAAAATGATCGTCTTCAAGAACTACATTCAATCAAAACAGTCAGATTAGCACTCGGGTGTGTTTGTTTCCAAAAAAAAAAAAAAAAAAAAAACAGAAGGTAACTAGTTGTAAAGCACTGAAAATGTTTGGAAAAATGTTATGATGTGGGGTTTGTTTTTGTTTGTTCTTTATTTCTTCACGTTTAACTCTATTGATAGGTATAAGAATAACTTTGTGAGAGTACTGATTTACTTTGAAGATCTCAACTACGAGAAAATAACAGAAGAACCATTTTACACGGTAGGAACTACCATTTTACTTATCTATTAATGCAGGGATCCAATGCACATGCAGAACAAAAGCTGCATTTATTCAAGATAGATATTTAAAGTGATATTCGGCGTTGGCAGGAATGACACAGGTAAACTAAGTACGCTGGACAATCACGTTAAATCGGACCTTTTAATTCTAACATCTGTTTGGGAAAAGATTCGCCATACTGCTTTTTGGCACAAATTCAGGTATGAGACATTGTGTTGATAGCCCAAACTGTTAACTGTAGGTTTCCCCTACATTAATTTTTGCATTATTCAGGTAGAAAGTTATGCTCGAAAACATGTCTTTTTTTCTTTATAGCAGTGCCAATAAAAATAGTCTCTTTTTCCCTGGAATCTATACTCGCCATTCACGAGTATCTCAGGTTTGTGATGTAACATTTTACTGCTCAGTTTACATCTTTTGTCAAATTAAGTATGTGTAAATATTCATGATGACGACATAGTTTTGATTATTCAGTTAAGTTACTCAGAAGCTGGGTTATACAGCTAACCTTACCAGAGGTTTTGTATTACTATGTATTGGAAGTCGAATCCCACTTTCTCTTTTAAAAGGTTTTATGAAATGCCTTTAATTTGTATAAAAAGTGTAAAGCGCACATCAGCCTCCATACACAGTCAAAACGTAGAGGAATAGATAGCATCAATTTATTTATAGATCAATTAAAAAGACGCCACAAACAATTAACGAAAATGAGAACCCGAGGGGTTACCTCCTTGGAACAGTCAATGGGAAACCATGTCACTGGGGTTTGAACATGCCACTGGCGTTTAAACCAAGTTTTAGGGTGTTTCAACCTCACACTTGCCCCCAAAAGGTTTCCAAAAGAACAAGCAAGAACAAATTGTTTTGATGAATTAACTACAACACACCCATCAACTCGACAATGTTCCATGCAGAAGTACACAGACATATAAAAAAATTTTTTTAAAAATCTAAAGGCATTGTAGAGCGAACAAGGTAGGTACGCAATGATCTTACTGAGACCAGAGCACCTGGAGTAAAATTAGCAAGAACAGGATGAGAGGAGTAAAGGAATATAAGCGATATTTTGTCTGTCATAAGTCCAGTGTCATTGCTATTTCAAAATACATTTTTCAAAGGTTTTGTCCATATCTAAAGCCACACGTCTATTACAACACTTTGAAAATGTAAATACGATGTTGTAATGTAATGAAAAAGACATCAGAAATCGGCAATTTCTAGATATATAAACAAGAGACTTTTATGAAGCTTGCCTAATTCGGGCTTGTGCATCAGTAATTGCATTGTTTGATATTAATGCTCTCTGAGACCCAACTTTAGGAATGAAACTCAAAACATTAAAGATCGAAATAAGCTTCAGAGACCGTACTCAAAATCACACACATAGATTACTGCCTTTCTGTGTTTGCCTAAAATATAGAAATTCCACATTCCTTACCAATGCTCTGTAGCTAAACACTCCTTTTTATCGTCTTGCCATTACTCTTTGGAAACATAAACCAAACTAGGTTTCAAGTCGCTCATTGGAACGACTTCCTGACGACTCGACCGAAGCGCATGTAACATTCAATACCCCTGCTTAGCAACCTAAAATCGTTGTTTAGAACGTAAAGACATTTCGTACAAATTCGCTATCAACAGTTAACCAGATTACCCAATCACAAAATCAAAAAGTCATGATAACTTCTACAAGTATAGCATTTTAACACAACTGTCTAATAACAGATATCTACAGGACAATTATAACTATATGTTCTATTTCTGTTTTACATTTCAGCCTGTTCGATTTGTGTCTGATATAGGAGGCGCGGTGGGATTATTCATGGGAGTGTCATTGCTCAGTTTGTTTGAGGTTCTGCAGCTGGTTCTAGAAATAGTTCTTCATCTGTTTCATAGGAAAGCAAACGAGATAAAAGAAGAAAATAATGTAAAGCAAAACGCTGTGGCTTGAGAAAAAAGACATGATTAACATTTCTGAGGACTTGTGTATGATGTGTATCCAGAGACATAGATCAAATGTAAACAAGACTGTATTTGACTGGGCTTTTTTTTAAATTTTGGTACCTTATTGTACATTAGTGCAACATTTTAAATAACTTTTCATCGTCGATTTAAACTTATTTACGAACATAACTCTTGCAAAGAATAAACGGTTAGCTGTTTCATAAAAAACGGTCTAACATTTTCTTGTCCCCAAAACACTTCATCGTTCGATCCATTCTGTTTCACTCTATTTATCTACCGTGGGACGACTAGTTGGTAAAATTTCGTACTCATGAATAATTCATTACCTACTTGCATTGGTTTCCGAAAGATTTCCCTTGCGCAATCTCAGCCAATGAAAGTACAATTTGCCTTTCGCATCCATGTTTAAATCTTGGGAAATACGTCTATTTTAAGTAACTTGTCATTATTCATACTCTTCACACTGAAGAGTATCTATTTGTATTGCGGAATCTCATTCGACGAGGATTTACTTCCCTTTTCTAATAAATGTTCATGAAAACGAATAATCTGCAGCCAATTATCCCACGGTACATAATGTAGTTGTGCGGAATATGTACCGGGGGTCACCGACGATGAAAACACTTTCACAGCCGGTCAAATACATTTCTGTGGATTTTTTGGAATAAATATGCATGAATATATACTTTTAAAATTTCTTTTAGGTTTAGGAATGTCTTTTTAAAAAAAAGAATATGCAACATCTTTTCAGCGCTGAAGTGGTTAGGAACAATCTCGTAGTCTCTGAACATAAGATCTGAAATAAAACAGTATACTTGACAATTTAGTGATAGTTTTAGAATTCCGCAGGTAAACGTCACATCTTTCGCTTACGTTTGAGACTGGTTTATTTGCAAAAGTATTATCTGGATATGAAACAACAGCTGTTGGAAATTGGAAAATGTCACCACAAAAGTGGTCAAGGTCGGGTTAGTTAATAGATCGCAACGGACAATAAATGTACTCAACTGACTGATTCCGTGAGACAACTAGGCTTTAAATCTGTTTAAATGACATAGATGTATGTAATAATTAATAATAGTGTATGTGTGCCAGATCTTTAATAAATTTATCTAAATATTGAAATCATTTCTCAAATATAATCAAACAACTTCGGTGTTTGCTTACAATTTACAATTAGCCAAATTCTCTTCTACAACAGTCAAATCTATAACAAAATAACACTCTCCAATAAACATAAAACCAAATCTAATGTAACGAAAATAGATTCATAAATTAATTAATTTCTAACGAATAATTAATCAAACATTTAAACTTCTTTATTTTCCGTTGCAGCTAGGGAAAAATCCATTAATTTTGTCTAAAAGAAAGCCTCATAAGTCTAAAGCTTTTATCGGCCATTAATCTAAAATTAGCCATTAAAACTAGTCATCAAGTTCATTTCTGAATTTCTTTAGCAACAGTATAATCTAAGATTGTAATAAACAATCAAATTTTCGACAATTTAGCTAAACCACGCATTTTCTACTATGCATGTGTCTTGTTGGCTTTATTGTAACTATGTTCTTAGGTTTAGACCAATAAGACCTGTATAGGTGAATATATTAGTCAAATTAAATATTTGAATACGGTACAGTCTCAATTAACAGATTTTGAAAGAAAATATATTTTAAAGAATATTTAAGGAGATAGACACGGTATCCTATTCCTAGTGATCTAGAGACAAATTAAGTCTGCATGTGGCTTACTGGACACCTAGCTATTAAAATTTTATATTAACGGGTTCGGACAAAGGCTTTCACTAAACAATAATTGTTAATATGTTTTCATTACGCGTATTATTATCAAAGTCAATACATGTGCTCAAACAACATGACGTTAAACAATAATTGCAAATAACACACATAGCTGAAATGGTAGAGAGAAAAAAAAACCAGCAGTTCCGGTTGAGTTGATAAAGACAGATGCGGAAAAAGGTAGAAGAGCAGCAACATTACACTCTATCAATTCATTAAGACACGAACATGTAAAACCTTTAGCACTTTTATAACTATGGGAACATGACCCCCTTCGTGTCACTTTTATGGAAATAATGATACACGTCACAACTATCGAAAACAACTTAAACTTAATTATTATTAATTTCAGTTCAAATACTTTTGACAAAAATGTATTATCTGCAATATCTTTTCTAAAATAATATTTACAGATAAATAGATATACCACTTCATGCAGGCCATGGGTACTAAAAGAAGTAAAGTGCAGAAGCTCAAAATAGATATGTACTTACTTTTGCTGCAAGAAAAAAACAATATAAGGACTATAACTATTCATACTGTATAATTTTCTTTGGTAAAATGCAAAATGACGAGTAACAGCATGCCTACACGTCAAACTCCGTGAATAATTCTAATAAGCATATACGTGAAATGACAATGGCATTACCTGTAATAATGGAGCGATAGACGTTAAAAGCTCATGGCTTATCCATTTTTTTAATCCTAAAGAAATAGAATAGGAATTTCCCTCATGTTTGACTAAAATGACAATATACAGCCATCAATGAAATTACAGAACTGTTGCATCTTTCCTCAGTGAAAAAATAGCAACAAAGAGTTAATGTGATCGGGACACTAAACGTTCTTTCTTATAATGCCATGCTGCTTTCTTTTTATTCCCCTTTATTCTATAACCGACGTGCTTCTACGTTACGTCATATCATGTATCACAGAATTCAAATTTCGTCGTTATGTTAGAGTTAATTTGACTGTTAAAATATCATGCTATTTTTCAGTTTTAATAATTTTACCACACGACAACACAAAAGGAATAGTCGTTATGTTTTAGACAATTAGATGTTTAGTCACTTTCCTGACTTTCGACTACTAAACGATCAACATTTGCAAACCAATATACTTCCTAATTTTCGAATGGGGTTTAAAAAGTTACTCGTAACACATTTAAATTGGAATTATAAACACTTAAAGTTGTTTTTCGTCTTTAACAGATGCAGCAGCAGTCACTTTCGTCCAGTCCGACTCCAATTCGTCGTAGTCACACGATTCTACTTAATGTCTTTGTTGGACACCACTTGAAGTGGCTTGAAAGCTACCTGCCACTGTCTTTTTGGTCACTGCTTGATGTTTCTTTTTTTCACTTGGCGCTGATGTAGTTTTTTCCTGTTCAGTGTTTACAACTAGCATTAAGTCATGTAATGATGATGAATAAACATAGTCTAAGCCTTTAAAACGGATAAGCGTTGTAAAAAATGGAGAAATTCTGTTGTTTTAGATTACTGAAATATAACTTGTTGTACTGATATAATAATGTGAAAATTGACATCACGCCAGCGATAGCATCGCTCCGCCTACTAGTTCTGGTGACCCGGTCAGCAGGAACCTTAGACAAACAAAAACAATATGGCAGCGTGCTTACGTGATTTACCCAGTTATTTTGGAGAACAGTTTTTGCAGTATAAACCATCGCTTCGTCAACGAATCCAAAGCAGAAGGTACACCAATGAGTCTTACGTTGCTTCTGTGAAACTATTTCACGGAAGAGATGGGACAGTGGACGTAAAATCGGCAGTCTTTCGATCTCGGAAGGAAGTCGGAAAAACCGCATGCAATCAACATGGCGGTCGGAAGAAATTCCATTTCAGACGCACACTGCACTTGTAAAGCAAGGTGAGAATCCGTCTGCACCTCTTCTGCTTTGTTTTACTATTAACTATATTAATTTTGCAAGAAATCAGATGCATTTGTCGTTTAATTTGATTCGAAATTTCAATTACTTCCTCTAACCTACTTGAGCTTGTTTAAGTACAGAACTTTTGCAAATTAGAAATCTAGAGCATTTTAACGAGTATTTATCTGTTTCATTTTTGCTTAATTTACGAAAATATATGTTTTAAATAATTTTTTGTTAGGATAATTGGCAGATATTGCTTTCCAATATGTGGCATATCATACTTTCAACCTTGACAGTCTTTCACCTTTTTAACCCCCCTTTCTTTGAAGTACTTCTATATTTAATAACCATACTCAGTGTAAAGGATATTTACGATAGTTGTTTACATCAAATTTCTGAAAGATTTTTGTCTTTTCAGTGTATCCGGTGAATGTGCCCATGTTCTAGCTGTCACCTTAAAACTTGGTTGACTGAGGGTTTGCTGGACATACCAAGCCAGCCAGCCTGTACAAGCCAGCCTCAACTCTGGGATAGGCCACGTGGGGTTAGGATAAGCCCCGAACCTGTATCCACTGTGGTTATGTCAAGGTTAGGTGTTACTGGTAGAAAGAAAAGGCCACTTGTACCAGTCTTCACTGATAATAGGTATGTAAATCAAATAAAAACTTAAAGAGCAAATACTATATAAATTTATTATATCTGATCATTGATGCTCTGCATTTGTTTGAATAATTTAATATAATTTAAATATAACACACAGACTGATATAAAGATATACATTTTTCAAGTTATATTTAAACATACAGACATTAAATTCCCCAAAATAAGTCTATTGCATTATAATTTGTAGGAAAATTCAGGTCATCGACAAGGATACAGCGCTCCTCCAGTCTAGGAGGAATACTCCACTGGGCTACCTGGCTTGTAAGCCCTTTGGAACAACAAAAACATCACATGGGCAACAGTTTATCAGCAGTACACTATCACACCAGGTAATTAGCGTCTAATTGTCCTGGTCTTTGATCAACAAAGGCATGAATTCAGTCAAAAACAACAGCAAAACCATATTTGGTTTATAGACGGGTACAAAGAAAGATCCAATCTGCGATCAACAATTTTGAATTTTTTTACTCTGGAAATAGCTCTCTCTACATGAATTCTGTGCTTGGCAATTTTCTGAGCCAGTGTAACATCTGATGGAGACATTTGTTCTGTGGATGAAGCAAAAGGTGGAATTATAAGTTCAAGTCCAAGTTTTTCAGTTTCTTCTTTAATTAAAAATCCTTTGTCTACCATTACCCCATCACCCTTTTGCAGACGGCCACAATCTAGCAGCTGTTTCAACATGTCCAACAGACCACTTCTTGCAGTAATGTCATTATCAGAGGTGCCACCTGTGAACAGCATTGATATAAATGTAAAGGATCCTCTAGGATCAACGCCAGCAAGTCCCTTTAAAGTTGTGCATGATTTGTAGTCACTATAACACTAGCTCTGGGACCGCAGTGCGGAAGGTTTTTCTAGTTTAATTTCAGTTCCGTTTAGGATAATCATTGTTCTTGGAAAATCTTTGCGGAACTGTCTCGGCATCATATCTATTATTGTTGATCGAGATGGCCAAAGTGGAATGGAACCAAAGCGAAAAAACATATAGTTAATCCATTCTCTGAAAATTGCACCAGCATCCTGTGGAGAAAGGTTGAACAAAGTTCCAAGATGGTGAAACTGTACATTTTGCCTAAGTTTCATTAGAACAAGAAGCAGCTGGTCTTCAGTTTTCATTTTCTTCGCACAAGATATTGTTGTTTTCAATTTAAATGGCAGCTCATTATTTTTTGAATTTGGCACAAGAAAGTTTAGAATGCCCAGAAACTGTGTGTAAACAAATCCTGTGTAATATTTGAAATTGTTCTTTATTTTGGATTGTTTTACACTCTTCACAGAAAACAGAGCAGTACTGGTTTTCTGGTCTGGCTTTGTCTTTAACCTAGCATTTTGTCTTGTTAACTCTTCATTTCGTAGAATTTTGTCAGCTATCTGTTTCTGTAGAGCAGTAACTTTGTCAGCTGTCTGTTGCTGCAAAATTGCAACTTGTGTTTTGAGTCCATGATTCTCTGCTGCAAGGGCCAAAAGATCCATTGGGGACACAACTGAAATTATATAGTAAAGTACTGTTGTTGTCAGCTCTGATGTGTGCAGTAATTTATATTTATCGTAATTTTTCACACCAGTAAATAAAGCAAAAATATCAATGAATTAATTTATTTCACAGTCTACATAATGTGTGGATTTGTTAAAGTTAAATGTTCATTATTTTTGTCTTTTTAGCTGCCACTGATAGTGCCAATAAAAGAACCCTCAGGAACCAGTTTGGCCTGTGCCACAGATTGGGAGTTTGCAGCAACACCAAATGTTGGTAACCTGGACATTGTTGGTTACTACCAGGACCACTTTGAGAAAGTTAAATTGACAACAGAATATGCTATTTACTTAGAAATAAATACACGGGAACAGGCTGGGAGTGAATTGTGGAAAAATGAAAGAAAACAAAGGTTGACTGCATCAAACTTTGGGAAAATTATGAACAGAAAAAGTGCAGTCAACCAAAAATGTGTTGATAGCATAATGAATACTAAGTCATTTAGGTCAAAACCCACAGATTACGGGTCAGCTAAAGAGTCGGTTGCCGCAGTAAAATACAGAACACAGACAGGCAATCATGTTCACGAATGTGGACTAATGGTAAATCCATTGTTTCGGTGTATTGCTGCTACTCCAGATTGAAAAGTATGCAGCAGTGGTGTCGCAGGACTGTTAGAAATTAAGTGTCCCTTCTTGTGCAGAGATTTAACATTAAATGAGGCCATGGATAGGGATGAACTGGAGAAGAAAGATTTCAATCTTCATATGGAAAATGGGAATGTTAAGTTAAGAAAGGGCCACAACTACTGGTGGCAAGTGCAAGGCCAGTTGCTCGTGTCTGGAGCGAAATGGTGTGACTTTGTCACATACACAAGGTGTGACTTTTCTGTGTTAAGAGTTCATGCAGACAGGGAGAGCATGGAATCGCTTTTGTCTAAGCTGTTTTGTGTTTACAGCAAATTTGTGAATAAATAAAATAAATACATTACCTGGTTGAAAGTCTGTCTGAGTGGAGATGTCCACAAAATCCATTTGTTGAATGTATACTGTGGTTAGAGTGATGAGTAGAGAAGTTGTCATAGTAAACACTGGAAATGAAATTCATAATTAAAGTCTAAGTGTGTTCAAAAAGTTTCAAATGTGAAATATTATTAATGTAGGATACTGTACTCAAGTCTTACTATTGTTCAGATGTTGACATATTTAATGTATGTAATCATTTCACAGGTAATAATATGCTAATGATGTTAAATTCTATTTATATGTGTTTTCGTTTAAATAATACATTTGAAAGAATAAAATTAAATCTGTAAATGTCTATCTATTTTTTATAACTGTTTGAATAAACATTAAAACAATAAATATACTGTGCTTATTTCTGTCAGTATATTTCTTTTTTTCCTTGGATGAGGTGGTTCTGATTCTGGCCGTCGTTTGGGTGGTCGTCTTACAGGCGTCAATGTATTAAGTTGTGTTTCCAAGGAACTAGCTTATACTGGATCAGGGTACTTCTCTGTTGGTCTGCCCTCGTAAAAACGCTGAAATTGTGAACATACTGAAATAAGATTATTTTCATAATAACAACATCAACATACTCCTTTTTGATCTATTACAGGGAACAAATAAACAGTCTTGTTCCTGATAAACACTTGGTAAATATGTTTTCATACTCGCAAAATGTCATTCTACTTGCATTTAGAAAGTTTAGTTAAATCTATATTGTTCACTGATTTTAAGTGAATTGGTCATAATGTGTTGGTTATAAATATATTTAAAAGAAGCGACTTTTACCAAGAAAGCCTCTATATAACTCCATTTGACAACCGTTCTCCATAAAGTTACTATATTCCCGGACAAACGGTAATTCGTACCGATATGATCAGTGTCAAAAAATTGCTCATGTTTACATGTTGCCAAATATGGGTTTGTTTACATTGAACAAGTGCGTTTAGCGCTTTCCTGTTCGTCGGCTTGGAAATGTTTACATTTCGATACTTTATACAGCACAAACGTCTGACGGTCCTTGATTTAAAAAATACAATAAATAAAAAACAAGATTACAGCCTGATATTCAAAAGACAACAGAAAACGTATACAGTAAATAGTGAAGTTTTATCCTTCGTTTTGGACTTTACTGAGTACCGTGATTTAAAACTTCAGTCGTATTATGCTGAACAAGGTCAGACAGAACTAAAATTTACCTTTGTGCACACGTAGAGTTGATAGTTTCCGTCCACTTTGAGGATATTAAGCTGGTCATGTGGACGACCGCACGCCTTGATCCAACGGCGACATTTGTCCAAGTTTTTTTTTGCTTAGGAAATGGTATGAAATGAACACCGTCCTTCAGTCTGTCAGGATATCTGCTGTTCGAGTTACATGTACCCCACTGGCACCGTTTTACCATATTTACATTCGCAAAATACAATATATTTTCTACACAAGAAAACGATGCTCTGTTATCTTATACAAACAGCTTGTCTAAGGAAAATGGCGGACGTTAGCAGGAACCGTAGCGTTCCGCATAGTAGAACTGATATCGATCGCCAATTGGCTTATCGGCAAGGGCGCGGTCAATTTGACTGACAGGCGGCGTGAAGTCAATTGGTGCGCGACCGAGCCGTTTCAGCATGTTCAACGATTAATCTAGTTCCTCTTCCTTGCCATTGTCAACATCAATTCTACCACTTACTATTGTCTCTTAATATTTAGTAAGACACGCCGAACTGAATGGCAGCCTTGGGATTCGTTTTTTTTTACCCAAAACAAAACATTTTATAAGCTTTTAGGTCAATATTTTCTGAAGTTTCAGTGATATATGTTTGGTATGACCTTTTTCTTTTTTCTTGAAGGAAACAGAAAAGCAACAGAAAAAAGAACACGTCATTCTAACTGGATTTTAATTGATGCCCTAAACATAAGAGCACCTGGATGGTGTCTAAGGAGCCTTCTTGAGTCGATCATACTTCATAATTAGAGATACCAACGCTGACAGGTTAAAACCGTGTATATATGGATAAAATTCATTAGCTATCGTAATAACATGCAATGTTTCACGTATACTAGTATAAGATAATCAAATCGATGCAGTAGAGCTGAGAGAAATTTCTGTCGTTTCGGAAACCCAAGACGGATACGTGTGATGCAGGGATAGTTTTTAATTACATCATTGATAGATTCACGAACATATAGGTATGACCAAAGTATAAGGAAGCAGACTAATTATTTCCCTTTTTTAAAACGATTGTTCTCCGGCACAGAGCCATTATAAAGCTCCTTAGCATAATTACAGAATTGTAAATCGGCCACTACAAAATGTTATTTGGCAAAGATGAAAACAATTGACCTTTCCAGGTCAGGGACGAAGATTTTAAGAAGTATTTCTAACATATCATTTTATAACAACTGACTGTTTGAGGAGATTTTTTTGTACTTATTGTAAACTTTATTCTTTATAAGTCGCCCGTTAAGCAATCGCTAAATTAAATAGTTAGATTTTGGTGATTCTTCTGAGTAGCGAATCGTTAAGATTTTTTAAGCTACACAATACTTGTAGATAGGTATAATTCAAGTGTAATTTAATGAACTATGTAGATGCAGAAGAAGATATAATGGCATTTGTAGAAGGTCATTATAATCTATGAACAAAACTGTCATTTCTAATAGGGCAATGTAGTAGATACGGTAAATATCAACGCCAATACACGAAGCAGACTGTCCCGATCTTTAACCTTTGAAATTTATATAGCATGTTAGAGTTATCAGGCTGTTTTAGAACTTTATAGAAGCATGTCAGAAATCAATGTCTGAGCTGCAGTGAATTTTTGTCGTTTAACTTAAAAAAAACGAAAATTTTTCGACAAGAAAATATGTAACTATGAAAGCATGTATGTTTGTAATTAAGTATGATGTTGTGTTTTCCTCAGTTCACATGTATACATATACACACACAAGCAGTGGTCTACAAGAACGTTTTCTTTCTTTGTCATTTGTTGAAATTTAAAAGTATTTTGGAAGTCCAAGAAACAGCGATGTATTTTGATCTAGGGTTCTTGAATATTTTAAATTAAATGTAAAAAATGAAATGCATCATAAAGGGTAACGTATACGGTATATAATTATTTCTTTAAACCTATTTTGATTTCTTAAAATGTTCACAATTTTATCAAAGTTATTGATATTTTCAGCAAAATTATCACATTTGATCGCATTTATTAGTGCCCGAATTTAAACGTGAAATCGTCTTGTAAAGTAACTTCCTGTATTATAATGGCCACCAATGTCAATACTATTTAAAATTTTATTGCGCAATAATCAGTGAGATAGTTTGTACAATCAGCTCAAAACGTTATGAATGCGTACAGGTATTAAATTTTCAGAACAGAACATATCTTTTATTTCTCCCAGGTACGTTTTATACAACATGAGTGATACAAGAATAATTTTTTGTTTATATACAGTAACTTCCGGTAGTGACAGCTGACTAGATGGTATGTGCATCATTTTAACAATTACATATAGATTTTTTTCAATATCCAAATTAATACTGATTAGATGAACTGTCAAGGTGTGTTTCTGTGTTTGTGGGGGAATTTTACATATCATAATAATTATCTAGTTTCAGAAAGTAATCGTATTTGACATAATTAAAGTTCATGATATAATTATACTAAATTTAAAAGTAGAATTTCATCTATACAATACAAGATATTTTTGATATGATATAAAACTATACATCTACGTAGATTTAAAGATATTTCTAAAAAATTCTTAAAATGCTTCTAATAAAAGAACAGAGAAATTTAAGCACTTTCAAATTTCGATTCGATAAAAGTCTCTCAAAACAATACTCATTATCTAACAAATTTATAAGTCGCGATAACTTTTGCTTTTCAACATTGAAAAACTACATTTAAGAAGATAATGCTGTTCTGAACCGATATGACTCGAGCTACAGAGCCTGCATGTGTTATCGAGGTATGCGGTACCGTTCCAACGGCTAGTCTCGATTGGATGGCGGTGATAACAAGTTCTGTATTTAAATAATGTAATGGTCATTTTTCGGAAGTGTTTTGAAATAATTTTCAAAATTCTAATGACTTCATAAAAGATGCATAAATTTTGCCCTTATTTGATAACTGCAACTGGTTATACCATTGCTGTTTGTATTGGTCCTGCAATATTTTCTTAACCATTTTACGAGTGCTCTTGTTAACAGGCTTTTATTGATGTATCCATATATCAGGTCTACCAACAGTCTCTAGTATCTTCTTTACTTTAGACACCCATTTAAAGGTGTTACCTTGCTGGTTTGCCATATATTTATATATTTTAAAAGAGAGCTTATTTTCGTCTCCTAAGATAAGACGAGACCAGAAAGAAATCATTTTAGCATAAACATTAATAGATAGAGGATATTTGCCAAATTCACCATACAGCCTATATTTTAGTGTGCTCTTACGAGCAAATGAGATACGTCTAAGGAAAATATTTTGGGTTTTTTTCTAACATATCCAGATTTTCATATCCGAAATTTCAGACGCATATGTCAATATTAGTTGAACAGTGTGTTCGAGTAACGTGATTGTTAAATATGGAGGTAAATCAGCATTATTAGTTTTGGTAAAAAGATAATGAAAAGCTTTATTTGCTTGTTGGCTAAGGTACTGTCGAACCTTAAGAAAAGATTCTGAAGCCGAGAAAGTTAGGCCGAGATAATGATTATTGTCCGTTATCTCGAGATAAACAAGAGTAAAACGGAAGCGTGCGACATTTCTTGCACCAAAAATAATAACTTTGTTTTTATTTGCATTACCAGTTAATTTCCATTGCTCGTAGTATTTATGAAAAAGATCCAAGCAATTTTGAAAATCAGCTATGTTATTCGAAACAATCACGGTGTCGTCCGCGTAGAGAAGAACTTAAAGTTTAAGCCAAGTGTCATCGTTGAATATATCGTCAATCTCTATACCGACGGCGCCGTTTGTCTCTAGATAAGACTGGAGATCATTTAGGTATATGAAAATAGAATCGGGCTAAGATTTTAGCCCTGTCTTATGCCAATTTCGAATGTAAAAAAATCAGATACATTTCCGTTGTGCTTCATTTTTCGTCAGTTTACTCCAGAGAGCGTAGCGCCAAATTTTATCAAAGCATTGACTTAAGTCCACAAACGCCACGGATAGCTCTTGTTTTCGTTTTTTCATTATTTCTTTTAAGGCGTGTAGTGTAAATATATGATCTGAACAAGAATAAGAAGATCTAAAACCGGCTTGGTTCGGTCGGAGCAATCCTGTTTCTTCTACGTATTTTGTTAATCGAAGATTTAAAACCGCGGTAAATAATTTTCCCAAATATGATAAAATTGTTACTGGCCTATAAGACCTAGGGTCGAGTGCATTGCCCTTATTTTTGAAAATTGGTATAATGTAACCTGTGAGCCATTTCTCTGGGATCTCTCCTCTATCTAGTATGGAATTGAAGAGTTTAATATATACCGGCAGAAGTATTTATTTCATACTTTTGATATATCCATTTAAAATATTATCTGGGCTACTTGCTTTACTATTTTTAATTTATTTATGCATTTTAAGATTTCATCCCCGGAGATAGGTGCATCTAAAAATTGGTTTGAGTTATTTAAAAAATTTCGTGTTAAGAAAAAATCATCTTCATTATTCCTATGTGGGTTTGTATTTATATTTTAAAGAGCTCTGAAAAATTCATTTATAGACGGAGAATTATCTACCTTTGATTTTGGCTTTAATTTACTGAGAAATTTCCAATACTGTTCTGGTTTTTGCTGGTGCATTTTTCTTAACTTTTGAGCATGACCATGTTATGCTGTTTTATGTAATAGGTTATGGTACGCTTATATTCCTTGCTAGCATTTTTAAGACGTAATTTGTTATCATTATAGACAGTTCCAGAAATTAGTACCTACCTGATTAACTCCCTTGCGTCCGCCATTAAGGGACTGCCCAGATTGAAGCAGTTATATAATGTGGAGCTTAGAAAAAGTGCCATTTTTATTGCTGTGATGTGATTTTTATGTTGTATATTAGAGAAACAGATACATATAAACCACATGAAACATTTATTGTCAGTAAAGATCTATCCCAAGGTCTTTTAACTGAAAAAAGTATTTGTAAACGATTTTTTGCTGACATCTCAAGCTATTGAACTGTTTTTTATTGTGATATTCTCCTGAAGATTAATTCTGTTTATTTAATCAAAATTTCACCAAAAATTTGCTTTTAAAAAGTAAATGTATCTATCTTAAAAAAATCTGACCAAAAGGGTACAGTTATATAGGTGTCATAATAATTTTGTTTTCCGTATTACAATAATGTTGAAAATAAGAAGAAGGAAAGCAAACGTATTATTGTAAGATCAGTATCTTACAAACGTGTGGCATGCAGCTATTACTTTCTTTCTGCATACACAAACTCACATGTTGTACATATCAATACCTTGCAAAAACGGATTTCCCAAATGCAAGAAAGAAAGAATAGAAAAAAGGTCTATGGCAACAGATGCTAAATTTCATACGGTCTTGAAAATCCTGCTTATGAGGAAGAATATGTATTCTTTAATTTGATATAACAATTAGGAAAAAATTAACCCCATGTTTTATAGCCTTTAGGCATTTTCTCAAGGGCAAATTTCATTATTACAGTGTTTTACTGTGACTGATCAAGTAAGACTGACAATGACAATTAACGGTGACTTATCAAAACAAAGACAGTATGTCGACCCCATATTACGTAACCACATTCCTTCACCATAGGACACCGCGAAAGACAAAAGATCATAAACTTAAGCAAATGAAAACATAAACAGGAAAACTTGGGCAGGAAGTTTCTAAATTACGGAGAGAGATCAAACGACAATTAGGCACAGGTGGGGTTAAATTAGATGAGACATCCAGCAGTGACTTTCAAAGTTTGATGGAGTCGTCAAATAATGAAGTGTTAAATAGCTATGATGAACAATGTTACCAACGACTGATCTGGGAAGAACAGTTAAAGTACGCAAAGCTTCATGACAAGAGGGGCATAGAATGGCATCCAATGGTGCATCTTTTTAAAAAGCAAGTCGTCTACAACATATGATGCACTTCGAAATTCAGGCTTAATGCGACTGCCATCAAAACGTACATTATTTGACTACACATCTGTAGTGACCAAAGGGACTGGGTTTCATCCTGATATTGTCAGTCATTTTGTTAAAGAAACGGAACATTTAAAGGATCATCAGAGAATTGTGGGTATTCTACAGGATGAAATAAATATTAAAAGTGACTTGGTGTATGATAAACAGACTGGTCAGTTGATTGGATTTGTTGACTTGGGCAGCATTAACAATGATTTACTGAATCTGAACGCAAAGAGTGAATCTTCGCCACTGGCAAACTATGTCCTAGTTTTGGTGTTTCGACAAATTTGAAATATCCCTTAGCACATTTTGCTACCAACGGTGTGACATCAGATCAGCTGTTTTTCATTTTATGGCAAGCGGTGGAAATTCTTGAAGTAGATATTGAACTTGATGTGATGTTCATAACTAGTGATGGAGCATCACCTAACCGTAGGTTTATTCGGCTTCACAGAGGGAACTTCACAGATGAGGACGGTGTAGTGTATAAAGCTAATAATGTTTTTGCTGCCAGTCCACGTTACATTTACTTTGTCAGTGCTCCAACACATCTAATCAGAACTGCAAGAAATTGCTTTTCTAATTCATATTCACACAACAAGACCAGAAAATATGGAAAGATGGATATGATCTATCCTGGATGCACATTGTAGATCTTTAAAAAGACCACTGCTCTGGTATTTACCGTCTTTGTAATAAGTTAACACGACAGCATATAGATATAACATCCTTTGGATCAATGAAGGTTAAATTGGCCGCTCAAGTCCTATCCTCTACAATCGCTAATGCCTTGGAGATGCAATATGATCAAAGGGTACTTGAAACAGTCAGATTTATCAGGCATATGGACAAGTTTTTGACTGTTTAAATAGTAGAAATCTGCATGAGTCGGCCAGAAAAAGAAATGAAAACATCAAGGAATACAGAAGTACTAATGATCCTCGCCTGGATTATTTGATGTATGTCTTTCTTTGATATTTTTCTGATTGGAGAGACACTGTATATCACCGACCGGGTCATTTCACTCAGAAAGAGACAAATGCTATGCAGATAAGCTACCAAACATTAGAAGACTTACAGATAACAGTAAAGTCTTGTATCAGTCTAGTGAGGTACTGCCTGTTAATGGGAATGGACTTTGTCTTGACAGAAAAGTTCAATCAAGACCCAATAGAACAGCATTTTGGTGTGCACAGGACCAGCCAGGCTTGCAACGCAAACCCAAATGTTAAACAATTTCACAATGCAGTGGTGAAAATTAGAACTGTTGGGGGACAAGCAATTGCCCCTTTCAGGGGAAACACAAGAAGACGTTTGCAGCTGGAGCCAGTAAACAACACCCCTCTTGAAAAAGGTAAAAGAAAACAGTGATTCAGTGCAAAATTAGAGTGGGGTGGATATTGATGGAATATGTGTTTGTAAGAACTGTTGCAAATGTGGTTTACAGTTACATGTATGTGTAGTAAAAGTTATGGAAGTGTCCGCCAGTCCATGTATAGATGCTTGAACTTGACATAAAAAAACAGAAGAGATAATATGTACATAAAATGTATACATGTATCGATGTTAAGAATTGTTTGTTCTTTAATTTTATCTTGGTATAATTAATTGAAAATATAGGTTTTACTTGGTGTGTATAAAGACTGTGATTCCTTGTTAAATGTACTGTACTGTAAATTCTGTATGACTAGAAATTTCATTTAAGAGCAGTTTCCAGTATAAGAGCATAGATCTTCAATAAAACATAAAGAGAACTAAAATAACATTTAAAAACATCTGTTATGCTCCTACTCACCTTGAAAAAACATAAACATAGTGTACCATAGCTGGACTCAAGATTAAGGCTAGTGAGCTGAGAGACATCAGCTTTTGACGTTTGGGCTGCGGGGCATATGAATTTATAGGCAGACATCATAAAAATAAGATTTTTTAAATTTGGAGAAATTCTGTTACAAGAAAATACTGAATGCAAGTTACTTGGTTTATTTAAATGATTAAGTATTTTAAAAAGAAGGTTAAAATTATAAAAGGATGAAACACATTAAAATAATGATTTATCTTTAATGATAGTTGACCATTCAGCAGTCTGTTACAATGCATTTACAAGTAAAAGTTTTACCAAGTTTTACAACAAACATCTTAGGCTAATCTAAAATCAACCAAGATAAATGGTGAAACATCTACAGCAACATCATTTCTGTAAGACTGTGTGCCAGATGTAGTATTCCTATTTCAACAAGTGTCATTTGACTTATCTTTCAACGCCTGTCGGAAGGATTTTGAGGATTCATTGTTTTCCATTAGCTTTGTTTTCTGATATCTTGCAGCAGAGTACCCCCTGATATTTTAGAAAATGGACACGCATTGTTCAATTACAAAACCAGCAAATTTTCCATCAACATTTTTTTCACTATAAAACTTCACCATCTGATCTTCCATCACAGTTTCTTTTAGTGCCACATAGGAATCACTGTTTATGTTCTTCTCATCAATGTTCTTACGTATGCACAATTCGCACTCTCAAATGAATAAGAAGAAATTATCACTTGGCTTTTTAAGACCACCTCTGTTAAGAGCGTCAGTCCATTCAGCATACTTGCTGACAAATGTTTTTTCCGAGTCGCTTTCTTTTTGTAGCATGTTGGATATACTTTCATAAAATTCATCTTTAGTTTTCAGTTTGTTCTCCAGTGTCTTAATAATGTAACCACATATGTAAAAAAGGACTGACCGGTCTGCACTGGTTAAACAGTCTGCATTCACTTTGATTACATTTGCATACACTTTAGCTCTGCTTCTTATCAGATCTTCAATGAGCTGTCTATTAATAATGGCAACAAATTGCCGCACTGGCAGGCCCTCTGTGCTCTCAATTTTTCTTATTGTTTTTGTAACGTATGAAATTGTGACTTCATCATACATTAGTTCATAGAACTTACTAAGCAATGCTTCATGAGTGTTCTGATCAGCTTCAGCAGCAGTACTGGCTATAAGAATGATACCACCACCATGAACAGATGCTTTAATGTTTCGATATTTGCTTTCCTTGACATTCTTCAATGTCTGCAGCATAGTGTCTCGAAAGATTTCCCGGAATAGTGAATGTTCTAGCTGAAGTGGGTTCTTTTCCTCTGTTTTCTGTGAATCTTTCCGAAATCTAGAAACTGTAAAAGGAAAACAGGATGTCACTGCTATTTTTATAGATTGCCAAGAAACCATTAATATGTTCTTTGTTAAACCTATTTGCAAAATGATTTGTTCATATTTCAACTTTCAGCAAACTTAAATTTGTCGATCTGCATATGAACATGTACTTGTTTGGTCGAAGTATAAAACAAATCCAACCATATATACTAAAGTTATGGACAATTTTAGCAAAAATTTAATAATTTGACCTTGAAGGTGAAGGTCATTTATGAGTCAAGGTCAGGTTGAGTCTGGTTCCCTTGAAGATCTTGTCCAAGGGGTTGTTGTGTCCAAGTATGAAGACAATCCACCTATTAACTAGAACTATCGCTGAATGCGATTCATACCCCCACCAATGTCCTTGACAGAAGACGACTTGGAAAAGTGGTTAAGGGAATAACTTTAGTGGCACAAATACATATACATAAAAAGAAATTATCTCTGGTGAAAAAAACAAATTGTACAGGTAATAGTATAAATATATATTGTCAAATCATGTTCGAAACAGTTACAAATAACCTTTCATTTTCCCAATGTACTAAAACAAACAAAAGCAGTGAAGTTAAGAAAATAGCATAATTATGTCAAAATGTAATTAAGAGTGGAAAAACTTTGCATACTGAGCTTACTTGTTCTAGTTTTAGAAATATTCAAGTACATGTTAAAATTTCAGAACATTTTCTAACTCAATTTTTGACGTTCAAGTGTGGCCTTGACCTTAAGCTGGCACAAGGGTAAGATGGGTTCTGCACTTTGTTTTCAAATTCAAATACTATTTCATTTTATTTGATATGTGGAATTTCAACCTGCATGAAAACTTTATAATGATTTGTTCATATTTCAACTTGCATGCAACACATTATTGATAAATCTGCATGATTCATTATGAAATCATCAGTAAAAAAATCAAGCATAAATTCGCAGTTTTTTAGAAGTCCATGTTGAAAGTCAGCTGTTTGATCGTTGAATATTCTGTATTTACACACCTTTACTTAGATATAATATTGTACAGTTGATTGTCAATTTGTTACATTCAAGCGCTAGACAAACAAACAATGTAAGTTTCTGCTCATTTCAAACATATTATTTATTCTAATTAATTCTTATAGATACATGTATCTATTATCTATGACTCTTTTTGCATCTGTTTTATGAAATATATATTTGCAAATGTTAGACAGTAAATACGATGTATTCTGTTCTGGGGTTGTTCTTTTTTAAGCTTAAAATCTGTAGCTGCATTTACGGGATACCTAGTACAGTGTTCACTGAAAGAAACCTTTGACAGTGTGCTGCCCGTGCTTTGAACGCATATGTCCTCTTATTCCTGACACAGAATTATAACTTTTTTCACACATATCACATGAATATAATTTGGCTTTCTTAGTAGCGGTTGCCTTGTTTTTAACATCAAAATCGTCATCCGAAAATTCTACTTCACTAGCAGTAAATTCACCCAGTAATTGTGCCAAATCTAGGTCGTCGAAATTTACAAATTCGTTTTTGCCATAAGCCATCATGAATGTTAAGCTAGTTACATGAAGACTGAATGATTCTAACTTTTAAAGAAGTATGGTTCTTTATTTTGACGGTGTGTAATTGAGACTTGGTCCGTTAAGTAAATTACTTTTTATCTAATGAGTTGATTACTTACAGTTTGGCATGTAAATAAGGTATAAATACTGTCTTTAGGTCCATAACAAATTAAAAGATTTTTGTGTGTTTTTCACACTGACCCTTTCATCTTAAATAATTGAAAAAGACTGTGCTGATCAAAAACCAATAATTTACAAAACTTACTTAATATTTTAATAGGTTGTAAACGATCTGTTTTTCACTGATGTCTTGGAACAAAAAGATTTTTTTTTCATTTTTGATGGTACAAATTCCATTAATTTGTCATAGTTCTACAACAATTAGTTTTAAACAGACGAAAAATAAATTTTGACGCATCTAACAAATGTTCGACTTCGTTAGAAACTCACTCGCTCATGCCGATATTTCCGATAACGGACCGTGTTTTGGAACGTGAAATGGCCGTAAGCCTTATCGGTACCGAATACCGACCATTATACATTCCTTCTAATCGGACGACAAGTTAAATTGATAAGAACGCTTACATTATCAGTAGTTGCTAGTCCCGTTATATTAGGTCCCAGGTGAAAACAATGTGCGGTTACAATTAGATAATCTATTACTGATTTTCCTCTGAAGGTAAAATTTCCATCGAGATCCGATCCGTAACGACCATTTACTAGAAATAAATTGTTCTTTCTACAAAATTAATATAAATTAACATAATGCCGTTTGTATTAGTTTTCTTGTCCTTGGATTTTCTATTAAGTCTTACTGAATACTTCTCAAGTATAGAAAAATTAATCAAGTTGGGATACAGATTCATCATCAATATCAAAAAGGTCATTTAGGAAGGGGTCAGACGGTACGTGGTCCGCAAGCTCTGCAACCCTGGCATTTACATCGCCAGCTAACATAACGTTTTTGTGTAAGCTGCATATATTGATAATTTCGTTTTCAAAAATGTTAATCTCAAAATCATTTAGAAAACGAGAGTTTTCAGGAGGCAAATATATAACCCCAAGAATGATATCTTCAGAAGACCTAAATAACTGTTTATCAATTGTAACCCAAAAATATAGTCTGTATCACTCTGTAGAACATTTACATATTTCGCAAAGGACTCTTTTACGTTTAAACCTACACCACCGCTTTTCCGTTTACAGCTTTGGGAACGATGTTTAGCAAACAAATACGTAGTTGTCAATGTCAACAAGATCTGTTTCATCCAAGTGCGTTTCAACAACACAGAAAAATCAAAATTATTCACAAATTCAATGAAGTCAGGAAATTCTATACGTTTCTTTAAACCATTTACGTTTAGTGAGCAAAATTTCACCTTTCCAGAATCACGAGAGGAAAAATTCCCCCGTTTGTCCTACCCTCAACCACTTGAACCCTGACTGTCACACGTACGTGAGAATTGTTCTTTAGAAGCTCTGTTATCGTCTGTTAGAGTAGCTGTAGTTTGGTACGTATTACGGTCTGGGGTAGCTCGACGCCGGTCCCGGTTAGGAGACCTAGAAAGCCCTCTACGTGACGTAGAGAGCGTGACCTGACTTAATTGTGTTCCCACTGATTCCATTGGTTGAGTTGTTGTGATCAACCGCGCGTTGTCATTAGTAGCGACCACGTGATTATTTAAAACGTCAGATGAATGGGCACGGGTGTTACTATGAACAGCTGATACAGGTGTGTAATTGAGAATCTCGTCCCAGTCTGGAAATCGGTCAGTTATGACTTCATCATCGCGAATTATTTTAGCCGGATACGCCATAATAGTTTTACTGTTCGGGTTTTTCCTTTTTAAATTTTCACTACATAAAATATATCCCATCACGCGTTTATCACTCCTACTAATATAACAAAACATTATATGTATGAGCTTATGAACACAAGCATTTCTTTACCAACAAATCAATTAAATAAAAACATTCGCATTCACCATGGAAGCTTAGGTTACTCTTTGTTACGAAAAACACTACAAATCGCTTTGAAACAAATCGACGTGTTGCCTTTTCTTATCGTTATCTACACAATCAGGTAAATTTCCGACTCAACCTTCGTAAACAATACACAAAGCAATTTGTAAAGAAGAAAGTGCAGTTTGATGTTGCTTTTATTTGTTAAGTAACATAAATCAAGAATAAAAGTGTAACAGAATAAAATATGAGAGACAGACAAAATTCTAAGGAGATATAAATAAAAGAATAAAAATAATAATAATGCATTTTATTGTAAAAAACTGAAGGAAACAGACAACAAATAAATACAATAGATTTCAAACAAACGCAAGTAAGAACTAAAAAGATCAATACTTTAATACTTTTCCTCTTCACCACTATAATTTAACTTTCAACCATGTTTTTTTAAATCTAAATATCAGATCTACCTTTATATGAGCACGGTCAGATACCATGAAAGGTGAAGTTGTCGCGTTTTGCTCATATCACCGACATATATTGCATAATGTTAACTGTTACACAGATCATTTCAGCTTCGTAAACTAAAGACTATATGATCATCACCTGTTTTATAAAGATAAACACAAGTTACATGTTTATAACTGATATAACACCATAGACCGTCTAAGTCACGCTGAATAACCTAAGTTAGTTTTAATAGCTCTATAAAAAAAGTTATCAATTGACAATCATTCGAACTGTAAGACTGCGTCTCAGTGAAAACGTATTACATAATTCTCATCATCTGTTAAGGTAATCGATATCTTCAAAAATATAAATCATTGTACTTTTAGGAGCAAAAAGAAAATAGTCTCTCCCTACTGTCCTATTGTCTAATTTACCTTACTGTTGTTCTGACTCTTTTTGAATTGCGCCTGTCGCGGTGTCAAGCTGACTCGATTAACCTGTTTAACTGAACAGGCAGACATTTAAGTACAGAAGCGTAAAGGTCAGTGACCAGAGAATAATCACTCTAATCCAACTTCATCCAAGCTTCTGACAGTCTCATACATTTTTCTAGCGGTTTCTACTTCATACGGATATTCACAATCAATTCCGAATTAATTCTAGATCCCGTGTTAATCTGTTAGTTCTTGTTTGGTGCTTAATATAAACACTGTCCTTTGTTTATTTCAAAGTATAATCTACATTGGCACATTATCATTTCTTTCTATTCCGACAGTTCAATACTGCAAAACAAGAATGTATAGTTTGCAGAGACTTATTTGTTATCCTTAAAAGCGCTTCCTCTTATATTTATTGCATCTATAAATTAGTCTTGGAAACTTGTTGACGATGCAATACATCTTCATTAACCCCCTTTCATCGGGTATGGAATTTCATTCTTGTTCTAGGGATTTACAAAATACGTTTCCATTGCACAACTATCGAACTGATCCTTTTCCCGCCAGCAATATTCAGTATTTATTTCTATAAGCTTCAAATATGTTTTGCACGTTTGCCTATCGTTTGAGCTTTTAGATGTCATATACGTTTTTCATATCCCGTGGCTTTGTATGATATTTTTCTGAACATAAAACGGTACGAGTTGTGTGATCTGTTTTTACACGTGAGTGAAAATAAAGGAACAATTTACCTAGGAAAATCATAGGGGCTACGATCTGGGTTACTTCGTTTGACCTGTTGAACGAATTGATCCGTGTGACAATGTTTTGGTAATTATATGCAACTAATCGGTGGGAGATTTCTGAAGGTATTCGCATCTAATTGACTTAACCAGACGAGTTCTATGAAATCATGAAAACTGAGAGCAACTCAGAAGACGCTCAGTATAAGAAGTTCATCATAAGTTAGGGGTTCAGTAGGTCTTTCGTTAGACTGGGTTAGAGCAATCATTTCATTAAGATTTTGTTGTTATTGAAGGACGCTCAATATACTAGTCAACGTATGGCTAAATTTCAAAAGCTCTATCTTTTAAAATGAATTGTTAATATCGGATGACGCTCTGTGTCTGGAGGTTCATCGTTATACTGGGGCTGAGAAGTCATTTTATCAAGATGAATTATTGATATCGGAGGACGCTTAGTCCAAGAAAGGTCATCCATCATAAGGTGGGGGATCAGAAGTACATTCGTTAAGATGATTTGTTGATATAGTAGGACAGTCAGTATAAGGAAGTTCATCGTATTGCGGGAGTTGAGAATTTATTTCATTCAAATGAATTGTTGTTATCATAGGGTGCTCAGTATAAGGAAGTTCGTTATAAGATGGGGGTTCAGAAGACCTTTCGCTGAGAGGAATTGTTGTTATCGTAGGGTGCTCAGTATAAGAAAGTTCGTTATAAGATGGGGGTTCAGAAGACCTTTCGCTGAGAGGAATTGTTGATATTGTTTGTTCATTTTGATTGCAATTGTTATCAGTCTCATTGCGTGCCGTTAATACATAGCAGCAATTACATTTGGAAAAAAAAGCTGAAATGACACAGACAAATATAAGGAAGTTGCTAACTACCAGTATACCGTTCTCACGGATCGTAAAGTACACTATATTTAAAAAAAACAGAAGCCCGTAAAATGGTATCGAAATCGCTACCAATACAGCTTGTAGTGTCACCTGAAAAAAAAGCAAAAAAAAATAACTAGATGAAGACAACCAAAGTATGAAAAAGAAATATTTTGCAAATGAAAATTTAAACTTCCACAATGTGCTGAAATGCTATCATTTCACTTAGGTTAAACTAAATATAACGAAATAACAATAATTGTCATGCAAAGTTTCAAAACAATACTGCAATAGTAAAAAACATCCGTTTAAAAACGTTTATGTCAAAGTAACTGTCGCCTCAATTGTTTACAGTGAATATGGCGTATTATAATGACAAATATAACGTTGACGTTATTTGCTCTAAATTTGCCCATCAATCCTTAATACAACATCAATTGCGCGCCTATCCAGTTTTTATTCTGACTCAAACCAATACAAACACGTCTGCGATGTCGACAGGGGGTCTTCGAGGTCACTGAAGTGACTGCCTTTCAGCAGCAAGTTCAACTGTGGGAACAATTCAGTTAAAGGGTACCACGTCCACCAAAAATGGCGAATATTTTAGTTAAATTGAAGCTGTTCTTATTATGCCGAAATGTAATCCTTATTAACAATAATATCATAACGGTAAGCTACTGGTGTCTTCGTTGTAAGTTCTTTTGCGAGGTAAAGTTAAACGATATCAGGTTAATGTATGTTTTAAGTACTAGTAGGTATTTTGTTTCTGATATTTTTGTGTTATACAAATGGCAATTTTTATGGTCGTATTATAAGAAGTTTTAAGAGAATTCTCTACCCCTCAGTTATGATAAATTGCTGTTTGCGGACTCCTTCGGCAATTGCATGCACCTGAATTACTTGATGGATATCGACGAAGAAGACCAATATTTCTCCATGGACCGTGAGCACACGGTGCATATTTTTGTGGCAGAGAATTATTTGTTTTACACTATCTTATATGGAAGAAAAATAGTAAAAAACAGCCAGGTAGAATTGGTGGAAATAATTCTGTATTCATTTGTTACCATCTCGTTTGAACCTTGCTAAAAATCACTTTGATTTTTTTTTTTTTTTTAAATTTCGTTTAAGTTGAGACCGCATCATTTTTGCTGCATAAAAGCGATTTTTTATGTTTCATGGAAGAAATAGAGTCCGAAATAAGTATTTGTCCTCGAAAGTTTAGCTGGTTCAAACGTGTGTATTGGTATACAGAACTTGTTTCGATATAATCTATTATCTAAGCGAACTGCGTATTCTGCAAGAAGAAAGGGTCCTTACCAGAGAGGAAACACGACCACTTTGATTTCTAATGAACCGAGAACTACGTGTTGCTATGATGAAATCTGTTACACTCAGCACTAATAACTGAAACAGTTGAAACAACATCTATTTGAATTTTCAAAAGACGCCACAATTTAACACATATATATGGTTGTGCGTGTGCAAGGAAAAGCACATACATTCTCGAACGTACGCACAGAATATGAGTTGATCCCCGGAAAATGATCGACCACGGGTTACATTTTAAACTACTGTCGCTTGCAAAACTGATTAGAGTTTACACTGTTAGGTAAAGAACGAGACTCGTCAGTACACCTGTCAAAAATCAATTCAAGCGCCGCCCAATGTATTTCTTTCAAACTCCGCCTTTTACCTGTCAGTAGTGCCATTCTACTGTCATTCTGTGTACAAAATGGAAAAGCGATTAGGAAAAAATATTGAAATATTTCCGGTAGCAACTTTGGCGCCGCCCAGACACATTTTTCTGGCTGCGGATAGACTGAACGACGTAGTTTTATTGACAGATATACCTGAGAAAACTGCTTCACTGTGATTAGATGATCAGTAAAGTGACAGTTTAAGCTACTGAAATAAACATCGTAACGTTACTTTTTACCGCGTTCCGAATACATGAAGCTCTAATCAGTTTTGCAAGCGATAGTATTTATATTCGTAGCACTGCACGATGATGAACGAATCCGATTAAAATGTACTGCTATATCATGTAAAATCCCAATATTATTTTTTTTGAATATTGAGTGGAAGCCAATTTCCCTTATAGTTAGATGGCATTTTTATTATCAGTTTGATTATGTTAAATAAAAGAAAGTAGACATAGATTTTTGGGTCAAAGAATATATAATGTCAAAGATGGAAGAAAGAACTTGTGTCACCTCACTTGTTATTTTGAAACAACTTCTTTTTTATGAAACAGCAATTATTAAAAAATGGTATATTTTGACGAATCTAAGACCATCAAGAAGAAGAGGTCATTTGACCATTCTGTTCTATTCAAAGAAAATGGGGTATATTGCTTTTCTCATGTCTATCGATACGTCGGTCCATCGGTGGACCAAGTGATTTCCGATCAATAACCTAAAAACGCATAGAAACAGAGATATGATACTTGGTATGTAAGATGGGCGTCTTGTGAAAATAAAAAATAGTTTTGGGTCACCGGATACTGCAATTTGAATACAATGACAATTGGTAATGACAATTGGTAATGACCGCTATTGCTTTTCAGGTCAATAGTTCTGAAATCACTGCAACAGTTACATTGCACAGTAAATCACTTTCAAATTAATATCTGGAAAATGATCGGGCCTATACTTCTCAGACTTGACAGGCAAGTTTGCCATGACCAGTAGATGACCGCTTTCCATTTAAGGATCACTGGAAAATCTATTATCTGACTTGGTTACGGTTTCGGAGTTTTTTTTCCATTTTAAGCATTTGCAACCCTTATTTTCATTGAATTTAAAAGAGGTCTCTAAAAGTAATTTTTCTGTGAAATGTAAAAGAAATTGCGGCTTAGGAGACTTAGGAGAAGCTTGATTTGTTTCTATTTAAAGCTTTTGCAGACCATATATGCAATGCCATTTGAGCACATTTGATGAAGGTCAGTACAGAAAAAAATAATATTTAGTATTTGGAGAATGATCGGGCCTATACTTCTCAGACTTGACAGGCAAGTTTGCCATGGCCAGTAGATGACCGCCTTTCTTTTAAGAATCACTGGAAAATTTATTATCTGAATTGGTGACAATTAATTTGCAGCGGAACGAAACCGTTTCAGCAATTTTGAATTATCTAATGAATATTTCTGTAAAGTTTAGTGACATTGGAGGAACTGCCATTTGAATTTAATTCTATCTTAAGTTTATGCAGCATAGCATAACCATTTTAGTAATTTTAGAAATGGGCAATATATGAACATTTCAGCATGGCTTTGTTGTTTGTGAGAAGATTGTCATCTGAAGCCAAAAGATACTTTTGTAGCTCTAACGGCCGTTTTGTGCAACGGAGAGCAGAGTTTTAGAAGGATAAATAAGCATCATTTCTGTGTAATGTGGTTAAAAAAGATCTTGCCGTTTCGTAGTTTTTTTTCTCTATTTTCAGCATTTGCAGACCTAATGTTAAACAGAAAATTTTAAAACAGGACAATTTTAAAGAAAAATGTACAAATTGCTAAATGGCTCGTTAAGTTATGTCAATTAAAGCCAAAAGTTGACAAAAATCTTGTTCAAGCTTATAGCCCCAGCGGCCACTTTGTGAAACGGAGGGAATGTAACCATTTCAGCAAATTTAATAGAGGTCTCCTCTAAAAGCAAACTTTCTGTAAAATGTAAGAGAAATTGTGACTTAGGAGGCTTAGGAGATGTTTGTTTTATTACTATTTAAAGCCTTGCAGCCCTTATGTGCCAGGAGCGGAACTGTTGAGCAAATTTGAAGGACAGTACAAAAAATAGTTCTGTAAAGAAAGATTAAAAATGGCATTATGGTTACTGAGGCCATATCAATTTAAGCCGAATGCTGACAATAATTTATTTTTATCTCTGACGGCTATTAATTGCAACCATTTGAGCAAAATAAAAAAGGGCCACATTTAATTTAATGATATTTATTTGGAATTTGTGCGAAATGAACTTACGGTTTAGCGGAGAAGTCGTTGGAGTTTTTTTCTACTAATTTTATCTCTAGCAAATATGAGTAATTTTAAAACAGGACAATATAAGGAATATTTTTGCAAAGGTTAGTTGAAGATGGCCAGGCAGTTTTTCAGAAGATTTCATTTGAAATCAAATATTTTGACAAAGCACGACTCACGAAGCACTACAGACACATGGTAATCTCAATTGCTCAACTTGAGCACAATGTGCTCAGGTGAGCTTATGAAAGAGCTTTTGTTTAATCTATTATTGACAGGTAAAAGTATAAAAGCTGTTCCAACCTTCCCATCTTTAGAAAACATTTTACTCCACCAGTGAAACAAAAAAACAAATCGGACGATCGGTAGAATGAACAAGAATTAGCATTTCTAAATCAACTATAACTCTAAGTTATAAGTACTCTACTGAATAAATGGGGGACAAAGTCGTACGGGAAAGGAGCTGAACATAATTGGAAGTAAAATAGTGCATGTATAAAAAGGTTCAGTTTTCAACATATGCGTTTTACTTACCTTTGCAACAAGTACAAAGACACTGCCGTAATAAAACCAGTCTTTTCCAAGAAATGGTTCAGAAGTAACGAGAATGTAGATGCCAAAAATAAGCATGCCTATGCAACAAGCTCCATGGATGACGGCGAAAAACTTATAACGGCCGGCGCGTAGACTTACCAGTCTTCTGTCTGAAAAAGGTTAGAAATAGAGATTTTCTTAATTTGACAAACATTATATGAATGTTTTTTCTTTGTTTTGTTTTGTTGTTTTTTTCCTAAAGGAACAACAATGCTGACATGCCCTAAAATTTGGACATCCTAATTTATTGAAAAAAGATATGGAAAAGTGAATGATGCTGAATTAAACATTGCCAGAGTTCAATGTGTATGTCAAAAAGAATTAAGTACAAAAGGTAAATAGGGTTATCGTTCTGCATAAATAGTATTCTATACGTAGAGCATTATCAACTGTTAATTGTAGCGCTATTTTTCTTTCGTGTTGGTCAAAACTATCCCTTTCCTTTCATTTGCCATCATCATTTCCATTCACACTATACAGAATTTTCATGACTATAGTGTCTTTAGTGTCAAAGGAAGAGTATTTTTCAAGGAATTCAACCAACTTTAACTAGTTAAAACAACTCACACAATCTTTTTTAAAGAAGTGTGTGCATTTGTTTATGTTTTATAATTCTACAAAACCTTTCAACATATAACAAGCTTTCTCTTTTTTATAAATGGCATTTTTTCTGTTACGGACAGGCTGTTGTAAGACAAGAGCCTGTCAAGTAAAGCCGTAAGTTCAGTTCAATTTATGTAATCAAAATGCGGTACAAAAATCACATAGAATAGGCACAGTGCACCAATCCATTTACAGTTTGACCATGATAAGGCTGAATATGTACATGCTTCGATTCTTCTTGTTTTGTTTTTAATCTCTGAGAAATGCGCTAGAAAATGTAACATAATGACTAAGTGTTCTGTATTTTTTAAGGCTATTCATGAATAAACAGGTGTAGGTTTGAATTCCGCATGAACCGGTCAATTTCTAACGCATTGTTATTCCGTGTTACGTTCTGGTGATAAAAGGTTCTGGTTCGTCCAGGAAAGCCTATAATGAATTCTGATGTAAGTTTCAATTCTTTGATTATAGATAATGACTTACCGCAAAAAGTGTGTAATACATATTAATGCGGACTCGCTTTAGTTCGTATTAATTAACTTCCGATGATTTCGACATAAAATCGATTACAACGTTGACTTTTCATGATTTTCATGTCACCTTCGTAAAATTAAAGCTTGATATTGGTAGACTTTCATGGAGCTTTATTTATTCTATGTTGAATAAGACAATTGCATTGAAAAAATATTATTTTAAGGCATTTAAGTTTCATAAATCACCTACGCATTACTCATGTTTTTTATTCAATGGGCCAAGCTGGAAATAACCTTTCAGCTTAATGGGCTTTCCATAGGTACATAGTACAATTTAGTTATTTTATAATAATAAAAGTGTGCTCTTCTTATTAGATTTTACATGATATTATACATGATATGATTCATTTTTATTAAGTATGTGATATTGTTTTGAATGCGATATGTCCCTAAAGAACAGACCATACAATAACAATACTCAAGAAAACATTCTAATTTTTTAGGGTTTTTTTTAGATTAAGTATGAAGTCATAATGTTCAATAACAGAAAAAAAAGGTTTTAGACAGAGATGTTTCTGCAATTCTTGATGCTAATGCGTTGTTATTATTAATCATTTAAACACATTCATATAATTATTTGATATATTGTTTGGTATTGTCAAGGCAAAGTCATCTTGAATAATAGGTTACCTTGACTAAACTGGATGGACATTACGTTAACTATATGGCCGGTATGTGATATAACGTATGCCAGTGATTAAACACATGTTCCCTTTGTGTAATATTGATTTTCTGAATGTAAAAGAAACATACGAAATGTTGTTTTTGTACAAGTACATAAGAAAACCTAACACTCAAGAGAATTTTTACGGAATTAGGGAATACGTACGTTACTGATCATGCTGAATATAAGGAAGTCCTTGTGATTCTCAACCTTTTCCCATTGTATAAACAAGCATACAATGTTTCAATCAACTTTAACAGAGTACTTCAGAGTAATGGCATCAAAGGGCTATATGAGCTAAGAGAGATCTCTATTCATTTAACTAGCAACTGACATACATCATTCACGTATGATCACTTAATTACAGCGAACCAAAGTTACAGCTAAAACCACCAAACCATTGTGGATATAGGGCTACGGTGGACATACAATCTGCATTCTTAAAATAATGGGCTATAACTCAGAAATATGAAATTTACGACGGCAACTGACTGGCATCATTATTCGTCACAGCATGTATTAAACTAAATTTATGAAAACACATACGAGTTATAACGCCTAACGTGCAAATCTTGACGGACTGAAAATAATATTGAAAATTAATTCATCTTACTTCGGGTAACTTTATTGAATTTTACTTCCCTTATATTCCATTTTATGCTCGCGTTATATTGCATTGATTTTAAAAGACAAACGAATTATTTAATTTTCCGAAGAATAACAAATTCTTTACCTGATGCTTTAGCCATATTATCTTATAATTATTCCTTTTCCATGATAATTAATGGTAACACAATCGTTTAGAGTAAAACTGTAGTCTGTTCCTTCTTTACCAAAATTACGCTAAGCAAATATAACCGCTATAATAGTTCAGATCACATGATTTGAATTCCTTTTGTATGCTTCCTGGTATGAATGTAAGCTTTTATTCATTTATACAATTTTGTGATTGAGTGCTATTTTTAGTACACTTGAACATGCAATAACATATGTAAATACTGAGGTCAGGTTGGGTGAATCAGGCTTAGTGTAGAAAGTTTATCATGTACTGGACGTCGCCATGCATCCAAACACTCATTTTAAGTGGAAAATGTTTGACTTGACAATTATGTTCATACAGCATTAACTAAAATGTGTTTGTCAAACGGGAAACAACTTACATGTGAACTGAACACAAATAAGAGAAGAAAAATTGTTAGCATCATTGAAACAGAAAAATGTGTTAGAAGTTTGGTTGATTGGTAGGATGGGGAATACCGCTGATTATAATCATTGATGGCAGAAATGAAATTTGGTCAAAATTAAGGCGTGTATTTTTCTATTACCTTTAATGGCAATATTTTCTCTTGATTAAGACTATGTTTAGATATCTGTTTATGATTAAAAATCACAAAAATGCACGCATTTAAGGATGTGACACTAAATCATCCTTCTTAATTGTCAAGTGTGTAAAAAAATTCTGTAAAGAATCGACATTTTCCTTTAAAATGAAGAACAAATTTTGACAGGTTAGTTATTGACAAGTGTTTATGTGAACGTAAAATGTAAACACTATCCTACAATAGTCGATTTATGGCTTTTTTTCTAAAGAGTAATCAAACAGAGCGTTAAAGAAAGGATTGGTAATATATGTGACAGATATCGGATAATGCGCACTTTAGTAAATACCTAACCTTAAATACATTTTACACAGCCTTAACATAGTTTGAAGCATGTCAATAATAATAAAAAGACCAAAGGCAATAATCAGTATCTTATAATTTGTAAGAAAACCTTGTCGTTTCTTGAGGTTGACTTCTTTAAATCTTGTAAAGTAACTACCTTGAATACATCTAAACATATGCAAACTTTACAAAGACCAAACAAAGACAAATTCAATTTTGAATGATTTAGAAGATGCACATGCGTAGCATTGCAATGGACAGTAATACAACACAAATACAAAGTCATGATAACATGATATCTAAATACACCTGTCCTATAAAATTGGCTAGTTGAAAAGTCAACATTGACATGAGTGAAGAAATATGCACCGTACCTTTTACCTAACGCAGTCTTTATATTTACGTTCATGAAAAGACAGCAAATATTATCTTTAGGACAAATCGGTCTATGACTAACCTTTCAAGGAAGGAAAACTCTTATAAAGTGAGGTTATTTCAAAATGTGTGGCGTCATTTAAATGATTAACAAGTGACTTCAAAGTGCGTGATATCTTGGAACGTTATGGCAGCGTGAGAGAGGATAAAAGTAAACACAGTCATCCCATTCTGCGTTGAGCTTCGAGAAACATCTACACAAATATTGAAATGATGCCAAAAGGTTAAAGGAAGCAAGAAGATTGTAAAATACGTGTATCAAATGTAACTAATGCATTGCTGAAAGAAAGAAAAACATTTATCCTTGAAGATTATGAAAGCCGTGGCAAAAAACAAATTGTTGATGAAGCTGTCGCCTTGAAGATAAAGAAAGTCATTAAAGACAGACGACTGAACTTCGCACTATCTCTAAAATGATTTATTTTTATTATGGATTGATTCTCAAAGTTCTGACTTAATATTTGAAAATGTCAAAGGTGACTAAGAGGGACAGGTGGTAGATTCAAAGATATTCTTACATTGTATGGCGATATAAAAGAGGGGGGGGGGTAGCTTCTTGAAGAAAGTTCATACAGATGAGACATGATGCTAGTTTTTCGATCGATCCAAAATAGCAGTTTGTAGTATGGAAACTGACATATGTGCCACGACCGCTATAGGAACGTGTTAGTAGCAGTGAGAAAAAGGCAGGGGGTGTTGATGTTTCATGCTATTCGAAGTGACCGAAATGTCAACCTCTAATAACCTGTACACTATTTTTATAACATGAATAATTAATACATAAATAATTGTAACTGTTAACAGAAAAATAACATAAACGAATCAATTTGTTAGCAAAAAATCAGACAGGAGACACATTCCGTAGGTTGTCAGGCGATATTTAACCAATGAAGTCCAAAAGAAGATGCCTTCCGTTAAACTTGAGGCCTGTATTCATCATTTGGAAAGCGCTTTGATACAAGTATCAGAACACACAGAGAAGAATAGTTTTACCACTGGCATCGAGTGGTTCAGGCATCCTCCGTTTTCCATTGACATGGGACAAGTTTTTCTCAAAATCGAAAAGGTTGCCATTCGATTCAGTCGAATTTGAGCATGTATCTAAGCACACCAGTGCACAGCTATGACAGTGAGTGGTACAGGGATGTGTCTAATCAGCAGGTGTCCTGTTATATGAATTATTATCTGATTAACTTAATCGAACTTATGACTGATTCAGACATGGCAAATGAGAATAACTCGAGGACGCTCGGTATTAGAATATTCATCTTTAATTTGCGGATCAGAAGGAGTACTTGATATGTTTTCATTGATTTAATTATTGCCGCGGGTGGTTCAAAGCCTCAAAACTACAGTTGTAGGTGACGTACTACAGTGGTACTAACATAAGTAACAATATTTCTTAAGGGCAGTAAGGCGTTCTTGAATATAATGGAAAAGATTATGGTTCTTCCTAACACCATCATGTAAAACGGATTAAATATCATTAAATCTAAAGTTATCTGTTAAATATGAAATAAATAAAAAAAAACTTAACTTGGAAAAGGTACATGCTTTATTTATTAATTTATTTATTGCATTAAAATATGGAATATGTATTGAAAGGTTTTATAGCCGATTACCCTTGACGGTGAAAGGTTACTTTCTTTGTCGGTAAAATATACTAGTTAAAATGAATGCAAAACAAACAGTTAAACATTTCTTCTTTAACAATTAACGGACATACATATATTGATTTCTATCAGATGAATGTAGAGATCCCAACAAATACAAATTTTCCATATTAAACGCTGATCCAGTACTTCAGTGCTATCCAATACTTTGTAAACCTGTCTGAGCCTAGACATCAAGTGAACTATTTTTATATACTTAATTTCATTTTTCTTCTACTTTATCTTTGTATACATTTTCTGCTTACAATTTTAAATACAAATGTACATTTTCAATGTTTAGTACGCCATATTTAACGCAAAAAGTTGAATAATCTTATACAGTTATCGGAATGGTAGCGGTCGCGGAAGAAAATAAGTATTCATTTTCAAATCATTGCATCTGTTAAGACTTAAAATGATTTCAAGATAAACAAAGATGGAAAATCATGTTTCCACTTAAGACATTAAGCGTGGAGTAAATATCTCGGCCTTTATGTAAACAAAAGTCTAACTCCGGGAGGCTCCTCCGCATCACGAAACAAAACAGCCCAGTCCTATTATATTTTTACAGTATTTAAGTGAAATGAAATAGATCGAATGGATCAAGCACTTCCTGCACAGGTGAGCTATAACAAAAATAGTTGAAAAGGCGCTTCTTATTCACAAGAGAAGTTAATAGAGTGGACTGTAACGTTAACAACGTATCAGATTCATTACACGCCGCCCTGGAGGCGGCGTGTATATTGGAATGCATAACGTAAAATTTTCATGGGGTGACGTAACTCCTTTTAGACTGTAAACTGATGTCACAATGTGTTCTTTGTAACAAGCTGTCTTTTGATTTGAGCTCGCGAAAGAGTCTAAATATACAGAAATAGTTACGATTTTAAACGAATGACTACGATGTCATTATTTTGAGTAAGGACGTGACAGTGTAATTGACCAATCAAACATGTAGTTACAAGAAGGGGTTCGAATTAATTTTCTTTTCTGAAATAATTTTTTCTGACGTGAACTCTAAAAGAATATGCAAATTTATATTTTAGAATTATAATAGTAGGAAAAAATATTATCTTTTGATTAGGTCAATGATTTCCGTTTAATTTCACTCTCTTAATCAAAAAAACATATTGTGTCAGCAGCCAGTTTCCCTGCAGAGGAAACAATACCTATAGACTTGACGTAGAGTCATCTTTTTTAGCACCAAACATTTACAAATGTCAGCCATATACAAAAATTAGAGTGCAAAAAGATTAGATTTGGTTAACACTCATACATTTAATCCAACATTACTAATTATCACCACTCCCAATCCAGTTGGCGGCGTTCAAACATATGACTTGTATTTATTTATTTATTTATTCATTCATTTATTTATTTATTGCAATACTCACTGATTCAATTCCTAAAGTGTCTTCTTATTGCTTCGAAATAAAGTATTTAACTAAGATGTAGTAAATACAAAAAATAAAATATATTTACAAGTCTCTTCCTGATTCAGATATTTATATGAACATTGATGTGAAAACGAAGAACAAACATAACCTTTGTTTTAAGAATTGTCAATGTCACACAAATAAATATACGCCGTTTTTTGTTGGTTTTTTTTGTTGTTTTTTATGTTGTTTTTGTTTTTTAATGTTACTTAACTGTGTGAGCTATGAAAACCAAGCACTTATTGATTTAATTTCTTTTTAACTCAAACATTAGATGTAAGACTTTTTAATCTGAGATTTTTTCCATTATGTTATTAGCTTAAAATCATTATGTTTGGTTTACTTTTTATTATTCATGAAATTAACGATACAAGCTCACTCTTTATTTTCAAAATGATTAAAGCTAAAACGTATATATCTGTTTGTCTTTCCTTATTTTTAAAACTTTCTTCATAGCATTAATTTTTCTTGCCTTAACTTATCTGCTATGGTATCTGCAAGGTTTAAATGGGTGCTACGGCCTCACACAAAAACGGCTTCAAGTTAAAACGTCCCCATTTTGGTCAAAACGGCCTCACTTTTCGATTAAAATGGCTTCACTTTCTTATTTGTTGGTTAAATCGGCCTCACTTTTGATCAAAACGGTCACAGTTTTGTTGCAACGGCCTCACTTACCCAAAACGTCCTCACTGATCTTGTTAATATATTTGGGTAAACTATGAAAGGACATACATGTTAAGTATGGGAGTCGAAATTTTGTAATGATTTTTGTATAAATTCATGTAAATTGTTTCAAATAAATTATACTTAGCAAAAGAACATTTTATATCTGCACAAGTAACTTAAAGCATGTTCGTAAAACAAAAATCATGACCATGAGTGAGGTTTGTCAATGCTTTTCGTTTTTAAGAATATAACAAAATCTTTGAGTATTATGAAACTTTTAATGCAATAGCTTGAAATCTTAGATGCGCTTGATCCGGAAATTATGGGTGTCAGTTATTCAACAACCATTAACAATCAGCCTATTGTATTGTTCCAACCAATTATTCACACCTGACAAAGTGAGAAATTGTACGAATAATAATTAGTTGATTGAAATAAATATATCTGTGCCAATTAGACTTATTGTTTGCACAACAATACCATTGTAAGTCAATAACTGCTTTTATCGACCAAAAGATAATTTGATGATTATCACACATTATATCCGTTATCACGCTACACTAAATGGATACAATCTTAACTATCCTACAATAACGGGTTCCACGTTTTTTCCGGAATCAACCATTATTACAGGAATCGACTTTGCATTACCAGACTCGACCTATATTTCATACATAAGCCAAACTAATGAAAGAAATACATGATTGAAGAATTTGAATTATCTTCAAGTAGAAAGATTTTATACGAGACTAAAAATCGTCGAGTTGCGGAAAATATTCGTATACGGATATACACCTAAATCGAGCTGTATTTCATAAATAGCCTGATTTATGTAATACAAATTATATAAATCATTAATATACGCCAGAAATAATATATTTACCAAAGGAATTTGAACTATGTTCTAGTGGAAAGTTTTTATACGAGACTAAAAATCAGCGAGTTGCAGAACATTTTCGCATACGGATATAGATCGGAATTTAGCGATATTTCCTAAATAACCTGATTTTAAGTAATACAAATGATATAAATCATCAATATACGCCAAAATTAATATATTCACCGAAGGAATTTGACTTCACCATTTTTATACGAAACTGGGCGTGTTACGGAATTTTTTTCCCTTAATATAATTTTAGTCTTATTTTTACAATCGATCTTAAAATGTGTAATTTATAACGTTTTCCTCAACATAAGAAAGCAATAAATAATTATATAATAATATTTTTTTTCCAAAAATCGTGGTTCATCTAATAAAAAAATAGTGAGGCCTTTTTGACCAGTGCATTTTCTGAAAGAGAGGCCGTTTTAACCAAAATGAGGACGTTTTAACCTGAGGCCGTTTTTACGTAAGGACGTTTTGACTGTAAGCTGGTTTAAATTATCTAGATTAAATATGGTTAGGAGAATGATCAAATCTCAAGATTAAAAGCATGGCATTTTGCCTGCTTAGGGCAATGTGAATTCAGGAGTTAAATGACAAAAAGGCATATTAAAGTTTTCGACATTAAATATCATTCAAGTTGATTCATTCAAAGTGTGAGGTAGACACTTATATCCCGGTTATTTGCGCATTGTTTTTGAGGTTGTTGCGATAGCCGAGTGGTCTAAGGTGTTTTTAGTTTACATTGCTAATAGATAGGTGCCTGCGGGTTTGAATTCCACTGGGAACTTGATAATAATAATGTGATTTTGCTTTGAGAACTAGAGCTAAAAGTCTCTTTTAGATCATACACAGTAAACACAATCTAACATTGACCGAATTGAGGTTTTATTTTTTATCAAGTTAACAGAGCGTTAAAAGAAACGATCGATAACGTGCATTTCAGATATCAATAACATACACTAAATACTTGCAATCTAAGCTAGACATTTAAAACTCAATGACTTTACGAAGTTTTAAAAGTTTGATAAAAGGGCCAAAGTTTTACAATGATATTTGTATTAATTAAATTTGCGTTTTAACTTGTTACTGTCTTTGTCATCCGCCGTATATTCTAGTCTTTTTATTCCCAATAGCTCCTATTTGATATAATCCATAATATATGGAAAAAAACGTAATTATCCATTTTTTACATTAGTTAACAGAATTCTCTGTAACACACACATTCATAAATGAATATAGTGTTGTTAATTACAAGTGAATTTTGAATAGATTCGAAGAATCTTTAAAGAACACGTATACAAGACTAGTTATCGCTTCATTTTCAGAATAAATCATCATACGACTTCAACAAATTTCTTGGACAATGCACGTGTTTGCAATGGAAAAACAACAACAGATAAATGAAGAATACAGATAATACGTATTTTCATCAAAGGAAATATTCTTGAAAAAAAGAGTTAACCTCATTGATTTTATAAAACACAACGACAGAGTAAGACACTACATGTTTCATGTCCTGCATATTTGTCTTCCCTTGACTTAGGAAAAATAAAAATTAAAAGTCTGACATTCCTTTTATGTTCCCCAACGGGGATGCATATCGTCGCCGGTTTGACCATCCGTAAGTCCAATCTTGCGTCCGCCCGTCCGTCTGTTCGTCCCGAAATTTTGTCGGGACTATTTCTCAGCAACCACTAACTGTAAATTACGAAAACTTCAGAGGAAGCTTTTCTGCCAAGAGGAGCAGTGTAAATGAGTAGCATTTTTCGGTTCAATGAATATTCAGTTATGTCCCTTTCAAGCTTTCTCAGCTGTTAAGTTTGTTTGGACTATTTCTCAGCAACCACTGACTTAAATTCATTGAAACTTTATAGGGAGCTTTACTACTAACAGGAGCTGTGCATATTAGCAGCAAGTTTTGGTCCACTGATTTTTTAACAAAGTTATTCAAGTTTCATACAGTTTTTTAATGTTATTTTTGTCCAGACTATTTCTCAGCAACCACCGAGTAGAATAATTCAACGCTTTTATAGGAAGTGTATAAGTAATATATAACGAAGGGAGATAATTCCAAAATTTACAAAGAAAGAGTTAGTGTTTCTGTATAGTGCATTTCTCTTTCGTATTCTATCATTTGTAAACGTTCAACAAATTAGTAAAATAGGTTTGCAGTTATAGTCTAGTTTTGATGGAAATTTCTTTGCGGATGTATTTTGACCTTTTAGTGGGAAAAAGATAAGAGAGGATATTGTGTTTGAAGAAGTGCAACTCACTGCCAGTATGAGTAGTATTACCAAGTTAGAGCAGTTTAATTTGAGGAACATAGTAAAATCATATGTATAATCCTGTTGATAATAAGATTTCATTATTAACACTTGTGACAGGCAAAATTTGTTTTAGAACATTACATGACCAGGACGTTTTCCTTTACTTTATGGCATTGTATGACAATTCTTTAAAAATGAGTATCGATTTGTAATCTAAATGGACCTGGTTAGGTGTGACCATGCTTTGCATTTCTTTATACAGAACATAAGTGGAATAGTATTTACAACATTCCTTCTTTGTAAAAAAAAACTATAACTGGGTTAAATTATTTTTGACTGAAAAATTTTAGTAATCAGCCCGCACGCCACGTTTACGGTTTTGACATTCCAATATGTAATAAAGTGTCTCATTATAATTCTTTTTTATTTGTTGCTTTTGTAAAGACTTAAAGGGCCATACGACTTTATTATAACCAAACATTTTAACAAAGTCTGTTTCAACATCTATCTTATTACTTTATGCGAAAACACAGCCCTATTATATGAGCCTACACCCTTAATTACTTTCCATTCATTTTCAACCACAATTTTATATTTCCCACCAAGAACTCCTTATCATGAAACACAAAACAACTCCTTCACTCTACACATGCCTCAATTACCTGCCTCAATCGCCTGCACAATTTTGTACTCTCTTGTGTTCGTTTGGTGAGCATCCAGCGTGTGCAACGATATCCTTGTTTTGTAAATGAGATTTGTTTTTCTATAAATTCTGTAAATGAAATTTTGCAGGCAGCAAATCGAATTCTAATGATCAAGGTGTTTCGTGTCATTGAAACTTAAAAAGTAAAAATCATTGACGCAAGAAACAGAAAAATCACAATCGTCAAGAAAACTTTTCTGTGAAACCCAGAAAATATTGCCGCCCACCTACTGACCCGAGCGTGATGGGCCGTGTCATTCGAGCACATTCGACAAGATGAAATACGGCTAATTTCAATGTCAGTTCATACCAGCATAAACAAATATTTCATCTCAATATGACTAATTTAAAATTAAAACAACAATAAAAGTTCTTCTCAAGACAGCAGTTAAAGAAAGAGCACCAAGAACCTTGCATGTCTTTTTCTTAAACAGTAATACTGCATCTGCACAGGGAATAACATGATTACTGTAAACGTCAATAGCCAACTTAAACCTTGCCTTATTCGACAAACTGCATCAGATGTGTATTCTTGTTGTATAAAGTACAACAAATCACTATGTATACATTCATATTTCAGAACTGATCAAATCGTCGAAGGCACGTAAAATTCGAACGCAAGTAATAAATAACCAACGAAGGTAAAAACATAATCATCAAACACACATAAAAATCATATTCAAACGCTTCAAACATCTTTTACTACAGTTGTAAGTTCTAAATTTTAGCTCATAATTGTGTGACACAGAAGCGTCAAAATATACTTTATATACAAACAATTCAAAACAAATCAAACAACACGTCTCCGAACGTACAATTAATAGTTTATTAACTGCCGATTCCGAATAAACTTTGAAACGCACTTTTGAAGCATATTAAAGCGTACTTTCCATGGAAAGTTCTAGGCATTTTTTAAGAATTTGCCGTTTTTGCTTACAATCTAGCGGAAAATACAAAAAAATACTAAATTGCTTAAACCACAGTAAGTTACTTTATCTTTGGGGATATGCGGTTGTTCATATATAATTATCATTTTCTAATAGTATAAAGAAATTGAAATAAGATGTAAAGGCGGTATTGGTCATATTTTTGGTACATATAATTGTGCAGTTAGGACTGTTCAGTTCTCACCGGTGCCCCATTATAGACTTTTAAAAGGTCAACAGGCTCATGCGCATCCCTAGTAAATTGTTAATCACAAAGTATGTTACAGCGAAAATGATCGACACTATGTCATTCAAGTAAGTGGTTGTGTCACACTACTCTTAGACTTTCTAATGGGTCAAAGTGCAACGTACAGTTATAAGATTATTAATGGTCATCTGTGATGGGGTAGGCTGTGTTGTAGCATGTGTCATTTTATAAAAGAAAAAGGATAAAATGCATGATTAAAGCGATTTCGGCAGTAGAAAATTTGATTTGTTTGTGATAAGTTAAAATTATGTTTTTTTTTCAAAAGACACCTGTCGCCGCATAAAAGGAACAAATGATAACAGTGATAACATTTATGACCGTTTGGGCTGCTACAATAGGATCATGTATTGATTCGAATTTATGTCTAAGTGATACTGCATTTCTCCCGACGTATACCGTTGCAGTTAGATGAAATGTGCACAAATTACCGAACTGTTCCTCCTAGCCGGCACCGTTCGGATTGTCATTGAAGTATAAGTTCTACTTTTAAAGTGAAATGCCACCGGCAGATTATTCAACAAAAAATTGAAATCAGCCTAGGACCGTACAGCGCACGATTTGGCTGTGTCAGTGCAGGTGTCGTTCGTTTTTTCCAGGCCTTTGATGCCTAACTGTAGCAACTGATCCTTGGACTCCGATCGTCGCATCGCGCGTTCGCCGCCAGGGACCTGTTCAATTAATATAAATCAATAAACCTTTTGGTTGTATACCAATCAAGTAAACCACGGCCCCCTTGCCCGGGAAAAAACGGGAATTTGACTTTTCAACCTGGATAAAGTCCTGGTACCTCGGGGACATGCAAAAGGTAAAAACACAGCTCATCGCATCCTTTCCGTTTCAGGCTATAGTCCCGGTTGTTTTAAACAAGGAACAACATCCGACACTGACACCACGGGGACATCGAAAATGATGAAAACACTGGTCTTTTCACTTGGACCACCCGGGATGGGGACCGGGGTTTACATTGACTAGTGCATTATGTTACAGAAATACAGTACCAACCGTTAGAAGCGACCGAAAAATTGCTCGACCAATAAATGAAAAGAGATGTCTCCCACGGTAGTTTGATCGTGTTTGTAAACGAGGCTGAGGGTTGGTAACATTGTACTCAAAAGACATACTGCATTAGTGGGAACTGGAGGACAGTGTATCACTTAAAATGCTTCTAAGGTAGAAATGGAGGGTATAGACCTCATACGTGTGTCACCATGACCTTCTTTGATCAAACTATGTGCTAAACAAAGATGCTGGATATCTACAGAGAAAGAAGTAATAACGTTTAGTGCATTGGGTAGTAAATTGATGTTGCCTCGAAAGGTAAACATAACTACACAAAATAGTAAATTTGGTTTGACTGCAAATTCATTTAATACTTTCTTAATTTGATGCTTGCAATAAAGTTTAACATAAAATTACATTGACATATTTGTAAAAAGTTAAAGCAATTTAATATAAGCCCCTAGCCGATATTTAACCTATGCTACAATATCATATCATACCTTTAAGTTGATTGTTCAGTTAATATTCAAAATAGTAAATTTTACTAGGTTTAATAGTATGTTTAGTATAAGTTATATTACTACTTTTAGTAAACTTTATTTTTTCTGTAGTGGACTGAATAGTAAAAATTACTATTCACAAATAATAAACGTACAAATTTACATAGTAATTCTAATCAATAGTAAAAAATCACTACACGATGGTGTGGTCAAAGGAATTAAGGTTATGGAGCTGCCTAATGTGATAATCGCTGAGGCAAAACCGATGGTCATTTTAAGACAGTTGTTCCATTTCGAGCTACGTAACTAGAATCAAACTGCATATACGTATGCCAAACAACTCCCCAGTTATATAAACCGTTTTGTAACTGTCAGGTCCCTTGGGAAATTTTAGAGCATTCCATGTATGAGGTAAAAAGGCACAGTAGTGCCACATAAACGGCTTTATTTCCTTTATGCTTTGAGCTTCGCCGCATAAACGTCTTCATTCCTTTTATGCGTTGCAAATAAACGGAATCTCAACCCGTCTATGCATTGTGCTCGTAATGCGATGTAACACAGCCTGCCAACAAAACCAATCATTGAAGAAGTGTTAGCTGTTAAGGAAAAAACAACGGCAGTGGAACAATTAATATCTTATTCATGCAGAGTTAACTGATACTGATTCTGTTGCTTAGATAAACTTCCTAGACCTGTTGCAGTCTAAGCAAACCACATGAGATTACCAGTTACGATACATATTGTTGAAAAGGCAGAAAGTGAAGCTTACGTTCGTGACAGTAGGTTTTGTTTTGCGCTTTTTTGTAATTGGTAAGTATATTCTTCTAAAATGCAGCAATATATTTGGATTCAGTTAAAAGATATAAAGTGTAGTGGCGAAAGTTGACTGATATGTAAATATCAGTGTGTAAGCAAATCGAACATAGGCGTAATATTTTTATGAACTAACTAACAGCAGAAACCCTTTCACCAGAGGTTTGATACTTTTCATTATTTCTAAAGAACGAAACAGCTTTGTTTATCTTTAGAATCCTTTTTTTTTCTCTAAAAAATTAACTAAAAACCAAAATATCTATTTTTAACATATAAAAAGGAGTGGTTTTAAAACCAAGAAATTACAGAAAAGTTACAATAATTGTATCAAAAGATCTTTATTTGTTGTTCAAAGCAAGCAATGCTGTACTAATGAAATTGTTAACTGCCTGGTTTATTTTGTACATTTGGTACTTATTCCAGTGAAACTTCAAAACCTCGTTGCCTATGCGGGTCGTTCGTACCATGTTTTTTGAGTTTCCTATAATTCAAATTGTAATTCTCTGTTGCAGTATTTCGCCTGTATGTGTCGTATTCATAAAAAGCTTTTTTTCTTAGCTATTTTTGAATTAAGTTACAATTTTGCAAACTAGTTTGTAGCTATATTGCGTATGGCATAAACGTGAAACTTACAAAATATTTCATTATATTGACAATAATAAGAAACCAAAAAATGTTTAGGTCCCTTCCCGATTATTGAATAAAGATCCTTAAGTAAAAATTGTAATATTGAAGAAAAGACTTAAGTTTTTCCTTTATGAATATGACTCCAAGCCTGTTTATTCAACATTAAGTTCACACAAGGTGCTCAAGCTTTGCTAGTGGTAGCTGTTTTAAAGAAGAATGTGTATGTTGTTTCAATATGGCTGTCTTCATTGAGGCAATTTAGTATGACATTACACAATATAGATTCTCCCCATATATCGTGGATATGTAACATACAAATACAAATCGTAATCATGCGAGGTCAAGGTAACAGAAATTGCTTCTATTATCGATACCTAAAATTCTTTCATTAGGTTTGCAAGAACACTTTCCCTGTAATCCGTTCATCCTTTTGCAAATGTGTATTTAGAAAATTATATACGAGTGTAATATAAAGGAAAATTAGAAGACAAAGAAAGTATGATCGTTAGGAGAAATGATATAGCTCAAAAGTATTCGAAAGTAGCTACAGAACTTCTACAGGCAGTTTTAAGTATAACGGAAGCTGGGGAAATAAACGGATTGTCCCAATCACGAAGAAATCAAATCAAACTCAAATGAATTTCTAAAGCATGCTGACGGCGAAAAGATAAATCAAGAGACTTTTTATGAACAATAGCTTGATCGGTCCAGAGTGATTGATATTATTTTTATTTGAAATACAATCGTCAGACGTCATATTTATGTCGTGTTGGAATTTGATTTCTAAGCTTTAAATTTCGTAGTTTTAGAATATACAACAGCTCTTTTTAGTTTTTATATACTTTTAGTATTATCAAAATATGCATCATTTACCCCCTTCCTCAAACCTACACGAACAGTGCATTCTAAACTGGTGTGTCGTTTATTGGATTCTGCTGTCTCTTTATTTAATTTAGAGATTCCGTTCAATTTAGTATATATATATGGTGGGGGGAAGAACCAGAGGCAAAGAACAAGCCTGGGCAAAGAACCAGCGGCAAATAACCGCATGTCTTATTGCGTTGAAATGAATGGTTTTGTCCATTGAACTTCATCGTACACAAAAGATTTATTTGTATAAATGGATCACCATCACGGGTGAATTAATTAAAGAATGAGAAATTCGGGGGAGTTATTAATTCGGAAATTAAAATCAGTGAACCACAAACACATAATTATCCATAAGGGTCCTCATTCAATTGAACATGATACTTTCATTGAGTCACTGGGGAAGGACAGGTAGAATTTCATTTTCGCAGGGTTGCTCAGCGCACACTGTACTGCAATTGCTTTTCGGAAACTCTTCCACGGCTTGAGCGTGTATTAAGAAACAGTTTCGTGTTCTTAATAAAACTTTTATGAATATCTACTATGATTAAATATGAACAATGTCTAAACGATCAAGGAATATACTGATTTTTAAAGATAACGAGTACACGCAATGAACGAAATATTTGACTTAGACATCGCTCACTAGATATTTCACTGTCTACTGTTTTCGAGCATCTCCAAGAACAATAAACATTAAAATTACTTTTAAGGTTTTATGTGAAAGTGGTGGAGGAAAGATTGTCTCATTCCTATCACATATCAAATGCGTATACTGAGATGATATTTTGAACCGATTCAAGTGAGCAAACAAGTAGACTTTTACCTGCATAGTATAAACCCAGGTGATACCATAACTTTATTGTATTTCACCATCACGGTGTAGAGGTTTAACCTATTTGATATCATCTCAGACTAACTAAGTTTTACTTTCTTAAACAAATAACAAAGACAAAACATGTTTTATTTTAAAAAAGATCAAATATAATTTAAACTTGAAAATATATTATCAATTTTAAAAAAAAGTATTTCTAGTATATGACTTTTTAACAACTGACTATTTGAGTAGAAATATATGTACTTATTGTAAGCTTTATTCTTTATCAGTCGTCCGTTAATCAATCCTAAATTAGATAGTTACATTTGGTGAACTTTCCTAGTCGCCTATCGTTAAGATTTTTTAAGTTACAAAATTTATGTAGATAAGTATAATTTAAACGTAATTTAACGAATATTATTGAATATTATAACATGGTATTTGTAGAAGGTCACTATATAGCCTATGAACAAAACTGTCATTTACAATAGGGCAAAATAGTAGATATGGTAATTATCAACGTCAATACATGGAGGCAGTCCATCTCGATGCTCAACCTTTGAAATAAATATAGCATAAAATGGAGATTGTACGACAAGAAGATATGTAACAGTAACAGCATGTTTGTTTGTAAATAAGTATCCTCAATAGGTGTTGCTTTTTTCTCAGTTTACTTGTGTACATAATACACGCATGCTCTGGTGAACAAGAAGTCTGTCTTCCTTAAACAACTGTTGAAATAAAAGTACTTCTGAGGTCCAAGAGACAGCGATGTTTTTTCTTTTTTCTTTGTGTGTGTGTGTGTGTGTGTGTGTGTTTTGTTTTATCTAAGGTCCTTCAATGTTTAAAATTAAATCTAAAGGAATGATATGCATCATAAAGGGTATATGCTTCTTTCTTTAAACATGTTTCGATCTCTTTAAATGTTCACATTTATTGCAAAGTTATTAATATTTCCACCAAAATTACCCTCGCTTGGTCACATTATTAGTTCCCGAATTTAAACGTTAAATCGTCTTGTATAGTTACGTCTCCTATTACAATGAGAACCAATGTCAACATTATTTAAAACTGTATTTCGTAATAATCAGTGAGTTCGTTCGGACAATCAGCCCAGAATGTTTTGAATACAGGTATTATATTTTTACTACATAAAATATATTCCACCACGCGTTTACCATTATTAATAATACAAGAAAACAATATATGTATGAGCATATGAGCATTTTCTTAAAAAAAAAAAAATTAATAAAAATCATTCGCATGGAAGCTTAGGTTACGCTTTGTTACGGTAAACTCTACAGAATCACTTTGAAACAAATTGACGTGTTGCCTATAATTATCGTTATCTACGAAATCAGGTAAATTCCCGACTCAACTTTCGTAAAAAATACACGAAGCATTTTGTAAAGAAGAAAGTGCAGTTTGGTGTTGATTTTATTTTTAAGTAACAGAATAAAGATTAAAAGTGTAGCAGAATAAAATATCAGAGGCAAACAAAATTCTAAGGAGATATAATTAAAGAATAAAAATTATAATAATGCATTTTATTGTAAAATCTGAAGGAAACAGACAACAAATAAATACAATAGATTTCAAACACAAGACAGTAAGAACTAAAAAGATCACTACTTTAAACTTTTTCTCTTGACCACTATAATTTTACTTTCAACCATGTTTTTTTATCTAAATATCAGATCTATCTTTATATGAGCACAGCCAGCTACCCTGAAAGGTAAAGTTATCGCGTTTAGCTAATTTCACCGACATATGTTGCATAATGTAAACTGTTACATAGATCATTTCAGCTTCGTAAACTTAAGAATATATGATCATCACCTGTTTTATAACGATAAACACAAGTTACATGTTTATAACTGATATAACACCATAGACCGTCTAAGTCACGCTGAATAACCTAAGTTTTAATAGCTCTATAAAAAAAGTTATCACTTGACAAATCTTTCGAACTGTAAGACTGCGTCTCAGTGAAAACGTATTACATAATTCTCATCATCTGTTAAGGTAATTGATATTTCAAAAAAATATAAATCCTTGTACTTTCGGGAGCAAAAAGAAAATAGTCTCTCCCTACTGCCTTATTGTCTAATTTACCTTACTGTTGTTCTGACTCTTTTTGAATTGCGCCTGTCGTGGTGTCAAGCTGACTGCGTCCCTTAAAATGTATGCAGGCACATCCGTCTGTAATTCATTTTCTATAAACGAAATGCTAGTCGAGGTATCATGACTCGATTAACCTGTTTAATTGAACAGGCAGACATTTAAGTACAGAAGCGTAAAGGTCAGTGTCCAGAGAATAATCACTCTAATCCAACTTCATCCAAGCTTCTGACAGTCTAATACATTTTTCTAGCGGCTTCTACTTTATACGGATATTCACAATCAATTCCGAGTGAATTCTTGATCCCGTGGTAATCTGTTAGTTCCTGTTTGGTGCTTAATATAAACACTGTCATTTGTTTATTTCAAAGTATAACCTACATTGGCACATTATCATTTCTTTCTATTCCGACAGTTCAATACTGCAAAACAAGAATGTATATTTTGTAGATACTTAGTTGATTATCCTTTAAAGCGCTCCCTCTTATATTTATTGCATCTACAATGTAGTCTTGAAAAATTGTTAACGATGCAATACATCTTCACTAACCCCCTTTCATCGGGTATGGAATTTCATTCTTGTTCTAGTGATTTACAAAATACGTTTCCATTGCACAACTATCGAAATGACCCTTTTCCCGGCAGCAATATTCAGTATTTATTTCTATAATCTTCAGACATGTTTTGCACATTTGCCTATCGTTTGAGCTTTTAGATGTCATATACGCTTTTTATATCCCGCGGCTTTGTATATTTGTCTGAACATAAAACGGTACGAGTTGTGTGATCTATTTTTACACGTGATTGCAAATAAAGGAACAATTTACCTAGAAAAATCATAGGGGCTGCGATCTGGGTTACTTTGTTTGACCTGTTTGAACGAATTGATCCGTGTGGTAATGTTTTGGTAATTTATATGTAACTAATCGGTGGGAGTCTTCTGAAGGTATTTGCATCTAATTGACTTAACCAGAAGAGTTCTATGAAATTATGAAAACTAAGGGCAACTCAGAAGACGCTCAGTATAAGGAAGTTCATCATTAGTTAGGGGTTCAGTAGTTCCTTACGTTAGACTGGGTTAGAGCAATCATTTCATTAAGATTTTGTTGTTATCGGAGGACGCTCAATATAATAGGCAACGTATGGCTAAATTTCAAAAGCTCTATCTTTTAAAATGAACTGTTAATATCAGATGACGCTCTGTGTCTGGAGGTTCATCGTTAGACTGGGGTTGAGAAGTCATTTTATTAAGATGAATTATTGATACCGGAGGACGCTTAGTACAAGAAAGGTCATCCATCATAAGGTGGGGGATCAGATGTACATTCGTTAAAATGATTCGTTGATATAGAAGGACAGTCAGTATAAGGAAGTTAATCGTTTTGCGGGAACTGAGAATTTATTTTATTTAGATGAATTGTTGTTATTAAAGGTACTCAGTATAAGGAAGTTCGTTATAAGATGGGGGTTCAGAAGACCTTTCGCTGACAAGAATTGTTGATATTGTTTGTCCATTTTGATTGCAATTGTTATTAAACTCATTGTAAGCCGTTAATGCATAGCAGCAATTACAAATGGAAAACAAAGCTGAAATGGCACAGACATATATAAAGACGTTTCCAACTATCATTAAATCGTTCTTAATGAAGATATAGACCAATATGTTTAAATAAAACAGAAACCCGTAAAATGGCATCGAAATTACTGACAACACAGCTTGTAGTTTCACCTGAAATAAAAGCAAAGATGAAGACAACTAAAGTGTGAAAAAGAAAGTATTTTGCAAATGAAAATTTAAACTTCCACAATGTGTCAAAATGCTATAATTTCATTTAGGTAAAACTAAATATAACGAAATAAAAATAATTTACTTACAAAATTTAAAAACAATAATGCAATAGTAAAAAACACCCATTAAAAAACGTTTATGTCAAATTAACTCTCGCTTCAATTGTTTACATTGAATATGGCGTATTATTATGACAAATATAACGTCGACGTCATTTGCTCTAAATTTGCTCATCAAGCCTCAATACAACATCAAATGCGCGCCTATCCAGTTTTCATTCTGGCTCAAACAAATACAAACACGTCTGCGATGTCGACAGGGGGTCTTCGAGGTCACTGAAGTGACAGCATTTTAGCAGCAAGTTCAACCGTAGGAAGAAAGCAGTTAAAGGGTACCAAGTCCACCAAAAATGGCGAATAATTTAGGTAAATTGAAGCTGTTCTTATTGTGCCGAAATGTAATCCTTATTTAGAACAATATCATAACGGTAAGGTACTGGTCTCTTCGTTGTAAGTTCTTTTGAGAGGTAAAATTAAACGATCTCAGGTTAATGTATGTTTTAAGTACTAGTAGGTTTTTGTTTTTGATATTTTTGTGTTATACAAATTCACAAATGGCAATTTTTATGGTCGTATTATTAGAAGTTTTAAAAGAATTTTCTACCCCTCATGATAAATTGTTGTTTGCGGACTCCTTGGGCAATTGCAGCACCTGAATTACTTGATGGATATCGACGAAGAAGACCAATATTTCTCCATGGATCGTGAGCGCACGGTGCTCATTTTTGTGGCAGAGAATCGTTTGTTTTGCACTGTCTTATATGGTAGAAATATAGTAAAAAACAGCCAGGTAGAATCGGTGGAAATAATTCTGTATTAATTTGTTACCATCTCGTTTGAACCATGCCAAATATCACTTTGATTTTTTTTAATCTTGTTCAAGTTGAGACCGCTTTATTTTTGCTGCATATGAGCCATAATTTATGTTTCATGGAAGAAATAGAGTCCGAAATAAGTATTTGAAAGTTTAGCTGGCTAGAACGTGTGTATTAGTAGACAGAACTTGTCTCAATATAATCTAGTATCTAAACGAACTGCATATTTTCAAGAAGAAAGGTCCTTACCAGAGAAGAAACACGACCACTTTGATTTCTAATGAGCCGAGAACCACGTGTAGCTATGATGTTATCTGTTACACTCAGCACAAAAAGCTGAAAAAGTTTAAACAAAATCTATTAAATTTTTCAAATTACGCCATAATTTATCTCAAACATATCGGCGCAAGTAAAAGCGCATAAACTCTCGTACATACGCATAGAATATTAGTTGATCCCGGAAAATGATCGACCCCGGGTAACATTTTAAACTACTACCGCTTGCAAAACTAATTAGAGTTTACACTGTTAGATAAAGAACGAGACTCGTCAGTACACCTGTCAAAAGATCAATTAAAGCGTCATCCAATGTGTTTCTTTCAAACTCCGCCTTTTTACCTATCAGTAGTGCCATTCTAGTGTCATTATGTGTACAAAATGGAAAAGCGGTTAGGAAAAAAATATTGAGTGAAGATTTCCGGTAGCAAAGTAGCGACAATTACGATACAGCAACTTTGGCGCCGCCCAGACACATTTTTTTCTGGCTGCGGGTAGACTGCAAGACGCAGCTTTATTGACAGATATACCTGAGGAAACTGCTTCGCTGTGATTGGATGATAAGTAAAGTGACAGTTTAAGCTACTGAAATAAACATCGTAACGTTACTTTTTTTACCACGTTTCGAATACATGAAGCTCTAATCAGTTTCGCAAGCGATATTATATTCGTAGCACTGCACGATGATGAACGAACCCGATTAAAATGTACTGCTATATCACGTAACATCCCAATACTATTTTTTTTAAATATTGAGTGGAATCGCATTTCCCTTGTTGTTAGATGGCATTTTTATTATCATTTTGATTACGTTAAATTAAAGAAAGTAGAAATGGATATTTAGATCAAAGAATATATAATATCAAAGATGGAAGAAAGAACTTGTGTCACCTCACTTGTTATTTTGAAACAACTTTTTTTATTAAACAGCTATTATTAAAAACTGGTATATTTTGACGACATCTAAGACCATGAAGAAGAAGAGGTCATTTGACCTTTCTGCCATATTCGAAGAAAATGGGGTATAATGCTTTTCTCATGTCTATCGATCCGTCTTTCCATCAGTGGACCAAGTGATTCCCGATCAATAAACTTAGAACGCATAGACACGGAGATGTGATACTTGGTATGTAAGATGAACGTCTTGTGTAAATAAAAAACAAATGGTTTTGGGTCACCGGATACTGTAATTTGAATACGGTAATGACAATTGGTAATGACCGCTATTGCTTTTCAGGTCAATAAGTCTTAAATAACTGCGACAGTGACTTTGCACAGGAAATCATTTTCAAATAAATATCTGGAGAATGATCGGGTCTATACTTCTAAGACTTGACCAGTAAATGACCGCCTTTCTTTTAAGGATCGCTGGATAATCCAATATCTGACTTGGTGGTTACTTTTCAGCGGAACGAAACCGTTTCAGCAATTTTGGTAGATAATTATCTAATGAATATTTCTGTAAAGTTTGGTGACATTTGAAGAACTGCCATTTGAATTTAATTCTATCTTAAGTTTATTCAGCAAAGCATAACCATTTTAGCAATTTTGGAAATGGCAATATATGGAACATTTCAGCATGGCTTTGTTTGTGCGAAGATTTCATCTGAAGCCAAAAAATACTTTTTGTAGCTCTAACGACCGTTTTGTGCAACGGAGAGCAGAGTTTGAGAAGGATATATAAGCAACATTTCTGTGAAATGTGGGTGAAAAAGATCTTGCCGTTTCGTAGGGTTTTTTCTATTTTCAGCATTTGCAGCACTAATGTTAAACAGAAAGTTTTAAAACAGGACAATGTTAAAGAAAAAATGTAAAAATTGATGGAAAATTGCTATATGGCTTGTTAAGTTATGTCAATTAAAGCTAAAAATTGACAAAAATCTTGTTCAAGCTTATAGCCCCAGCGGCCACTTTGTAAAACGGAGTGAATGTAACCATTTCCACAAATTTAATAGAGGTTTCTAAAAGCAAATTTTCTGTAAAATGTAAAAGAAATTGTGACTTAGGAGGCTTAGGAGATTTGAAGCTTTTGCAGCCCTTATGTGCCAGGGGCAAAACGTTTGGGCAAATTTAAAGAAGGACAGTACAAAAAATATTTTCTGTAAAGAAAGATTAAAAATGGCATAGAGGTTACTGAGGCCTTATCAATTTAACCCGAATGCTGACAATAATTTATTTTTATCTCTGACGGCTATTAATTGCTATATCCACTATAACTGTAAGTTATAAGTAATCTACTGAATAAATGGGGGACAAAGTCGTACGGGAAAGGAGCCTGAACGCAAATTGGAAGTTAAATAGTGCATGTTTAAGGTTCAGCTTTCAACATATGCGTTTTACTTACCTTTGCAACAAGAACAAAGGCACTGCCGTAATAATACCAGACTTCTCTCATAAATGTTACAGAAGTAACAAGGATGTAGGTGCCAAAAATAAGCATGCCTATGCAACAACCTCCATGGAAGTAGGCGATAAACTTGTAATGGCCGGCGCGTAGACTTACCAGTCTTCTGTCTGAAAAGGGTTAGAAATAGAGATTTTTAAATTGACAAATATTATATGAATGTTTTTTTTTCTCTAAAGGAAAAACAATGCTGACATGCCCTAAAATTTGGGCATCCTAATGTGTTTTTTTTTAAAAAGTGAATGATGCTGAATTAAACATTGCCAGCTTTCAAAGTGTCTGTCAAAAAGAATTAATTACAAAAGTTAAATAGGGTAATCGTTCTGCATAAATAGTATTCTATATGTAGATGGTTACCAACTGTTCATTGTAGCAAGTTTTTTTTCTTTCGTGTTGCTCAAAACTATTCTTTTCCTTTCATTGGCCATCGTTTCCATTCATACTATACATGATTTTCATGACTATAGTGTCTTTGGTGTCAAAGGAAGGGTATTTTTCAAGGAATTCAACCAACTTTAACTAGTTAAAACAATTCACACAATCTTTGTTTAAAGAAGTGTGAGCAGTTGTTTATATGTTTTATAATTCCAAAAACCTTACGACATATAACAAGCGTTCTCTTTTTTTTTATAAATGGCATTTTTCTGTTACAGACAGGCTGTTGTAAGACAAGAGCCTGTCAAGTAAAGCTGTAAGTTCAGTTCAATTCATGTAATCAAAATGCAGTACAAAAATCACGTAGAATCGGCACAGTGCACCAATCCATTTACAGTTTGACCATGATAAGGCTGAATATGTTCTTACTTCGATTCTTCTTTTTGTTATTCAATCTTTGAGAAATGTGCTAGAAAATGTAATATATGACTAAGTGTTCTTTTCTCAGGCTATTCATAAATAAACAGGTATAGGTTTGAATTCCGCATGAACCGATCAATTTCTAACTCATTGTTATTCCGCGTTACGTTCTGGTGATAAAAAGGTTCTGATTTGTCAAGGACAGCCTATGATGGTTTCTGATGTAAGTTTGAATTCGTTGATTATAGATAATTACTTACCGCAAAAGTGTGTAATACATATTAATGCGGACTCGCTGTGGTTCGTATTAATTAACTTCCGATGATTTCGACATAAAATCGATTACAACGTTGGTTTTTCATGGTTTTCATGTCACGTTCGTAAAATTAAATCTTGATATTGGTAGACTTCCATGGACCTGTACTTATTCTATGCTGAATAAGACCATTGTATTAAAAAAAGATAAATTTAAGTCACTTAAGTTGCATAAATCACCTACGCATTACTCATGATTTTATTATGCAACGGGTCCAATGGAAATAACCTTTCAGCTTAATGGGCTTTCCATAGCTTATATGTTTAAATGTGCTTAAAGAACAAATCATACAATAACAATACTTAAGAGAACATTCCAATTTTAGGTGTTTAATTATTATTATTATTATTATTATTATTATCAAATATGAAGTCATAATGTTCAATAACAGAAAAAAGGTTTTAGACATAGATCTTTCTGCAATTGTTGATGCTAATGTGTTGTTATTATTAAACATTTAAACACATTTATATAATTATTTGATATATTGCTTGTTATGTCAAGTCAAAGTCACCTTGAATAATAGGTTACTGTGACTAAACTGGATGGACATTACATCACGTGTATGGCCGGATATTGAACTAGCGTATGCCTGTGATTAAACTTGTTCCCTTTGTGTATTATTGATTTTCTGAATGTAATAGAAAACATACAAAAATGTTGTTTTGTTTTTGTAAAAATACATAAGAAAACATGTTACTCAGGAGAACTTTGACGGAATTGGGGAATACGTACTTTACTGATCATGCTAAATATAAGGAAGTCCTTGTGATCCTCAACCTTTTCCCATTGTATAAACAAGGATACAATGGCCGTAAATGGTCTTAATCTATATTTTTTAAAACATCAAAGGGCTATATGACCTAAGAGAGATCTTTATTCCTTTAACCGGCAATTGGCATACATCATTCACATATGATCACTTAGTTACAGCTAACCAAAGTAACAGTTAAACCAACCAAACCATTGTGGATATAAGGCTCCGGTGGACATACAATCTGATTTTATAAAACAAAGGGCTATAACTCAGAAATATGAAATTTACGACGGCAACTGATTGGCATCATTCTTCGTCACAGCATGTATCAAACTAAGCCCATGAAAACACATACGAGTTATAACGCCTAACGTGCAAATCTTGACGGACTGAAAATAATATTTAAGTTAACTCATCTTACTTCGAGTAACTTTATTGTATCTTACCTCCCATAAAAAGACATATTCCATTTTATGCTCGCGTTATATTTCATTGATTGTTAAAGACAAACAAATTATTTAATTTTTCAAAGAATAACAAATTCTTTACCTGATGTTTCAGCCATATTGTCTTATATTTATTCCTTTTCCACGATAATTAATGGTAACATAATCGTTTAGAATAAAACTGTAGACTGTCCCTTGTTTACCAAAATTACGTTACATTCTGCTAAGCAAATACAACTGCTATAATAGTTCAGACCACATGATTTGAATTCCTTTTGTATGCTTGCTGGTATGAATAGAAGCTTTTATTCATTTATATTGTATACAATTTTGTGATTGAGTTCTTTTTTTAGTACACTTGTACATGCAATAACATATGTAAATACTGAGGTCAGGTTGGGTGAATCAGGCTTAGTGTAGAAAGTTTATCATGCACTGGACGTCGCCATGCATCCAAACACTCGTTTTAAGTGGAAAATGTTTGACTTGACAATTATGTTCATACAGCATTAACTAAAATGTGTTTGTCAAACGGGAAACAACTTATATGTGAACTGAACACAAATGAAGAGAAGAAAAATTGTTAGCATCATTGAAACAGAAAAATGTGTCAGAGGTTCGGTTGATGGGTAGGATGGGGAATACTACTAACTATAAGCATTGATGGCAGAAATGAAATTAGGTCAAAATTAAGGCGTGGATACTTCTATTACATTTAATGGCAATAATTGCTCTTGATTAAGACAATGTTTAGATATCTGTGTATGATTAAAAATTACAAAAATTTACGCATTTAAGGATGTGACACTAAATCATCCTTCTTAACTGTCAAGTATGTAAAACAAAATCTGTAAAGAACCGACATTTTCCTTTAAAATGAAGAACAAATTTTGACAGGTTAGTTATTGACAAGTATTTATGTGAACGTAAAATGTAAACACAATCCTACAATAGTCGATTTATGACTTTTTTTAAAAGAGTAATCAAACAGAGCGTTAAAGAAAGGATCGGTAATATATTTGACAGATATCGGATAATGCGCACTTTAGTAAATACCTAAACTTAAATACATTTTACACAGCCTTAACATAGTTTAAAGCATGTCAATAATAATAAAAAGACCAAAGGCAATAATCAGTATCTTATAATTTGTAAGAAAACCTTGTCGTTTCGTGAGGTTGACTTCTTTAAATCTTGTAAAGTAACTACCTTGAATACTTCTAAACATATGCAAACTATACAAAGACCAAACATAGACAAATTCATTTTCGAATGATTTAGAAGATGCACATGCATAGCATTGCAATGGACAGTAATACATCACAAATACAAAGTCATGATACCATGATATCTAAATACACCCGTCCTATAAAATTGGCTAGTTGAAAAGTCAACATTGACATGAGTTGAGAAATATGCACCGTACCTTTTACCTAATGCAGTCTTTATATTTTCGTTCATGAAAAGACAGCAAATATTATCCTTAGGACAAATCGGTCTATGACTAACCTTTCAAGGAAGGAAAATCCTTATAAAGTGAGGTTATTTCAAAATGTGTGGCGTCATTTGAATGATTTTCTGTCATATAAACAACAAGTGACTTCAAAATGCATGATATCTTGGAACGTTATGGCAGCGTGAGAGAGGATAAAAGTAAACACAGTCATCCCATTCTGCGTTGAGCTTCGAGAAACATCTACACAAATATTGAAATGATGCCAAAAGGTTAAAGGAAGCAAGGAGATTGTAAAATACGTGTATCAAATGTAACTAATGCATTGCTGAAAGAAAGAAAAACATTTATCCTTGAAGATTATGAAAGCCGTAGCAAAAAACAAATTGTTGATGAAGCTGTCGCCTTGAAGATAAAGAAAGTCATTAAAGACAGACGACTGAACTTCGCACTATCTCTAAAATGATTTATTTTAATTATGGATTGATTCTCAAAGTTCTGACTTAATATTTGAAAATGTCAAAGGTGACTGAGAGGGACAGGTGGCAGATTCAAAGATATTCTTACATTGTATGGCGATATAAAAAAGAGGGGGAAAGCTACTTGAAGAAAGTTCTTACAGATGAGACATGATGCTAGTTTTTCGATCGATCCAAAATAGCAGTTTGTAGTATGGAAACTGACATATGTACCACGACCGCTACAGGAACGTGTTAGTAGCAGTGAGAAAAAGGCAGGGGGTGTTGATGTTTTATGCTATTCGAAGTGACCGAAATGTCAACCTCTAATACTTTTCAGAGTTATGTGTACACTATTTTTTATAAAATGAATAATTAATACATTAATAATTGTAACTGTTAACAGAAAAAAACATAAACGCATCAATTTCATAGCAAAAAATCAGACAGGAGACACATTCCGTAGGTTGTCAGGCGATATTTAACCAATGAAGTCCAAAAGAAGATGCCTTCCGTTAAACTTGAGGCCTGTATTCATCATTTGGAAAACGCTTTGATACAAATATCAGAACACACAGAGAAGAATAGTTTTACCACTGGCATCGAGTGGTTCAGAAATCCTCCGTTTTCCATTGACATGGGACAAGTTTTTCTCAAAATTGAAAAGGCTGCCATTCGATTCAATCGAATTTGAGCATGTATCTAAGCACACCAGTGCACAGCTATGACAGTGAGTGGTACAGGGATGTGTCTAATCAGCAGGTGTCCTGTCATATGAATTATTATCTGATTAACTTAATCGAACTTATGACTGATTCAGACATGGCAAATGAGAATAACTCGAGGACGCTCGGTATAAGAATATTCATCTTTAGTTTGCGGATCAGAAGGAGTACTTGATATGTTCTCACTGATTTAATTAGTGCCGCGGGTGGTTCAAAGCCTCTAAACTACAGTTGTAGGTGACGTACTATAGTGGTACTAACATAAGTAACAATATTTCTTAAGGGCAGTAAGGCGTTCTTGAATATAATGGAAAAGATTATGGTTCTTCCTAACACCATCAAGTAAAACGGATTAAATATCATTAAATCTAAAGTTATCTGTTAATATGAAATAAATGAAGAAAACTTAACTTGGAAAAGGTACATGCTTTATTTATTTATTTATTTATTTATTCATTTATTGCATTAAAATATGGAATATGTATTGAAAGGTTTTATAGCTGATTACCCTTGACGGTGAAAGGTTACTTTCTAAATCGGTAAAATATGTTAGTTAAAATGAATGCAAAACAAACAGTTAAACATTTCTTCTTTAAAAATTAACAGACATACATATATTGATTTCTATCAGGTGAATGTAGAGATCCCAACAAATATAAATTTTCCATATTAAACGCTGATCCAGTACTTCAGTGCTATCCAATACTTTGTAAACCTGTCTGAGCCTAGACATCAAGTGAACTATTTTTATATACTTTCATTTTTCTTCTACTTTATCTTTGTATACTTTTTCTGCTTACAATTTTAAATACAAATGTACATTTTCAATGTTTAGTACGCCATATTTAACGCAAAAAGTTGAATAATCTTATACAGATATCGGAATGGTAGCGGTCGCGGAAGAAAATAAGTATCCATTTTCAAATCATTGCATCTGTTAAGACTTAAAATGCTTTCAAGATAAACATATGGAAAATCATGTTTTCACTTAAGACATTAAGCGTGGAGTTAATATATCGGCCTTTATGTAAACAAAAGTCTAACTCCGGGAGACTCCTCCGCATCACGAAACAAAACAGCCCAGTCCTATTATATTTTTACAGTATTAAAGTGTAATGAAATAGATCGAATGGATCAAGCACTTCCTGCCCAGGTGAGCTATAACAAAAAGAGTTGAAAAGGCGCTTCTTATTCACAAGAGAAGTTAATAGAGTGGACTGTAACGTTAACAACGTATCAGATTTATTACACGCCGCCCTGGAGGCGGCGTGTATATTGGAATACATTAAGTAAAATTTTCATGGGATGACGTAACTCCTTTTAGACTGTAAACTGATGTCACAGTGTGTTCTTTGTAACAAGCTGTCTTTTGATTTGAGCTCGCGAAAGAGTCTAAATTTACAGAAATAGTTACGATTTTAAACGAATGACTACGATGTCATTATTTTGAGTAAGGACGTGACAGTGTAATTTACCAATCAAACATGTAGTTACAAGAAGGGGTTCGAATTAATTTTCTTTTCTGAAATAATTTTTTCCGCACGTGAACTGTAAAGGAATATGCAAATTTATATTTTAGAATTATAATAGTAAGAAAAAATATTATCTTTTGATTAGGTCAATGATTTCGGTTTAATTTCACTCTCTTAATCAAAAAAGCATATTGTGACAGCAGCCAGTTTCCCTGCAGAGGAAACAATACCTACAGACTTGAGGTAGAGTCATCTTTTTTAGCATCAGACATTTACAAATGTCAGCCATATACAAAAATTAGAGTGCAAAAAGATTAGATTTGGTTAACACCCATACATTTAATCCAACATTACTAATTATCACCACTCCCAATCCATTTGGCGGCGTTCAAACATATGACTTGTATTTATTTATTTATTCATTCATTTATTTATTTATTGCAATACTCACTGATTCAATTACTAAAGTGTCTTCTCATTGCTTCGAAATAAAGTATTTAACTAAGATGTAGTAAATACCAAAAATAAAATATATTTACAAGACTCTTCCTGATTCAGATATTTATATGAACATTGATGTGAAAACGAAGAACAAACATAACCTTTGTTTTAAGAATTGTCAATGTCACACAAATAAATATACGCCGTTTTTTTGTTGTTGTTTTTGTTTTGTTTTTAATTTTACTTAACTGTGTGAACTATGAAAACCAAGCACTTATTGATTTTATTTCTTTTTAACTCAAACATTAGATGTAAGACTTTTTAATCTGAGATTTTTTTCCATTATGTTATTAGCTTAAAATCATTATGTTTGTTTTTATTTTTATTATTCATGAAATTAACGATACAATCTCACTCTTTATTTTCAAAATGATTAAACTAAAACGTATATATCTGTTTGTCTTTCCTTATTTTTAAAACTTTCTTCATAGCATTATTTTTTCTTGACTTAACTTATCTGCTAGAGTATCTGCTAGGTTTAAATGGGTGCTACGGCCTCACGTAAAAACGGCTTTAAGTTAAAACGTCCCCATTTTGCTCAAAACGGCCTCACTTTTCGATTAAAATGGCTTCACTTTCTTATTTGTTGGTTAAATCGGCCTCACTTTTGATCAAAACAGTCACAGTTTTGTTACAACGGCCTCACTTACCCAAAACGTCCTCACTGATCTTGTTAATATATTTGGGTAAACTATAAAAGGACATACATGTTAAGTATGGGAGTCGAAATTTTGTAATGTTTTTTTGTATAAATTCATGTAAATTGTTTCAAATAAATTATACGTAGCAAAAGAACATTTTATATCTGCACAAGTAACTTAAAGCATATTCGTAAAACGAAAATCATGACCATGAGTGAGGTTTGTCAATGCTTTTTGTTTTTAAGAATATAACAAAATCTTTGAGTATTATGAAACTTTTAATGCAATAGCTTGAAATCTTAGATGCGCTTGATCCGGAAATTATGAGTGTCAGTTATTCAACAACCATTAACAATCAGCCTATTGTATTGTTCCAACCAATTATTCACACCTGACAAAGTGAGAAATTGTACGAATAATAATTAGTTGATTGAAATAAATATATCTGTGCCAATTAGACTTATTGTTTGCACAACAATACCATTGTAAGTCAATAACTGCTTTCATCGACCAAAAGATAATTTGATGATTATCACACATTATATCCGTTATCACGCTACACTAAATGGATACAATCTTGACTATCATACAATAACGGGTCCCACGTTTTACCGGAATCAACCATTATTACAGGAATCGACTTTGCATTACCAGACTCGACCTATATTTCATACATAAGCCAAACTAATGAAAGAAATACATGATTGTTTATGACATAATTAGCGTATTAAGAAAAAGAATTTGAAGTACCTTCAAGTAGAAAGATTTTATACGAGACTGAAAATCGTCGAGTTGCGGAAAATATTCGTATACGGATATACACCTAAATCGAGCTGTATTTCATAAATAGCCTGATTTATGTAATACAAATAATATAAATCATTAATATACACCAGAAATAATATATGTACCAAAGGAATTTGAAGTATGTTCTAGTGGAAAGTTTTTATACGAGACTAAAAATTAGCGAGTTGCAGAACATTTTCGCATACGGATATAAATCGGAATTTAGCGATATTTCCTAAATAACCTGATTTTAAGTAATACAAATGATATAAATCATCAATATACGCCAAAATTAATATATTCACCGAAGGAATTTGAGTTCACCATTTTTATACAAAACTGGGCGTGTTACGGAATTTTTTCCCTTAATATAATTTTAGTCTTATTTTTACAATCGATTTTAAAATGTGTAATTTATAACGTTTTCCTCAACATAAGAAAGCAATAAATAATTATATAATAATAATTTTTTTTTCAAAAAATCGTGGTTCATCTAATAAAAAAATAGTGAGGCCTTTTTGACCAGTACATTTTCTGAAAGAGAGGCCGTTTTAACCAAAATGAGGACGTTTTAACCTGAGGCCGTTTTTACGTAAGGTAAGCCGGTTTAAATTATCTAGATTAGATATTGTTAGAAGAATGATCAAATCTCAAGATCAAAAGCATGGCATTTTGCCTGCTTAAGGCAAAGTGAATTCAGGAGTTAAATGACAAAAAGGCATATTAAAGTTTACGACATTAAATATCATTCAAGTTGATTCATTCAAAGTGTGAGGTAGACACTTATATCCCGGTTATTTGCGCATCTTTTTTGAGGTTGTTGCGATAGCCGAGTGGTCTAAGCTGTTTTTAGTTTACATTGCTAATAGATAAGTGCCTGCGGGTTTGAATTCCACTGGGAACTTGATAATAATAATGTGATTTTGCTTTGAGAACTAGAGCTAAAAGTCTCTTTTAGAAGGGTTTACGTGATCATACACAGTAAACACAATCTAACATTGACCGAATTGAGGTTTTATTTTTTATCAAGTTAACAGAGCGTTAAAAGAAACGATCGATAACGTGCATTTCGGATATCAATAACATACACTAAATACTTGCAATCTAATCTAGACATTTAAAACTGAATGACTTTACGAAGTTTTAAAAATTTGATAAAAGGGCCAAAGTTTTACAATGATATTTGTATTAATTAAATTTGCGTTTTAACTTGTTACTGTCTTTGTCATCCGCCGTATATTCTAGTCTTTTTATTCCCAATAGCTCTTATTTGATATAATCCATAATATATGCAAAAAAAAGTAATAAACCATTTTTTACATTAGTAAACAAAATTCTTTGTAACACACACATTCATAATTGAATACAGTGTGGTTAATTTCAAGTGAATAATTTTGAATAGATTCGAAGAATCTTTAAAGAACACTTATACAAGACTAGTTATCGCTTCATTTTCAGAATAAATCATCATACGACTTCAACAAATTTCTTGGACAATGCACGTGTTTGCAATGGAAAAAACAACAACAGATAAATGAAGAATACAGATAATACGTATTTTCATCAAAGGAAATATTCTTGAAAAAAAGAGTTAACCTCATTGATTTTATAAAACACAACGACAGCGTAAGACACTACATGTTTCATGTCCTGCATATTTGTCTTCCCTTGACTTAGGAAAAATGAAAAGTTAAAAAGTCTGACGTTCCTTTTATGTTCCCCAACGGGGATGCATATCGTCGCCGGTTTGACCATCCGTAAGTCCAATCTTCCGTCCGTCCGTCTGTCTGTTCGTCCCGAAATTTTGTCGGCACTATTTCTCAGCAACCACTAACTGTAAATTACGAAAACTTCAGAGGAAACTTTTCTGCCAAGAGGAGCAGTGCATATGAGTAGCATGTTTCGGTTCAATGAATATTCAGTTATGTCCCTTTCAATCTTTTTCAGCTGTTAAGTTTGTTTGGACTATTTCTCAGCAACCACTGTCTTGAATTCATTGAAACTTTATAGGAAGCTTTACTACTAACAGGAGCTGTGCATATTAGAACTAAGTTTGGTCCACTGATTTTTAACAAAGTTATTCGAGTTTCATACAGTTTTTAAATGTTATTTTTGTCCAGACTATTTCTCAGCAACTACCGAGTAGAATAAATAAACGCTTTTATAGGAAGTGTATAAGTAATATATAACGAAGGGAGATAATTCCAAAATTTACAAAGAAAGAGTTAGTGTTTCTGTATAGTGCATTTCTCTTTCGTATTCTATCATTTGTAAACGTTCAACAAATTAGTTCAATAGGTTTGCAGTTATAGTCTAGTTTTGATGGAAATTTCTTTGCGGATGTATTTTGACCTTTTAGTGGAAAAAAGATAAGAGAGGATATTGTGTTTGAAGAAGTGCAGCTCACTGCCAGTATGAGTAGTATTACCGAGTTAGAGCAGTTTAATTTGAGGAACATAGTAAAATCATATGTATAATCCTCTTGATAATAAGATTTCATTATTAGCACTTGTGACAGGCAAAATTTGTTTTAGAACATTACATGACCAAGACTTTATGGCAGTGCTATGACAATTCTTTAAAAATGAGTATCGATTTGTAACCTAAATGGACCTGGTTAGGTGTGACAATGCTTTGCATTTCTTTATACAGAACATAAGCGGAAAAGTATTTACAACATTCACTCTTTGCAAAAACTAGATGGGTGTTCAGTGGAACACTTGTGTCGCCCTTGGGCACTCTGTTAGAATAACTAAAAAGGTAAACAAGAGCCTGCTGGGGTTGAGGGTGGATGGGGAGTCAAGTACCTATGTATTAAAATTTAAAAAAAAAAATTGGGCCCGGTAGGGGGGGTTGAGGTGGCGTGGAGTAAAGTACCTATGTTTAAAAAAAAAGGCGCGGGGGTGGGGGGGGGGGTAAAAAAAAATGGGGGGGTGACTGGTTGGGGGTTGGGGGATGGGGGGGTTTGAGGGTGAATGGGGAGTCAAGTACCTATGTATTAAAATTTAAAAAAAAAAGGGGGGGGGGGTAAAAAAAATGGTTGGGGGGGTTTGAGGGTGGATGGGTAGTCACGTACCTATGTATAAAAAAAAAGAATATTGGGCCAGGGTAGGGGGGTGAATGGTTGGGAGGGGGGGTTGAGGTAGGGGTGGGGGGAATAAAGTGCATATGTTTTAAAATTAAAAAAAAAAAATTTTGGGCCCCGGGGGGGATGACTGGTTGGGGGGGGTTGGAGGTAGGGGGGGAATAAAGTGCATATGTTTTAAAATTAAAAAAAAAAAAATTGGGCCCGGAGGGGGGTGACTGGTTGGGGGAGGGGGGTTGAGGTAGGATGGGAAGTAAAGTACCTATGTTTTAAAATTAAAAAAAAAAATTGGGCCCGGGGTGGGGGGGTGACTGGTTGGGGGGGCGGATTTCCATGCAGAGGGGACCGTTGGGGGGGTGAGTACTTACCCATCTCATGTCAGTTAATATTTTATTTCTAGGCTTAAGAAGTTTTTTTTCCTATATATAAGTTTAAGCAAAATCAAGTGACCCCGGGGGTGGGTCTAACTGTGACCCCAGGGACATGGGTACCAACAATCTTTGCAGGGGTCTTGCTGGTGATCAAGTATTCCAAGTTTGAATGGAATATCCTTGACACTTTTTGAGACATGGACATAAAGAAAAAGGTTAACCAAGAAATTTTAACTTGAAAATGGGGCATGACATTGCAAAAAAAAATTTGAGGGTTATCTGCCCTTCAGAAATGGTGTTGTCTTAAGTGATACAATTGTAAGCATTACAACTGGAAAGTTTGATGAAGAAACATTAAGAAATGGCATAGTTATAGCCAATGTTAAGTTTTCATGACAAAATCTAAGTACAAAAAGGGGCATAACTCTGTCAATTGTGACCTTGACCTATACATTTTGGCATCATCACGACCCTGTTGTCGTAGGCAATATAATTTGGAAGTTTGATGTTGAAATGTTAAAAAATGGCAAAGTTATTCCCAACGTTAAGTTTTCATGACAAAATCCATGTATAAAAAATGGCATAACTCTGTCAAATGTGACCTTGGCCTAGAAATTTTGGCAACAACCTGACCCTGTTGTCATAAGCAATACAATTTGAAAAATTGATAAGATAATGTTTAGAAATGGCAAAGTTATAGCCAACGTTAAGTTTTCGTGACGGACCGACGGACAAAGCGATCCCTATGTATCACCTTTTCTTCGAAAGGGCGAAACAAAAACTATAATTCGGTTAAATTATTTTTGACTGAAAAATTTTAGTAATCAGCCCGCACGCCACGTTTACGGTTTTGACATTCCAATATGTAATAAAGTGTCTCATTATAATTCCTTTTTATTTGTTGCTTTTGTAAAGACTTAAGGGCCATACGACTTTATTATAACCAAACATTTTAACAAAGTCTGTTTCAACATCTATCTTATTACTTTATGCGAAAACACAGCCCTATTATATGAGCCCACACCCTTAATTACTTTCCATTCATTTTCAACCACAATTTTATATTTCCCACCAAGAACTCCTTATCATGAAACACAAAACAACCTCTTTCACTCTACACATGCCTCAATTACCTGCCTCAATCGCCTGCACATTTTTGTACTCTCTTGTGTTCGTTTGGTGAGTATCCTTCGTTTGTAACGATATCCTTGTTTTATAAATGAGATTTTCTATGAATTCTGTAAATGAAACTTTGCAGGCAGCAAATCGAATTCTAATAATCAAGGTGTTTCGTGTCATTGAAACTTCAAAAGTATAAATCAATGACGCAAGAAACAGAAAAATCACAATCGTCAAGAAAACTTTTCTGTGAAACCCAGAAAATAGTGCCGCCCACCTTCTGACCTGAGTGTGATGGGCCGTGACATTCGAACACATTCGACAAGATGTAATACGGCTAATTTCAATGTCTGATCATACCAGTATAAACAAATGTTTCATCCCAAAACTAATTACTAATTACTAATGACTAATTTAAAATTAAAAATACAATAAAAGTCCTTCTCAAGACAGCAGTTATAGAAAGAGCACTAAGAACCTTGCATGTCTTTTTCTTAAACAATAATACTGCATCTGCACAGGGAATAACATGATTACCGTAAACGTCAATAGCCAACTTTAACCTTGCCTTATTCGACAAACTGCATGAGATGTGTATTCTTGTTGTATAAAGTACAACAAATCACTATGTATACATTCATATTTCAGAACTGATCAAATCGTCGAAGGCACGTAAAATTCGAACGCAAGTAAAAAATATAATATCGAACATATCCAACAAAGGTGAAAACATAATCATAAAACGCACATAAAAATCATATTCAACCGCTTCAAACTTCTTTTACTACAGTTGTAAGTTCTAAATTTTAGCTCATAATGGTGTGACACAGAAACGTCAACATATTCTTTATATATATAAAACCAATTCAAAACCAATCAAACAACACGTCTTCAAACGTACAACTACTAGTTTATTAACTGCCGATTCCGAATAAACTTTGAAACGCACTTTTGAAGCATATTAAAGCGTACTTTCCATGGAAAATTCTAGGCATTTTTCAAGAATTTGCCGTTTTTGCTTACAATCTAGCAGAAAATACAAAAATTACTAAATTGCTTAAACCACAGTAAGTTACCTTATCTTTGGGGATATGCGGTTGTTCATATATAATTATCATTTTTTCATAGTATAAAGAAATTGAAATAAGATGTAAAGGCGGTATTGGTCATATTTTTGGTACATATAATTGTGCAGTTAGGACTGTTCAATTCTCACCGATGCACCATTACAGCCCTTTAAAAGGTCAACAGGCTCATGCGCTTCCCCAGTAAATTGTCAATCACAAATTATGTTACAGCGAAAATGATCGACACTATGTCATTCAAGTAAGTAGTTGTGTCACACTACTCTTAAGTCTTTCTAATGGGTCAAAGTGCAACGTACAATTATAAGATTATTAATGGTCATCTCTGATGGGCTAGGTTGTGTTGCAGCATGTGTCATTTAATAAAAGAAAAAGGATAAAAATGCATGATTAAAGCGATTACGACAATAGAAAATTTGATTTGTTCATTTGTGATAAGTTAAACGTATTGTTTTCAAAAAGGCACCTGTCGCCGCATAAAAGGAACAAATTATAACATTGATAACATATATGACCGTATGGGCTGCTACAATAGGAACATGTATTTATTCGAATTTATGTCTTAGCGCTTTTGCATTTCTCCCGACGTATACTGTTGCAGTTAGATGACATGTGCACGAATTACCGAACTGTTCCCCATAGCCGACACCGTTTGGCTTGTCATTGAAGTGTACGTTCTACTTTTAAAGTGAAATGCCACCACCAGATTATTCAACAAAAAACTGAAATCGGCCTAGGACCGTACAGTGCACGATTTGACTGTGTCAGTGCAACCGTCCGTTTTTTCCAACCCTTTGATGCCTAACTGTAGCAACTGATCCTTGGACTCCGATCGTCGCATCGCGCGTTCGCCGCCAGGGACATGCTCAATTAATATAAATCAATAGACCTTTTGATTGTGTACCAATCAAAGTAAACCACGGTCCCCTTGCCCGGGAAAAACGGGACTTTTCAACCCAGATAAAGTCCCGGTACCACGGGGACATGCAAAAGGTAAAAACACGGCTCATTGAACCCGCTCCGTTTCAGGCTATAGTCCCGGATATTCTAAACAAGGAAAAACACCCGACACTGACACCACGGGGAAATCGGAAATGATGAAAACACTGGTCTTTTCACTTGGACCACCCGGGATGGGGACCGGGGTTTACATTGACTAGTGCATTATGTGACAGAATTACAGTACCAATTATTCCAAGCGACCGAAAAATTGTTCGACTAAAAGATCAAAAAAATGTCTCGCACTGTAGTTTGATCGTGTTTGTATACGAGGCTGAGGGCTGGTAACATTGTACTCAAAAGACATACAGTATTAGTGGGGATTGGAGGACAGTATATTACCTTAAATGTTTCTAAGGTCGAAATAGTGTGTGTGTGTGTGTGTGTGTGTGTGTGGAGGGAGGTAGTACACCCTCATACGTGTGTCACCATGACCTTCTTTGATCAAACTACGTGCTAAACAATGAGGTTGGATATCCACAGAGAAAAAAAGGTAGTAATGTTTAGTGACTTGGGTAGTAAATCGATGTTGTCTCGAAAAGTAAACAAAACTAAACAAAATAATTAATTTGGTTTGACTGCAAATTTATTTACTTTTTTTATTTGATGCTAACAATAACGTCTAACTTAAAATTACATTGATATATTCGTAAAAAAAAGTTTAGGCGATTTGATGTAAGACCCTGGCTGCTACAATATCATATCATTTCTTTAAGTTGGTAGTTCATTTAATATTCAAAAATGTAAATTTTAATAGGTTTAATAGTATGTTTACTATAAGTTATATTACTACTTTTAGTAAACTCTATTTTTTCTGTAGTGGATAGTAAAAATACTATTCAAAAATAATAGACTTACAAATCTACTTAGTAATTCAAAGCAATAGTAAAAAAAAATACTATCCGATGGTGTAGTCAAAGGAATTAAGGTTATGGAGCTGCCTAATGTGATAATCGCCGAGGCGAAACCAATGGTTTGTCCCATTTCGAGCTAAGTAACCAGAATCTTTACCGTTTTGTAACCGCCACGTCCCTTGGGGAATTTAGAGCGATCCATTTATGCGGCGGAAAGGCACAGTTGTGCCACATAAACGGCTACTTTCCCTTTCTGTGTTGAGCTTCGCCGCATAAACGTCCTCATTCCTTTCATGAATCGCCGCATAAACGGAATCTCAACCCGTCTATGCGCTGTGCCCGCTATGCGGTGTAACACAGCATGCCAACAAAACCAGACATTGAAGAAGTGTTAGCTGTTAAGGAGACAACACCAATTCATAGTAACACGTTCAAGAAAAAAAACAAAGGCCGTGGAACAATTAATGTATTCATGCAGAGTTAACTGATATTGATTCGTTGCTTAGATAGACTTCCTAGACCTGTTGAAACTTAAGCGCTTTTTTGTAATTGGTAAGTCTATTCTTCTAAAGTACTGCAATATACATGTATTTGGATGCAGTTAAAAGATATAAAATATAGTGGTGAAAGTTGACTGATATGTAAATACCAGTGTGTAAGCAAATCGAACAGAGGCGTAATATCTTTATGAACTAACATACAGAAACCCTTGCACCAGAGTTTTGATACTTTTCAGTATTTCTAAGGACGAAACAGCTTTGTTTATTTTTAGAATCATTTCTTTTCTCTAAAATTAACTAAAAACCAAAATATCTCGCCAATAGTATAAGATATCAAACACCATATCTATTTTTAACATATATAAAGGAGTGGTTTTAAAACAAAGAAATTACAGAAAAGTTACAATAAGTGTATCAAATGATCTTTTCTTGTTGTTGTTGTTCAAAACAAACAGTGTTGTACTAGTGAAATTGTTAACTGCCTGGTTTATTTTGTACATTGGGTACTTATTGGTCACAATGCATTAAGGCTATTTAAATAAGGAGCCCAGGGATCATGACAAAGTCAACTTGAGACAATTTCGTTACTTTCATAAATTTCCAACTGGTCTTCAGAGCACCTACCTGGAATAAAAAAAGAAACAATACACTTGATATAGATTAATGCGTTGTTTACCTATTCGCTACCTAACCCTATGCTTTTCCTTAACAATTTGTCTTATCCATGCCTAGACGTGATATTTTATCAACCAACTGAAGTCAATAACTGGGTTATCGGTGAATAAAGACCAGACAATATAAATTTGTATCAAATTTTTAAAATACTGCAATGCTTACTTCTGACACTTATGTCGATAAAAGCATCTATTTACGCATTCAAACATAATTATTATTTCGTTAATAGACCTTCTTTGCTGTCAATGAAAAGAGAACTTTTGTTCTTATTTTCGGGGCATATGCATTTGTTTGTAGTGTGTACTGAAAAAAACTTTTCGAATATCTGAATAACTCTGCAGCATTTTTGTTACATATACTGAACTCCTCTGTCATCAAGGCATCATCTGGAGATCATTGAACTAAGTTAGGTTAGCTCTAAACAGTCATGATAAAACACTGCTAAAATTAAACATATCATTTTTGTTAAACAAACTTGCATATTACCTTCCGACAAACGGATAATGCATTTCAGCTTGGTTATCAAATTAGCTGTATTTGAATCTTCATTAATACATCAGGTGTTATTAAACTTTATCTGAATGGGTAAATGTAAGTTACGTAATACCTTTGGACTGTAGGTGTTCATAATTTTTGGCAGATGTCGTTATTCTGGTTTCAGAATTCAGTTCCTCATAGGATTCCATTTCTGTTTTGCTCCTAAAATACGTCAATGTTCTAATCACGTGTAGAGATAACATATTATATCAACTTAATAAATACGTACGGTATAACTAATCTGCTAGCATTTCTGCTATTACTTCCGACCTATAAGTCTTGATTTCGTCAAACTGAAATGGGCTGAAGTGCATATATAATGCTCCAAATAAACATTATTTTTCGTTAAGAATTATCTTTATTTTTCAAGTTTGTACTGAAATTAAAATAAAACGTTATCAAATCCACAGTAACAAGCATAGATCCATTAGTTAGACACTGCATGTTGCTGCAACTTCTGTTTAAAATGCATATGATTGTTTTGTTTTTTTTATAATTACTATAAATTTTTAAACTTGTTTTGAATTCAATGTAATAAGCATTTTCTAAAAGAGACTTCTGCATTAAATATTTGATGCTAGTGAAAGTGAATCACATGTATTTTACCCTACAATTAACCGATTCTATACTGCATATCAATTTTATTGGCTCATGTGCTATAATATAAAAAAATGATAGATTAAAGAATAGCAAATATTCTCTGTATTTAAAAACTTAGGAAGTGTTCATTTGGAATATTTGAACACATCCAAAAGTGATGCAATAATTTTCTACAGAGAAAGACAAATTAATGCATTTAGTTTAACTTGCTTTAAGAATCCGTGACCGACACCTTAACATTGGACAAAAACATTTTCAAAGTCATTAATATAAACATGGTGTAAATGAAAATAATCGGGTATGCCTCTTTAACGTCATAGTATTAACAGACATAGTTGTGAAACCGTTCAATAAGTTTTATGGTTTATTCAATTACTTACAAATTGTTTTCTTCGCCAGATCTTGTCTTCGCACTACCCTTTTGTGGTGTGGAGCTCTTCAACAACCTTTAAAATATAGACTTGGCATATGTAAAGTATATATGTCCATTTCCTTATTTTTCTCATTTTAATTCTGCAAAATGATGTTAATGTACGTTTACTCTACTAAGGCAAGGTTTAAAACATATTAAACTACATCATACTTACATGAGGAACAAAGTGATGCCACATTTCTTCTACAAATTAGAAGACTACAAAATACAAGTATGATTGTCGTTACAGCCTCGGTAACAGCCAATGCTACAACCGCTAGTTTCAACGTTGAATCGTCTGTATACAGAATGCGGTAAATAGTAACAACAAAAACCAAAACAATAAAAAACTAAATGAAGAACATATCAGTTCATATAAATTTATGACAGTGGAAAGGTCTTGCCTAAAAGGGTGTTGTGTTAAAGTATGAAGTAATCCATTTACTAATAAGAAAATTATTGGCAATGTTTATTTTTCGAACAAAATGACGGACGGACTGATGTAACGACGGAGAGTTAAAATTTGTGGACATAAAAGAGCTGGCTGCTTCATACATCACTTTCATATTATGCTTAATTAGAACCATTCTAAGGCAGCTATAAAGCTTTTGACACACCTCTGACATGAACAGTGAGACTTCTGGTCACAATAACATGCTGGTCAGCTCTTGTGGCAATGTAAACGTATTCCCCTTATGTTGCTGCACTGACTTTCCCGAGACTCAGAAGACTGCCTCTACTTTTCCTGTACCATGATACGGTGCAGGCTAGGTTGCAATCGACTGAGCAATAAATATCAGGCATTGTTTCCCCGCTGTTTACGAAATAGTGCGCTTTGTTTGGTATGAACAGGAGCGCTGTAGGGGTCATCTAAAAATTTAAGATTTACAATAAAAATTTGCAACGTTTCTCCTTACCCATTCTTAGGCTTATACTTCGTGTTTCTACAAAACTGCGAATATGGAGAAAACAATATGGTGTCGACGACGTTTAAAATATATCACATATATATGCGGAGCATTTTTTCAGAACGACATCAAGGCAATGGATGTTAAATACATGTATTACTGACTTGCAACTTAATTGGTAATTTAAAAGTGTCAATCCATATTATATTAGTCTTTGATTTCTTAATTGTGTATGATACATTACTTTCTGTGAGCAAAAGAAAATACTGTGAAAGGTTTGTGTTTATAGAAAGTAGCGATTCTAGAGAGTGATGGTATTTAATACATGTTCAGAAATACTTACACGTAACTTCAACGGTATAATTAACCTCGAAAGTCGGGCCATCATTGTGCAGAACAAGATATGTGATATTTTTCCCATTCAAAGTTCTATAAACACTCCCTATCCAGATCTATCCTATCTTGCTCTGCGAATTGCGGGGCCTGAGAAAAGTTTTTGCATTCGACTAACCACGTAATCGTTGAATTAACGAAAATGCGACATAGTTCTGAAGCTTTAGGAGAGCCAAAAAAAGACACAGAGCTGTGTTCCTCGATTGGTTCTCTTTGGGTAAGATAAACTCCTGCGATAGTAGTGCATTGAAAATAAGCGTTTTAATATTAACAATAAAAAAACAAAAACAAATACAGAAATGTTTCATCTGCATAAATAGTTTCAATAAAAATCGTAGTATATAACTCTATATAACTTTAAGAATCTGTATACTTTATGTACATTATAGTACGAACATTGTAGTTTAAAAGTTATTCATGGTCAAAATAAAACAGATCACAGGATACCAACGAACCTGTAATATTTATATGTAAATGTTATGACCTGATCAAATTTATCCTAAAACACATTTCGTTAACTGAAACGACGTTTGGTTGATAGCAATAGATACCTGTAACATTTACTCACGGAAAACAAAAGGTGCGTAGCAGAAGATTGCACGTTCTAATTCAAACACATACGTTCCATTATCTGCCATTTCAATATCACGTATGATGATCGTAAGACTCATTCTTCCAACTTTTATTCCTGTTCTATTTTGATTCCATGGATCAAAGAAAACCAAATCACCAGTATTTAGGCCATTGAAGTAAAACGCACTAAAACATGGTGTCTTCCGGAATCGTTGTATTTCTTAAAAATTGTTAAACGAACATCTACACTCGCATCAACATTAAAAATAGCACTAGAGCCTTCTGGAACCAAAACTGTTTGGTTTACTTCACAGTCTGAAGAAAACATTTGTTACTGTTATATATCATACACTACATTCGTAAACTAAAAGTGAATTTCAAAAGTTGCTTTTAAGTTTACTTTGCTACTTAGTACTTAGTTGAAAGTTCCTCAGTTTGGAATAATTTTATATGAATGAAATGTGTCGCCTTGAAGCAACAGATATTGTACAACTTAAAGCCAGAACTCTGCCCATATTGTCGATGGTTATGAAACCTACTATTAGACTTTTGAAGTGATTACATTAAGACTTTTATACTCCGGGCATATCAACAAACTTCAACTTATTACTGCCAAAAGTCAATACTGACTATACTAGGCAGGCGCGTGTCAGGAACATTTAAATTATAAAAGATAATAACAAAGAAAACAAGATTTAACTAAAGATCTTACTTAAACATTTATTTTAAATACTTAAAATCTGTATAACTTGTTTAGTCCACTGATAAAAGCTGGCACAGCTGGTGTAGCCTTAATCACGGTCGGTAATTCGTTCTAGTGTCGTATAGTCCTTGGGAAGAATGAGTTCATGTGATGTTGTGTTTGTGATAGTGGGATGAGGAGTTTGCTGTTTTTTGTGTTTGTAAGGTGATTGTGATCGACATTGACCTGTTTGTTTTTTATTTTGTGTATGACCAGGCTGGCAAGGTTTCGCCTTTGTTCTAAAGTTGACCATTTTAGTTCTTTAATCATGTTTGTTACACTGCTTGTATAGTGCTAATCATTATGGACGTACCTTGCAGCTGACCTCTGGACCATTTCTATTCTGTGAGTCAGATATTTTTGCCATCTTTGAGTTGTTTGTTTTGTGTTTTGACATTTCGTCTGATGAGCCTTAAGCTGTTTTTTGCTTTGTGATATTGTTTATATGGGATGACCAGTTTAGGTTATTACTTATTGTAACTCCTAAGTATTTTACATTTTCAGTGGTTTTCAGTATAGTGTTATGTAGGGTGTAGGGAAAGATGACCGGTTTCTTTTTCCAGTGTATTCTGAGTACTTCACACTTGTCAGGGTTGAATTCCATTGACCACTCTTTTTCCCATATTTCAAGGTTGTGCAAATCATTTTGTAAGGTTTATGCAGATGCTTGTGATTTAATTGTTAAATAAACTATGGTGTCGTCGGCAAATAGACGCAGCCGGCACCTGACACTTCCTGGAAGGTCATTGATGTATGCGAGAAAGAGACAAGGACCTAAGACCGATCCCTGCAGGACACCAGAAAGCACAGGGAGCCTGTCAGAGACCTTGTTTTCCACTAATACTTGTTGTGATCTGTTTTTGAGAAAGTTTTTTATCAATGAACTGATATGTGGATGAACTCCCATGTGTTTCAGTTTGTGTATGAGTTTGTGGTGGTCTACTTTGTCAAAAACTTTACTGAAGTCCATGACTATGACATCAGTTTGTTGACCTTGATCTATGTTGTCAGCTATTTCTTGTGTGAAGCCAATGAGCTGTGTCTCACAGCTAAGTTTTGACCTGAATGCATGTTGCTGGGGGCAAAGTATGTTGTGTTTGTCAAAGTTATCCATCATGTTTGAAACAATGATGTGTTCCAATAGTTTTGATGCTATACATGTGAGTGATATTGGTCTGTAATTGCTAGGTTTTGATTTTGACCCTTTTTTGTATGCTGCTGTGATGATCGCATGTTTCCACTCCTTAGGAACAATACCTGTGTCTAGTGACCTTTGGAATATGAGTTTAAGGATTGGTGCTAACTCTGTGTGTAGCTCTTTGAGTAACCTAGGTGAGATCTCATCTGGACAATGGGCTTTGTGGGGGTTTAGTCCTGTCAATAACTTATTAACTCCTTGAACTGAGATGGATATGAGAGCCATTGGCGGGTGACCAAGTGATGACATTGAGCTTTTAGCTATTTGTTTGAGACTGAGTGGTGAATGCTTTGTGAAAACTGATTCAAACTGTTGCTTAGTATGTTCGCCTTTGACACTGGGTCACTGTAAGTATGACAATCAGTGCTGAGTGGTGCAATTCCTGTGTTTTCTGTTTTTTTGTGTTTAATAAAGTTGTAGAACTTTTTCATAAGACCTGGATCTGTATTATCTCAGAAGATGATTGACTTTTGATATGACCAATAAACACTTCTTATTTGCTTTTGCACTGATGCCTTAAGATGTTTGAATTTCTTTATATTCTGACAATTCTGTGACCGAGACCTTTTTATTTTTGTGAAGAGCTTGTTCTTTTCCTAATCTGTTTGACAATATCGTGAGTAACCCATGGTAAATCAGCTTTATTTTTGCATTGTCTTGACGGTATGTGTTTGGATGATAACATTTTGATCTCAGCTTTGAACATGTCCCATAATTGGTTTGGGTCTTCATTTTGATTTTTTGTTGAACGTACTTCTGAAAGTGACCAAGTCATTTTTGAAGTCAGACCAGTTTGCCTTCTTGTATGATTTGACCAGTCGAGAGGTTTGCCTGATTCGCCCTCTTTTGACCTTAAATTCATGGAAGACTATATCATGGTCTGATGTACCTAAGCTTGGTAAGACTTTTGTGTCATGGACGTGACCCGGAGTGTTCGTGAGAAAGAGATCTAGGATATTTTTATCCCGTGTGGGAACTTTGACCATTTGTTCAAGATTATGATTAATCATGTTCTCTGCACAATTATCATACATGTCTTTGAATTTGCATGTATCTGTTTCATTTGACCAGTTCATGACTGGGAGATTGAAGTCACCCAATATCCAGATGTTGTTGTTTTGAGGAATTTTTACTATAGATGACCAAAGTTCATTGAGTGGGTGTTCATCATTTTCATGGGGCTTGTAGTATGCAGAGACATATATGTCTTTGATACCAGTTATTGAAATTTTTGACAATATGATGTTGCAATCTGTTTTTTCAAGTCTGGCTGTTCTTCACTAAGTAGGTTATTTTTGACTGCAAGGAGGACACCTCCACCCTTGCCAGTTGTTCTGTCATCTCTATAGACCTGGTAGCCAAGGTGGTTGGGGAAGATTTCTGCAGTGTGGGTGCTGGGTTTTAACCAAGTTTCAGTGCAGCAGATTATATCAGATTTGACTTGATCAATAAATTGGTGCAGTTCAGGAATTCTGTTATTGACAGAACGACAGTTAATATTGAGAATAGTGAGTCTTTCTCCCGACTGTAGTTTGACCGTATTCTTTCCTTTAATTTTACACTGCATTCGAAAGGCATCGATCGAGACCTTCTTCATATTTATTTCGACGTGTGAGTTCCCGGTTGTCTCGTGTATTTGTAATATGATTTTTTTACTTTGACATGTTAAGGTAAAACGAAAAAGATCTTTATGAACATTGAAATGACTGATGGAAGATATTCACTGTGATAAAATTTTAATTAACTGACTTCTCGAGATAACATAGTCACAAAAACAATATTCGGAATTGCCTTTTCGTTGCTAAATTTAAGGTCATGTTTTGTGACTTTTGACAGAAATAGTGCAGTGAATAGTGTCGCAGATTTGCTTAAGATTAATATCTTTAGGTATGCACAACAAAACATTTATATTTTGACGATTATTATTCTTTCGTACTGTCCCTTTCACAAACTCAGAGGACAGTTACTTCCCCTTCCATACCATGAGCAAACCAATTTTGTATGCCTATCTATTTTTATTTTGTTACACCGAAAGCGTTCTTACTTTAAGCAGATACCGTTAATAGTGTTACAGTTGAAGGCTGGAAAATAGAGACCAAATTAATAATAATAATAATAATAATAATAATTATAATTGTAGTAATAATAATTGTAAAAATAAATATAATATCAATATATAGTCGAGGCAATGGTCACATGATTTTGTGTGATAGTGATAAATCAGGGTTACTTTATTACAATGTTGTAGGTGACAAGGACTTCATTCAGGGGGGAAATATTTGAAAATAAAGCTGTTTTTAAAAGTACAAAAACAATTATTCAAAAAAGACTTATGGTTAATTACATTTATTTTTGACAGATAAGTTAATGAGAAAAATAATGAAAAAGGAAGCATATTTCGGCGTAACAGAACAAGAGGGCCATGATGGCCCTGGATCACTCACCTGAGTACTTTGACTGTACGTTTGCTATTAAGCAGTATTTCATTTTTTAACTGAAAATATATAAGTGCCTACAAACCTAATATGGAAAATATCAGTCAATAAATAAAGGCTATATGACAGAAAGTAGAAATATCTATTATAAGCTATGGTGACCTTGACCTTGACCCAGTCACCTCAAACCCTACCCATGGGTAAGGATCCATGCAAGGAACCTATATATTGAATATCAAAGATATTGATCTATAAATGAAGGCGCTATGATGTACAGTAGATAAATCTATTTTTAGCCTCCGTGACCTTTAACCTAATCTAATAATTTGAAAAAACTTGCTTCATGCCAAATTTTAAAATTCTAGGCCTTGTGGTTTCAGACAAGAAGATTTTTAAAGATTTGCTTTTTAGTTCACCCGTCACAGAGTGACAAGGTGAGCTTTTGTGATCGCAATCCGTCCGGCGTCCGTCCGTCCCTCCGTCCGTCCGTAAACTTTTCATTCAAACGACAATTCCTCTGGAACCACTGAGCCAAAGTTGATAAAATTTGCCATGGATGTTCTTTGCATGAAGCTCTTCCAAAGTTGTTCAAAGAAATCAATTCCATGAAGAACTGCGGTTGCTGTGGCAACTTAAGGAAAAACTTTAAAAATCTTCTTGTCTGAAACCACAAGGCCTAGAGCTAAGATATTGGGCATTTAGCACCCTCTAATGGAACTCTACACAAATTGTTCAAATTATTTCAGTGGGGTTAAATTTGCCCCCGCCTCAGGGGTCATTTCATTGTACATAGACTTATATAGGAAATCTTTATAAATCTTCTTCTCAGAAACCACAGCTTAGATATTTGATATGTAGTATTGTCTAGTGGATGTCTACCACGTTTGTTCAAATTATGTCCCCTGGGTCAAAATTGGCCAGGCCCGAGGGTTCTATTGGTTTACATATAGTTATATAGGAAAAACATGAAAAATCATTTTTCTCCGAAACTAATAGGACTATCCCTTAGATATTTGGTGCGGAGTATTGTGTAGAGAACCTTTACCAGTATTGTTTATATGTTGACCCCGGGGTCAAAATTGGCCCCGCCCCAGGGGCCCTTAATATGTAAAAACAGCAATCTTTAAAAATCTTCTTACTGGAAACCTCAATGTCTACAGCTTAGATATTTGGTATGTAGCATTGTCTGGTGGATGTCTACCAAGTTTGTTCAAATTATGTCCCCTAGGTCAAAATTGGCCACACCCTAGGGTTCTCTTGGTATGATTTTCCTATATAACTATATGTAAATCAAGAGAACTCTGAGCGTGGCCAATTTTGACCCAGGGGACATAATTTGAACAAACTTGGTAGAATCCACTAGACAATGCTACAAACCAAATATCTATGCTGTTGGCATTGTGGTTTCTGAGAAGAAATTTTTTAAAGATTTCCTATATAAGTCTATGTAAAATGAAGTGACCTCGGGGCAGGGCCAATTGTGACCTCAGGAAAATAATTTGAACAATTTTTGTAGAGTTCCATTAGAGGGTGCTAAATGCCAAATATCTAAGTTCTAGGCCTTGTGGTTTCAGACAAGAAGATTTTCAAAGTTTTCCCTGTGTAAAATCAATTGACCCCTAGGGCGGGGCCAAATTTCACCCAAGAAGCATAATTTGAACAAACTTGGTAGAGGTCTACACGACAATGTTACATACCAAATCTTAAGGCTCAGGGCCTTTTGGTTTCAGACAAGAAGATTTTTAAAGTTTCACTATATAAGCCTATGTAAAATCCATTGACACTCTGGGCAGGGCCACATTTGACCCTAGGGATATAATTTGAGCAAACTTGGTAGAGGTCCACAAGACTATGCTACATACAAAATCTGAAGGCTCAGGTCCTTGTGGTTTCAGACAAGAAGATTTTTAAATTTCACTATGTTAAATAAGTTGACCCCCAGGGCGGGGCCAAATTTGACCCCAGGGGCATAATTTGAACAAACTTGGTAGAGGTCTACTAGACAATGCTACATACCAAATCTTAAGGCTCACGGCCTTGTGGTTTCAGACAAGAAGATTTTTAAAGTTTTACTATATAAGCCTATGTAAAATCAATTGACCCCCAAGGTGGGACCAAATTTGACCCCAGGGGCATAATTTGAACAAACTTGATAGAGGTCCACTAGACAATGCTATATACCAAATCTTAAGGCTAAGGGCCTTGTGGTTTCAGACAAGAAGATTTTCAATGTGTTTCCTTTCAATTGCCATAGCAACCAGAGTTCTTAATGGAATTGAATTCTTTGAACAACTTTGGTAGAACTTCATGCAAGAAACATCCCTGCAAAGTTTCAACAAATTTGGCGAAGTGGTTTAGGAGGAGAAGTTGTTTAAAGAAATTGTTGACGCACGGACGGACTGACGCACGGACGACGGACAATGGGCCATCACAAAAGCTCACCTTGAGGACATTGTCCTCAGGTGAGCTAGAAATCACTTAGTGGCGTTGTATACTTGAACGTTTGAGAATAGTTGAATTGAACACAAGTACATTTCTCGTGTGCAACTATAAAGATTCTACAAATTGTTTAACTGATTACCTACCAGCACATACATAAGTTTAAACAAGTATAATAGGTTATTCATTTATTCAATAATAATGAGATCTGTCGGAGACTACAAGCTTGCGTATGCGTATTTTCATCTCCAGATTTATTTCCGCTCCATAAAATCCGATTATTCTTTTGAATTGATTTCAATGAAACTTCAATTGATCGTTGCCAATGCGGGTCGCTCGTACAATGTTATTTGAGATTCCTTTAATTCAAATTATTATTCTCTGTTACAGTTTGTCGCCAGTATGTGCCGTATTCATAAAAAGCTTTTTTTTCTCAGCTTGGTTTGATTTAAGTTACAATTTTGCAAACTTGTTTGCAGATTTATTGCGTATGGCATAAACGTGAAACTTACAAACAATATTCATTATATTGACAATAATAAGAAACAAAAAATGTTTAGGTCCCTTCTCGTTTATTGAATAAAGATCCTTAAGTAAAAATTGTAATACTGAAGAAAAGACTTAAGTTTCTTCTTCATGAACATGACTCCAAGCCTGTTGATACAACATCAAGTTCACACAAGGTGCTCAAGCTTTGCTGGTGGTAGCTGTTTTAAAGAAGCATGTGTATGTTGCTCCACTATGGCTTTATTCATTGAGGCATTTTAATATGACATTACACAAATTACACAGTTTCTCCCCATATATCGTGGATATGTAATATGCAAATACAAATCATAATCATGCGAGGTCAAAGTAACAGAAATTGCTTCTTTTATTAATACCTAAAATTCCTTCATTAGGTTTTCAAGGACACTTTCCATGTAATCCGTTAATCCTTTTGAAAATGTGTCTTTATTCTACTTGAGTGTAATTATCTTTCGTCAAGCTTTCAGTTGTTCAACATACACATTTTATATTACCTTGTCTCCCATGGCTGCCACACCGAAATGACTTCATTTTCTTTTTATGCCCTTACAATTTAACAGTTCTATTTATATCTGAATGAACGTCAAAGGAAACAGATTATAAGGAAACAGGAAAAAGAAATATAAATTATACACGTGTAATATAAAGCCAAATTAGAAGACAAAGAAAGTATGAGAGTTAAGAGAAATGATATGGCTCTAATAATAGGATTCGAAACTAGCTACAGAACTTCTAGTGGCCTTTGTAAGTATAACGGAAGCTGGGGAAATAAACGGATTGTCACAATCACAAAAAATTCAATCAAGATTAAATGAATCCCTAACGCTTGATGAGCTCGACGGCGAAAAGATAAATCAAGAGTCTTTTTATGATCAATAGCTTGACCAGACCAGAGTGGCTGATATTTTTTTTTATTTGAAATACAATCATCAAACGTCATATTTATCTCGTGTTGGAATTTGATTTCTAAGCTTTAAATTTCTTAGTTTTTAAATTTACAACAGTTCTTTTTTAGTTTTAAAATACTTTTAGTACAATCAAAATATGCATCATTGATCTCAATACACTGGCGACATTTCGTTCACCCGCTTCCGCAAACGCGCACGAATGGTGTGTTCTAAACTTGTTTGTCGTTTTTTGCATCCTTCTCTCTCTTAATTACAGATTCCGTTAACATTGAACAGTGTTTCCAAAAACGCAGACGAAAAATCCAAATCTTAGAATAGGATATCCTTAAAAGTCGATAACTTTGATAAAATCTTATACTGCTATCAAACAGCACGTACGTGGACTTGAAGCACGTTAAAAACTTTGATACATGTACAAGTATTCGTAGTCGTTTACAAAGCTAAAAAGGCTCAGAAATGCCACCCCCACTCTCCCCCACTCTCCCCCACACCCCCCCCCCCCCCCACACACACACACCAACAACAACAAGCATCGTGTATAAAATTGTTATAGAAGGCACTGTCATTCTTTTTGACTTTTCTTGGACAAAATATGATGATATCAGGTTATAAATAAGTAACGAATACTTGAATATAGCAGTAATATTCACTTGCGAAAAGTAATAAAAATTGATGAAATAACTTTAGGTATTTTAAAATTTTATTTGTAAAACAATATTCTGGATAATATGGCAAATTTTGCTTGATCAGTATATTTATGAAGTTGGTACAAATATATATTCGCTACAATAAACAACTAATAGGAAGTTGGCAGTAGCAGAGAGCAGTAGCAGTTGGCAGTAGAATTTAAATCAAACGTGAAGTTGGCAGTAGCAGTACGAGCAGTAGCAGTAAACTAAAACGTGAAGTTGGCAGTAGCAGTACGAGCAGTAGCAGTAAACTAAAACGTGAAGTTGGCAGTAGCAGTACGAGCAGTAGCAGTAAACTAAAACGTGAAGTTGGCAGAAGCAGTACGAGCAGAAGCAGTAAACAAAAACGTGAAGTTGGCAGTAGCAGTACGAGCAGTAGCAGTAAACTAAAACGTGAATGTGGCAGTAGCAGTACCAGCAGTAGCAGTAAACTAAAACGTGAAGTTGGCAGTAGCAGTACGAGCAGTAGCAGTAAACTAAAACGTGAAGTTGGCAGTAGCAGTACGAGCAGTAGCAGTAAACTAAAACGTGAAGTTGGCAGTAGCAGTACGAGCAGTAGCAGTAAACTAAAACGTGAAGTTGGCAGTAGCAGTACGAGCAGTAGCAGTAAACTAAAACGTGAAGTTGGCAGTAGCAGTACGAGCAGTAGCAGTAAACTAAAACGTGAAGTTGGCAGTAGCAGTACGAGCAGTAGCAGTAAACTAAAACGTGAAGTTGGCAGTAGCAGTACGAGCAGTAGCAGTAAACTAAAACGTGAAGTTGGCAGTAGCAGTACGAGCAGTAGCAGTAAACTAAAACGTGAAGTTGGCAGTAGCAGTACGAGCAGTAGCAGTAAGTAAAAACGTGAAGTTGGCAGTAGCAGTACGAGCAGTAGCAGTAAACTAAAACGTGAAGTTGGCAGTAGCAGTACGGTAAACTAAAACGTGAAGTTGGCAGTAGCAGTACGAGCAGTAGCAGTAAACAAAACGTGAAGTTGGCAGTAGCAGTAACAGCAATAGCAGTAGGAAACTCTGAAAGTCTGCGAGAGTGTTTGAAACAGTCTCAGACCGGTGCAATCGAACCGGGATGGTAGCTAAACTTTCTAGATTGTCACCAAATTCCTGAAAGTTTGCATTAATGTCAGAAACAGTAGCAGACCGTAACAATGGACACCGGAGGGTCCCTTAACATAATAAATGACATTTTCTCAATTTTGGCACCAACATTCCTGAAAGTCTACGAGAGGGTTGTAAACAGTTGCAGACCGGTAAAATTGACCCGGGAGGATGGCTAGACCTTAAATACGACATTTTCCCTATTGGCACAAAAATTCCTGAAAGTCTGCGAGAGTGTCAGAAACAGTCGCAGACCGGTAAAATCAACACGGGAGGGTCCCATGACATTAAAAATGACATTTTCTCGATTGGCACCAAAATTCCTGAACGTCTGCTACTGTGTCAGAAACAGTCGCAGACCGGTAAAATCAACACGGGAGGGTCCCTAGACATTAAAAATGACATTTTCCCGATTGGCACCAAAATTCCTGAAAGTCTGCGAGAGTGTCAGAAACAGTCGCAGACCAATAAAATTGACTTGGGAGGGTCCCTAGACATTAAAAATGACATTTTCCCGAGTGGCACCAAAATTCCTGAAAGTCTGCGAGTGTGTCAGAAATAGTCGCAGACCAATAAAATTGACTTGGGAGGGTCCCTAGACATTAAAAATGACATTTTCCCGAGTGGCACCAAAATTCCTGAAAGTCTGCGAGTGTGTCAGAAACAGTCGCAGAACTACGCAATAGACTCGGGAGGGTCTGTTTATGTTTAAACATGTTTTATTTTCATTGAAACTTTCAAGACTTTTAAGACTTTCCTACTGCTACTGCTGTTACTGCTACTGCCAGCTTCACGTTTTATTTACTGCTACTGCTGTTACTGCTACTGCCAACTTCACGTTTTTGTTTTACTGCTACTGCTGGTACTGCTACTGCCAACTTCACGTTTTAGTTTACTGCTACTGCTCGTACTGCTACTGCCAACTTCACGTTTTTGTTTACTGCTCCTGCTCGTACTGCTACTGCCAACTTCACGTTTTAGTTTACTGCTACTGCTCGTACTGCTACTGCCAACTTCACGTTTTAGTTTACTGCTACTGCTCGTACTGCTACTGCCAACTTCACGTTTTAGTTTACTGCTACTGCTCGTACTGCTACTGCCAACTTCACGTTTTAGTTTACTGCTACTGCTGGTACTGCTACTGCCAACTTCACGTTTTTGTTTACTGCTACTGCTGGTACTGCTACTGCCAACTTCACGTTTTAGTTTACTGCTACTGCTCGTACTGCTACTGCCAACTTCACGTTTTAGTTTACTGCCACTGCTCGTACAGCTACTGCCAACTTCACGTTTTAGTTTACTGCTACTGCTCGTACTGCTACTGCCAACTTCACGTTTTAGTTTACTGCTACTGCTCGTACTGCTACTGCCAACTTCACGTTTTTTTACTGCTGCGTACTGCTACTGCTCACTTCCTATACATCAATAAACATCGGTACGAATAGATTCTCTTTACGGGTAAATACTTGTAACAGCTGGATGGCATAGCATATAGAAATATCTTCTTCCGTACACATACACGTCTTAAATCTCAACTGCTCTTATATTTCGTTTATAGGGGATATATTTAGAAATATACACTCTGGGAGACATTTGGACCAAAACAAGATATTAGCAAAATAACAATGCTTATATGTTTTGCCAAAGTAAAATAATGTGGAAATTCTGCTTTAAGAGAAAGACAGACATGTTGTTCAATGAAGTTGTTAAATTATCATCGTTATGAAAATAGCAATGTGTGACAAAATAAAAGATTAATGTAAACTAACTGATGTTCAGCATACACACACACAAATGTTTTGTTACAGATTAAGCGAATATTTTGATTACAATTCACTTGCATCTGAAAAATCCGTTAACATTAGTTCCTTGAATAAAGACTATCATAACAAGAAAAAAAACTGTCTGATCGCATTGCCATTGTTTAAAGAAATGAACAAACGTGTATATATTTCATTTCCTTTTGTGTAATTGTTAATATGACACTGAACAATTGGCGCACGTTACTTTCTAGCTGAAACTTGAAATTCCCTTTAAATATCTACGATGCAAACGTACTTGCTATTCAATCATTTTTTTGTATCATTTTTTTCATCAAGGCGAAAGTGATTCAAAACATTGGCATAAGCTTATTATAGTTGCTTAAACAGTTTTGGAATAGTTAACAATGACTGCTGATCAGACCTTACTTTAAGAGGCATTAGATAGGTTTTGCATAAAAATCGCGTTCAACAGAGACGATATCAGAATTTCTTCGGTTTCTAACATTTCTGTGTTAGACTGCAACATTTCCATGGCACGTAGATTGTCTATACAGTCTAACCTGCCCATCCGACCACCTTTCACAAGCGACTCCCTGCCTTATACGACCATTACAAATTCCTCCCGAATGTTTTTATTCATTAATTTAACTTAGTTCAACGACCCCCTGCGAAATGCGACTACCGACCTTAATATTGCACCACCTTAACGTTGCTATGCGACCGGTAAATGATGAAAACAATTTTATTGGCTAATCAGTCAGCTGGAAACTTGTCGTCTTTAGTAGGCAGTGATGATAAAGGTGATAATGATGATGATGATAATAATAATAATGAAAATACAGAAACGACGAAATGACTTTGCTCTCTCTAAAGGTAGCTCTGACATTTTACAACATCTTGCAGAAATCGAGGAACATTTTATTTCTTTGTAGATGGAACGTAAACAAGTCAAAATATCTGACATTTTTATGACTGTTTAAAGCCATATATAGACTGTCAAGTTCTTTTTACAATTTTATTGCACAAGAAACATTTTGATGTACTGTGTATAGTACAGGGTTGAATTTTATTTGTGGAATATTGGCATAAAAGTCAATGTTAAAACGTATAAAATCATTTTAATGTGCATACATGCAGCTGTTGTTAGAAATAAACTGTTGCTCTATGCAGATGACTCGGGTATTTTGGTTACTGGTAAAAACAGGTCCGAAATTAAACATGCTTTAAATGAGGACATGGAGATTGTTAGCAAATGGCTCATTGATAATAAGTTGTCATTACATTTAGGTAAAACTGAGTCTATTCTTTTCGGCTCCAAGCCCAAACTTAGGTTAAATCCAAATTTAAATGTATCCTGTAATGGTCAAGTCATTGAGCCAACCTCATCAGTTAATTATCTTGGTGCCACACTGGATCAAAATTTATCTTGCGATGCAATGGCTTCATCAGTTATTAAAAAGGCCAACTCAAGGTTAAAATTTCTGTATAGGAAACGTGAATATCTCACGCAACATACTAAATAGCTGTTGGTTATGTCTCTTATTCAGTGTCATTTTGACTATGCCTGTTCCTTTTGGTATTATGGTTTAAATAAGTTGTGGATGAATAAGTTACAGGTAACTCAAAATAAGTTGATAAGGTTTGTCTTGAACCTGGCCCCAAGATCTCATATTGGTCATGAAGAATTTAATTCTTTAAACTGGTTACCCGTGTCAAAACGAGTCGATCAAATTATTCTGACTCATGTTTTTAAAATTGTAGCAGGCACAGCCCCTGATTATATGGGTGAACATTTTATTCCAACCAAGGATATCCACAGTCACAATACTAGGTTTCGTGAAAAAGGGTCTTTTGCAATCCCAAAAGTCAATGGTTTCGGTAAAAAATCTTTGGCTTATATTGGTTGTAAACTATGGAACGGGTTACCATCTTCAATATCTAGTATTTCACAGTCCCATATGTTTAAGGTTGCTGTCAAAAACCATTTTTAAGTCAAGTTTTATAATCTTTTTATTTAAGTAATCGGTATCATGTGTGTATCTTTTTAAATGCATTCCACTTACCGGTATCTTCACCTGTTTTTTATTTAAAATGCTAGTAAGAAATGGTGCTTTTTCATATAATTTTTTATCATGTACTTGTGATATTTTTTTACTGGATAATTTTTTTTACTCTCATGTCATAAATTATTAATATGTGCTAAATACTTGTGATATTCAAATATTATTTCTAAGCCAGGTCATTTTAATATCCTGAGATTCCACGATTAGTTCTCCACCAAGACATTAATATATTTTATAGTATGTGATCGCTTAAATCTGTGATATTCTGTAATTCATGTCTCTCTATGTCATGCCGCCAGTAACAAGGACCACAATGGAAATAAGGGATCACTCTCTTTTTTGTGCTATCCTTGGTACTGTGTTGCATGACATGGTTCATACTCATGCTTGTATCTTATTTAATCAGTTAATTATTTTATTCATACAACATGTTTGTACATAACCATTGTATGCACTGTGATACCGAAATAAATCTATCTATCTATCTACATGTTTCACAATGTACATTAACATTTTAAAAAGTACAACATTAAATGTATTGAAAAGAATATGGTGTAATTCAGATTGTAACGTTTCCATCACAAATCCTTAGTTAAGAGACCACCTGTCTTAAGAGACCAAATTTCCTTTCTCCCCTGTGTGGTCTCTTAAGACAGGTTAGACTGTATAATATACTAGAATATATAATTCTGCTACGGTCAATAAGAATTTGTATTTTATAATGTGTGTGGAATCTATTCTACTATTTCTACATGTTCCAATATAATAAACAACTTGCTTAGCTTTCAACCAAATAACGATCTAATAAAGCTACAAGTTTTGTATAGAAGAAATAGCATTTTGTTTCCCATCGTTTACATTTACCATTTAACAAACATTGCCACAGGTAACATTTTACTTTACTTTTATGTTGTTTTATCTGTCCGTAGACAACTCTTCAGGACCTTTCTTTAAAAGATAAGAAATTATGATTATTTTATCAGGAAAAAAATCATCCTTATTTTAAGAGTCAATAGAAATGTTAATAAAAGCGACTTGCATAATAATGAATACTGAAATAATTGTTCAATATTAGCTTAAACACGTGGTTTCATAGCTACTAGCTTAGGTTCACAAAAAATCTTGAAAAGGCTTATATGTTATACTGGTCTAGTTTTTAGACTATAAAAATTTTCTTCCTCTTTAACTTGGTGATACATTTTAGACATTAGTTGTGTTTTTTCTTTATTTTCTACAGTAATCTTTGTATGAACTTGACAGATCAACTATTTGAACATTGTTCGAATGAATAACTGAGTATTGTTTTTATTCCACAAGCTTATTACGGTGTTTGACAATAATCATATAAAATCATCTTTACAATGTGTTGCTATTGCGGCTGATTTGTTATATTAAGATTGTAAGAATATCAGCAGAACTATGAACATTGACAGTAAAATTGTTCAAACAAAATGCAAATATTTGGAAAATGTATTCAGAATATTAAAAAGAACAATAGCAATGTAGTAAATACCCAGTACGTCGGAGACAAAACATACTTCGGAGATGAAGGTAAAAATAATATAGCGCCTTTTTTTCCAATTTGTCGAGTACTTGAATATCACTTTTGGTGTTCATTGAAAACAACTGTAAGGGGTCATCCGGACTCTGTCATGACTACACGGGAACCCTGTGAAGTTCCCTTCCTGAGTTCATCATTCTTCTTCTTTCCTGTTCAGTGTTTACAACTAGCATAAAGTCATGTAGTGATGATGAATAAACAATTAAACTGTCTAAGCCTTTAAAATGGAAGGATTCGTTGTTAAAATTGCAGAAATTCTGCTTAAGTTTACTGAAATAGAACTTGTTGTACCAACTAAATATAATAGTGTGTAATGTGAAAATTGTGGCCCAAGCGAGCCGAATTTTCAGCATGTTTAACGATCTATCTAGTTCCTCTTCCATGCCATTGTCAAAATCAATTCTATCACTCACTATTGTCCCTTAACAGGCCGAACTGAATGGCAGCTCTGTGAATTAGATTTGTTCCCCAAACAAAGCATTTTATAAGCTTAAAGGTTCTTTTTTTCTGAAGTTCTGAAGTTTCATTGATATTTGTTTGGTTTGACCTGTTTTTAAAGGAAACAGAAAAACAACATAAAAAATAAACACGTCGGTCTATCTGGATTTTAATTGATGCCCTGAATGTAAGAGCATTTGGACGATAATATTTTAGATACGTGTTTTATTATTAGGGACACGAGCACTGACAGGTTAAAAAATTGTATATATGGATAAAATTCACTTGCCATCGTAATAACATGTAGTGTTTCACGTTTACTGGAATAAGATAATCAAATTCGTGGTATGAAGTTGAGCGGAGAGAAATTTCTGTCGCTACTTAAAACAAATACGTGCGATGCAGGGATAGTTTTAATTACATCAATTTAATAGATTTACGAATATATAGGTATTGCCGAAGTATAAAGAAGCGGACTTATTATTTCTTTTGTTTACAACGATTGATCCCTGGGATAGAGCTATTAATAAGCTCCTTAGAATGATTATAGCATTTGTGAATCGGCCACTATAATGTTTACATTGTCTGACATTTTAATTACCGAGAAATTATGTTTCCATTTGGTTAATAACACAAAAAATAATTTTGTGCAAACTTCCTCAAGTCGTTTGCAGTGGTTGTTTACGGTAATAATTGCTAAATTAGGCGAGATTAGATTATACAGAGAAAATAGCAAAAGTAGATGAGATTCTGTATGTTTCCATCGTATTTGACGGCACGATAATCATTTAAAGTGAAGTAAAATTGTTTGAATACTACCTCGCATTTCTTATGTAGTATTCATTGAAACATCTGAAAATGGATGCTCATAAACGTATAGTGCGACAATTTGTGGAAAGTGTACTTAGTAGGATCAATTCTAGGGTTCCGGTGAAAGAAAAGTACAACCAGATCGTAAGTGGCCTAAAGTCTTGAGATTCTGATATAAGTGCAAAGTTCAAATGGACAATAAAGAACAAAAGATACGCGTTGGTGAACTTACTTTAGCTTAATCTGATTGATGTCCTTTGTGTTCCTGCTATGAAACGGGCATTTTTTGGTTTTCATTCAAATATGCTTTCTACGGGACACAATGTAAAAGAAAACTAAACTATATACCACCCAGGCTGCACCTACTTGAGTTTATAATATACCGCGACGTAAGATTTATAATGGTGTAGTATAAACTCTTGGTTGTAAACCCCCAAATATTTTACCATGTCAGAATCGCCAACTTTTGTGATTGAGTAAAGCGACTAACCGATGCATGAACAAAGTTCACGAACTTGAGCTTTATTCTTTCTGTGTCGATAGTTTGATGAGTGCTAAAATGGGCTACACGTTACATGATGTCTTTTACTGAATTGGTTCGGCTTCGGATATAATTTGTAATTTTCATGTTCTTTTATGAATCATACATCTCCATAATACTAATCATACATCTCCATAATACTTTTCCTTGTAAATAATATTTTGTTAGGTTTTAAATACTGCGTATTGCAGCTTTAATGAAGTTTTTACTACTTTCACATTAAATTTTAACAAAAATTGTTCTTACTTAAATGATACCGGTGATTCACGGGGAAATATTAGAAAACGCCATACAGTACGTTCCGCAGTCCCGATATTTACTACATTCTTGAAATGCATTCTTCAAATTTTCTTTAAAAAACAATAAATAGATAAATGAATACATAAATAAATCGTTGGTTCTGCTTCTGAATCAAATGATGTAAAAATAAAATGTGGTCATTAATTATTTATCGCTAATCTTTAAAACAATATAATTTAAATGCTAAACTTGTCAAAGTTTTCATAAACTGGACCACAGGGAGAAAACAATAACAACAACAAAATATGCTTTCAAATAGTATTGTCAGTGTGTTTGTAATTTTGTCTTATATTCTATTACTTTTTACAGGTTAGTATTTTTCGGATTCTTCAATAATATCATTATTTAAAGAAATGGAAAGCTGTTTATTGCATATTTAATCTAAACGTTATAAAACTGTGTGAATTTTATCATATTTTTTGCAAATTAATGAAACTAAGTGACCTGTTCTTGCTCATTGATTGGCTTACGACGCTTTGAGCTCGCATGCGCTATCGGAAGCATGCGTCATTAACAAAGTGTCAATGCATTCCATTGGTCGATAAGTTTTAGAATCATGCAGTTTACATAATTCTATCTTTAATTAATTCCTACAGAAAGGAAAAGACACGAAAAAAAATAATGTCTGAATGCGGTTTTAAGTTAGCTATACTTTTTTATATAAATAACAAAAGTATGTTATTTACTTTCGTATACCGAAAATGAATGTACGGTTTTGTGACATTAGACTAAGCGAAATATGAATGAGAAACAATGACCACGAAAATCAAATTTCTGATAAATATAGCATGTTAGAGTTATCAGGCTGCTTTAAAACTTTATGGCAAAATGACAACAAGCCATATCTGAGCTGCAGAATATTTATGTCGTCTAACTTTAAGAAAGAAAAAAAACACAAAAATTGTTCTACAAGACAAGAAAAAATGTGACAGTTTCCTTGTTTCTTTGTTTACTCTATACATCTACACAAAAGCTGTGGTATACAAGATCTTGTCTTTCTTAAACAATTGTTGAAATTTAAGTATTCTGGAAGTCCAAGAAACAGCGATGTATTTTGATCTAGGTCCTTGAATATTTACAGTTAAATGTAAAGGAATGATATGCATCAGAAAGGGTAATGCATACGGTATACACTTTTTTCTTTAAACCTATTTTGATCTCTTTAAATGTTCACATTAATTGCAAAGTTATTAATATTTCCACAAAACATATCCTCACTTGGTCACATAATTAGTGCCCGAATTTAAACGTTAAATCGTCTTGAACAGTAACTTCCTCTATTACAACGAGCACCAATGTCGACATTATTTATAACTGTTTTGCGCAATTATCAGTGAGTCTGTTTGGACAATCAGCTCGAAATGTTTTGAATACAGGTATTATATTTTCACTACATAAAATATATTCCACCACGCGTTTACCATTGCTACTAATATAAGCAAAACATTATATGTATGAGCTTATGAACCCAAGCTTTTTCTTTAAAAGATCAATTAAATAAAAATCATTGGCAATCACCATGGAAGCTTAGGTTACGCTTTGTTACGGTAAACTCTACATAATCACTTTGAAACAAATTGACGTGTTGCCTATAATTATCGTTATCTACGAAATCAGGTCAATTCCCGACTCAACTTTCGTAAACAATACACGAAATATTTTTTAAAGAAGAAAGTGCAGTTTGGTGTTGATTGTTTTTGTTAAGTAACAGAAATAAAGAATAAAAGAGTAGCAGAATACAATATGAGAGGCAGACAAAATTCTAAGGAGATATAAATAAAAGAATAAAAATGATAATAATGCATTTTATTGTAAAAACTGAAGGAAACAGACAACAAATAAATACAATAGATTTCAAACACACGCAAGTAAGAACTAAAATATGGAAAGCCGCAGTACACCCCCGTCGGTGTTATTATTTTCCCTATATAATACATAGGAAAATATCTTCGTCGTTTTTTTCAACATCCACGGTGTTTTTGTTCAAAGTTGGCGAAACTATTTAAAACAACTTCGTCAGTACATAAAAACACTGTCGACAAAAAACGACGTCATTATTTTCAGCGTCTCTACAATAATATCTTCGTCGTATGAAAAAGTAGACGACACTTTTATAACATCTTCGACTAACAACTTCGGTCAGAACAACGACGATCTTATTATTTAAGTTCGATGGCGTTTTTATTATTAACTTCGATCATCTACTCGACGTAGTAATTATTGACAACTTCGTTCTTAAAATCGGCGTTGAAAACGACGACACTATTTTAGGTCGAATTCGAAGATTTCGCCTAGCTCTACTGGACGACGTTCTTATTAACAACTTCGTCATTAAAATCGGCATTGACGAAACAATTTTACCAGTAGCAGTACGAGTCAATTTAACCGGTGTGAGACTGTTTCTGACACTTGCAGACTTTCAGGAACATTGGTGCCAATCGAGAAAATGTCATTTTTGATGTATAGGGACCCTCTCGAGTCGATTTAAGAAGTCTACGACTGTTTCTGACACCCTCGCAGACTTTCAGCAATTTTGGTGCCAATAAAAAATGTCATTTTTGATGTCTAGGACACTCCCAAGTCGATTTTCCGGGTCTTCGACTGTTTCTGACACTCTCGCAGACTTTTAGGAATTGTGGTGCCAATCGGGCAAATGACATTTTTGACGTGTAGGTACCCTCCCGGGTCGAAAAATCGGTCTGCGACTATTTCTGACAGTTGCAGACTTTCAGGAATTATGGTGCCAATTGGGAAAATGTCATATTTGATGCTTAGGTACCCTCCCGGCTCGTGAAAAACCGGTCTACGACTGTTTCTGACTCGGTCGCAGACTTTAAGGAATTTTGGTGCCAATCGGAAAAATGTCATTTTGAAGTCTAGTCTACAGGATCGTAAAAAATGGTCTGCGACTCCTTCTGACACTCTCGAGGACTTTCAGATATGTTGATGCCAATCGAGAAAAGGTTATTTTTGACGTTAATGGACCCTCGGGAGCTATTACTATTTCAGAGACTGTCGCAGACTTTCAAAGTTTCCTACTGCTACTGCTCGTACTGCTTTCCACACGAATTTATCTTCGAATTTGAGGTAAAATAGTGTCGTTGTTTTTACACGGGGTGTAGTGTGGCTTTCCATACTAAAAAAATCAATACTTTAATACTTTTTCTCTTGACCACAATCATTTTACTTTCAACCATGTTTTTTATCTAAATATCAGATTTATCTTTATATTAGCACAGCCAGGTACCCTGGAAGGTAAAGTGATCGCGTTTTGCTAATTTCACCGACATACGTTGCATAATTTAAACTGTTACATAAATCATTTCAGCTTCGTAAACTAAAGAATATATGATCATCACCTGTTTTATAAAGATAAACACAAGTAAAACGTTTATAACTGATATAACATCATTAACCGTCTAGGTCACGCTGAATAACCTAAGTTTTAATAGCTCTATTAAAAAAGTTATCACTTGACAAATCATTCGAACTGTAAGACTGCGTCTCAGTGAAAACTTATTACATAATTCTCATCATCTGTTAAGATAATCGATATTTTCAAAAAATATAATTCCTTGTACTTTCAGGAGTAAACAGAAAATAGTCTCTCCCTACTGTCCTATTGTCTAATTTACCTTACTGTTCTCCTAACTCTTTTTGAATTGCGCCTGTCGCGGTGTCAAGCTGACTGCGTCCCTTAAAATGTATGCAGGCACATCCGTCTGTAATTCATTTTCTGTAAACGAAATGCTAGTCGAGGTATCCTGACTCGATTAACCTATTTAACTGAACAGGCAGACATTTAAGTACAGAAGCGTAAAGGTCAGTGTCCAGAGAATAATCACTCTAATCCAACTTCATCCAAGCTTCTGACAGACTCATACATTTTTCTAGCGGCTTCTTCTTCATGCGGATATTCACAATCAGTTCCGAGTTAATTCTAGATCCCGCGTTAAACTGTTAGTTTTTGTTTTGTGCTTAATATAAACACTGTCCTTTGTTTATTTCAAAGTATAATCTACATTGGCACATTATCATTTCTTTTTATTCCGACCGTTCAATACTGCAAAACAAGAATGTATATTTTGCAGATACTTAGTTGATTATCCTTAAAAGCGCTCCCTCTTATATTTATTGCATCTATAATGTAAACTTGTTAACAATGCAATACATCTTCACTAACCCCCTTTCATCGGGTATGGAATTTCATTCTTGTTCTAGTGATTTACAAAATACGTTTCCATTGCACAACTATCGAACAGACCCTTTTCCCGCCAGCAATATTCAGTATTTATTTCTATAAGCTTCAAACATGTTTTGCACGTTTGCCTATCGTTTGAGCTTTTAGATGTCATACACGATATTTATATCCCGCGGCTTTGTATGATATCTGTCTAAACATAAAACGGTACGAGTTGTGTGATCTGTTTTTACACGTGATTGCAAATAAAGGAACAATTTACCTAGAAAAATCATAGGGGCTGCGATCTGGGTTACTTCGTTTGACCTGTTTGAACGAATTTATCCGTGTGGTAATGTTTTAGTAATTGATATGTAACTAAGTCTTCTGAAGGAATTCGCGTCTAATTGACTTAACCAGAAGAGATCTATGAAATCAGGAAAACTGAGAGCAACTCAGAAGACGCTCAGTATAAGAAGTTCATCATAAGTTAGGGGTCCAGTAGGTCTTTCGTTAGACTGGGTTAAGATTTTGTTGTAATCAGAGGACGCTCAATATAATAGTCAACGTATGGCTAAATTTCAAAAGCTCTATCTTTTCAATTGAATTGTTAATATCGGATGACGCTCTGGGTCTGGAGGTTCATCGTTAGACTGGGGTTGAGAAGTCATTTTATTAAGATGAATTATTGATATCGGAGGACGCAGTACAAGAAAGGTCATCCATCATAAGGTGGGGGATCAGATGTACATTCGTTAAGATGATTTGTTGATATAGTAGAATAATCAGTAAAAGGAAGTTCATCGTATTGCGGGAGTTGAGAATTTATTTCATTTATATGAATTGTTGTTGTTATAGGGTGCTCAGTATAAGGAAGTTCGTTATAAGATGGGGGTTCAGAAGACCTTTCGCTGAGACGGATTGTTGATATTGTTTGTCTATTTTGATTGGAATTGTAATTAGTCTCATCGCAAGCCGGTAATGCATAGCAGAAACTACCTATGGAAAACAGAGCTGAAATGACACAGACATATATAAGGACGTTTCCAACTATCAGTAAATCGTTCCTATAGAAGATATATCCCACTGTGTTAAAATAAAACAGAAACCCGTAAAATAGCAGCGAAATCACTGACAAAACAGCTTGTAGTGCCACCTGAAAAAAAGCAAAAAACGTCAACTAGATGAAGACAACCAAAGTGTGAAAAAGAAAGTATTTTGCAAATGAAAATTTAAACTTCCACAATGTGCCAAAATGCTATCATTTTATTTACGTTAAATTAAATAAAACGAAATAAAAAAAATTTTCATGCAAAGTTTCAAAACAATAATGCAATAGTAAAACAAAAGATCCATTTAAAAACGTCCATGTCATATTAACTATCGCGTCAATTGTTTACAGTGAATATGGCGTATTATAATGACAAATAATCGTATAACGTCGACGTCATTTGCTCTATATTTTCTCATCAAGCCTTCATTTAACATCAATTGCGCGCCTATCCAGTTTTCATTCTGATTCAAGCCAATACAAACACGTCTGCTATGTCGACAGGATGTCTTCAAGATCTTTGCAGTGACTGCATTTCAGCAGCAAGTTCAACCGTAGGAACAAAGCGGTTAAAGGGTACCAAGTCCACCAAAAATGGCGAATAATTTAGTTAAATTGAAGTTATTCTTATTGTGTCGAAATGTAATCCTTATTTACAATAATATCATAACGGTAAGCTACTGGTCTCTTCGTTGTAAGTTCTTTTGCGAGGAAAAGTTAAACGATCTCAGGCTAATGTATGTTTTAAATACTAATAGGTGTTTTGTTTCTGATATTTTTGTGTTATACAAATTCACAAATGGACATTTTTATGGTCGTATTTTCAGAAGCTTTAAAAGAATTCTCTACCCCTCAGTTATGATTAATTGCTGTTCGCTGACTCCTTCGGCAATTGCAAGCACCTGAATTACTTGATGCATATCGCGGAAAAAGACCAATATTGCTCCATGGACCGTGAGCACATTCTGTATTATTCTGTATTAATGTGTTACCATCTCGTATGAACCTTGCTAAATATCACTTTGATTCTTTTTCTTTCTTTTTTTTGAAAATCTCGTTCAAGTTGAGACCGCATTATTTTTGCTGCATATGAGCCATATTTTATGTTTCATGGAAGAAATAGAGTCCGAAATATGTATTTGTCCTCGAAAGTTTACCTGGCTAGAACGTATGTATTAGTATACAGAACTTGTTTCAATATAAACTAGTATCTAAACGAACTGCATATTTTGCAAGAAGAAGTCCTTACCAGAGAAGAAACACGACCACTTTGATTTCTAATGAGCCGAGAACCACGTGTAGCTATGATAATATCTGTTACACTCAGCACAAAAAGCTGAAAAAGTTGAAACAAAATCTATTAAAATTTTCAAATTACGCCACAATTTATCTCATACATATGGACGCAAGTAAAAGCGCATACACTCTCGTACATACGCATAGAATATGAGTTGTTCCCCGGAAAATGATCTATCCCAGGTAACATTTCAAACTACTACCGCTTGCAAAACTGATTAGAGTTTACACTGTTAGGTAAAGAACGAGATTTGTCAGTACACCTGTCAAAAAATCAAATAAAGCGCCGCCAAATGTGTTTCTTTTAAACTCCGCCTTTTAGCTATCAGTAGTGTCATTCTAGTGTCATTCTGTGTACGAAATGGAAAAGCGGTCAGGAAAAAATGTTGAGTGAAGATTTCCGGTGGCAAAGTAGCGAAATTATGACACTGCAACTTTGGCGCCGCCAAGGCATATTTTTTTGGCTGCGAGTAGACTGCAAGACGCAGCTTTATTGACAAATTTACCTGAGGAAACTGCTTCTCTGCTTCGCTGTGATTGGATGATCAGTAAAGTAACAGTTTAATTTACTTAAAATAAACATCGTAACCGTTACTTTTTACCGCGTTCCGAATACATGAAGCTCTAATCAAGATTTGATAGTATATTCGTAGCACTGCACGATGATGAACGAATCCGATTAAAATGTACTGCTGTATCACGTAACATCCCAATACTATTTTTTTAAATATTGAGTGGAATTGCATTCCCCTTCTTGTTAGATGGCATTTTTATTATCATTTTGATTACGTTAAATAAAACAAGGTAGAAATAGATATTTAGACAAAAAAATATTTAATTTCAAGTATGGAAGAAAAAAATTGGGTCACCTCACTTGTTATTTTGAAACAACTTTTTTTTATGAAACAGCTATAATTAAAAACTGGTATATTTTGACGACATCTAAGACCATCAAGAAGAAGAGGTCATTTGAGCTTTCTGCCCTATTCGAAGAAAATGGGGTATATTGCTTTTCTCATGTCTATCGATCAGTCAGTACATCAGTGGACCAAGTGATGTCCGATCAATGACCTAAGAACGCATAGACACAGAGATATTATACTTGGTATATTCGATGAGCGTCTTGTGAAAATTAAAATTGGTTTTGGGTCACCGGATACGGCAATTTGTACACGGTAATGACAGTTGGTAATGACCGCTATTGCTTTTCAGGTCAATTGGTCTAAAATCAATGCAACAGTGACATTGCACAGTAAATGATTTTCAAATCAATATCTAGAGAATGATCGGGTCTATACTTTTCAGACTTGGCAGGCCATTTGCCATGACCAGTAGATGGTCGCTTTTCTTTTAAGTATCACTGGAAAATCTATTACCTGACTTGGTTACGGTTTCGGATTTTTTCCTATTTTCAGCATTTGCAGCCATTATGCTCATTGAAATGTCTTAAAACAGGCCAATTTTAGAGACAAAAATGTACAAATGAATGGAAAATGGCTTAATGTGTTCCGAGGTTATTTTAAGCCAAAAATTGACAAAAATCTTGTTGAAGCTTTAAGCTCTGTCGGACAACTTGAGAAACGGAGCAAAATCATTTCAGCAAATTTAAAAGAGGTCTCTAAAAGTAATTTTTCTGTGAAATCTAGAAGAAACTGCGGCTTAGGAGGCTTAGGAGAAACTTGATTTGTTTCCATTTAAAGGTTTTGCAGACCTTATATCCAATGCCATTTTAGCAAATTTGAAGTAGGTCAGTACAGAAAAAAAAAATTTAATATTAATAATTAATATCTGGAGAATGATTGGGCCTATACTTCTCAGACTTGACAGGCAAGTTTGCCATGACCTGTAAATGACCGCCTTACTTTTAAGAATCACTGAAAAAATTATTATCTGACTTGGTGGCAATTACTTTTTATCAGAACGAACCGTTTCAGCAACTTTGGTAGATAATTATCTACTGGATATTTTTGTAAAGTTTGGTGACATTGGAGGAACTGCCATTTGAATTTAATTCTCTCATAAGTTTATGCAGCATAGTATAACCATTTTAGTAATTTTAGAAATGGGCATATATGGAACATTTCAGCACGGCTTTGTTGTTTGTAAGAAGGTGTCATCTGAAGCCAATAAGATACTTTTTGTAGGTCTAACGGCCGTTTTGTGCAACGGAGAGCGGAGTTTTAGAAGGCTATAAAAGCAACATTTCTGAAAAATGTGGTTGAAAAAGATCTTGCTGTTTCCTTTTTTTTTTTCAGCATTTGCAGCCCTTTTGTTAAACAGAAAATTTTAAAACAGGACAATTGTAAAGAAAAAATGTAAAAATTGATGGAATACTGCTAAATGGCTTGTTGAGTTATGTCAATTAAAGCCAAAAGTTGAAAAAAATCTTGTTCAAGCTTATAGCACCAGCGGCCACTTTGTGAAATGGAGTGAATGTAACTATTTCAGCAAATTTAATAAAGGTCTCTAAAAGAAAATTTTCTGTAAAATGTAAAAGAAATTGTGACATAGGAGGCTTAGGAGAAGTTTGTTTTATTTCTATCTAAAGCTTTTGCAGCCCTTAGATTAAAAAATGGCATAGTGGTTACAGAGGCCATACCAATTAAAGCCGAATGCTGACAATAATTTATTTTTTATCTCTGACGGCTATTAATTGCAACCATTTGAGCAAAATTTAAAAAAGGGCTATATTAATAATATTTATTTGAAATTTGTGCGAAAGGAACTTTTGGTTTAGGGGTGAGGTCGTTTGATTTTTTTTCTATTTTTATCTGTGGCAAATTTGAGTGATTTTAAAACAGGACTTCATAAGGAATATTTTTCTAAATGTTGGTCAAAAATGGCCAGGCAGTTTTTCAGAAGATATCATTTGAAATCAAATGTTGACAAAGCACGACTCACGACGCACTACAGACACATGGTAATCTCAATTGCTCAACTTGAGCACAATGTGCTCAGGTGAGCTTATGAAAGAGCTTTTGTTTAATCTATTATTGACAGTTTGAAGTATGAAAGCTGTTTAAACCTTTCCATCTTTAGAAAACATTTTACTCCACCAGTGAAACAAAGAAACAAATCGGACGATCGGTAGGATGAAAAAGAATTAGCATTTCTAAATCCGCTATAACTCTAAGTTATAAGTAATCTACTGAATAAATTTGGGACAAAGACGTACAGCAAAGCAGCCTGAACGCAAATTGGAAGTAAAATAGTACATGTATAAAAAGGTTCAGTTTTCAACATATGAGTTTTACTTACCTTTGCAACAAGTACAAAGACACTACCGTAATAAGGCCAGCCTTCTCTAGTAGAGAGAACGGTGATGCCAAAAATAAGCATGCCTATGCAACAAACTCCATGGATAACGGTGATAAACTTGTAATGGCCGGCGCGTAAACTTACCAGTCTTCTGTCTGAAAAAGGTTAGAAATAGAGATTTTCTTAATTTGACAAACAATTTATAAATGTTTTTCCCCTGAACAATGCTGGCAAGCCCTAAAATTTGGGCATCCTAATTTCTTAAAAAATATATGGAAAAGTGAATGATGTTGAATTAAACATTGCCAGATTTCAAGGTGTCTGTCAAAAATAATTAAGTACAAAAGGTTAATAGGGTAATCGTTCTGCATAAATAGTATTCTATATGTACAAGGGTATCAACTTTTACTTGTAGCGGTTTTTATTTCTTTTGTATTGGTCAAAACTATCCTTTCGCTTTCATTGGCCATCGTTTCCATTCACGCTATACATGATTTTCATGATTATATTATCTTTAGTGTCAAAGGGGAAGAGTATTTTTTTAGGAATTCAACCAACTTTAACTAGTTAAAACCACTCACACAATCTTTGTAAAAAGAAGTGTGTAAATTTGTTTTTGTTTTATAATTCTACAAAACCTTACAAAATATAACAGGCTTTCTCTTTTTTTATTAATGTCATTTTTCTGTAACGGACAGGCTGTTGTAAGAGAAGAACGTGTCAAGTAAAGTTGTAAGTTCAGTTCAATTCATGTAATCATAATGCAGTACCAAAATCACGTAGAATCGGCACAGTGCACCATTCCATTTACAGTTTGACCATGATAAGGCTGAATATGTACTTGCTTCGATTTTTTTTATTTAATCTCTGAGAAATGGGCTTGAAAATGTAATATATGACTAAGTGTTCTGTATTTTCTCAGGCTATTCATGAATAAATAGGTGTAGGTTTGAATTTCGCATGAACCGTTCACTTTCTAACGGATTGTTATTCCGTGTTACGTTCAGGTGATAAAAAGGTTCTGGATCGTCCAGTACATGCTAAAATGGTTTCTGATGTAAGTTTCAATTCGTTGATTATAGAATAACTTACTGCAAAAAGTGTGTAATACATACTAATCCGGACTCGCTTTGGTTCGTATTAATTAACTTCCGATGATTTCGGCATAAAATCGATTACAACGTTGACTTTTCATGATTTTTAGGTCACCTTCGTAAAATTAAAGCTTGATATTGGTAGACTTTCATGGAGCTTTACTTTCTCTATGTTGAATAAGACAATTGTAATGAAAAAAGATTAAGTCATTTACGTTTCATAAATCACCTAACCATTACTCATGTCTTTAATGCAATGGGCCAAACTGGAAATAGCCTTTCAACTTAATGGGCTTTCCATAGGATTTTCTGAATGTAAAAGAAACATACGAAATGTTGTTTTTGTACAAGTACATTAGAAAACATATCACTCAAGAGAACTTTTACCGAATTGGGGAATGCGTACGTTACTGATCATGCTGAATACATGTATAAGGAAGTCCTTGTGATCCTCAACCTTTTCCCATTGTATAAACAAGCTTACAATGTTTCAATAAACTGTAACGGAGTACTTCAGAGTAATGGCCGTAAATGGTATTACTCTTTATTTTTTAAAACATCAAAGGGCTATATGTTATAACAGATTCTTTTCATTTAACCAGCAATCGACATACATCTTTCACGTAACTCAGGAATATTAAATTTACGACAGCAACTGACTGGCATCATTCTTTGTCACAGCATGTAACAAACTAAATCCATGAAAACACATACGAGTTATAACGCCTAACGTGCAAATCTTGACGGACTGAAAATAATGTTGACAGTTAACCCATCTTACTTCAATAACTTTATTGAATTTCACTTTCCATAAAAAGACATATTCCATTTTATGCTCTCGTGATATTTCATTGATTTTTAAAGACAAACGAATTACTTAATTTTTCGAAGAATAACAAATTCTTTACCTGATGTTTCAGCCATATTATCTAATTTTTTTTTTCCTTTTACCCGATAATTAATGGTAACACAATCGTTAAGAATAAAACTGTAGACTGTTCCTTGTTTACCAAAATTACGTTACATTCTGCTAAGCAAATACAACCGCTATAATAGTTCAGATCACATGATTAAAATTCTATTGTATGCCTACTGGTATGAATGGAAGCTTTTATTCATTTATACAATTTTGTGATTGAGTTCTTTTTTTAGTACACTTGTACGTGCAATAACATATGTAAATACTGAGGTCAGGGTGGATGAATCAGAGTTAGTGTAGAAAGATTACCATGCACTGGACGTCGCCATGCATCCAAACACTCATTTTAAGTGGAAAATGTTTGACTTGACAATTATGTTCACACAGTGTTTGTCAAACAGGAAACAACTTACATATGAACTGAACACAAATGAATAGAAGAAAAATTGTTAGCATCATTGAAACAGAAAAATGTGTTAGAGGTTCGGTTGATGGGTAGGATGGGGAATACTACTAACTATAAGCATTGATGATAGAAATGAAATTCGGTCAAAATTAAGGCGTAGAATAATGACAATATTTGCTCCTGATTAGGACAGTGTTAAGATATCTGTTTATGATTAAAACTTACGAAAATGTGCGCATTTAAGGATGTGACTAAATCCTCCTTCTTTACTGTCAAGTGTTTTAAAATTTTTCTATAAAGAACCCATATTGTCCTTTAAAATGAAGAACACATTTTCACAGGTTAGTTATCGACAAGTGTTTACGTGAACGTACACTGTAAACACTATCCTACAATAGTCGATTCATGGCTTTTTTTTTCTTAAGAGTAATCAAACAGAGCGTTAAAGAAAGGATTGGTAATATATTTGACAGATATCGGATAATGCGCACTTTAGTAAATACCTAAACTTAAAACAAATTCAATTTCGAATGATTTAGAAGATGCACATGCATAGCATTGCAATGGACAGTAATACAACACAAATACATGATAACATGATATCTAAATACATACGTCCTATAAAATTGGCTAGTTTCCTTCAAAAGTCACCATTGACATGAGTGGAGAAGTATTCACCGTCCTAAAGCAGTCTATACATTTCCGTTCATGAAAAGACAGTAAATATTATCTTTTATGACAAATCTGTCTATGACTAACCTTTCACGGAGGGAAAACCCTTATAAAGTGAGGTTATGTCAAAATCTGTTGCGTCATTTGAATGTCTTGTTTTATTATTTGACATATAAACAACAAACGACTTCAAAATGCATGATTTCTTTGAACGTTATGGCAGCGTGAGAAAGGATAAATTCAAACACAGCCATCCCATTCTGCATTGAGCTAGGAGAAACATCCACACAAATATTGAAATGATGCAAAAAGGCATTCGGGCGACTTCAATAAGTCACCTCGGAAATAATGTGGTAGGCGCCATATTGGACTATTTTATAATACAGGTGGTGTCTACTAAATTGAAAACATTTCTTAAAGCCTCTACATGTTTATACTTTAAATAAAATTTATTTTCATTTTTTTTCTAATGCATAAGACAAACACTGCTTGAGTTCTGCCATGTTTGTTTATATTTTTATTAAAGCCGGGGCGAATTACCATTTGGTGTATTCATACACTTACATACGAGGTCTTTTATACGAAGATGTCGGAAAAGGCGGAGTTGTTACGATTGGCAAAAAGGTTAAAGAAAGCAAGAATATTGCAAAACACTTGTATTAAGTGTCACTAATGGTTTGCTGAAAGAAGGAAAACCATTTATCCTTGTAGATGATGAAAGCCAGTGCAGAAAACAAATTGTTGATGAAGATGTCGCCTTGAAGATAAAGAAAGTCATTAAAGACAGACGCAGCATCACAAAAATGATTTAGTTAAAAAATGGATTGATTCACGAAGTTCTGACTTCATGTATGAAAATGTCAAAGGTGTCTGAGAGGAACAGGGGGCAGATTCAAAGATGCTCTTAAGGCGATAAAAAAAAAGAGGTGGATCGCTTCTTGAAGAATTTTCTTACAGATTAGACATGATGATAGTTTTTCGATCGATCTAAAGTAGCACTTGGCAGTATGGAAACTGACGTATGTGCCACGACCGCTATAGGAACGTGTTAGTAGCAGTGAGAAAAAGGCAGGGGATATTGATGTTTCATGCTATTCGAAGAGACCGAGGTGTCAACTTCTAATACTATTCAGAATTAGCTGTACACTATTTTTTCTTAAAGAATGAATATTTCATACATAGATAATTGTAACTGTTAACAACAACAACAACAACAACAAAAAACGCCATAAACGTATCAATTTCTAAACAAAGAAAGGAGATCATTCCGTATGTCGTCAGACAATATTTAACCCATGAACTGCAAAAGAAGATGCCTTTTGTTAAATTAAGGACTGTAGTCATCATTAAGAAAATGCTTTGATACAAGTATCAGAACACGCAGAGAAGAATTGTTTTACCATAGGCATCGAGTGGTTGAGGTATGCTCTATTTTCCATTAACGTGGAACAATATTTTTCAAAATCGAAAAGTCTGCCATTCGGTTCAGTTGAATTTGAGCAAGTATCTTTGCACACCATTGCGCAGCCATGACAGTGAGTAGTACAGGAATGTGTTTAATCAGCGGGTGTCCTGTCATATGAATTATTATCTGATTAACTTAATCGAACTTATGACTGATTCAAACATGGTAAATGAGAATATAAGAACGTTCAACCTTAGTTAGCGGATCCGAAGGAATTCCACTTATATGAATAGTTGATATGTTCTCATTGATTTAATTAGTGCTGCGGATGGTGCTTCAAAGTCTCAAAATGCATAATTTCAGTTGTGGGTGCCGAACAGGACTGAAATGGTATTAACATAAAATAACGATAGTTTTTAATCACAGTAAGTCTTTCTTGAATATAATTTAAAAGATCACTGTTCTTCTTAACACCATCAAGTAAATACTATTAAATATCATGAAATCTAAAATTCTTTGTAAAATATAAAATAAATGAAGAAAGCTTGATTTTGAAAAGGTACATGATTTTTTTGGCTTTATAGTATAAGAATATGTATTAAAAGGTATTATACTTTATCACCCTTGATAGTTAAATTTTACTTTCTTTATCAGTAACATATATATGTTAATATGTATGCAAAACAAACAGTAAAACATTTCTTATTTATCAATTTACAGGCATACATATATTGATTCCTATCATGTGAATCTGGAGTTCCCAACAAATACACGTTTTCCGTATTAAATGCTGATCCAGTACTTCAGTGTCATGCTATGCCTAGTTTAATTTTCTGTGCCTAGACATCAAGTGAAATTTTTGTATATAATTTTAAATACAATTGCACTTTTTCAGGGTTTAGTGCGCAATATTTACCGCGTAAAGATGAAAACCTGCCTTAAGCAGGTATTGACATGGTAGCGTTGCGGAAGAAAATAAGTATTTATTTTTAAAATCATGGCATCTGATAAATCTTAAAATGGCTCCAAGCTAAATATGCTAATATGTCAGCCTTTAGGTAAACAAAAGTCTAACTCCGACGGGTACTGCGCATATCAAAACAAAACAAAACAGCCCAATCCTATTTTATTTGTATTTTAAGTGTTATGAAATAGGTCGAATTGGTTAAATTTTACAATTTAGCATAAGCACTTCCTGCACAGGTGAGCTATAACAAAGAGAGTTGAAAGGGCATATCTTATTCACAAGAGAAGTTAATAGAGAGGACTGTAACGTTAAAAACGTATCAGGTCTCGTGTGTGTGTGTGTGTGTGTGTGTGTGTGCTTACTTAACCTATCTGCTAGAGTAAGCATAGGATTAAATTATTTATGTTAAAACTGGTTCAGAGAATGGTCAAATTTCAAGAATTTTGCATTTTTGCCAGATTAGGACAATGTGAAGACAGGACTCAAATGACAAAAAGACATATTTAAGTTTATGACATTAAATTTCGTGCATATTGATTTGTTATTTGAGCAAATATATCCCTTAATCAGATCCTTTTTTAACGCCTGTCACCGGTGTAGTGGGAGGTAGACACTTATATCCCGGTTAATTGCGCAACCTCTTTTTGGGTTGTTACGACAGCAGAGTGGTCTAAAAAGTACTTACTTTGCATTGCTAGGCGGTCGGTGTCGTTCGGTGTGGGTTTGAATCTCAATGGCAACTTGACTATCAATAATGGGATTTTGTTTTGTGAACGAGAGCTAAGAGTCTATTTTAGAAGGATTTACGTGATCATGCAAAGTAAACACAACCTAACATTGACCGAATTGAGGCTTGATTTTTTATCAAGTTAACAGAGCGTTAAAAGAAACGATCGATTACGTGCATTTCGGATGTCAATAAAATACACTTATTACTTGCAATCTAGTCTTAACATTTAAAACTGAATGACTTTTTAAATGTGAAAGCGCCTATATTCACCTATATACGCATAGACCTTTTGTTGACTTAAGGATGCAAATAATTGACCCAATTTGTAAATTTTTCAACTATATGCCTAACACTGCACCATGATGGACAAATCCGTAGAAAAAAAGTAAAATTCATAACTTAGAATTAAAAAAAATGTATTGAGGTCATCCAAAAAAATGTACAGTTATATCACGCAATATCCCATTTATTAAAGATTAAGTTGATTAAAATTCCCAATCTTGTTAGATGGCATTTTTATAATCATTATGATAACTTTAACTAAGAGAAAATAGAAATAAATATTTAGATTAAAATCAAAGAAAAGCTCATTGATATTACAAATATCAAAAATAGACCAACTCAAAGAAGATTAAATGTAAATAGATGAAAGAAAGAACTTCTGTCACCTTTACATATACTGATGATATGAAAGTGTCCTCTAGAATTTAAGTGCAAGACTTGCTAATCAAAATCAATCTAAAACAGGCTCTCCTGGAAAAATTTTTTTTGGTTTCTTCTAAGAAAAGGGCATTACACATTATCTAAGTATGAGTACTCTAAATGCAAACAAACTTAAAGTAAGCTGCAGTTACAGCAACTGCCCATTTCTAATAAAGTTCTCTATGGGTACATTGGCTGTGGGTCTGCTGTTCAACAAACATCAGAACTAAAAGCAAGCCTTCAACTAGATGTGCTCTTATGAGATCTAAATGCAATTCAGACAGAGATTTCACATGATTTTATACCCTATTCAACAAAAATAGGTATATTGCTTTGGTCATATCTGTCGGTCAGTCTGTCATTCGATAGATCAAGTGATTTTTCGATCAATAGCCTGAGAAAGTATGGAGACAAGATACGACACTTGGTACGTAAGATGGACGTGTTGTGAAAATGAACGTATTTTTTGGGTGAACTGCAATTTGAATATTGGTTACGACCAAACACTGCACCTACGATCTTTAAATATTATAGCACTTTGGGCATGACAAGTGAATTATTCTTTGTTTGGCTCGCTAGGTCAAAGGTCGCATAAACAATGACATGCATTTTGAAAACAGTTTCTGAATAAAAACTAAACAACAACAGCTCTCAAGATTTTTAAACTTCATACTTCAATTGTGCAGGATGACTAGATGACTCTTTTTGTTTTGTGCCTACAGTTTGAAGGGTGAATCACATATGGCACTTGGAAAATGGTCGATCTACCCATATCATATCTCTTATCACTGACTAAGCAACTATTTTGGGCTTAAAATGAGCTGAAACAAAGTTTTATGTATCTTTTCTTTTTATTGTTTTCAAAATGTTTTGATGTTACCAATAATCTGACTTAAATACATACTCTTCACAGATATGAGGTCGGCCCGTACATTATTATTTTCTTTTATTGCTTGCTGATTTTACTCCAAGCGATCTGGTCTCAGTAAGATTAATGAGTAACTACCCTTTTTGCATTACAATGCAATTAGTTGTTTTATGTTTTTTTATGTTTGTGTGATTTTACAAGCAACACTGTCGGGCTGACGGTTGGGTTGGGTTATTTACCAAGACAACTTGTTCTTGTTTGTTTTGGGACTTTTTGTTTAACCGATCTATAAATAAATGTATGCCATCTTTTCCTCTTTTTTGTGACTGTGTAGTGAGGCTTTTTTGTTGCTGATTTTCAAGATATGCTTTTTTTTATCTTTTTGTTATTACGTATTGTGTACATAATTTTGTCTTGAATTGCAATATAATCCGATGCTACAAACATGTTTTGTTTTATCATAATAACTTTTCAAAATGTAAATGAAATTCCTCCAGTCAGGTTCTCTATGACTAATATACGAGTGCTGTAGTTTTTTGTTTTGGTTATAATGTCAAATGTCAACATTGTACAGCAAAACAGTTTCCCGTAAATATTTGCAATACCCTTCTGCTCAGATTTCTCTTGCCTAGTAGGCCGGTTAGTTATGACCAGAAGATGACTTCTATTTCCTTTTAATCACTAGCTCTTAGGTTCAGGCCACAGATAACAGCAAGATCATTTCTGATTAATATCTCCAGGACAAAGGTCGTTTGAAGTGGGTTTTTTTCTATTGCAAATCGGAGCAATTTTAAAACAGAACAACAAAAGAACATTTTTGTAAAGGTTTGTGGCAGATTTGCAGAAGATGTGATTTGCAATAAAATATTTGCAAAGGACGGCACATGTCAGACACAGTGTATTCCAATGTGGTCACGAAAACTTATGAAAGAGCTTTCGTTAATTGTCGGAAAAAGGGAGAAAAAAAGGGAGAAGGTTATTGGAATGGTTATTGGAATTTCCTTACCTTTGCAGCAAGTATTAAGGCACTACAATATAAAACCTCGAAAGGTTCGTTTGAATTAACTACGATGTAGATGCCAAAAATAAGCATGCCTATACAACAAACTCCATGAACAACGGTGATAAACTTATAATAACCTGTGTGTAGGCTTATTTGTCCACTGTCTGAAAAGGAAGTAAGAAACAGAGATTTCTTCATTCGAGAATCATTTTCTGAACGTTTTTCGTAAGGAACAGCAATGCTGAGATGCCCTAAATTTTGAGCATCCTTTCTTCAAAATCATGTTAATGTCAATGATACTGAATGAAGTATAACCCGATTTCAAGGTATCTATCAAACAGAAAAAAACAAAAAGGTAAAACTAGTAAACTTTATGCATAAATAGTATTCTATATGTAGACAGTTATCATCTGTTAATTGTAGCTTTTTTCTTGTGTTAATTCTGCTGTTGATCAAAACTATACTTGTCCTTTCACTGGCTATCATTTCCATTTATAATATACTTGTTTGACTTGAGTGCCAATGGAAATGGAGTTTTCATGGAATTCAACGTTAACTACTAAAAATAACTAACATACTCGATGTGTTAAGAAGTGCGTGCATTTGTGTATGTTTTATGATTTCTACAAAATTTTACAGCATATAAAAGGCAGTTGTAAGACTAGGGCCTGTCAAGTAAAGCCGGAAGTTTAGTTCAATTTATATTTTTAAAATGCAGTATACAAATTATGTAAAATCGATACAGTGCACCATTCCATTTACAGTTCGTCATGATAAAGCTGAATATGTATTTGTTTCGGTTCTTTTTATTCAATCTTAAGATTTTCGAAGAGTAACAAATCCTTTACCTGATGTTTCAGCCATATTATCTAATACTTTATATTCCTTTTTCCCGAAAAATTATGATAGCACAATTGTTCAGTTTAGAATGAAACTGTAAATTGTTTCTTGTTTACCAAAATTGCGTCACATTCTGCTGAGATTATAAAACTGCTATAATCGTTAAGATTGCATGAGAGATTTTGAAAAGAGATTTGGATGATCGGATATGTACTCTTTAGTAGTTGCATAAACTTAAATACATTTTACACAGAAACTTGCTTTTACGTTGTTTAAAGCATGTCGGTAATGTTGGTAAATATTAACATCTTAAAATTTGTAATAAAACTGAAAAAAAAATGAAAGTAAAATGTAAAGTGTTACATATTTAGGGTGGGTAGTCAACGAAAGTCCCTAGCTAGTGTAGTTGGAACGACTTTTTTCCAGAAGAGCCCACGGTACGTGTTTGTTATCCCCCCGTTCTCCAGTTTTGCCCGATACTGCTGAAAACAATACCCGGTTAGGATAACACCCAGTCCTGAGAAATCAGTCCGTAACTCAGTCGCTACCCAGAATCGAACCTGGATCGCCAGCTTTGTACCCAAACGTACAAACCACTCGGCCACCGAGCTACCTGAGGTTGATATCTTTAGTTCTCGTTAAGTAATTTCCTTAATGAGTTGAAAAGTATTCACCATTCATATTACTTACAGAGTCTATAAATTTTCGTTCATGAAAAGACAGCAAATATTATCCTTTATGACAAATCGGTCTATGACTTATCTTTCACGGAAGGAAAAGCCTTATAAAGTGAGGTAATTTTAAAATATGTTGCGTCATTTGAATGTTGTTTTGTCAAACAAACAACAAAGACTTCAAAGTGCATGATTTCTTTGGACGCCATGGCAATGTCAGAATTGACGGAAGAAACTACAATCATCACATTCTTGGACAATCATGTACAGAAATATTGAAATTCTGCTAAAAATAATGGAGGAAACAAAACGTTTCCAGAACACTTGTTTCAAGTGTCACTAATGTTTTGCTGAAAGAAGGAATTGCCACTTGAAGATGATGAAAGCCGTATCAGAAAACAAAATGTTGATGAAGCTGTCGCCTTCAAGATAAAGAACGTCATTAATGACAGACGACTGACCTTCGCACTATCGCAAATAAAATGATTTAGTATAATCATGGATTGATTCAAAAAGTCCTGACTTTGTATTTGAAAATGTCAAAGGTGTCTGAGAGGGACAGGGGAAGGATTCAAAGATGCTCCTATGGCGATATAAAAGAGAGTTGAATAGCTCCTTGAAGGAAGTTCTTCAACTATACAACTATCAGAACACAGAGAACTTTTTGTCATTAGCATCGAGTGATTGAGGCATCGTGTGTATCTTTTTTTTTCTTTTTTATCCTTGTTTTTGCAATACTTACTGTTTCATTTACTAAAGGATCTTCTATTTGGATGACCATTGATTTGAAAATGAATAATAAACATAACCTTTGTTTTAAGAATGTCAAAAAGAATCAAACAAATTATAAATACGCCGGATTTTCATTTTTTAATGTTACATAACTGTGTGAGGTGTAAAAACCAAGTACTTATTGATTTATTTTCTTTTAAATTCAGAAATTAGAATTAAAACTTTTTAATCTGAGATTTTTTCATTATGTTATTTGCATAAAATCATTATGTGTGGTTTACTTTTTATTTATCTAGAAATAAATGATACAAGCTCACTCTATTTTATCAAATTATTTAAGCTAAAACATTATATATGTATGTGCCTTTCCTCATTTTTTAAAATCTCGTCCTAGCATTGAATTTCTTAACTTAAGCATAGGTTTAAGTTGCCTATGTTACAACTGGTTAAGAGAATGGTTAAATTTCAGGATTAAATCGTGGTATGTTTGCCTGATTACGGCAATGTGAAGGCAGGACTCAAATGACAAAAAGGCATCTTTAAGTTATAACCCTTAATGTCATGAACGTTGATTTGTTGTTGAGCAAATATACCCCTTAATCAGATCCTTAATAATATGGCTTTGTTTTGTGAATGCGAGTTAACAGTCTATTTTAGAAGGGCTTACGTGAGCATGCAGTGTAAACATAACATAACATTGACCGAATTTAGGTTTTATTTTTTATCAAGTTAACAGAGCTTTAAAAGGAATGATCGATTACGTGCATTTCAGATGTCAATAACATACACTAAATACTTGTGACATAAGCTTAACATTTAAAACTGAATGAGTAAAAGGAAGTTTTAGACAGTTGATGAGTAATGAATGGGCCACAGGTTAACGATAATACTTTCTAGTTCAGCAAATTTGCGTTTTTACTTGTTACTGTCTGTTTCATCCGACGTATATTATAGTCTATTTTCCCAGCAGATTAACTTTTTATCTCCTTTCTTAAATATAAGTTAAATACTGCCAAGGATAGCAGTACATCGGCAACAAGTCAAAACTAATTTAAATATTAAAACACTTAATAATATTTATTTTAGTATAATACATACATGTATATGAAATAATAATACGGCTACTCTGGCATTCATGTGTGATACATAATATCAATGATACATAATACATATTCTTTCACATGATGCATAGTCTTGAAATATTTAAATGAAACAGTATTTTAAGGTATCTAAAACATGAAGAGTAAATAAAAAAATAAATCAGGGTTCATGCCTAGTGTAAAGACCTGTTTTCAATGATATTTTTGCTAAGTCTTATACAAAATTTTATAGTTACAAATTGTAAGATGCTAGTTAAAATCCTATTCCTCTCCAGGTACTTAATGTCACCCTAGAGAATTCTAGCAACCTGTCTGTCATCATCAGCTAATCAAATACAGATCCAGGCACTCATTCAGCTCCGGCCTGTTCTGGGTTAATGGTTATAAAATTATATCAGAGACATTAAAATTAAATTCTGGTTACATATGGATGCACCCACTCGATCCGACTCACATAACTGGAGTCGAGGCCAGGCACTGCCCGCCCAATCACATATCAATTCTAGCCCCCCTAGGTCTTCTAAGTATTGTAGCTATTGCCAACGCCCTGGCCACAATCAAAATGAGTGTTGGGCCGACCCTAGTAGCCCGAAGTCCCGAGGTCTTAGGGGATCGAACCAAACACCCGCGCCGCCTATTGGCACCAATCATAGTTCCGCCTTTGTATCTACTACACAAACCTCGGAAGACACGGTAAACCCGGCTCTCCGTAAATATACGGGTACTGCAATTATTACGGCCCCTGATGATGGTCGAGAGACCCGAGTCACTTACCTCCGAAATACCGGGGCTACTATTTCTATGTACACCCCTGCCGACCAGGACAAGTACCAATTGAGATACACCCCTGAGGAAGTGACCATTAGAGGTGTATTCTTAAATACTGACCACTGCCGTGTGGCAGAAATCCAAGTGCAGAGTGATGTCTACACTGGACCACTCAAGGTGGCGGTATTTAAACATCAGGCCGTCGCCGGCGTCCAATTGTTAATCGGAGACGACTGTGAAGGACCCCAAGAGGCCGACACAGTATTCTGTGGTGTCACCACCCGACCCCAAGCTAAGGCTCAAAACACAATTGAACTGGCACCAACTCCCTGGGAACCTGCACCAGAGACCGAAGTGGCCACTCCCGTAAGCGACCACCCGGCAAAGGAATCCGAAGGGGCGGAGGATCACGCCAAGGAACCTGACCAAACAAATGCACCCGAGGAAAACCTCGAAGAACCCGAGGGTGACGCAGAAGCCGAGCCCGCTCTAACCCAGAACCATGCCGAGCTTCTGGCCGCCCAAGAAGCTGATCCTACCTTGGCTCCATTATGTGGTCAGGCCGGGGATCAACACCCTCTCCAATCCGGGTTCTATGTGCAACAAGATCCCAGACTACTAATGAGGCGAGACCAGCCTCGAGGGCAGAAGGCACTTCAGATGTGGAGGCGTCGGGAGCAAATTGTTGTACCCCGACCCTACCGAGCTCGAATCCTAGAGCTCGCTCGTGGTTTACTGGCATCTGGACACAGGGGACCAGATAAAACCCTGGTGCGGATCTCTCAACATTTCTTTTGGCCAGGTCTCCGGAGAGGTGTCAAACAGCACTGCCGTAGCTGTGGCCCCTGCCAACGTGCTGGCCGCGGATCTCAACCCGCTACCGCCCCACTAAAACCTCTCCCTGTAATTAAAGAACCTTTCTCTTACATATCTGCTGACTTTGTAGGCCCATTAACAGAGACTCCCAGAGGTTATAAATATCTCTTAAACTTTATTGATCATGCAACAAGGTATGCAGAGACATATGCACGTCCTCAGGCGAACTCTGAGATTTTTATAGAGTGTTTGTCTGATCTAATAGCTCGGCATGGACCCCCCTATACACTTTTAACTGACCGTGGCAGCCCATTTATGAGTGCTGAATGCCAGAGATTTATGTTAGAACACAACATTCAACATAAAACGTCTTCTGGTTACCACCCCCAAACAAATGGCCAAGTTGAAAAGTTCAAAGGCACACTTAAGTCCATGCTAAAAATCACAGGGGAAACAGAGTGCAGACCATGGGATGAATTACTTCCCTGGATCTTGTTCGCTTATCGGGCGAATGAACATGCCACCACCGGTTACTCTCCTTTCTTCCTCCTGTATGGTAGACAACCTCGAGATGGACTTGAGTTAACTTACGAACAGTGGGCAAGCGAACCCCCAGCTGGATGCATATCCGGAGCAGCTAAGGCAAAACCTCCGCCTTGCGCTCCAAGAAGCAAACCAAACCACCGAGCGCGTATTACAAGAACGCAAAAGGTGGTACGATAACCATCACAACACAAAGGTCATCCTGTACGAAATTGGTGACCCAGTCCTTGTTCAAATCCCACGAACCGGAAACCCGCTAAAGAACCCCTTACAAGGGCCTTATAGAATCCAAGAAAAAGTAGGTTCACACACGTAAGTAATTCACATGCCCGATAAACGCGATAAGTAACGCGTAATGCATGTGAATCAACTGAAACCGTACACCCCGCGACCCAATGAATTGGTGCTCACTGTTTCAGGCGAGAGCCCTACAGCCGAAGAGTTGCACTATGACCCAGGACAGCACGCCTTGTTAGAAGCTGTGCCATCTAGCGGATGGCCCGATATTTCACATCTCACTCCGTCCCAACAGGTTGAGGTCATTAAACTCTTTGAGAAATACCCCAATCTCTTTCCGGGAAAACTGGGTCGTTCGTCTGGTGTTGTACACGATATAGATGTACAGGGCGCCACTCCAATTACTCAAAGCTATTACCGGATGTCCCCATACAAGGTAGAAATTCTCCGCGAAGAGATAGAAAAGATGTTAGACTTGGGTGTTATACAACCCAGTCAAAGCCGTTGGGCGTCCCCAATTATACTTGTTAAGAAACCGAATGCACAATGGCGTCCATGCATTGACTACAGACGTCTTAACCATGTGACTAGATCTATCTCCTACCCTATTCCGAGAATTGACGACCTCATAGATAGAGTCGCGAGTGCGAATCTTATCTCCACTCTCGACCTTAACAAAGGCTATTGGCAGATACCCTTATCAAAAGCCGCTAGCGAGGTCGCCGCGTTCATAACTCCATTCGGGTTCTTCTAACCCCTCACCTTACCTTTTGGGCTCAAAAATGCCCCCATGACCTTCCAGCGTGTCATGAACGATACCCTGCTGAATAATGAAACCTCACCCGGCCAGGCTGATCTTAATTCACCTGCCAACACAACTAGCCACCCTACTGTAGTAAAAGAACGTTGCGCTGACGCTTATCTAGATGATATAGCAGTACAGTCCCAGGACTGGGATTCACACCTGCGACATCTAGACGCCACATTCCAGAAACTGGATCGGAAAGGTATCACCCTTAATCCTGAAAAATGTAAGATTGCGGCTGGCAAGGTCCAGTATTTAGGTCATGAACTCGGTTCTGGCCGAGTATCCCCCATCGCAGCTAAATGCGAGGCCATAGGCAAGATACGTGTTCCAAACACTAAGAAATATGTACGAAGTTTCTTAGGTACGATAGGCTTTTACCGGCGATTCATACCCCAATTTTTCGAAATCGCCGCCCCTCTCACCGACTTGCTAAGTGGCAAGCGGAAGGGAGATCTGACTAAGGACTGGTCGTTCGAAACCCTGAAGAGCGCTCTCACCAACACACCTATACTACAGGCCCCCGACTTTTCGAAACCGTTCGAAATCTACTCGGATGCCTCCGAGGTAGGAATAGTGGCCGTGTTGACCCAAAGGAGTGAGACTATATACAAAATTTTATAGTTACAAATTGTAAGATGCTAGTTAAAATCCTATCCCTCTCCAGGTACTTAATGTCACCCTAGAGAATTCTAGCAACTTGTCTGTCATCATCAGCTAATCAAATACAGATCCAGGCACTCATTCAGCTCCGGCCTGTTCAGAGTTAATGGTTATAAAATTATATCAGAGACATTAAAATTAAATTCTGGTTACATGTGGAATTCATTCCTTATGACTGGGATGTTTCTATAAATCCCGCTAAAAGTTTTACCTATGATTGGACGAAATTAAATATTTTGACTCTGGTTTATTACAAAATGGATGGTACTAAGCCCGAGTCTTTAGGAGTTTTTGGCGGAAAATAAGTTCAGAAAGAAAAGGTTTTCTCAACAGATCAGCAGGTTGTCCACGTTTTGGAAACCTAGCTTTGTTTGAAATATAATTATATAAAACAGAGAAATAGTTTTCTCATTATATCAGCAGGTTGTCCACGTTTTGAAAACCTAGTCTTTGTTACAAAACATATATTAAAAAGAACTGTGGAATTATTTATTTAAAAAGAAAAAGGAATCTAAATAACAATTAAATTGTGAAAACGGTCATCATAGGACTTAGTTTATAATGAAAATAAAGTAACTGTGTACATGTTTATTAAAACTAGTGGAAACTAAAAAGTGTGAATTGTTCATTAAACCTCATAGAGGCGTAGGCTCATGGTGAGCTATTAAGATTGCTCAATGTCCCCATCGTCTGTCGTCCGTCCACACTTAGTTCGTTAACGCTCTAGCGGTCACATTTTTGCCTCAATTGTCTTGAAACTTGGCCAGGATGTTTGTCCCAATGATTTCTCGGACGAGTTCGAACATGGGTTATCTGGGTTGAAAAACTAGGTCACAGAGCCCAAATATAGAAAAGCCTTGTTAACACTCTAGAGGCTACATCTTCAGTCCAAATATCCTGGAAATTTGTCAGAAAGGCTGTATCAATGATTTCTAGCTCAAGTTCGAATATGGGTCATCTAGGGTCAAAAACTAGGAAATTTGTCTGAAAGGTTGCTTTGATGAGAAAGAAAAATCTTAATAGCACTCCAGAAACTACATTTTCAGTCCAACTATCTTGGAAATGTGTCAGAAAGCTTGCTTTGATGATTTCTAAGTCAAGTTCGAATATGGGTCATCTGGGTTCAAAAACTAGGTCACAGAGCCAAAATATAGAAAAGTCTTGTTAACACTAAAGAGGTAACATTTTCAGTCCAAATAACCTGGAAATTTGTCAAAAAGATTGTTTTAATGTTTTCTAGCACAATTTTGAATGTAGGTTATCTGGGGTCAAAAACTAGGTCAAAAAGTAGAAAAACCTTGTTAATGCTCTACAGGTTACATTTTCAGTCCAAATGTCCTTGAAATTTATCAGAAAGGTTGTTTCGATAATTTCTAGCTCAGATTTGTATATGGGTCATCTGGGTTCAAAAACTAGGTCACAGAGCCCAAATATGTAAAAACCTTTTTAACACTCCAGAGGTAACGTTTTCAGTTTAAATATCCTGGAAATTTGTCAGACAGGTTGGTTTTATGATTTCTAGTTCAGGTTCAAGTATGGGTCATCTTGGGTCAAAAACTAGGTCACAGAGCCCAAATATGAAAAATCCTTGTTAACACATTAGAGGTAAGATTTTAATTCCAAATAACTTGGAAATTTGTCAGAAAGGTTGCTTCTATGATTTCTAGCTCAAGTTCGAATATGGGTCATCTGGAGTAAAAAACTAGGTCACAGAGCCCAAATATCGTAAAACTTTGTTAACACTCTAGGTTACATTTTTAGCCCAAATGTCATGGAAATTCGTCAGAAAAGTTGTTTCGATGATTTCTAGCTCAAGTTTAGTTTTGGGTCATCTGGGGTCAAAAACTAGGTCACAAAGCCCAAATATCGAAAAACCTTCTTAACACTCTAGAGGCTACTTTTTCAGTCCAAATATGCTGCAGATTTGTCAGAGTTATTGTTTCGATAATTTCTAGCTCAAGTCGGAATATGGGACATCTAGGTTTAAAAACTAGGTCATAGACCCCAAATATGGAAAAATCGTGTTAACACTCTAGTGGTAACATTTTCAGTCCAAATAACCTAGAAATTTGTCAGAAAGATTGTTTCAATAATTTCTAGGTCAAATTCGAAATTGGGCCATCTCGGCTCAGTTAACCAGGTCCATAGCCACTTTTGTAAAAATCAGTCATACTCAGGTGAGCGGGCCCTCTTGTTTTAAACTAATTAGCAGAGACTGTTTCATGAAACTATTCAGTTAATTACGAACACAGATGCTCAGCATATGCATTGTTAAACACGGATCACGGAATCGGATAAAGGACACATGCATTTTGCGTATCCTATTAACAAAATTACACAACGCCTATCCTTTCTAATCTTTACCTTGCAGAATGGACTAGTCTATGATAATCGAAATCATTTCAACATAACGTTCAATATTTTGATATATACAAGGTCAAAGGAAATACGGCTTGAAAATCTGTATGCAAAATTTTAGTCTTATTTTCATTTTGTTGGTTTGTTTAATTCAAAGTGGATTTCATGGAACATTATAAAATATCACAAACATTTACTTGGGAAAACAAATCAAGGAACAGTCGGCGTTCAGGAGAGGGCCAACAGATTTAATATTGCCAAACTTAAAACAAAAGTCTTTAACTATTATTTTTTATTACTTTTATGACATTTCATTGAATAAAAAAAATATATAATAGAACATTCAAATTAAATCAAGGTATTAACCTGAAACAATGATGAAATATTTCTTCCGTATGAAAACGAAAATATTATGTTTGAGAATAATAACATTTTCTTAACATTCGAGCCCTTAATATTAATAAGTTAGACACTGCCCTACAGAGTAATCTCTCCTTCATTCAGGGAAGTAACTAGCTACATATGACAGAATTAGTACTTGTTGCCCGTATGTTTCTGTCCTTTTCAGTTTCTATTGAATAATGACTTCAAGAGCAAGTGTATTACAATTTAGTACACGCATGTTGTTGTATAGACAGGATACTGAATGTTTCGTTACCGGTCACTTTCCTATCTGTACATATTAACTACCTATATTCTTTCGCAATTTGTTTATTTGCTACACTCGCCTGTGTTCTAGTATTTGATGCTCAACTTATTTGTCAATTTTAGTATTTGAACTTATTTTGTCAATTATAAGGACAGCCCATTCTTAGTCATTAGAAGATTAGTTTTTGGAATGCGTCTCCTGTTCTGTAACATAGACAAGTTGTAGAGTAAAATGTGTAGCTCTATATCGGAATATAAGAAACTATTACTTAATAAAAGGTTTATCTTTACAAAAGAAAACACTAACAAATTAGAGAACTTTCGGTTATCAAACGCAAAGCTGTATTAGAATCTTTTAACGGGTAGTGCAACTGTTTCCAGCTCAGGCAATAGCAATGTAGACAGATTTTCTTTTTATTTCCGGTGAACAGATAGGCTCGATGACCGTTTCGTTAAAGTCGAGGAGGGCGTCTTGACTTTAATTACAGATAAATGAATGGTTAATTGGAAGAAGTATTTTCTTAGTAAGGTGCCAACATAACAGTTAGAGAAAATTTCAAAATTGTAGAAATTTAAAAGGAATGACTCTTTTAAGTATTAACACGAACTCTTTAATGTCAATTCAGTCGAGAGGGCAGACCGACATTTTGTTTATATTGAAGTAGGAGCTGGTTAAGCAAAAGGGTGGGCATAGTTGCCACTAAGTTTATACTTTGTTGTTAATTACTGTTTGAATAACGACGGAAAACTTTGTTTGTTTGCTATAAAAACATGGAAGACAGGCCAAGACATACATGTACCTGTAAACGGATGGACGGTCTAGGCGGCGACTATATTTTCTCCCTTCTGGGAGCATAAAAAATATTAAGGGTAGAGTTATCATTTTTGTGCAGTCCTCCTCAATGAGATCTATCCACCTATGACATTGTCCAGTTGATATCTCAAATACTTTTTGAGTTATCCCTCGGACAAAAATGTGGGACGACAGGACGGACGGAGGGATAAAACGCCTAATAATATGCACTGCTGCACTAAAAATTTGATGAAAATGAATTAGAAAGCTCCAAAAACAAAAAGTAGGTCAGTAGGTCAAAATATAGGTCATGAGACGACATTTTTGAATTCGGAACGAAAAGCTGTACACCCAGTCCAAATTTCATTGCCGTAGCTTTAAAACAAAAAAGTAGGTCAAAAATATAAGTCATGCTATGACGTTTTTGAAATCGGAACAAAAAACTGTACACATGGTCCAAATTTCATTGTTGTAGCTAAAAAACAAAAAAGTAGGTCAGTAGGTCAAAAATATAGGTCAAGGAATAATGTTTTTGAAATCATCTTGAAAAACTGTACAAATGGTCCAAACTTTATTGCCATAGCGAAAAACTTAAAAAATGAGAAAAAAAATGGGCGGGGGGAGTGACCCCCAGGGGAGGGGGGATGACCCCACTTTGGTTACAGTGCATACTACCAAATATCTAAGCTACAGGCCTTGCAGTTTGTGACAAGAAGATTTTTAAAGTTTTTTGCTATATAACTCTATGTAAAACATGTGACCCCTTAGGCGGGGCCAGTTTTGACCCAGGGGCCATGATTTGAACAATCTTGTTAGAGGTTTACTAGACAATGCTCAACACCAAATATCTAAGCTCCAAGCCTTGTAGTTTCTTACAAGAAGATTTTTTAAGTTTTCCCTATATAACTCTATGAAAATCAAGTAAGCCCTGGGCGGGGTCAGTTCTGACCCCAGGGTCATAATTTAAACAAACTTTGTAGAGGTCCACTAGATGATGCCTCATACCAAATATCTAAGCTCCATGCCTTGCAGTTTCTGACAAGAAGATTTTTAAAGAATTTACTATATAACTCTATGTAAAATATGTGACCCCTTAGGCGGAGCCAATTTTTAAGCCTTATACCAAATATCTAAGCTCCATGCCTTGTGGTTTCTGACAATAAGATTTTTAAATTTGTCACTATATAACTCTATGTAAAATCAATTGACCCCCGGGGCGGGGCCAGTTCTGACCCCATTATCATAATTTCAACAATCTTGGTAAAGGTCCACTAGATGATGCTACATACCAAATATCTAAGCTCCAGGCCATGCGGATTTTGAGAAGAAGATTTTTGAAGTTTTTCCTTTTTTTGCCATGGCAACCAGAGTTCTGCATGGAATTGAATTCTCTGACCAACTTTGGTAGAGCTTCATGCAAGGAAGCACCTGGCAAGTTTCATTGAATTTGGCCTAGTGGTTTCAGAGGAGATGTCCTTTGAATGCAAATGTTGACGACGCATGACGACGCACGCCGAACGGAGGGGGATCACAATAGCTCACCATGTCACTGCATGACAGGTGAGCTAAAAATGTAGTAGAAGTTGAGCACTGAAGCAATGTAAATTAAAATTTACAAAGGTTAATAACTAAACCCAAACTAATCGCATCTCAAAAGCCTGATAATATGCACTGAGGCACCTGAAAATTATGATTCTATGAAAGTTTGGTGAAAACCATTATAATGAGAATTGTAAAAGTTGTGCACAGAAGCAATATAAAGTTAAATTAAAGTGCAATAAATCTGCAAAAGAAAATAAACAAGGCAGTCTGAAGGACAGCTAAATCCCCTTCTGCAGCGGACATGAATGTGTACTTCTTTACTTTTAACCAACCATGACCTTGATGATGTGCCATACATATTATAAGCACATACATGTAGTCTCATGATAGTAATTATTTGTGTCAAGTTATTTAAAATCTTCCATAAAGTCAAAAAGTTATGGAGAACATTTAACCTTGACCTTGGGAGTAGCAACCTGGATGTTGGGTTCTGCACATCGTGTCATAGTGCTGATCATTTGTGCAAAGTAATTAAAAAACTTTTCGTAAGCCAAGTTAGTAAGTTATAGAGCAGACGCGAAATGTGGATATTTGACCTTTAACTGTGACCTTGACCTTGTGGGAAGCAACCCAATTATTGAGCTCTGCACATCGTCTCATAATGATGATCACTTGTGCCAAGTTATTTCAAAAATTTTTCAGCGTTTTAAAAGTTATGGAGCGGACACGAAATGTAGACTTTTTAACACTTGACCTTTAAGTGTGACCTTGACCTTAGGGGTAGCAGCCCAATAATTGCGCTCTGCACATTGTCTCATAATGGTGACCACTTGTGCAAAGTTATTTCAAAAAATGTTCAGCAGTTTAAAAGTTATGGAGCGGATTCGAAAGTGTTACGGACAGACGGATGGACAGACGGAGGCCATTCCTGTAACACCCCCCCTTTTGCGGAAAGGGATTAATAAATTGCATAGGCCTGCTAATAAGCACTGCTGCACTTGATATTGATCATTCAAAAGTTTGTTGAAAATTGCATGGGAAATGTATGCAGAGTTGCGCACAGACTTGATATTAAGTAAAATTTAAAAACGGCAAAAACCCTGCCAAAAATAATTGAATGGCAAAATCCTGAATATATGCCCTGTTACACTTGATTATATTCATTCTGCGAAATTTTGTGAAAATGTATGGAAAATGTATGAAGAGTTGGGCACAAACAATTGTTATGAAAAATTTAATAAAAGGCAGAAACTCTGACAAAAATAATTGAATGGCAAAAGTCTGAGTATATGCCCTGCTACTCTTAATAATGATCATTATGTTGAAGTCTGGTGGAAATCACAATAGAAATTAAGGAGGAATTGCCCACAGGAGCAATAAAGGTACAAATAAGAAAAGTACAATAAATCTGCCGAAAAAAAATCAGAATGCATAACCCTGATAATATGCATGCTGCTGCACTAAAAACTTGATAATGATCATTCTCTGAAGGTTTGGTGAAAATTGAATGAGAATTGTAGGAGTAGTGCACATAAGAAGGACAGAAAAAGGGACAAACAGGCTTAGTACTAATGAATCTTTTCAAGGTATTATTAAAATCCAAGAAATAGTTGCTGAGAAACAGCCCAGACAAATTTTGTCTATGGATGGACAGATGGACTGACGGACTGACCAACCATAGTATGTGAATCAAGTACACATGTATAGGCCCCAGATTATTTATCTGGGAGTAAACTGAAGAGAAAAATATGGTAACATTAATAACAGGAACAGTTTTTAGGGTACAGTTGGAGGACTATACTACTACTGATTATTAATAATCAAAAATGACCAGTATTTAACAAAGTTAAGACATCCAAATATGACAGAAAAAAAACAAAAATGCACACATCTAAATATGAGATAAAAAAAAATCCTTTTTAACAGTCACGTGTTTATCTCTTTCTGTGAAAATGTTTTTCCTTTAAAATAAAAGCCAAGTTTTTAAGGTTAATGTTTGACAAGTTTTAACATAAACATACATTGTAAACACACTCCTAAAATAGCAGAACTGTGGGTTTTTTTTTCTTCTAAATATATACAGCATTAAAGGAATGACTGGTTTTTGCAGATTACAGGGACTGATAATATTCACTCTTTATTAATTTTCTTTAACTTAAATAAATTTTACAAAGCAAAATAGCTTTAAATGATTTAAACGTGTTAGTAATGATAAAATGACCACAGATAAATATCAATGTCTCCTAATTTGTAAGAAAACTAAGACATCTTTTGTGAGGTTGACCTCTTTAATTGTTTAACATATGCAAACTTTACAAAGACCAGACATAGACAAATTAATTTTCAAATAATTGGGCAAAAATTCAAAGAAGCAACACATGCATACTATTTCAATTGACAGCACATATAATTACATGATGATAAAGAATATATATTTAAAGTCTGAAGTAAATCCCTCAAGAAATAAATAAGTTATAGTAAAATAATACAATTTGTAAGGAAAATTCTTAAAGGGGAGATAATTCTGGAAACATGGGCGCTAGAATTATGAGCCTTACCATACATGATGTGGGTGATGATAAGGAACAAATTTTTGAAGTTTGAAATAAATCCCTCAAGAAATAAAGAAGTAACTGTTATGGTTTAATATTACCATTTTTAAGGAAAATTCTAAGTTAAAAGGGGAGATAATTCTGGAAATGTGGGTGCTAGAGTTATGAACCTTACCACATATAATATGAGTGATGATAAAGAACATACAATTTGAAGTCTGAAGTTTGAAGTAAATCCCTCAAGAAATAAAGAAGTTATACTCAAAAATATTTTACTGCACAAAAACTTTAATCAGAAATCTGGACAGGGAGGCAGACAAAGGGGTGAGTCATCGTCGGAAACCCACGTTCGATCCATTCCGTTTCACTCTATTTATCTACCGTGGGACAATTGGCTGGTAAAATTTCGTACTCATGAATAATTCATTACCTACTTTCATTGGTTTCCGTAAGATTTCCCTTGCAGAATCTCAGCCAGTGAAATTACTTGTTACATACAATTTGCCTTCCGCGCCTATGTTTAAATCCTGGGAAATACGTCTATTTTAAGTAACTTGTCATTATGCCTACTCTCCACACTGAAGAGTGTCTATTTGTAATGCGGCATCTCATTCGACGAAGAGTTACATCCCTTTGCTAATAAATATTCATGAAAACAAATAATCAGCAGTCAATTATCCCACGGTACATAATGTAGTTGTGCGGAATATGTACCGGGGGTCACCGACGATGGGGGTGAGTAGGACAGCTCTCCATATACTTCATACAGTCGAGCTTAAAATGGTACAACACAAAGATATTGTTCATAGGCACTGCACATCTACTAGTCACCACCTTAGATATTTCCAGTTAAGCTCCAGACAAAATATATTCATCGTAAAAATTAAAGAAGTGATTGCTCAAAAATGGGGCAAAGTAGTGATACACTTTTTGGGCACTGCACTTCTTGTCACCACCTATTTCTTAAATAAATTTCATAAATAAGTTAAATGTTTCAGTTGCTCTGGCACCCATTTTTTCAAAGATTAACAATATTTCAAGGAATGGAAAATCCCTGCAAAGACTGGCCTATTATTTTGAGAGGTGTGGTCCTTTAAAAATGTGTACTGAATACTGTATTACAGATGGCAAGCTGTTATAATAAAAATGGTCTTCAAAAAGGGCTCTTTAAAAGATCATACCCAGCTTTTAAGTACCTTTCCAGCTGAATTCATTACATATTATCTAAACTGATGTTTTTCTGTTAAGGAACCAGTACAAACCTTCAAGAGCAATAATGTTTGGAGTATCATCTGGAAAGAAAAGGGACTGATTTGTTGTAATAATTTTAGAATATTCAGTTAAGTTTTGAAATTCTTTTAATTCGGCCATTTTTCCATGAAAACCACTTTTTACACAATGTCTTTTGAAATCTGGATGTTTTGAAAAAAAGATTCTGTGGTTAAGAATGATCCATAGCAGAACAAAGGGTCTAAAACCAGTTGCTAGATCAAAGCAATCTTCATTTACAAACATTATATAATTAGAAACAAGCAGTATATCATTAACTGGATTATATATGATAAACTGAAAACCTGATCTGTCAATTAAAACTGATGGTATACATTTTCCATTACTTTGATGTCTATTGTATTCTGTAAAAGCAAAGACGACAGCCTGAGCTATTGCTTGATTGAGTTTCAGTCTCATACTAGTGCCAACACTTTTACGATAGTTCATTTCAACATTTGTTCTACTCCCTGAGCTCTCACTTTCATCTCCATCCTCATCCTCATCATCTGTCTCACACTCTTCAGATCCCTGCCCACTCTTTCCCTTCAATTCTGGGCCACCAGCTGCTGCAGTTTCTTGGTCAAAAGACACCAAAACAGAACAAAATGTAGCTTGGTTTCCTGTCAGGATATCCAATTCTCCATACCATGTGTTCTGTGAACCTTAAAATGAACAAGAGCTGTTTGTAAAACAGGTATGGCCTCCTTATTCATACCATTACTCTGAAATACCTATGGTGAATTGAGGAAACTGACCTATATATTACTGCCTAAAGCATTTTCATAAAGTTTGGTGAAAAGTCAGTGAAATCTTTTCCACTTTAATTCTGAAAAAGGCAAACAAATCAAAGGCTATAACTCAAACTGCAAACAGAGTTTTTACTGGTTATAGAACTTGACCTCAGTATTTCTGCCTGAAACACTGACATAAACTTTGGTTAAGATTGAATGAAAACTTATTGACTTAGAAAGTGGACAAGGCAAATAAGGCAGATTTTCAACTGATCAAAGGCTATAGCTCCAAAGTATATAACTTTGAGTGATTTGGCTGGTTATTATCCTTGACCCAGATAATATTATTTCCTTAAACATTCTAATATAGTTTGACAGAGATCAAATGAAAAGTATTCTACGAGGAGAGCAGACAAGGCAAAAAAAAGGCTGATTCCTTATGGGTTTTGACTGGTTATCAAATTTTCCAATATAATGGGGCTTCCTGGAGTTTTAGTTTGATGACACCACATGACCCATATTCAAACTCGACCAGAATACCATCAAAACAAACATTTTCATTGAGTGTCTGGGAGACTGTACTAAAACTTTGGCCTCTACTGTGTGAACAAGGTTTTCCTTTAAAGTGACCAGTTTTGAACTCCCATGACCCATATCGAGGTTAACCTGAAGACCATAAAAACAAACATTCTGATAGAGCAAAAATGTGTAAACAAGGTTTTCATTTGATTTGTCCTGGTGACTTTTTCTTTTGGGTACACATTAACAATACTCAATCTTGACTTTGAGAACACCAAGTCAAACATCCTGATCGAGTTTCAGGGTGATTGGACTAAAATTTTGGCTTTTAGTATGTGAACAAGGTTTTCCTTTAAACCGACCTGGTGAGCTAGTTTTTGACCTGACATGACCAATATTTGAACTCAACCTAAAAATCATCAAGGCAAACATTTTGTTTTAAGTTTCAAAAAGATAAAGCTCTAGTGTGTAAATATAGATTTACTCTGATTTGACCTAGCAATCTTGTTTTTTTATCAAACATGACCCATATTGGACCTCAACCTAAAGATCATCAAGACAAACATTCCGAGTTTCAGGCCGATTGGCCAAAAAAACCAAAAAAAGCTGTCTCTAGCGTGTAACCAAGGCTTTCTTTTTACCTGACCTTGTAACATAGTTTTTGACCTGACATGACCAATATCTGAAATCAATTTAAAACTCATCAAGATAAACATTCTGATTTAGTTTCTGGATGATTGGCCTTTAAATGTGGTTCTATTGTTTGAACAAGGTTTTCCTCATTTGAAGTAGTGACCTAGTTTTTTACCCAACATAACTTATATTCAAACTTATCCAAGATATTCATTTGACAAACATTCTGACAATGCTTGGTAAAGATCAAATCAAAACTATTACCTCTAGAGTGTAAATAATGATAGACCCCACTTCCCATAAAATTACCATTAAAAATGTGTGCAGAATTCAAAGAAATATTTCAATAGGGTATACAGAAACTTAAACTTTTGTCAATGTGCTAGATATTTCTAAATCCTTCCAATTTTTTTCTAAAGCATTATATCCTAGTCTGGACTTAAAAATGTCATATCCAAAACAGCACTATTTATGCAGTATGGCAACTGTAAATAGTCTCCCCATGTTTACAGTCAGTGTTAGCACACAGTTATAAACCTTGTATGATGTAATGTAGTGTAGTGTAAACTGGTAGATATGGGTTATTTATGCAACTTTTTTGGGGGTTGTTGCGACAGCTGAGTTTTCTGCAGCCTTCTACTTTGCAATGCTATGCACTGGTGCTGAACGTTTCAGGTTCTAATCCAAGTCTGGATTCAGAAAAATGTCATTTTTAATTGTTCAATGACCTGTTACAATTTATCTGTTACTAAAATTTGACAGTTAATACTTTCTCATCAGAATAATGGGTATTTATAGCTTTATCACAGTATTTCAATTATGTAAGTTAGCATTTAACTTAACCAATGTCACGTGAAAGTACTAAACCTTGACTTCTTTGAGTAGGTGCTAACTGCCTCACATTCAGAGTCTGGTTTTGTACTCATGCTGTGGATTACATGTCACTGATCTTAATCACTAAGCTAGGCATTTAAGCCATTTATCCTAGTATGAAAATATAACTGCTAGTATTTCAGATTGCTAAAATGTGTCTTACCAATCCACATATTTTCATTACTTGGAACTTTATCAAGGCATCCACAGGGACAGTCTCGCAAGCTTTTTATAGTGCTTGTAAAGGCGTTCCCAGCCAACTTTGAAAGAAGATGAATTCCAAGGCCAACCTCAAGTTCTTCTTCATTTCTTGATTTGCTGAGAACAGTTTTAAGATTTTCTAAATTTTCTTTCTCAAGGAATGTGTTCAGATGTTTAATAGCATCAATGAACTCTTCATCTTCGATGTTGACCTGTAAAGACAAGAGCAATTCAGATAGCATTAACTACACAAAGGTAGGTAGGAATTCTAAAAATGTTCTTACTCTCTAAGTTGAAAGCCCAGTAGAAACTACAAAGTTTTCGAAGTTGTCCTACAGGGAGTATATGCCTATCTAAAATCAAGTAACCCCCCCATTGCGGGGCCCATTAATAACCCAGTGGGCACAAATATGTACAAATCTGGTAGAGGACCTCTAAATGAACCTTCTTATATACCAAATATCTCAGCTCTAGGCCAAGTTTCACACAAGAGCTCCGCAGAGTGGCACCACTGCTTGCCTGTTTTACAAGTCATTCAACTTAATATTAAGCAATTTTGACAAAATTGTAAGTTAAATAGGGGCATAACTCCAAAAATATAGCTTTCAGAATAATGCCCCTTGTGTTACCTTGTGTTACAAATGCCTCTCATCATGATAAGCAAGATTCCAAGTTTCATACTGATACATGTACCTTAAGCTAACAAGAAGATTTAAAAAGATTTTAATTTTTTATATCTTTGACTCCTGTGACTAAGTTTTTCAACATCTAGAACTATTTCAACAAATCTGAAAATGTATCATTTCTTTAAAGTTTCACTGTATTCCTGCCAATGGTGAGATGTTGTTGATACAGTGCTCAGGTGAGCTAAAAATGATATAATCTCTTGGTTATTTGAAATCCATAGATTTATTTGCAGTCAAAGATTCTTTTCCTTTTTGATCAATTGCTGGATTTTGCTTCTTAACTACACTGAAGTTTGCAGCCAAAAACTGGCTTTTTTTTTGGCATTTTTTCAACAAGTCAGTACCTCCTAAAGAAAAACAAGAAAATATGTGTAACAGCAACTTTACCTTAATGAATTACTGAATCTTATGTAAAAAGACTGGTAAAATTACCATATATATATATATATATATATATATATACTAACGGAAAAATATAACTGTGCATACTTCAAGGTATAGAATTTTTTTTAATATTAGGAATAGTAACATAAAACTTTGCAAATTAGCCAATCAAAGTTTGATTTCTAACAATCAATACAAACACTTCATCATGTAAAACAATTTTTACAGTAACAAGGCGCAGAAGTTGACAGGTATAAAATCTGATTTCACAAGGTCAGTATCGTGTGTGGCCTCCATTGGCGTTCAAGCAAGCACGGCAGCGACGAGGCATAGAGGCAACTAAGTTGGCGATAACTGCCTGTGGAATGGTGTTCCAGATGTTGACCAATGTCTGCGCTAGTTGGTCCAGCGTGAGAGGTTGGTTACGTCTTTGACGGAGGCGTCTCTTCATCTCATCCCAAACGTGCTCAATTGGTGAAAGATCTGGTGAAACAGCGGGCCAGGGTAAGACACTCACGTTTTGCTGAGCCAGAAACCCGGTAACTACACGTGCTACATGTGGCCGAGCGTTGTCTTGTTGAAACGTCATGTTACGCCCTTGACGTTGAAGAAATGGCAGCACGTGGGGTATGACAATCTCATCTCTGTAACGAACACCCGTTAAATTGCCACGGACAATTACAAGCTGGGTCCTGCCTTGAGATGAGATACCTCCTCAAACCATTATCGACCCACCACCACCAAAACGTTGACGTTGAAAAACACAGGGATCCAAGTAACGTTCTCCGCGACGCCTGTATACACGAACTCGTCCGTCCGAACTTTCTAAGTGAAACCGCGACTCGTCAGTAAACAGAACATTATTCCAATATGCTCTTGGAAGCCTTAGATACTGTCTGCACCACTGACGTCGACGTTGTCGATGACGTAAGAGAAGAGTAGGACGTATCGCAGGACGTCGTGGAGTAATGCTGTGCTCTCTTAATCGGTTTCTAACAGTTCGTCCACTGATAGGTCTCAAGCCAGGAATTGTTCGTGCTGTTAATGTGGCCGGTTGAAATCGATTCCGTAGGTGTGTAAGCCGGATATAATTGTCTTGACGGATTGACGTCACACGTGGACGCCCTGGACGTGGTAGATCACGGACGTTGCCACGTTGCTGAAATCGTCGCCAAAGTGCTGATATGGTGTTTCGGTGAACACCAAAACGCTGCGCAACCGCATTTTGAGCAATGCCTGCTTGGAGCATACCGACGGCACGTAGGCGATCATTTTCTGAGATGCGTGGCATTGTCTTCAAAGACTTAAAATCCAAATTAAGGTGTTTTTCTGAACTGCTGGGTAGCTCACTATAATTTGACGGTTAAAATAACTCGAAACAGCATGTACGAGGATGTTAACATAAAGAAACACGTAAAAAGCGAGACCGTTACGGGCTATACATTTTGCACGTGCAACTCGCGAAAAGCAGTATTATTGAAACAAGATTACCTTGTGAATTACACAAAAGAAGTCTGCTAAAATAATTTTATACCTAATAAAAGATATTAAGTATTTTAGTGTGCACAGTTATATTTTTCCGTCAGTATATATATATATATAAATCTACCATACAAATGGAAAGATTACCCTAGCAAGTTAGATAAGACTGTGTCACAAGTTTAAGTTTAGAGAAAAGTAACGTAAAGAGTCAGCTGGATACTAAAGCAAGTATTTTGCCTTGGACTGGAGATGATATAAATATATACCTGGTTTTCATTTTCTGGTTCTTTCACTCCACCTTCTTGTTGTTCAAGGAATTGAATTGTCTCAGAACCAGTCAGATCTGCCTCACTGCTATCATTACCTTCATAATGAACAACTCTCATGCGTTTTGAAGATGAATCAAGATTTGAACTGGTACTGTTTTTTCTCTTAGCTGAGGTGCTTTTCTGAAATACAGTTTACTAGGGATGTCAGTATTTCCAAATTTTAACAGTTTGACCTTCCAACCAATTAACCTTTAACTGTATTATCACACTGCTTATTGTCAACTGTACTAATCCAATCATACTTAACATCCCTGCACTGTACAACTTCATGACAGAGTCTTTCTGTGTATAATAAAGCTGTCACTTACAAGCAAGATTTCAGTATTTTTTTGTATTTCATGTTCCTGATTAGCAATACAGTAACTGTAAATTTACATTAGGTTAAAACCCATAGCCTTCAAAATTGCAGGTAACCACTATTTCAACAAGTTGTTAAATATACTAATAGAACATCCCCTCATCAAAACCATTATTTGCAATTTCTGTTTATGCTGCAAGATTTAGGGCATTAAGATAAAATCAACTTTCCAACTTTAAATACACATACATGTACATACCATTAAATTCTGACCAATCATTTAATTCAGAACATTTTCAAAAATTTTTTATAAAAGCTTGAATACGGTATAACTGGATTTTTTTGCAGGCAGGTAATTTTTGCGAGATTTCGTGAGTCTGATCTGAACGCATCAATTAAATTCTCTAAGTATTTTTGAAATTCTGTTGTAGAATCTTTATATGTTTGATTCCCTTCAAATCACCCTTTACTTTGCTGGTATTTTATCCCCTTTGTCACCCATTGCTGTCATGTATAGTCTTGATACATTTACTTTTTTTATCAGTTTTCTCACATCTTGTGTTTACACAACTTTTAATACAAGGCATGTACATGTATAATTAACTTTGTCGAATCTTTAGCAAAAAGGTTAACAGTTAGTGCCAACACCATATACATGTAGCTGGAAGAGCATTATAAAAAGACCTGGCTAGATCCTGATGGACATTTATCAGAATTGTTATCACCTAGAGATAAAAACATGCTTGACGCATGTGGAAGCATTAACTGGTGGTGAAATTTAACCTTTTAATTAGACATACATGTAATAACAATATAAATATATCATTAAACAAACTGTGTAATTTAGTTGATTTTATTAAATCCCAATCTGATTACAATCATATCCTAAACATCGCTACGCTATTAGGATCTGAGGACGACCAAAAGAAGGTCACCTTCTCATGACCTATCCATCAGTCAATTAGAGCAACGCTTCCACCCTCCTGGAAGTAAATGTTCAACTTGTGAAAATCTATTTATATAGCTATGATCCCAAACAATTATCTGCTATGTATAAACTGTCACCGAACTCAGTTAAATTTATTTGTCAAAATCTTTCAAAATAATGAGATATATGTTTGTGATTAATATCATTTTTTTCAAAATATCTAAAAACTTTTAATATCCACTAATAAACATTGTTATTCTAGAGAAGTTTACATGCTGTTTGAACACGCATTGTGTACAGGTAAGCAATCGAGACGCGTCATAAGCGGCAGTGTCATTGGCTGAGATATAAATAAAAAAGTGGGAATTCCAGGTTATCGAGAAGACAGAAATGAATGCGTCGTGTTCATATCTAACTGTAGGAAAATTGTGAACTTCAGTCAGATTGATTAAATCCATACTTCCAGTGCAAATTCATGAAAAATTAAAAATTGCAAAAAAAAAAACAGATGTTTTTTTGTAAAAACAAGAGGGCCATGATGGCCCTGGATCGCTCACCTGAGTACTTTAATTGGCTGTAGGTTTGTTGTAAAGCAGTATTTGATTTCTTAATTGAAAATATGTAAGTGCCTACAAACCAAATATGTAAAATATCAGTCAATAAATAAAGGCTCTATGACAGAAAGTAGAAATATTTATTATAAGCTATGGTGACCTTGACCTTGACCCAGTGACCTCAAACCCTACCCATAGGTAGAGGTCCATGCAAGGAACCTACATATTGAATATCAAAGATATTGGTCTATAAATGAAGGCTTTATGAGGTACAGTAGATAAATCTATTTTTAGCCTCCATGACCTTTACCTTAATCTAATAATTTAAAAAAGCTTCATAAAGCTTGCTTCATGCCAAATTTTAAAATTCTAGGCCTTGTGGTTTCTGAGAAGATTTTTAAAGATTTCCTTTTTTACATATTAAGGGCCCCAGGGCGGGGCCAATTTTGACCCCTGGGCCAACATATAAACAATACTGGTAAAGGTTCTCTACACAATACTCCACACCAAATATCTAAGGTCTAGTCCTATTAGTTTTGGAGAAAAATGATTTTTCATGTTTTTCCTATATAACTATATGTAAACCAAGAGGGGCGTGGCCAATTTTGACCCAGGGGATATAATTTGAACAAATTTGGTAGACATCCACTAGACAATGCTACATACCAAATATCAAAGCTGTAGGCATTGTGGTTTCTGAGAAGAAAATTTTTAAAGATTTCCTTTTTTACATATTAAGGGCCCCCGGGGCGGGGCCAATTTTGACCCCAGGGCCAACTTTTAAACAGTACTGGTAAAGGTTCTCCACACAATACTCCACACCAATTATCTAAGGTCTAGTCCTATTAGTTTTGGAGAAAAATTATTTTTCATCTTTTTTCCTATATAACTATATGTAAACCAAGAGAACCCTGGGGCGTGGCCAATTTTGACCCAGGGGATATAATTTGAATAAACTTGGTAGACATCCACTAGACAATGCTACATACCAAATATCAAAGCTGTAGGCATTGTGGTTTCTGAGAAGAAGATTTTTAAAGATTTCCTTTTTTACATATTAAGGGCCCCCGCGGCGGGCCCAATTATGACCCCAGAGCCAACATATAAACAATACTAGTAAAAGTTCTCTACACAATACTCCACACCAAATATCTAAGGTCTAGTCCTATTAGTTTTGGAGAAAAATGATTTTTCATGTTTTTCCTATATAACTATATGTAAACCAAGAGAACCCTGGGGCGTGGTCAATTTTAACACAGGGGACATAATTTGAACAAACTTGGTAGACATCCACTAAACAATGCTACATACCAAATATCTAAGATGTAGGCATTGTGGTTTCTGAGAAGAAGATTTTTAAAGATTTCCTATATAAGTCTATGTAAAATGAAGTGACCCCTGGGGCGGGGCCAATTTTGACCCCAGGGAAATAATTTGAACATTTTTTGTAGAGTTCCATTAGAGGGTGCTAAATGCCAAATATCTAAGCTCTAGGCCTTGTGGTTTCAGACAAGAAGATTTTCAAAGTTTTTCCTTTAAGTTGCCATAGCAACCAGAGTTCTTGATGGAATTGAATTCTTTGAACAACTTTGGTAGAGCTTCATGCAAGGAACATCACAGGCAAGTTTCATTTAATTTGGCCCTTTGGTTTCAGAGGAGATGTCATTTGAATGAAAAGTTGACGACGGACGGACGGACGGACGGACGACGGACAAAGACTGATCAGAAAAGCTCACCCTGAGCACTTTGTGCTCAGGTGAGCTAATAACGCATGTCTCGCCCAGCGTATTACTAAAACAGGGACACAAAAGAGATGAGAGAGGTCGGCTAGTGGAAGGAAGAGAATTGTGAACTGGAGAATAGAAATAAGTTGTTGGAAAAAGGCTGTGGTGTAACATGGAGTACTATTCTTGTAGAAGATAAGGTCAGTATGCCCTTGACCTTTGATTAGCTGATCCCGAAAACAATACGCTTCTTCTACTCAACAAGGACAATCATCCTATGAAGTTTGAAGACTCTGGTCAAATAGAACTCAAGTTATTGAGCGGAAACCATTATCAGATTAAAGATCACTGTTACCTTGACCTTTGACAGGCTGACAACAAAATCAATAGGCTTCTTCTACTGATTAAGAACAATCATTATATGATGTTTCAAGACTCTATGCCAAATGGCACTCCACTTACTGAGTGGAAACCAATTTTTACATATAATTATGCATTCTTTTAAAATAATCAGTTATACAATTTTAACATGTATCACTCCCCCCAAGAGGGCCTAACTTTCAAAGACATCATCTTCAGTTCAGGTAGAGTCATTTGGATATGATTTTACCAATTAACTTGTGATAAATACCTTTCTTAGAAAAATAAAATTTGAACAGGAAGTATGTTAGATATGACCCCCACTAGAGCAATGTTACCAATGGAGTGGTGGTAAAGGTAGAAATTTTTTTTTTAATAAGGCAAGCCAGATTTCTGGTACATGCATATTGCATATTTGCTCCAAGTATTTCATCATTGGGTGAAATATCAACTAAATTCCATCGGTAGTTTTTGAGCTGTGTTTGCGATATATATGTTTATTGCAATATTATAAAGGGACATTATTCAAAAACAAGTCAATGCAGGGTTTTTGGTTTATAGGCATTTCATTTTCATTCGAGGTCTTTTATCGCTGTACATAATAAGAGATGTTTGTGAAACATGTATGCCCCCCTAAAGGCAACCAATCAGTCATTTTACATGGACTTCTAAACATAACCTTGACCTTTGACCTCAAAATCAATATGGGTCAACTTCAAGTCATGACCAACCACATTACCAAACCTGAAGACTGTAGACCAGTTTTTGTAATGAAAGTCACTGTGACCTTGACCTTTGATCTTCTGATCTCAAAATCAATACGGGTCATCTACCAGTCATGATCAACCTCCCCACAAAATCTGATGATATTGACTGAATTACTAGTAAGTTTTCTAACTATGGTTTGGACAAGCATTATACATGTAGATCATAATAAAGGGACATCATTCAAAATAAAAGGATCACAGAGTCATGGTTCTTGCATACTGCTCTCTCTCCCTGTGTCTCAGCGTGTGAAACATTAACAGAATACCTTTTATAGATTTCAAGTTTTCTTGCAGTAAAGCATTTACAAAACAATAAAGAGAGATAATTAACAAGGGCGATCAGTGATCACACGTGTTGCCTGATGATAGCCAATATTAAACAGTAGTTTGAGAGGTGACTGGACAGTTTGTAGGCTAAAATGCATTTTTTTATTCAAGGGCCATAACTCAGCCAAAAATCATTCAACCGAAAAACCTATAAGACATGCGCAAGTACTTGAGGTACAGAACAATCCTGTAACATTTCATTTAAATTGCTATAGCAGTATAAGAGAAGTAGGCCGGACAAACTTGAAAAATAAAAATCATTAAAGGGCCATAACTCTCACAAAAATCATTGAACTGGAAAATGCTGAAGATATGCACAACTAGACTTGGTACTGATCATTCCTGTAAAGTTTGGATGAAATCTCACCTGTAGTTTCTGAGGAGTAGTTCGGACAAGTTTTGTGATGGACGGACAGACAGACAGATGATGGCGAAGTGATCCCAATATGTCATGGCTACTTTATAGCATGTCGCAGCTACTGTGAAGCCTGCAACACAAATTTGGCTAAAACGCCTTTTTCATTCAAGGGCCATAACTCAGCCAATAATCATTTAACCGAAAAACCTGTTAGATATGTGCAAGTACAAATGTACTTGAGGTACTGATCAATCCTGTAAAATTTCATTCAAATTGCATTAGTAGTATAAGAGAAGTTGTCCAGACAAACTTTAAAAATAACAAAAAGGCCATGATGGCCCTGGATCGCTCACCTGAGTATTTTGCCCGAGGGTCTACCATTAAGCAAACATTAGATGCAACATTAAATTTTCTAACTGAAGATATTTAAAGATCTCATATTTTATACAAAAAAAAATCTGTAAGGGCAGAGGCAATTTCGTGATAACAGCTTATGAGGAGATGTCAATTGAAGCCATATATTGAAGAAAACCTATTTTTAGCTCCAGTGGCCATTTTCTTCAATGAAGCAGAACCGTTTAAGCAATTTTAACGCAGGGGTATGTAAGTAACGTTTCCATGAAATTTGATGGAAAATTACCTTGCCTTTGAAGAGTAGATGCTGTTTGATTTCTTTTATACTTTTAGCTTTTGCAGCCCTTACATGTATGTGCAATGGAGCAGAACGGTTTGAGCAATTTTAGAAAAGAGCATTATAAGGAACATTTCTGTCAAATTTGGTTTAATATGGCCAAGCGGTTTTGGTGGAGATGTCATTTCAAGCAAAATACTGACGAAATTCTATTTTTGGCTCTGGTGGCCATTTTGTTTAATGGAGCAGAACAGTTTTTAGCAATTTTAATAGACAGCTATGTAAGGAACATTTCTGTGAAATTTGGTGAAAATCTCCCAACCGTTTAGGAGATGTTCTTTGAATTTGTTTCTATTTTTAGTTTTTGCAGCCCTTCTGCGCAATTGAGCGGAAGAGATTGAGCAATTTTAGAAAAGGGCATTATAAGGAACCTTTCTGTCAAATTTTGTTTAAAATGGCCAAGTGGTTTTGGAATTGATGTCATTTGAAGCCAAATATTGACAAAAATCTATTTATAGCTCTGGTGGCCATTTTGATCAATGGAGCAGAACCGTTGTAGCAATTTTAATAGAAGGCTATGTAAGGAACATTTCTGTGAAATTTGGTAGAAAATCTCCCAACCGTTTAGGAGGAGATGTTGTTTGAAATTTTTTCTACTTTTAGCTTTTGCAGCCCTCATGTGCAATGGAGCAGAACATTTTGAGCAATTTTAGAAAAGGGCATTATAAGGAACATTTCTCTAAAATTTGCTTTAATATGGCCGTGTGGTTTTGGAAGAGATGTCATTTCAAGCAAAATATTTACGAAAATCTATTTTAAGCTCTGGCAGTCATTTCGTTCATTGGAGCAGAACCGTTTTATCATTTTAATAGAGGGCTATATAAGGAACATTTCTGTGAAATTTGGTGGAAAATCTCCCAACCGTTTAGGAGATGTTGTTTGAATTTTTTTCTATTTTTAGCTTTTGCAGCCCTTATGTGCAATGGAGCTGAACGGTTTGAGCAATTTTAGAAAAAGGCAATGTAAAGAACATTTCTGTCAAATTTGGTTTACAATGGCCAAGTGCTTTTGGAGGAGATGTCATTTGAAGCCAAATATTGATGAAAATCTATTTTTAGCTCTGGCAGCCATTTTGTTCAATGGAGCAGAACCATTTTAGCAAATTTAATAGAGGGCTATGTATGGATCATTTCTGTAAAATTTGGTGAAAAAACACCCAGTCGTTTAGGAGGAGATATTGTTTGAATTTTTTTCTTTTTTTAGCTTTTGCAGCCCTTATGTGCAATGGAGCGGAACGGTTTGAGCAATTTTAGGAAAGGGCAATATAAGGAACATTTCTGTAAAGTTTGGTTGAAAATAGCTTTGTAGTTTTGGAGGAGATGTCAGTAAAATGTTGACGACGGACATCTGACAACGGACACAGGGTGATCACAATAGCTCACCCTGAGCATTTGCTCAGATGAGCAAAAAATCATAAAAGGTCCATAACTCTCACAAAAATCATTGGAGTGGAAAATGCCGATGATATGCACAACTAGACTTGGTACTGATCATTCCTGTAAAGTTTGGATGAAATCGCACCAGTAGTTTCTGAGGAGTAGTCCGGACATGTTTTGTGACGGAAAGACAGACGCACAGACAGACGACGGAGAAGTGATTTCTATATGTCGCGGCTACTTCGTAGCAGGCACCACAAAAATTAGGGCAAGGCAGAGTTATAAATGTTTCTTCCAAACTATACATGTGTGAAATATCGACTTCAGTTTTTGAGACGTGTTTAGCACATTCTTTTAGTTCCACCGGTGTTTGTTTTTTTTGTGTTTTTTTTCGGAAATGTTGCATTACATTTTTTTTATAGCCATATAGTAAAAAAACTGCCATTTGAACTTTGACAAAGCCTGTTACAGTGAACAAAAATTCTACTCGTCCGCTCGTATTAATGTAGGAAAATTATCCAAGGGCGAGTAGAAATTCCTGCATGGTTGTGCTGCAGGAGGAGTGCATTTTAGACTGAAATTCAAATTACAATAAACTAATTAATCAGAAATAATACCAACCTTTTACAGGTTATGTCTACACGGGATGAGTGACAAGTGATGGGGGAAGGAGTAAACTATTTACAGGTCACTTGTCAAGTTGCCTCTGAAATATTTTGTCACCTGACATTTATTGTAGAGATAAGGGGTCAGAGTTTATGAAACTGAGAGATATTTTCAGAACAGTATGTGACTTTGGGCAAGAAACACTCAACTGCACCCCAAGACTCTGTGGTGAAAACAGAGTAACAATTTTTTGTCAGTCAATTCATTTTCAGACTTTGGCTAATTCATTTTCAGACTTTTATGGCTGAGTGACTGTGACAGCAGCAAGTTTTCTGCATCTGTGCTGAAGTTCCGAATCTGTTGACTCAGATGCTTCATTGACAGTTGTGTTTACTTCTGTCATAAAAATCAGGCAGGTGGCAATATTGTGAAATCATTTAAATTCGAGGGCATAAAATTTCGTTGTTTGCCGGCAGAAGGCAATTTCGTGGGGTCGTAAATTCGTGGAATTCAATTGCCAGGTAAAAAAAATTTGTTGATTTCAACTTTTGGTGAAAGGAAACCTTAAAAACAATATCCGGCATTTGTGCTATGAAATTGTTGACACGTGCAAGTAAATGTGTTTCCACCTGACCAAAGAACCAACGATTCATTACTATGCTAATTAACCTACCGATGGGTCTTCTCAATTAACAAGTGTCAATCATACTGAATATGTAACGATTCGCCACAATAACGATTCACCACAATAACGATTCGCCACAGAAATTCACGATTCACCACAAGTCAGTTAACGATTCGCCACAAAGTAATAACGATTCGCCACAGTTTCAAAAAGTGTAAGGAATACAAATTTTAATCAGTTAACGACTTGCCACAAAGTAATATAACGATTCTTCACAGTTTTTAAAATTGAAAAAATAATTACAAATTGGTGAATTTGATGAAGGGCAAGGCGTCCTGTAAAAAGGGCATGGCGCCGCGCCATGCTAATTTGCTTTCGATTTAACTCTAGTAAATGTGTGTGATGTGCAATTTACTTTGTCACAGTTGTGTGCAATTGTATTATATGTTTATGCTAAATAAATGAATTGCTTTGTTTTCTTAGTTATTATGCGAATAAAACATGAAAAATGCAAGTTGTTTTTTAACAAACTCGAATTTTTTCAAGTGCAGAAAAAAGTCTATGTCCATAAATTGATTACGTTTTTACTCCTTAATCTCACCGATGGAAGCCATATCTACACAGATATATACAAACTGAATTATCAATTGGGTTTATTAAGTAAAGGGAAAAGTCGACTCTTCGATGCATTGATTATATATTAATATTATACTTCTACATTCATAATTTCTTTTTTATAAAATAAAACCTGTACTGCATACAACTTTAACACATTTTTGAAGTATATATACATTTTATTTACAAAACACTTCACTTTTTTCAAAGTTCACTGAAACTGGTCCGTATACTGTTTGAACAACTTTTCAAGAGGTCACAGGTCTGGATTTCCCCCCCGACGGTATGCCTCCCAAATTTGCTCCCCAAATTCTTCCCTGAATGGATTTGTCATTTTTTTTTAAACGTTTAATTTGTCTTTTTTGTCAATGACAATCAAAGATAAACTTAGATCCATATTTTTTGTACGTAGGTTTCTTTTGTTCATTATCAAGAAAAAAAAAACAGTTATATATAATTTTTTTCAAGTTATGGATTAAACACACCTTGCGGGCGTTACTACTGTTACATGACACATAAAAAAATAAAGCCCAATCAACACCTGTATTAATGACATGATTATTTAATTAGCTTAGAGTCTTTCATATGACCTTACGTCATGGATTAAGCACCCTAGCAGGCAACCCTACTGTTACATTTCACGAGTAACAAAGTACAGTAAAATACAATACCAATCAACACTATAAATGACAATATTATTGGATTAACTTCACTAATCCCTTCAAATGAACGCAGTATCATCATCATAAAAAAATTAATATGAAAACCTTTAATAATTCATATTATATATACAATTTTATATTACATTTTTTTAATTAACTTGAGTCCTTTTTCGGATGTTGTTCACGCCTTACAAAAACAGAACACATACATTTAATAAACATTTTCTTTTATGATGGTTCAATACAAAGTGCAAGATACAGAAAACATCCCATTCCAGAGACACTCCTGGTTCTTCTGCATGCTCAGTGTCAGCACTGATACATGGGACCTCGGTTTAATGTCTCATCCGAAAGACAATGTAATGTTAGAGGAGGAGCGGGGGATCGATCTCGGGACCCCTGGGTTACAAGTTCAGCGCCGCGTAACCACTGATCTGCTCCAAAAATGGTTAATTAATTTGTTTCCGCGTATTTATACTACTCGTTAACCAAAAACATTTATCACTCAGCGGCACGCTTCTTTCATTATTCATAATTATATAACAAACTGTGCACAATTATATTTGAACCTTCGATCAAGGTACTTTTTAATAGTAATAATAAGGAATATGATAATCTCAATTTAAAACTTTAATGTACAATGATTAAAAACACAATTTTGATTGATGTGTCATCGAACCGATCGATCATTTGAATAAATGTGATATTTTGAACATTCATATTTTCCAAATCAATAATGAGATAAATGTGCGACGTTTTTTTATAATGAAGCTATTACAACCCAAAATTTCTTTTCCAAATATTTATTTTCTTCAAATTACCAAACAAGAGTAAATGAAAAACATAAGTTCAACAAAAATATTTTGTTTTATTACTTTGTGGTGAATCGTTATTTCTTTGTGGCGAGTCGTTATTACTCTGTGGTGAATCTTTATATGAACCTGTGGCGAATCGTTAGTGGCGAATCGTTATTGTGGCGAATCGTTACATTTTCATCATACTTTGTAATATGTTGCGCATCTTTTTCATTGTTAATGTGTGTAAAAACTGTCTTTAAAAGTTATTTTTCATTACTTTACATCTGAAATAAAATGTTTACTAAAGGTATTTGAAGTTACTTCTAGTGGAAAGATGTTGAAAGAGAAAGAAAATTGGCAAGTATTAAAGTTAAGCAACAACCTGGGACAAAAATATTCGTCGGTATTTCAAAAGGCAGTGTCTAGAGGTACGGATCCGTACCCCTAGACCGGCAGTCTAGAGGTACGGATCCCTACCTCTAGACAATACTACTAGGAATGTCTAGGGGTACGGACCTTTTTTTAATATATAATTAAGCATTAATTTACGTTAGAAGAAACTCGGTTATAGTGGTTTTGACAGGTTTTAGTGTTTAACAGACTAAAATTATCTAACAGTGGCAATGACTTCGATTTTCTGTTCCCGTTTCCGACGACATAATGCGAGTAATCCGGAATCCAAATTTGCTTAGGAAAAGAGGAACATATCGTTGTCATCTATTTTCAAACAGAGAGCTTTCAGTTATAGCTGAACCTAAATGTTCGTGACAAATGACCGTTTTTATAGCTTCTGACATTCTAATGCAAAAATAATGGGAAAATATTAGGTTCAGCTACATCCAGGCCACACCGCATGGAGGAACTCTCTTCGTGCCCCCCCTTTTTTTTTTAGCCAAAAAGACCGAATGAACTAATGAACTAAGTACTAACATTGCTTTTTATGATTCTTGGTAATTCTATCGCACAGAAAAGTTCACATAAACCTATTAATGTTGCATATTTATGATTTGCCTTAGATTTTTTACATTCATTATATACATTTTTTCCACATTTCTCTAGTAAAAATTCATTTAAGCTGATGCTTTTTTTTTAAATAACAGTCACTATTTATATTGTTATTTTTACAGTCACTATTTACATAACTAGTTATAACCGAACGCTCTCTGTTTGAAAATAGATGACAACGATATGTTCCTCTTTTCGTAAGCAAATTTGGATTCCAGATTACTCGCATTATATGGTCAGAAACGGGAACTGAAAATCGAAGTCATAGCCACTCTTAGATTATTTTAGTCTGTTAAACACTAAAACCTGTCAAAATCACTATAACCGAGTTTCTTCTAACGTAAATTAATGCTTAATTATATATTAAAAAAAGGTCCGTACCCCTAGACACTGCCATTTCAAAAACAGTTTGGAGCAGAGGGGATCGATCTCGGGACCCCTAGTTACCAGAGTCCAGTGTGTTACCACTGATCCGCTCCTTTACGTTTTCAATTTCCAAACATACATTTAAATACATAATACATACACTACTTGAATGGCTGGAAATAGTGGTGACAACTGGTTTCAAGAGCTCCTTTAGAACTTTCCCTTTGAACTGCTCTGGGAGGTTTAAACTTCGGAATGCATTACCACTAACCCTGTTAGCGCTTGCAACATCACTGAATAGCATTGGTATTGATACCATATAATCAAAACTTAACATATTGAGCTGTATATTTAATTGCTCGATAAACACTCTTATGTCTTCAAAATCCATTTTGATCTGGAGCCTCGCAGTGATCTCCCCTTCAATCCTTGGGAAGGGAAGTAACCGCAGCGGGCAAGTAATAACATTCGTTGTCAAATATTTTCGACCAAGTCAACAAATAGGGATTCGTTCATAGAAATTTCATGCGATGTATTTCAAAAATTGAAATTAAGTAATTGATAACAAATGAAACGATTGCATTGAAAGTCACCTTCAAACATTCACTTAAAAACAAGGTTGTATTTCTGCGTTTATTTTCCCCGTTTAAGTGAATGTAAAAATTCCCTTCATAAATTTAAAACTGGAGCACCCAGTCGTATCGGTATGGTTTTAAAATAGTCGTGACACACTTTAGCACGCCCTGTCCAAGTATTTTGAACAACTAGGTACCAAATGGAAAGCCAATCTGCCGATCTGGCTGGCGAACGAGACTGCTTGCGGCCCAAGGCTTTGAGGCCTACCACACCCGTACCAACGGCGTTCAAACCTTGACAAGAAACACCTTCAAATACATTTTTTATACTCTTTTAAAAGGAGACCTCACACAATCAATCATCTTTCTTGGTCAGGCAGAACGCTTCAAAACTAATCCAACTAATAGTACGCGAGTCGAGATATTGAGTTTTTTTTTTTTTTTTTTTTTTTTTTTTTTTTTTTTTTTTTTTTTTTTTTTTTTTTTTTTTTTTGCATGGGTCAGTATGTCTCCTCCGCGAAATTCTGACCCAAAACAAAAATATCTCAGAATATGCTCAAGACGTCACTTGAATTATTTTGACTAGCCTCAAATCACGAAGCATTCGGTTTAAAATCAAGCCACGTCCCAAACATATATCCCTGGTGTCGTCTTCAAGATAAAACAGGTGAAGTAATCTTGTTCCAGAAACAAGAGCTAATGAGATATTGAGGACAATAGGAGCATTTTCCAATTAAAAAACGATCTGTAATACATCTGATTAGGATATATTCTTGTTTGTGTGAAAAAGGGTTAAGGTTGTCTTGTTCACTTACAAAATAATGTTCTTCTAGTGTTTAATAGGTAGTATACACGAGTCATACGGAATAATTTTCTCCTCTGAAGTAAAAATAACGATAATTGGAAAACGAAATGTTCTCAACTACCAAGTGATAGGTAAACAGGAGAAAATTAAGATTACTCTATGAGTTTCTCAATCGTGCATGCAAAACGCAGAATTTACGAATACCAAAAATCATATCTTCACCAACTGCTTTATTTGGGTCAAGTTTTTTTAATTATATCAATAAATTCTTGTTCAGAAATTGGAATTGAAGAAATAAAAGCATCGGATTTGCTAACAAATAGGCCTATAGGCAAACTCGAAGTCAAATCATCGGACCCGTAGCTGATAGTGGTTACTTCATAAAATTGTTGTATCCTTATTAAATGCATGTAAAAATGGGACCTACTAAACGGCGATTTGCCGCCCCGTTGACGACGCACATTTAGAGACCCATAAAAGTTTCGGTATTTGCATTAGCAAAGAAAGAAAGAAGATGCATCCCCTACAAGCATTAGAACCAATTTTTTCTCTTATCCCACCAAAGCTTTACCAATAGAAGTATTGAAACTGCCTAAAATCTGATTAATATCCCATTCTCCTGAAGTGCTACTATGATGATTATCTTAGTATAACTCATATGGTTATACAAATAAGTCTTTGAATAATTGTTGCTAATCCATTTTCGACTACAGTACCATAAAAAAAGAAAATCAACTGAAATGAGACCTAAAAGAGAAAACTCACCCCATCCCGTTCAAGAAAACTTCTTTTTTTTCCATAATCAGTGGGTAAGACCCAGAACTACTGAATTTGCCATTTTGGGCAAAAAGAATTACATTAAGAAGACAAGATGACTGTATGGTTTTTTGGACGTATTGTTTCATCATTAAATCGTAAGTGCTAAAATATATTGTCTTCTTTTTATCTTTCTGAATTAGTTTTGTTAATAATGATAAAAACATTATTAAATATTTACAGTAAATACTCGAGCAGTTCGACCATTTGTCGACTTATACGACATGGATTTTATATAAGATGTGCGAAACGTGTTTCTTTTTTCTTTTCTTCTTTTTTTTGTCAGAGAAAATAGTTATAGAATGTTTGCAAATGTCATGAACATGGTCTTAATAATCAAAATCAAACAATGAACTAAGTATTTTATAGAGTTGCTGCAATATCCAGAGTTTTAACTTTACGTTTCTTTGGTTTGATTACATTTTGACTCGCTATTTTAATTTTTTTCTTTTCAATATTATGCCTGTAAAAACTAAGAAAAGATGTTGTATTATCTTTAGATGTACAGATTTCCTTTCATTGCTTCATATGGCTTAACTTTATATCTGAGCAAGTAAAAGTAAATTTTATAGATTTAAGTATGGTAATATATCAAAAAATACGTAAACTGTTAATAAATTTCCTGTACCGATTCGACCTTTTGTAGCATTGGATGCGATTATAAGATCAATTATCAAAGGTCCATGCTATACAACACAATGTTTGTTGTCTCAAGTTTTTTATTCGTTCGTAATGAATATTAAACATTTAACCTTTTTTTTTTCCATGCAGTCAAAAGTACTGGGTCCCTATTTATTGAAAATTTTACCATTCGAAAACTTAAACAGGATTTGTAAACAGGCAAGGTAAACAAAATTCTATCGAATTTGTGTACAACTTTGAAAAGTTAGAAAAGTAATAAAGCACTGGTCGATAATGCATACCATGGATATGGATACCACGGCAGTTGGTCACGTGATCTTGATATACGATTACCTGATCATGTGATCAGCCGGAATACTTTAAATCAGAAATTTTATCGATGTTGCGCTTGCATTTTGTTTATTTTTTGTCAGCAAAAAAAAAAAAAAAAAAAAAAAAAAAAAAAAAAAAAAACCGAGACTAAGTGGCAGGATAAATAGAATAATACGCTGATATCGTGGATAGAAAAAAGTATCCTACGCCTCGCCAGATAAACTTTCTCCATCCACGATACGTCAGCATTGTTTTTTGTTTAATATAAGACGTAAGATAAAATAATGAATGAATGGGTCACAAATATCTGCTAAGACATTTTAGTACGTTTTGTTGTTTGTTGTTGTTGCTTTTTTTTATTCTTATTTTTTTATTTTTTTTTATGGAACTCGTCCTTAGTTAATATCTAGAGATCAACTTTTCTGATATTTATGCTCTTCAAAGATTTAAACATATACTAATACCAGACGTGGTATGTTGCTCACAAGCAGAGATCATTACAATCACAAGAGGTGTTTATGGTGATTTTCCAGGATCCTTTTTCGTCCGTCCTGCGTTGTCCACAACAGCTAAAAATCCAACCAAAAGTTTAATTTACTTGATACAATATAATCTTGCTATATAATTACTATATACCATAACAGTCTGTTGTCTCAATAATTTTAGGTGTACTACTCCTATATTACCAGCATTTCCTTCTAACATTGTTTTTGTTCTTACAGTAAAAAGTTTCTTCATAGGTCACCTCGAGATTTTCCTTGCATAACTTTCAACAAGATATTAACCCAAGGCGAGGAGGTCTCTTTTTTACACTGAGAATCTTAAGAACGTTCAGAAAAGTTGTAAGTCCAGTACCAAAATCTTGATTTACAGCAATTTAGTATTGGCTTCTAGTTCTGTATAAACTCCCGCTGTTATAATCGGCTTTGATGCTGTGCTCACCTTCTTTGATAGATTTTCCGAGCAAAGATGAGAATAAGATTATTATTTGGTTTAATACCACCACGTTAGGCTGTTCTTGAATTTTACAATTCATTTCGTAGTGGTCTCTGAAAACATTTTAAAAGCCTGTATGTAGACTCATTTTTCGCCTCTTTCAAAGATGTCAAAACATTTTTACCTGAAAATGTTTATATCTAAAGAATATTTCTGTAAAATAATCTTTTTGTTCCTAGTTATACATCAACATTTCCTAGAAGCCTTTGATGTAATTGTTCGCTCTGTAGATTTGGATCAATACTGGCCTGTATTTATAAAACCTAACAACTTCTGATCCTAGGAACTTTATTCTTGATTCAAAAGTAAGGATATTTATTATTGTGATTGTTTTGTTTATAAGTGGTAGTATTTTTACCTGTGATAGTCCTTTGACTTTCAGAAGAGAGTCAGTTACCAATGCTGCCTTCATATATTTCTGCAATACTTACTTCGTATTAATACAAAGTTCTTGAAATGATAACACACATTTATGTTTTATGATAAAAAAATAATTTTAGTCGACAATCTCATTAGATTGAGACTCAGTAATGCCTTTATTCCCCTATTACGATGTTCAGCACAGATGCTTTTTATCTTAAAACTTTCGCCATGCTGTAATTAATTATATTGTAACCACATGGAATGCCACAAACCAGAAAACTCAATTTAAGGTTTATAGAAAAGCCACTGGATATAAATATAAATGGATATGTCTATTAACTTGACTTAGCTGTCGCATGCTCTGAATTCCTCATATAATAATAATCTATTTTGCTAGCAACAGCAGGTCAATCTGGTTATAAGCACATCCATCAAAGTGATTAACTTATTGGAAAATTATAGATTTTAAAACAATGCAATTGAACTTCATCATTAACCTCCACATTAATCAATATAGGGTTTTTAAACTTTGACAGAAAGAAAAACTGTAGAATATGTGAAAAATGTGTGAACGTATGAAAAGTACGTATAATAGCTAACGTATATCTATTTTAAGATACAGGTTTAAAAATATCTACATGCGTTAAGCCTATCGAAACATAACGTGAAATATCTATGACGCCATTTTCTCTGAGATGAATTTACGGTATGTACTGAATCTTAATTTTGAAACAACTGAAAATTTGTGTATTTTATATGAAAGTCAAAATGACTTTTCAGTTCTAAGAAAAATCTGGCTTAATACCACCACGTCATAGACAATAGAGTAGTGATGCAAATGTTATAAATCAAGGCGCAGCGAATGAAAACCTTGTTAAAGATGTCATTGATTCTACGTCCTGCTGAATCTAATTGATGTACAAATTAAATCATTTAATTTTTAAGCTGAAAGCTTAACATTTCATGATGCTGTAACATATTAAGTTGTCACTGTTCCCTCTAACAACCCATTTATACAAATTAACCTGAAAAGCGTTAATGAAAATGTCTTCATCTGACAGCGAAACAATGTCCTTTTCGTTTCTGAATGCATGATGCACATACTAATTTTTGCAGCTGTGACGAACGTACATAAACAAATAAAAAAACTAACGCTAAAATGTCAAACAGTTGATCTTGATTTATGCCTGAGTTCTAGATTCCAAAGTAGTAAAACAAAGAAATTGTATTGCGTGCACATACAGCGTAACAGGAACAAACTGTAGAGCATATAGAATAAAACAGAAACAAACTGTATCTAATTCACACATATTTAACAGGAACAAACTGTATCTAGTGCACATACATTTAACAGGAACAAACTGTATCTAGTGCACATACATTTAACAGAAACAAACTGTATCTAGTGAACATACATTTAACAGGAACACACTTTATCTAGTCCACATACATTTAAAAGGAACAAACTGTATCTAGTGCACATACATTTAACAGGAACAAACTGTATCTAGTGAACATACATTTAACAGGAACAAACTGTATCTAATTCACACAGATTTAACAGGAACAAACTGTATCTAGTGCACATACATTTAACAGGAACAAACTGTATCTAGTGCACATACATTTAACATGATCAAAACTATATCTATTGCACATACATTTAATTGGAACACAATGTAGTGCAAATAGAATAATACTAGAACAAACTGTATCTAGTGCACATACTTTTAACAGGAACAAACTGTATTTGGTGCGCATACATTTAACAGTAACAAACTGTATCTAGTGCGCATAAATTTAACAGGAACAAACTGTATCTAGTGCACATACATTTAACAGTAACAAACTGTATCTAGTGCACATACATTTAACAGGAACAAACTGTAGTGCAAATAGAATAAAACAAGAACAAACTGTATCTAGTGCACATACATTTAACAGGAATAAACTGTATCTGGTGCACATACATTTAACAGGAACAAACTGTATCTAGTGAACAAACATTTAACAGGAACAAACTGTATCTAGTGCACATACATTTAACAGGAACAAACTGTATCTATTGCACATACATTTAACAGGAACAAACTATATCCATTGCACATACATTTAACAGAAACAAACTGTATCTAGTGAACATACATTTATCAGGAACAAACTGTAGTGCAAATAGAATAATACAAGAACAAACTGTATCTAGTGCACATACATTTAACAGGAACAAACTGTATCTGGTGCGCATACATTTTACAAGAACAAACTGTATCTAGTGCACATACATTTAACAGGAACAAACTGTATCTAGTGCACATACATTTAACAGGAACAAACTGTAGGGCAAATAATTTAATACCAGTAAAAGCTGTATCTAGTGTACATAGAGTGAGTAAAGCAAGAACAAACTTTATCTAGTGCACACAGAGAAAAACAGGGACAAACTAAATCTAGTGCACACAGAGCTGAAGAAGAATATACTGTATGTAGTGCATACATAGTTACACATTAATCAATTTTACCTGGTGCACATTGAGTAAAATTGGAAATTCCCTAATTCACTGTTTTCTCTAAACCTACTTTATTCCCGATATTTTAGGTTGTCTATATATTGGTGATATTCTAAGTTTCACCTTTTTAACTCTAGCCTCAAGCCCATACATTAATTTTGTTGAGGTTGCTGAACTGAAAACAATTCAGAGAACACGGATTCCCTCTTGTTTGAAAAATTATTGGTATTCTTCATGAAAATGATTTTGCTAGTAAAAGAATAAGGTCGTGCTCTTTCTCAAAAATAAAGACATAGTACCTCGACAAAATTCTCAATATAAACACTCATGTGAATTATTTTTGTTTTACAGTTTCAGGAATATACTGTCAAATTGTAAAAGTGATCATGGAAGTTGAATCCGTTAGCTCTTAAAACACATAACAGTTTTTTAACTAATTTTTAATTAATTGTAATGACCACGAAAGTACAAACTGTGCAGTGCTCACGTTAAATGATATTTCCTGTGACCTCATGCGTTTTAAATGATATAATACTCAACTTAGTGAAAAGACGTCACTTCCTGCTAATGAATCTCACAAAAAGTTGAAAAGTTTAATTGAATTCACCACATCAAATGTTAATTGAATTGTTTTATTATCAATGAAAAAAATCATATGGTGTAGCGTATGCAAAAATTACCATGCAAGTATTCTCCCATAAAGCTTGTGCAATTGTTCAACACCTAGAAGTAGTAGCCATAAATTTTGGATTTATGATAACACATTATTGTCTTCATACCGGAAAAAGGATGGGATTTGCCCATATCTTTGAATCGAAGGAAGAGAAATTGTTGCAAGACTCATTTCGTTTGCCATCCAATTTATATTACAACAAAACCCTACCTATAGCGTTTAACTAAGATACGACAAACTGAGAAAGTTTTTACTTCATTTGATATCAAGCACACTCTTAGTACTTTAAACCACGAGGTTTTATATGTCGTAAGAGATAGTAAAGGTTAGCAGTTTGCGATAAAAAGAATTTCAGATCAAGAAGATGTATTGTCCTTAGCTGAACAGTATCAGTCACTTTAAGTGGACAGTTCTACACAAAATATCATAAACATTTGCCCAAAACGTTTCAGTACATTTTATTTTGAACTAATATCAACAGATAAAAATCTTCATAAAACTGCAACAGATAAATTTGACGAAATCTGATTGGTTAAGTTCATCCATATATCGTGAGCAATGGTTTTCTCTGAAACATCTTGAGCAGAAAACTGGAAATTGATAAAATAGCCCGTACATATTTAAAGGTGACGTAACATAAGTAACAGACAAGGAAACAAACTGGAAATGTCAGACACAACTCAAGTTGTTTAAAGGGTTTAAAGAAGCGCTATACGTCTGAGAAACACAACAAGTCTGAGAGGCACAGCAAGTCTAAGAGGCGCTACACGTTTGAGAAGAACAGTGAGTCTAAGAACCGCTGGAGTCTGAGTAGTGCAGTGAGTCTGAAAAGCGCTGCAAGTCCAGTAAGCTAAGTATTTCCAGACGGAATAAGCGAGGGTATATTCTTTCATTTTTTATACAGACGCATATTAAGAAGGAAGTATAAGACGACTAAAATAGAGCTAAGTTTAGCCGGCGGTAAACGGCGAACGCGAGCAGCTGGAAGGCTGTTTTTGGGTGGCTTTCGAAGGTCTCATCAAAATTAGTCTAACGACACCAAAATCACTGTCTTTACCCGTCGGGAAGCCGAATTACAAGGCACCGACAGCGGCCATTTCTAGAACTTTGGCTAGCCCGCAAACAGTGTAAGCTAGAAAGCTGTTCTTGGGCACGTTAGAAAGAGGTAGCCGGGTCCTATCTAACGGTGCTAAGAACATAATTCCAACCCGACCACATATTCCCGAAGGCCGCCGGCAAGTCTAACGTGCTGGATGGACTAAACTGACGGCGTTTGCTAGCTCTTCACAAGACCTTTCTAACGATAGACCGTTCCAGGCATTTTCTCAAGAGCAAATTTCGTTATTACAGTGTTTTACTGTGACTGATCAAGCAAGACCGACAATGACAATTAAAGGTGACTTATCAAAACAAAGGCAGTATGTCACCTCCATATTACCTAACAACATTCTTTCACCACAGGACACCGCGAAAGACAAAAGAATAAAGCAAAGTTTAGTTAAAATATAGTTGAACATGCGGTTGATAAGCGAGATGTTTAATTTTGTCCATTTTGTAAGCTTTCAGAGTTGTTCAAATAATTGAAATCATAGTTTCAACTTTCTAAAAGGAAAACAGTGCATTCAATATTATTTGTGTTTTACGCATATTATATGGTTTACACAACTAAAGCTTCCACTTTGAACAGTCCATGGTCTTTTTCACAGTCTTTCATGTGTTAAATAATTCAAGTTAATTATATGTTCAAGTCAGGAATAAAATATACAAAATAGTAATAATAATATAATAAAATGGTGTTTATTCTGGAACAAAATTCGCGATATGTCACCTTGAACTGTGCTAAAATTATACAGATTTATACGGAACTTAAGCATCATAGCGGTATTTAGCAGTCCTTTAATGGCGGACGGTCACGTGATCTTCATATTGGCGGCGGTCAATTTATCAATTATTGAACGGTCTATACCAAGATCGGCATTCTTGCTTGACGGATGGCTTTTGTACGGCATGCAAATGGTCGTGTTTTTGTTTCATATGTTCTTTTTCGCCGCTGTAAAGTAAAGGAAATATAACTCTTCGAAATCGAAATGAAATGTAATGTTTTTTTGTTGTTTTTTTTTTTTTTGGTTTTTAATTTGTTTGTTTCTTTTTTGTTGTTGTTGTTTGTTTTGTTGTTGTTGTTTTTTTGGTTGTTTTTTGTTGTTTTTTCTCCCCTTTCATTTTCCATATTTGAGTTTTGTCCTGACTTCAAACTTTAAATGAACATTCACAAAGTCTTGTGAGTTGTTGTTTATAACTTGAATCAGAGCACAAAGCATAGATGAGCAAAAAAGTCATTTATTTATTCAAATGATGATAAAATGGGAAAACCTATGTTCCCTATGTAGTCACTGAACATATTTTTAAGTCAGTTAAAACTTAGGATGGCAATCAAATCCGGTACAAGAAAGCTCTTTATGATATATTATAAGCTTTAGAACACAAATAGGAACCAGTTTGAGATAATTGCAGGAATCATGAATAGATATTTAAAAGAACACAAATCAAACAATAGTAAATATAAGTTTATGCCTGTATTTTAAGCTAATTGACTAAATATATAGCATCAATAAAATAAGGTTTGAATCTAATTGTAAAATATGACGTCTTTATCTGATCTTGGCAATGGATAAACCTCGTCTAGACATTCTTCATAAAAAAAAATGTCTATGAGATATTATTTCTCATTACAAAATTCAGGACTAGATTATTACTGAAGCTCCATACCATACAAACACAGTCGAGGGTATGTTTTTTTTTCTCTTAACCATTTGGTGCTTATTAAAATATACGACATATTCGAAAAAATAGGAATGGCATTCTTCATTCTGTTTTATTTTGAAATTGATGAACTGCTCAGTTGAAGAAATCTTTCCCATATATCATGCACTAGTAACACTTGACCTCATTAAATCAATCTTAACAAATATGCTGACCTCTGAGTCTGGCTTATAATCATCATTCAAAAGCATTAAAATATCGTTAATCACAGATGTAAGAATGTTGCATTCATCCGGAAATGACATAGATCATTCTGATTAAAAACTAGAATAGCGACATCACGTATCAGACTTCAAAAACATCAATTTAGCAACAATTCAAAAAATGTAATTTTGATGTCTCCCTATGAATAATCGAACGCTATTTAGAAAATAGGTTTCTGATCTAGATTAGCAGGTCATAAATCAATATATAAACCATATGAAGACGGAAGTACCATTCCGTATTAATATTGTCGCCCATGTGATAGTCTGGTTCCCTGCCGATAACGTAGTATCAGAGTAAAAATAACAGTAACATTAAAAAATTCTGATCCGGTCGTTATTTTTGTCATTTGCTTCATTCCTTATTATTAGAAATGCTATAATGAATATCTGACAGATCTGAGCATTTTGATAGGTAAGACATCTACCAGGAGATGATTTTTAGCTAGGCTGCTTCCGATGAAAACACCGAGGTATTGACATAGCTCCCTCGTCGTTTGCGTCAGCGTCTTTGTGCAAAATAAAACTCTGATATTTTCAAATATCTTTGCCATTATTCCGCATATTCTCTTTTAACTGATACTGCCTTTTCATAATGACACCCCGCATAAAAAAACACAAATAATGTAGCTCTATTTTTTTTATTTTTATAATTATGCCCCCTTTTCAACTTAGAAAATTCCTTAAAATTCATTATAATTTGCATTTTTCAGCCTTTAACAGCTTCTTTATAATAAAAAGCTACAGTAATAGGACGAGTTACATAACTCCATCATCTTTATTTCTGGAATTATTCCCCTTTTTAACTTTGAACATTGATTAAAAAAAGAAATTAATATTGTTAACACTCTACATGTCACATTTAACTTCCAAACATTCTAACGATCAGCCAAGATTTCGATTATTTCTAGGTCAAGTTCGAAAGTGGATCATGTGGAATCAAAATCTAGGTCATCAGGTCATATCAAAGCAAAACCTTGTCAACTCTCTACCGGCCACATTTATATACAATCACTACAAAATTAAGTGAGGATCTTTAAGCCGAGTTAAAAGCTGGGTCACAACAAGGTGTCAAAACTAGGTCATCAGGTCAAACAACTAAAAGCTTTGTTTATCCTCTAGAATTCATGTTTTCTTCCCTATCACCATGAAAATTTGCCAGAAGTTCAGAAGTGGACCAATTGGGGTAAAAAAGTAGGTATCAGTTCAAATCATACAGAAACCTTCATATTGTCTTCAGAGACAATATTTTCTAAACAGTCATTCTGAAAATTTATCGGAATGTTTGTCTTGATATATCTAGGTCAAGTTTAAAATTGGGTCACATGGGGTCATTAAATAGGTCACCATACTAGAAGCAATATTTTGTACATGATCATCATCAAAAGTTTTACAATGATGGTCTTGATGATATTTAAATCATATTTCAGAGTTGGTCACGTGGTGTCAAAAAGAAGGTCACCGTGCTAGAGGCCATTTTTTCTACCCAAAGATGATAAAAATTTGTCAGAATGTTTGTCAGGACGATATCTTGGTCTTGTTTAGAAATGGGTTACAAGGGGTCAAAAACGTAGGTCAGCACGATAGAAGCAATATTTCCTACATGATCATCATCGAAATTTTTCATAATGATAGTCTTGATGATATCTGGGTCATGGTACACATAGGGTTATGCTGGGTCAAAAAAAGTAGATCATCATGCAAATGGCCTTACATGTTTGTTATACTTATTACTGACATTCCAATTTATTTCACCTCCTCTGACAAGTAAATGCAGATGATCATTTCACCCAACATACTTCTGTTTCAATTCAAAAAAGTTCTGTTGTTCATATTGAAATACAACTTTCAGTATCATCTAAAAAGTAACTACAGCCGAGCGTTGGCTCCAGGAGACGGAGCTCTTGTTTGTCTTAATTTCCGAAGGAAAATATTTCGGAGTCTCGTGCGAAAGAACAAAGGAAAACACACGGTTGTCAAAAATAAGTAACTTGCCTTTGGCGTCATCCAGAACTTTTTCCTCCACCTGGCTTCATGCTTATTTTACTAACAATTAGAGTTTTGATTTGTTATTAAGCAGAACGTAATGACTCAAATTTCTTTTTTTAATTAATTTTAATGTATAAGGAAATAAGCTGTTTTTTGTATCTTAAAAACGTCGTAAATTACCCGAAGACGTCATTACCACTTCCCTTAAATCTGTGCTCTTTCCTGCAATGCATTCTAAGCCAAAACCACAACAAATACCGTAACTCATTACAAGTTCGTACGAAAAATAGATTGTTGCTGATGTTTAAGTACATTAGATGAATCATTAAAAACATATTACTAATCCAAACATTTCGTTTTATCTTTTATAAAGAAACGTTAAATTCATACTGGGGCTAATTTATGGTTTGCTTTAACAATAAACATTTTATAAAGAAGTCCATCAGTATGCACACTGTACTTAAAATTGCGATAATATATAACCCTGAGTTATAGTATAATTACTTTACTTCTAATTTATTATGTTTTGTGGGAATTTCCTAAACTGTCTTGCTCTTATTTTAAATTTATATATTCTGATGCACGCGTAAAGGCGTTGTGTGCTACTTTTGATAATTGGTCATATATTATTATTCAACACCCTTTTGTCTTATTTCAGAAAAACCGGTCATGTTTTTTTTTAAACAGTATTCTTTTCTCCAAGTTTAGATATGTACAGGTTCAAACGCATCGTTAGTAATGATTGTAGAGTGTTTGTCATGTATTAAGAAAATAATGACACACTCAGATTCTTTTAGCCTTTTAAAGGAAATGAGAAGAAAACAGCTCATGCATTATAAACTCACAGTTTGCTTTCATGTCATTTAGAACTGGATATAATAATCTAAAATTAAATCAACCAGTTGGTAGCTAAAACGACAACCAGTTGGTAGCTAAAACGACACGTTTGCATTTTTTTTATATCTTAAGTGCAAGGGCATGACCTAAGTAGTTTTATATGTTGATACGCTGTATTTTACAAGAACACAAAATATTCACTCCTCGTTAATCTGCTTACTCTCCTGCTTTACATCTTGAGCAAAAATGCAACCTTGGCAAAGTCTTATATGATGATCAGCTACAGGACATCTGATATAAAATGGCACATAAGTAAAGTAAGTGAAACAAATCACACAGAGATACATAACACAAAACAAAACTTTATCAGTTCTTTATATCATAAATAAGTAAATACACAAGTTTGAACTATGTCGAAATAACTAATTGTCAAACAATATAACAGAACAAACATGTAAACAAATCTAGGGACGAGTATACAAAAGAATAACATAAATTTGCCAGTGCAGATAAAGCTGTCACAGACAACATACAAACAAACAACAAAATCACACTGTCACAGACAACATACAAACAAACAACAAAATCACACTGTCACAGACAACATACAAACAAACAACAAAATCACACTGTCACAGACAACCAAGCAGAATTATATTCCTACTGATTCAATAGTAGATGCATATTAAATTAATAGAAATATTCACTTGAAAAAATAACAGAATTCATCTACGAAGATTACAGCTATATTAATCCCGCCTGGGAGCACAAAACCTCAAACAATCATTCTAATTTTGTATATTAACAGTTTGCAAGACAATTTTAGCAACTAGGACAATATTAAATCATGCTTAAAAGTCTGTATAGTAGCCTGTATGTATGTTTGTTTGTTTTTTTGAAGAAGCAAAGTTACATATTATAAACAACCCTAGGATTATTGTGCAAATCATGTTATTATTGATGATTACAAAGTCTTTAAATAAAATAATACTCAAATGTTGTTTGATGAAATTAACCTCATTAGTTGTTTTTTTCCTTCTTTAAGTGACAGGTTTAAACGCTGGTGGAGAATGTTGATAGAGTAACTGTAATAGCGTTTCCGTCTAGGGGTACGGCGTGATATTGACTTATATAATTATATTATGTGTTATTAATAATTGATTTGATAGAGGCCCGTTATTTGTTCGAGGGCAGTCGTGGTGCATTTCAAAACTCTGTAACTACGTCCTTTATATAGTCCGATATGGTGGTTTTGAATCGCCCTTAGTGTTCAGAAGTTTAGATATACGAAACAAAATACAAGCTAATTTGTGGCTCAAAATTTGTCTTGACATCTTTTCCTTATAAAATGTTGGATGTAAAATTGATAATATGTGTGTAAAAAGATATGATTTTTCTCACTATCTGATAATGTACTTTTTGTGTTTTATTGTCAGTATTGAATGAAATTAGGTTTCCAGTTCTGTGAAAGCTTTCAGACAACTCTTGCTTAGTGTCCGTATTTTATTACTGGAAACATCTAAATGACATAAAGATTCGACCATGTCTTAATATTCCGTTGCAGTATTTTTTCTACATCTTTCCAATTTCCTTGCATGTGATGCTATTATGATGGCTGCAATAGCCTCCATTTTATAAATATATGGTGTTTGAAAGGTCATTGAAAGGATGTAGAAAACCAACACTTGAAACCGTTATTCATGTTACAGATAATAATAACATTCAATTATTTCACGTAATTAAAGCCGCTAATGCCGTTCAACAAGGGAAGTGAATCGAATTAAAGATCCCCACATTGTGGCAGCTAGCTTTTATGCTCGAACGGTCAATAGATGTTAATAATTGCTTTGGCATGACTGCGTCTCATATAATGCCTTTATTATTTCTTCTAAGCTCCGTGCAGCCTTTGTTGTAGACCTATTGAATGTAGGAATAAAATGTAAAAATGAATAAAGACGGAAATAAGGCGTAGAATATCTGTCCACATGTTGTTTTTTTATTAGTCTGTAGCTGTGTTGCCTCACAGAGGTTAAAAAGTCTTTGGGAATGGGACACAGTGTTTCTTATTATATTCTAGGTTTAAATTTGTTGTTTCAATCGGAAAGTATGTGTTTTAGTTTCTACTTTGAATTTTAATCAAAAGATTTATGTCTAAATAATTACCATGCGATTAGTGTTGTGTTACATAACTTTGATGTCATAAATCGAGGATGGTCATTTTAACTCGGAGAAAATATGTATTATACATGTTATTTTCATTACTGCTAACTTAAAGTCTGTATAATAGTATTTAAAACATACCCCGTTCATTACCAAGTACGGGCGCAAATGGACACAATCTTCTAACTTAAAGTTTAGACAAATACTCACAAGGATGTCCATTTCAGATATAAGTTCTATGAGTTCTGATATTGCAAGAGGACGTTTTGTTCTTCATTCCAGTATGCTTCGGGAGACGATGCTTGAAAAATGACGACATAGGATGGCGTCAAGAAAATATTTACAACTGTACAGACCCTAAATACCCAGCATGCTGCGAGGTAAACAAAAAGTTCACCTGTTGCGAGGAGCCCAGTGTCAAAAATATGTGAGTAGACGTACCTTAATAATTATTTAAGTGTTTCTTCCTTTTTAATGATTAATCACAAAGAAGTTACAATAGATTGTACCTATTTAATCTCCAGGTTAAAGATATGAATATCTTTAATTAAGATCGATAATACTTAGTTTAAAACTATTAAAAGAATCTTTTTTCATATAGCGATAACAAGTCGTTAATTGACAACGAGGTAAATTTGTCACCAGTGCGGAAATGATCATTGCGGTAAAAATCTACAAAAGAATAGGGGGAGAAGGCATATCTTGTGTTGATTCGAAAGGATTTTGAAGAAAAAAAATCTTTGTCAAGAAAGGCAAGGCAAATTCTTCGAAAATATTATAACCAGTATTTAAAATATCAGGAAGCTTATTATTCCTTAATTGAGAACCAACAAGCAAGCTGTTTCACCTTCTACTCCTCAACCAGCAGCTCAGATATTTTCTTTTACTGCATCACTATAAGTGGTAAGATGCAAAATTAAGATACATGTGGCGTGTTGTATTCTGTAACGACCTTGGGAAGTTTAACTGTCTCTTAACCTTGTAAGAAATTTAGAAAGAGAAGACTGACACGGTTTGAAAGAAGTAAAGGCGAACAGGCGATAGTGTAATAATTTTAGATATTCTTGAGCATGGTCTTTTTATTAAAAACAATAATAGCAGCGCATGAGAATTGTAATATTTACATCTAATTTTAGATTTCATAAGAAACTAGGACTGTTCCTGCCTGACATCTGCGTCATCACATCCAGCCGTTTCAAAATCATTTATCCATACGATGACCCTTGTATATGCATTTTCACAGATTACCCGATTTTACTGTTTGAGACTCCCGATATGTCACCATAACAAGCGGTTTTACCATGAATAATAGAAATTTGCATTTTTTTTTAAGACTATAGTATTTTAATAAAACCTGGCGATAACTGCCGTAAGTAAACTATAAAAGCACTGATTCTGTGAAAATTAATATGTTTACTGATTTAAGAAGTGGTTATTTCCTGATTGGTTAACCTCGAAAGTTTTGTAAGGTTAACGCCACCCGGATACCATGAATCTTTCCCAAAACCAACCTTGGTACAAAACATTTATAGCAATCTTATAACTTGTATTCCACACACGAGTCCCCGGCGTTTTAAATAGTGTGCATTCGAAAAAAACATATGATATATTTATAAATAAATACAATGTATTACTGAATAGAAAAATCACAGGAAGCGATAATACCAAATTCTATATAATATGTTGAAAGTGAGCATCCGCTAAAACAAAGTAAAAAAGAAAGAAAGAAATCAGTCAAATTACTACTGAAAAGCTTGGGCATTTCTACCTGATTATTATTAAATGAACCCCGGCCAAAAGAAGAGAATGTTTTAGTTCCTAGTTTTTTTTAAGCAAGATGTTAAACAAATTCAATAACTTGGTCATGAATTAACCATCCGCATTCAACTTTGATATAGTAATTATTACAAAACTTTCCTAAAAAGGAAATGTCTGCATTTTAAGAGATTACCTTATTAATGAGAGAAATAAAGATTGGTTGACAAATGACATTAGCTCTACTATATTCAAACGTGCATGATAATTAGGGCACATAAAGGTTTCAGTTTTAGTTTATCAGTGTTCCAAAATAGATTAGTGTAATAAATGTTCACAATATTAAATTTAACCAAAGAGCTACCGATGCAACATATCAATAAAGGGATTCTGTTTTAAGTGAGTGTCCCTCATTCGATAATATATCAGTGGCAATTTCACTTGAAAATTATCTGTTCCTTTCACAAAGCACAGTCTTGTTAAAAGTAATTTCAAAAATCGTCACCCTTAAACTTTATTTAAAAATCTTGGTACATCAAATACAAAAATAACGGAAAGAAAAAAACTTTCAAAATTCAAAGCTAACTTGTCTTCTTTATTGTCATTCTCTAAACTTGTTTGTGGGCCGTGGTAGATGTCTTTTCTAGTTCTCATTGGGTCAAACAAAGCAGGTTTATTCTTGGGCTTATGGCCTTTGTAAACGGCAGAAAGCTTAAAAGGATGCTGAACTTATACATTTTTCAAATAATCGACTAATTACCCTATCCGACTATGACGCTAGTCGGTTAAGAATAATATAATTAGCTAATGGGAATATCAGATTTTCGATTGAATGACATGATGTTGTACACGTGAGTTTGCCACTGGGTTTGAAAGCAAAAAATTCATGCCTGCGACATTTTATATCATCTAATAAAAGGTTTTGCGAGCAATTATGTCAACCGTCAAGTACGAGACAATTAAGAAACTATTAAGAACTTACACAAAACCTGCATTTTCTTACAGGATATCATTTTATATGATCTGTTTCATCCTGCAGGAGAGAACAGCTTCAGCTCTGGGGATCGTTGGCTGTAATTATAGCAGTTTTGTTTGTTGTTTATGTATATTACAACAAAGACTCGCCGACATTCTGTACTTGCAACTGCGGTCTTGGCTATACGTGTGTAAATTTCTACCACAGTTTGAGAGGCATTTTTTCTAAAAGGTAAGCACTCTGATTTTCAGTAAATGACAATATCTGTGCAAACCATTTCTTACAAGCTTAACTATTTCAAATAGCTCGAACAGAAAGTGGCAAGACCCTAGCACAAATACAGGCCTTTGGTTGTTTCTCGATCTGTTTACCTCTGATAGCAGTTGATTTCAACATCATTTACCCGGTATGCCATTTCTGATGCAAACTGCATTCGGACATGTTTATTAATGCGACTTTTTTTCTTGATCAGTAAACTGCATAAAATTGTATCCTGTTTCATTTACGTAAGTTTCAAATTCCTGCATCACAAGAAAGGAAAATATAGAGAAATATAACCTGCTTATTGTAAGTCTTGGTGAGCTTTGAACAGAGAAGACAGCGAAGTTGTGTTATGTTCCGTACAACTCATAAGTGTTGTAAAGGTAAACAATTTCTCATATCGAGCTAATATCTTTCACAGGAAGAAAACTCTTAAAATACATGATCAGCGATATATGCAAAGAACAGCAAACATGCGTGGCGAATTAATTTCAAGACAGATGAAACCTGAAGCCAGTGAAAGGAGGACCCCGACCATTCAAGACAATTCTTTTGAGAAATTTACTGTCACTTGAAATAAACTGAATAACATTTGTGTGTGTTTTACTTTTACAGTTTGTGTGCATGCAAATTACTTGAACATTCGTTTCTACAGAAAAAAATGTCTGTAATATCTTGAGCACTTCATGTACAAATACTCGTATCTGATCATAAGTGGATCCAGTCTGTGTTCGGTATGACCCTTCAAAACATCTAAAGTAAATGGCAGACATTTATCCACTTTTACGAAAATACTTAATGCAAAAAAATAGTTAAAACAAATTTATTCCAAATATAAAGATTTGTTTCAGGCTTTATATTGTCGTATGGCTACCGACAGCCAGTTTACAAAAGTCTGACTCTTTCTGGATAGTACAAATAAATAGACGTACAATCTATCCTTTACAGTTTATGCAACAATCATTTATTCTTGCATAAGATATTGAAAAACATAGAATGTGATGCTCTCCAACAGAGTATGACTAGTCATTATAAAGATTGTTGAAACAGATTTTTTAAAACTAATAATTAAGATTACATCTGTAATTTAAAAATCGAAATGCAAACCTTACTTCGTCTACATTTGTTACATGCATGATATAAGAGATATTTCTTTGTTTAAATATGGTAGTGTTGCTTTTACAAAGTACCTTCTAAATATTATAAATTAGATTTAATATTTTAAATCCTTAATGCCTTACCGTCCATCTGAAAAATGCCCAATTTCATTGATTTTTGTAGGTTTTATTCCTTTTTACTAAAGAGCACTAGTTCAAACCCCACGCAAGTCAGATTTCTTTGTTTAGTCTTTGGCTCCAGTTTGATATTTTGGTTTAAAGTATATATCTGACATATTATGAAAAGTTCATAGTATAAAAATGTCTTGTAATGTCTATATATGTCATAACATAGTATTTTTCTTGAAAAGGCTCTATTCACTGGGGCTGAATAATTCTATGGGCCTACTAACTTAATAGCGATATTATTAAAACATTATTAGCGTTACCGTGCTGACATTAAGTATCAATAGATCAAATTGATCTTTGTTACTGATTTCATTTAAACTAATTTATGATACGGTAAATGCAAAACAAAAGGAAATGACAAGATTTATGTACAGTCTATATAGACAATAGAAATATATCAATGGAATGCTTTAAATAAATGTGTTAATCTATAGAGCAAGATGTATACATTACAGATCATTAAATATGTGAATATATTTAACAGGTGAAAAATGAAACAAAGCAATTCTAAAATAGAATACAAATACGTTAGGAATTATAGGATTTCATTTTATTACTTCATTAATTCTCTGTTTTTTTCTTCATAATGTACACATTGTGACATTTATTCTAAAGATGTACATTGTACATTATTTGAAGGAAGTGATCTATTTTTACTTGGATTGCAGTTGGCAGATAATAATAATGGATTCTTTAATGAAAAACGAATATAGAATATTTTCAGGTTTCTTTAAGATTTAACGTAAAATTTCTTCATAAAGACCATGTTTTCAATACTAAAACACTATATTTAGCATTGACATATGAAAATGAATTAACTGAAGGGTAATTATGTCTCCCCTACCACCTCTCGGGAAGACATTGTTTTTGCCCTGTCACACTTTGTTTCCGTATGATAACTAGAGTATCTTTTGACCTAGAGTCTTCAAACTTCATAGGGTGATTGCCTTTATTAAGTTACAGAAGGCTATTGTTTTTGGCCTATGTAGGTCAAGGTCACAGTGACCTAAAATGGTTTCCGCTCAGTAGCTAGAGTTCTATTTGACCTAGTGTCTTAAAAATGCATAGTACTTATTGAGTTAGAGAAGTCTATTTATTTCGGGGTCAGCCGATCAAAGGTCAAAGTCACAAGGACCTTATATGTAAACATTGGTTTCCGCTCAATAAGTGGAGTGCCATTTGGCACAGAGTTTTAAAACTTCATACAATGATTGTCCTTAATAAGTAGAAAAACTCTATTGATGCTGGGGTCAGCGGGACAAAGATTAAGGTTATAGTGATCTTTAACATGAAAATGGTTTCCGTTCAATAACTTGAGTTCTATTTGACCCAGAGTCTTCAAACTTCACAGAATGATTACAAGTAAAAGAAGCTTTTTGATATTGGGATCAGCTGGCCAAAGGTCAAGGTCACAGTGACCTTTAATTTGAAAATGGTTTCTGCTCCATAACTTGAGTTCTCTTTCGCCCAGTGTCTTCAAACTTAACAGTATGATTGTCCTTGTTGTGAAAAGGAAGTCTATTGATTTTTGGATCAGCTGATCAAAGGTCAAGGTCATAGTGACCTTACATATGTAAAATTGGTTTATGCTCAATAGTTAGAGTTCTATTTGACCTAGTGTCTTCAAACTTCATAAGATGATAGTCCTTGAGTTACAGAAGCCTATCGTTTTGGGGGTTTCAATGATGCGCCGGGGGAGACATGCGTCTTTTTACAAAAACATCTAGTTTTTTTTATTTATTCATATATTTATTTATTATACATGTATTATGTTATGTTATATTATGTTATATTATATTACATTTTATTATTAATTATATTATTATTTTTATATTATATTATATAGGCTTTAAGCTACACTTGTTACTTTAACGCATCACTAAAAATGATAAAAGAATATAAAAAGTACAAATAGACACCAAATCTGTTAAATTTCTCCAATTCTTTAGCACTATTTACTTCTACATTTATTAGAACATTGTGCTGTGTTCGATATACTCTGTTTCTATATGTGTTTTTTCCTCTTTTTTTGCAAAGACATGTTCAGTCGCATATCTAGGAGCTATTTATACCATTTACATATCAAATGGATATATTGGCTTCTAGAAAAAGCATAAAAATCTTCTTATTTTCTGTCATTACTCCCAAAAGTATAGTCTGTACATGTCAACTATGTGCATACTCCTCTGCCTAGCTCACCAAAACAAAATGTAAAAAGCCTTAACAATCATTTCGACACTTCTTATTCATACAGAAGTCTCAGTTTGCGCCTTTGTGTTTATTTTGTTTTGCTTCTCACAAATTGAGATTTTTTTCTTGCAGATTCACACATTTCATATAATGACATATACTGTTGAAAATAATCAAGCCAATTTAATTTCTCTCGTTCTTTAGAAAACACTCTGTCTGCTGTTAAGAACCTACGTTGGATTCATATAATCTGAAACCTTTATTCGCACGTCAGGAAATAGAAAACTTCAAATAATCGAAATAAGAGTCTTTAGTAATTATGGTAACGTTATAAGGCCTTATAAGGAAATTTGTAAACGATATCGGAGTAAAAGAAATCGAAGGTGAAGGTGTAACTATCAATAGAATCGAAGTTTATGGTGCTTACACGAAGCTGTTGCAATGAAGTTATATACACCCTTTGATTTGACAGTTTTATGGTTACGATCATGCCTTCCTCAAACACACTGATTTCAAGGAATTGTCACAATGGCTACATAATCACGTCAATCATTTTCTGGAACTATTTAGAAGAAAGTTAAGCTATATATGTCATTCTTTCTCGGTTTACAGAATTTTAAGAAGTTTGTCTTTCATTTTGTGTGCCAAGAAAAGAATTTTGTCACATTTATTTATTTATTTACAACCAGAGTAAAAATTCATGGATATGTTTCTTTTTCAGTAACCTTTTGCTAGTTCAGGAATGCCATTCCGTAGCATTTTATACTTTAGTTGTTTTCTGATATTGTGCGCGTTTCGTTAGTTATTGATAGTGCATATTTCTAATGAAAAATATGGTCTTTATGTTCTCGTAAAAAAAAAACTTGAAAAATAGATTTTGGAAAAAAAAAAACATAGCAACATTATTTTGAGATATTTATTGTCCTCAAATAGGCCCTACAAACAATTACAAATGAACGTCACAGAAACGTGAAAACAAATGATTCTTACGCATCTACACATGTGCGGTAGCCTAGACTGTGACAAGAAAACCTAATATTGACTTTAAATATTATCGATAAAAAATCAAGAGTTATATATGAACATTATTCAGATGTATCATTATAAAATAATTAAGTCTTTATATCTACTTATATCGCTCTTAAGAATCTTGAAGAAACCTTCGTTCAAAAAATATTAGAAAGTTTTTTTTGTACATTTGATTTCGGTACCCTTAAACTGACTCCCTTTTCTGAGGTAATTGCTTATGCCCACTGAATTCAAAACTAATCAAACAATCTACATAAATGTTTTGATTCTTTTTTGAAGCTGTCTTGTAAACATGTTTTTCGTAACACCCTATAATGTTATTTGACATCAGACGGATCCACCGCCCAGACTGCATTGGTATTTATAAACTTTGAGTGGCATTAAAGGTCAAAGTATAAGTTTTGCTGTTGTAAACATGCTCACGATATCATAAATGTTAATGTTATTCGTAAATCAAACATGTTTTGCCAACGTTATATCTTCACGTTGATCGTAATTTTTCAGAGATAATTACGAATATATAGAAGCAAAATAAAACACGATGATTCGGTTCCTTTTATTAAAATGACACTCCTTTAAAACTGTCTAAATATTGTTAGGACGATCATAGAAAAGAAACTGGATAATTCTATAACTCTATCTTAGTGTTTATTAAACTATTGAAATATTTATTTTATCTATTTATACAGTAATAAACATGCATGTTTCAACTTTTTGCCAGTATCGGCACCACTGTTGATGACATAACTCACTGAAAAAGTAAATATTTATGAAGATTAATATATTTAGTGAAGAACAAATCTGCCATATGGCTCTCTCTGAAACAATAATAATATAACATACAGTAGTTTGAATGACATAAAATAAAACAACAAAAAATAACTTTAAAAAAAAAAGATAATGATTTTAAAATTGTATGATGATGATAGTGATGAAAAATTGAAGCTTATGACAAAACGACATACTGACAAAAAGTCATACAATAAACACAACAACTTATTACCTTGAGACTTGATACATAATATGTCATATGATATAATTTTAAAAGTCCTGTTACATAAAGCATTATTCTGATGATAAATCTTTAGCCGAGTTAATTCGCACAAAAAGGGGGCAATTAGGCAAATAATCACACGAAAAACGCTTTAAATATGGTTCACTGGCGTCAGAACTAACAGTTTATGGTAGCTGCTGGCTCCTACTTTGACGATACTTAACCATGTGCCTCCTTAAATCATGCCAATTAAAACTAGGTAATATTTTTACTGCTGACATTTACATAAAAAGTAGATCACATTTTAGCGTCAAAAACACATTCTACATTTAACGAGTCATGAAACTGCCAGTTAGTAAGACAAACATGCATAAAGAATATTTTTGTTCTCTTTGAAAACACATATATGACATTTATCTATAATATATAAACTGCAGAAACCTAAAGGCTGCACGTGCTCTGGAAAATTTCAAAGATCATCGAAAAAGAAACAAAAATGTGATCATGCATCGCCCCAAAATGAGAATTGATTATGTTGAAACAGTTCTGCAAGAATCAGCTACTTTGACTACCTCCTCAAAATAAGATCTGGTATTTCTCCAGAACAGTAATGTCAAGTGATTTGTCTTCTAGAATACCATCTAGGCAATCTATTGATGTTATAACCTAGTCGACTTATTCAAATTGCAAAGCTGAATCAGCCGTGGTCAACGTCATGTTCCTTTTGCAGTAAAATTTTGATAATTGTTCAAACTCCAGTCTCATTTTATGAAATTGTTCGAAAATGTATCGGCAGCTTTCTTTGTACAATTACGTCTGTGCATCGGACAAAAACAAACTGCGAGATAAAATGGTCTAACTTTTGCATTAGCATGAGCTATCTGCTGAGTAAACACTGATATTTATACTTAACATTACGGTGTACAAAAATTTATATTTGATTTCCGTGGTGATTGAAATTAATTCATTTAAAAGGGAAAATTCAAAGACAGTTTTCAGCTAGAATTTTTATGATCGCTTCATATATTTCCTCAGTTACCGTTCATTTGCAAAGACAACGCTTTTTTTTCAAATAACTTTCAAATGTCAATAACTAAAAAATTCTCAACTGTAGACATGAAGGACATACAAAGAGTTTTTCTACCTGGTAAACATGAAAAAAATATGTTCGTTTACTTCCTGAAACAACTTAACTGAAAACTGCTTCACACGATTTAGTCAAAATTTTCTGACCAATTATCTTACAGATAATAACACAAGGATATAAGATATAAATTTTTGCATTGTCGTTTCCCATGATAAACTAAAGTATAATCTTTCATTTGCGAAATAACTGTACTTTTCAGTTTTATTAGACAACATAATATTAAATTATAATTTCTGACAACAAATTTATGACACTATTAATGGACACAGTAAATTATCATGTTGTAAAAACAATGTTAAATGCAAGACTTTTATTATTCTCTCAAATGTATATATTCTTAAATTCTTACTTTTATTGCGTGTTTTATTGAAAGGTCATGCGTATGACTAGATTTGATATAAACAAATAATCGTTAAACTGTCCATTTTAAGTCTGTACGCCAATCTTTTGGGAAAACAAGATACTGTTTACGTCACTTTTAAATCTAGTAGCTCAAATGCTGACAAACAACATGATCTTAATTTAGAACGCAATTTAAATAATTAAAATATAAGCTTGTATAACTTAAATCATAAACCAGGCGAACAAATCTAACGGCTGTATAAATCACATACTTATGATGCCAAATTAATTGGGAGGATAGAATTAATCAGTGGAAAAAATCTCCTTGCTGTATTCCTTAGTCTTGTTAAACATTAACATTAATGATCGTTCCATGAGAAACAATAATTTAAATTTTAAAAAATCAGAACATAAGAGTTATACCAATCTTAAAGTATGTTTTTTAGCTCCTAAAACAGAAAGGTCGTGTAACCAAGAAATATACTAGTATTAATATTTATAAATATCAAATAAATCTTTTATTTTATTTTCTTTTTTCAGCTTGGATTTGATCAACATAATCCGCTTAAATACCTCAAAATAACTACAATATTACGTTTAATCCAACTTCCCTTACCTTGTTGAAGTGACAAATTAACCAACTTTAAGTTTAATTATTTTTTTATAAAGAATAATTTAGAGAAAAATGGCGTTTTCAAGCTTAACCTATTTGAAATTTCAATAAGTAAATTTGAACTCTTACAAACATTTTTCAAGAGACATGTCACACGCTACTAAACTCTCTATCACGGCTAGAACTTCACTGACTCAAAATGCGTTTCCGTGGACTGTGCACGATATTTCTTTGTAAAAAAAACAAGCAGCTGAGTTAATCTTATCAATGAAATAAACACTTTTGGTTCAAAACAAGCTTTCAGACACTGTCATTTTAAGACGTTTGAAGAAGGATGTATACAGGGTTCTGTCTGTGTTTGCATTTGAATTTAATTCATGCATTTTCATCTGCGTCATCAATGCCAAGTAATGCATGGGTGTTTGATCCTTCAATATTTACATGTTCATTCATGTGGCCGTCAGTCACATGTGTCTGTTTCCTTGTTGTAAAAATCATAACTGTCTCACGTTTTCAGATTGTAATTAAAATGCGACTTTAAATCACATTTTTCAATCCCATATTAGCAACAGTAATGATTCTCATTAAAGGGCGTCGCTTTGATCCGGTTCGGTAGACAATGATGAAAAGAAACATGCAATACAAATACTATATCCATTCAAAATTTCACGAATAAATATGTCAAAAAAGACATACGATGACATACAAGCATGGCGGTAGTATATTTGTAGTGTCAAAGATTATATTTCAAAAACGTCTGGTGTTTGATTCGACGCAATAATCATAACTGATTGATTAATGACTCTTGTTGCTTTTTTGCAATGACTGTTTGGTCCTATAAAAGAGGAGGTTTGATACTTTGTCTGACAGTGAGAACTTTTCACAACATGGAGACTTTATTCTGTATTAGGACTGTAGTCGGTATTTTTGCGATATCATGCACATCTGCAGGTAAGTCGACACTTTCTTTTGCAGTATTTGAGAAAACATTCGCCAAATCGAACTTTTATATTTCTGTCTCAGTTTTATTGATAGCCAAATACAAAATGCAAAATTAGTTAATCTATACCTTTATTATTTCTCTCTCATTTACAATAGTTCAATTCGGAATCGAACAATCATGATATTCTTTTGAGAAAATTCCTATACTAGTACGTGTTGTTTGTTGAGAATAGATATACATTGTATTCTTAAACCGTTTAGCCTTTTGTTAGCTTTGGTATTGTTTAATTCAAAAATGCGTCCATATATCTGAGATATATCGTTTTACTTAAGATATACTGATAATATTACTATATATTTTCTTCAGCGTATATGAGACATCCTTACCAAATAGGATCGCACTATACGGGCATAATCCAAAAGCCTATGTTACCGCATGTGTGGCAGAAGCCTTGGATGATCGGACATCCGATGAAACATCCACATTCCTTTTATCAACCGATGTTTCCACCCATGATGAAACCACCTATGATGAAACCACATATGATGAATCCGCACATGATGAAACCCTATGTGATGAATCCAAATATGATGATGAAACCATATATGAAACACATCATGAAACCATATATGAAACCTGTGATGAAACCATTGATTAAACCACTCTATTTTCCGAAGCCATTCCTCAAAGCAAATCCATTCTTAAAGACGATGAATCCAATATACAAGCCAAAAATATTAGCTGTCAAGAGAGTGAAATATGTAAAACCACCGAAGAGGCAGATGAGACGAAACATAAATAGAATACCGAGACGGAATAACTTTAGATATGTAAGGCCAGCTCCACGACCTACATATAGGCTTCCTGTACCAGTATTCCGAAGGAATGTTTTTACTGGCTATCGACCTCCTCCACGGACACAAAGGATTGACATTCCACAAATTAGAACGTTTCGTCCACCTTCAAAGGCAAGACAACCGCCAGTATCACCTCCAATGGTACAGCAATCACCAGTTCCACCTCCAATGGTACAACAACCACAAGTTCCACCTCAAATGATACAACAGCCACCCGTATTACCTCCAATGGTACAGCAACCACCAGTTCAACCTCCAATGGTACAACAACCACACGTTCCGCCTCCAATGATACAACAGCCACCCGTACCACCTCCAATGGTACAGCAACCACCAGTTCAGCCTCCAGTAGTAAGACAACCTCACATTATTCCTACAAGGCCTCCGGCACCGGCTCCGGTAACCATACCAATAAGAAATGATTTCAGCGTGCAGCCGGTTCTTCGAGAAACAGTTTCACCGGCGGAAAGGATGAGAAAATGGCTGCAAGTAGCGCATGCTGCTGAAGACGACGATGATGATAGCGACAGTTCTGAGGATGATGATAGTGACAGTGATGACGATGATGAGGACGACGATTTCGGAGATATTTGGGAAAACAGACTAGAAGATTTTGATGACGTTATTGAAAACCGACTTTTAAACTCGGGCAGGAATTACTACGACAGAGATGATGATGACAGGTAAAGTATATTATGCTTACCGATTCTTCATTTATATTTGAGAAAGAGTTTTTATAAGGTAAAACAAAATCTTTATTAATATGAAATGTTTAGCGATTTATTCATGTATATTAAGTACAACAGAGGGTGTCTACTTTCTTCGAAAGCAATAATGGTACGCAAACACAGGCACTGTTTCATGGGGAAATAAATATTTAAAAAATTATGAAGTAAATAAATATTGCAGAATTTGAAACTGGCATATCTATATCATGTGTTTATTTGAAATTTAAATTTTGAAATAGCTTTTCATCACAAAAAGCTCATTTCAAATATAAATTGCTAATGTATGTTTAAACAGGATGTTCGTTTTACAATATGTTCTGCAACTGTAATATATACAATACCGTTTATTATAATCAAGATAATTGTTTTCACAGGTTTGATGAAGAAATTGTTGCAAACGGTTTTGGCAGAGTAAATCAAGCCTTCCACCGCTCGGAAGACAGCGATAAATATCTAGAAAACTTTTCACAGAGAAGAAAAAATCGGCTATTGAACGTAAATATAGGACGTCGCTCACAAGCACAAACCCCGCAGTATCAACAGTCCATAGTACATGTTGATCAAGCTAGCAATAGAATTGGAGGTGGAATTAAAAGACAGTTTGTTACCCAACAGAATTTAGGTAATTCTCGTATTAATATAAATGTGCAAAGTGGACAAAGAATAAGCGCATTGCACGAGCCAAACAAGTACAGTCACATAGGTACAGCAAGAAGTAAATACTTAGAAGATCTCGCAGAATCAAAAGGAAAATATGATTTAAGGAGAAAGAACAGTTTGTTTTCTTCTGGTTCAACTAAGTATTCCGGGCATGAAGCCGAGACCTGAAATCCCTAACACACATCGATAGTTTTGGTCATAGTTTCGTCCGTTCGCGGAACTCGAGCCAATTTTTGTTAGATTGGTTTATTGCTGGAAGTTTAAAAAAAGAATAGGAGGGTCGCGTGATCTTTTTATGTATTTGAGGTCTCGAAAAGTTTTTAACTACCTATACAACTGCAAAGTAGGGAGTCTGAAAGACTAGAAGTTGCAAGCAGGATGTATAGAAGACTGACACCACAGACTCAACTGATTTCCGGGGAAAACAAATATTTTTTATTTCGTTTTAGTTTATTATCACTGAAAAGACGATAACGGTTTAGGGTTGCTTAAATCATACGCTACGAGCTTATTTTGTAGACTATCTTTTTAGAAATGTTTCAGCATCACGCCTATTTTAATGCTGCGCACACCTGACAAACTAAAAAGAGAAAACGCTTTTGCCGTTTAGCAAAGAATAAACAAGATGTACATTTATGCTCGACATGATTTCATTTGCATTCATGCAACTTTGTTTTTACATAAAAGCTTTTAATTTTTCACTGGCACGTTTCGAAATTACATTTGAAACTACAAATGCCTTGCTTTTTGAAAGTTAAAGAATGTCAGAATGCAATAATTGAACAATTTTATTTATGTCATTTTACACTCGAAAAAAACGCAAGGAGAAAATAAAGTGCAATACATTAGTATGACAAAAAGTTCTAGATCTGAATTTGTCTCAAAGTCTTTTGGGTGAGACTTTAAACAGACCTCCCATATTTATTTGTGTTGTCCATTTTAAACGGAAGGATGACTTGTCATTTATTTCGACAAAATTTAAAATAATGTACGACATCAGACATTCTCATATATTATCTATTTGTTTCATCATTGTATTATATGTCTTTGCAGCATTATTTTTGTCATCTCTTTAAATCCAAAATGTATTAAACATTCAACATTTAAAAAAAATGCATTCTTTGGTTCATGTTTGTCCCCAACCAATCCACACACATCCGTACCTCCATTTTTACTTTGTCTTCTGTGAACTGGTTAGAAATAGACTCCAGAGGAAGAAAGCAATACGATACCTTTATTACAACAGTAAGTAAATATCTGAAAAAAACGCAGACGTGCACTCAACGGAAAGCCCCCACCGCCATCACCCCCCTGCCCCCTCCCCCATTTTCATTATCTTTTAAATACTTATATCTGGGGAAAATTCTAGCAGACAAGAGACTCAAGGTCTAAGAAAAGTCATTTAAACAAAACACTGAGAGACATTACATTCCAGTACATTTCTGCCTTATTGGTTGGTGTTGCTGTTGGACTTTGTTTTGTCTCCTTACCAAATGAAAATCCTGAACAGGAAGATGCAAGGCATTTTAGTATACACAACCGAGAGCGGGGTTCGAACTCAGATCTTAGCGCATCGAAGACCAACACTCTAATCACTGAGCCAAAGAATCGATTCTCTGGCGCAGTTGTCAGAGGTTGTATTTATACAATTATAGGAAGGTATGCATTAGACCGTAACAGTCTCCTTTTATTTCGGGTTGAGACACAACAACCTGTATTGAGCATTACATCTGAACAGACTGGTTGAAGTAATAACCTCAAGTAAGTAAATGCCCTAAGAAAATATATGCCAGTGAAGAAATTGATACAATGTATGTTCGATCTCCTATTATCATTCTGCATCTTTAACATTGTCCTTTATCAATCTTTATGATATTTTGCCTGTTGGTACTGGTTTCGAATATGACCTACGTAGTATATATGTTGTGCAACTGGACATGATAAATAGAGTAACCTGCTTTATAGACACTCGTGCTTCTTTGATATGCCGAGTGCATATAGAATAGAGACATGAAACATCGGTTTAATCTCATCCGATATATTGTTTTTTGGAAAACTAATACGCGGCTGCTGGTCAACCGGTTTTAAATTTCGACTTTGCCCGTAATTTCATAACCTCATAGTATGAATTTAAGCTTTATATAAAAAACTGAATCCTGAATTAATATCATTCTTTGTTGCGCACATTTTCTAATATTAAAGAATCAGTTAAGTAAAACAGCTGATTCGCCGCCATGAAAATCGAAAAAGAATATTGTGCTATTTAAACGGAACAAGAGTTGACTTACATATATTCCCAATAACCATAATCGATTGTTTACAATTTATGGAATCATAACATCTTATCTATGGCCTTTTAATATTTCATTGAAATCGTTGCAATTTCCTTTCCTATACAAAAATTGTATTTATTAATTTGGTCAAGATTTCATCAATCGTCATTTCACAAACTGTTTGAAAAGTTGATATATACTTTTTGCTTCTACATAAGTCAGTGTAGACATTTTCCTAACAGACTAGAACATTTAAATAAAGTCTATACTTCAGTGCCGTAACTTCGAGCTTATTTTGCCGCTAACGACTGTTTCAGTCTTTTAAATCGCAGAAGTAAAATACTCTGTTGCAAAGTTTAATAACTTAGCCAATCAGATTCCTCTGTCGTCGTATAGCTCCCCAAACTCCTTGCAGAAGATGTAATAGTACAAGCTGGATACCACTGGGTAGTTCTATCAAAACTGGGATAGCTGAATGAAAAAACTGACAAAGCGTTACTTTAAAAACAAGTCAGAATCACAGTTATTTATTGAATTTTTATGATAATTTGTAGACACTAATTAATATATCATTGCATTAAATGGCGAACAAAACATATACAAGACCTAATTTATCAACATCAAAATTATTAATTATGTCAGTTATGTAAATCCGAGTAAATTAATCAGCACCCATAGTAGGCGGCACTTCAAAAGTGTTTAATAATGATACAATAACAGTACTTTATTGTTGTCTATTTGTATTTAAAATACACCAAATGAAGTTATCACTAAATTTAACTTCCTGTTGATTTTTTCTCCAACAATTATGCAAAACAGATGACTAGGGGAAATAAAGTAATACTATATGACTGTCCGTCTGACTGTGCTATTGAATTCCCTATTCAATAGCTGTCTCTTCGCCAGTAGGTTGTAGTATCCGTATCCGTATGACAGTGAATTTGCATAGGTATTATAACCAGAAACCTAATAAAGGTATTACGTGAATCTATTCAATTTTAGGCTACAACAGATGTGTAACAACACCGAAAATAATTTGTCCTTGGAAAGAGAGCGAGAAAAAAAAGAATTTGCAAAACAATCAAAAACAAAGTACGCTGGAAACCTGGAAATATCTAGAACTCTACTAGTGGTATTTTGATGTATGTTGACAGATTGATATGTTCAGCGCTGAATCGTATTATTATAAACAAAACGGTGACCGCTCAGTGCGCTGTAAGATTTTACCTTTGACCATTGATAATAATAACTTATATATAACTTATAACTTGCATATTATAACTACCAGCAACATAAACATTGCGAAGAAAACCGCGCTTTTTTATTTTGGAAGAAAGATACGCGTTTACTTAGTCTTATCTGTACATATGGCTTGGAAAGTTAAACGTTTTTTCGTGGGCAAATTGCTCTTGTTTTTAACTATTTTGGGGGTAGCTGCCGGATTTGTAATTGGATTTGCTGTGCGACAGGCAGAGCCATCAGGGGGTGCTCTTATGTGGCTAGGTAAGATATATTTCTGTTATCGAGTAAGTTTGATACGAACAAAGCGGAAAATCCACAACGTTATCCATGTCGAATATTATTTATTTCCCATGTTAAAATGTTTAATCACATTCGTTATGTATTTAAAACGCAAGAAATTGATCCTTATTCCAATTTTTATTCCAACAAAAGCAAACAAACTGATGAAAGGAAATTGGCTTGAGTAGAGACCGAACCCACATTTTGCCTGAAAATGTCTCAAACGAACACAAACTAATGAAATTGAGTACTTTTCAGAATGGATGTACTGCCTTAAGCCTCTTCTTCCTTCATGTTGTTTTTACAGGGCTGCCAGGACAACTGTACCTTCGTCTTCTGAAAATGATGATCGTACCTCTGATCATTTGCAGTGTAGTTACAGGTAGGTTCCAAAAAATAGGCAAGCTTTTTTTATTTTATTGTTATTATTTATCAATTATTCTAAACAAACATAATTCTATGAGTCAGTCAGTCAGTTGTTCAGAACGTCAGGGCATAAGTGAGAGAGGATCAGTCTCTCTGTCAGCCATCGGAGAAATTTATTGTGTGTCATCTTTACAATCAGTTTAAGTCATCCTCGAGGTATATTCAAATACAGATTATTAATTTAATTAACAGTCAGGAATGAACAAGCAGCTTGCTAACAGGAAATTAAAATACTTAACAAATTATTTGTTTACTCTTTAGATACTCTACTAACGTGTGTTATTTTGTCACACCACATACAACGTATTTCTAAAATATCTAAATAGTTCCTAATGACACATTTTATTATTTGATACTTCAATAGAAATAACTTTATCATATATAACTGGTGAATATGAGTGTGTTTCAATTTCTATTTCATGTGCTATATATCATGAAACTTCTGTTTTATAGGCGCAGCATCTCTTGACCCGAAAGCTAATGGAAAAATCAGTATCTTGTCTGTCATCTTCATTATTTCGTCAAACGCCACTGGAGCTATTTTAGGCATAACCTCTGTGTACATATTTAGCCCTGGTAATATTTCTTGAACTAATTTTGTTATTTAATAAATACCTATGTCCTTTTTTTGTTATATGAAATTATATGTTTGATTTACAGAACGTTTTATCAGATATAGTTCGCACTATTCCTTAATCTCGTAAAATGTCATTAAGTTTTAGGACTGTGATTTTTTCAATTACAGACAGGACCTGCTAACAGACAAACCAGTCGAGTCGTCTTACCAGCTCTAATATTACTACATCTTATTTCGAAAATCTAAGTTTCCAAAATATCACTGAAAAGGTAAAGATAATAATGTCCGTGAAGTTAGCAGCCTAGCAGCCTAGCAGTGTGAAGTTAGCAGCCTGGCAGCCCAGTAGCATAAAGTTAGCAGCCTAGCAGCCGGGCAGTATAACAGCGTGCAGTTAGCAGCCTGGCAGCCGAGCAGCCCAGTAGCATGAAGCTTACAGCCTAGCAGCGTGAAGTTAGCAGCCTGGCAGCATAGCAGCGTAAAGTTAGCAGTCTAGCAGCGTGAAGTTAGCAGCCTGGCAGCCTAGCAGCGTAAAGTTATCAAGCCTAGCAGCGTGAAGTTAGCAGACTGGCAGCCTAGCAGAGTGAATTAAGCAGCCTGGCAACCTAGCTGCCTAGCAAACTGAAATATTGAAACGCATCGAAATCCACGTAAATGATATTCTACAAGTATGACAAGGTTAGATGAGAGAAAAAGGAACACGAAAGAATCACCGGTTTTCTAGGCTATCACGTTTCTGAAACTGTAAAGCTTAGAATATGATTTATATGGATTTCGGTGCGTTTCAATATTTCCGTTTGTTAGGCTGCTAACTTCACGATGCTAGACTGCTAACTTCACGCTGCTAGGCTGCTTACTTTACGTTGCTAGGCTGCTAGGATGCTAACCACGCTGCTAAGCTGCTAACTTCAAGGACATAAAATAATATTGTTATGTTTAAATTTCCAAAATTCGGTTTATATTTTCTTGCAGTATTTGTGAACAAAAATCACTTGGGCGACATTTAATGTTTATTTTATTTATTCATTTATTTATTTATTTATTTATTTATTTATTTATTTATGCAAATTTAAGGAAAAGAGTCAATTGCCACAAGAAGCTCAGATTCGCAAGATGGAATTCAAACAGAAGATATTATCGCAGACCTAATCAGGTCAGTAAAAACAAATGTTATAGAGGAAAACAGTATATATATAAACCTGGTTGAGATATGTGTAGATTAATTACTTCAGTATGGTACAGTTACAATACTCCGCATAATGAAATAGTTTCCAATGTTAACAGGGAATTACTTCTAATACATGTCATATACACTTCATATGCAACCAGATGTAAAAATGTGACTGTCTTACTCACAAGTAATATATGTCTAATTAAGAACAATTTTAGACCGACTGTATACCTACGCCAATCTATCTTCTAATTCTTAGGGATATGCCACAATAAAAATTATCTTGCTGAAGTGAATAATATGGTGGCTGATTTGTGCCATTCGTGTTTTCGCCCCGCGACCCCGCCAAGCGAAAAGTCGAGAACTAACAAGTTAAAATGGCGGGGGCGCAGAGCGAAAACACGCTAATTAGCGGGGGCGCGGGGCGAAAAGCCGAAATTTAATTGTAAATCCGCGGGGCCGCGAAGCGAAATATTTTTTGTTATAGGGCACTTATTAGCGTGCTGTTGTTCGCGCCCCCGCCAAATTATTCTTTAAAAACTCGACTTTTCGCTCCGCGCCCCCGCTAATTAGCGTGTTTTCGCCCCGCGCCCCCGCCGTTTTATTTCTTAAATCTCGCTCCGCGAACCCGCGGGGCAAGTTTAATTTCTTAAATCTCGCTCCGCGACCCCGCGGGGCGAAGTTTTATTTCTTAAATTTCGCTCCGCGCCCCCGCTAATAATCGTGTTTTCGCCCCGCGCCCCCGCCGTTTTATTTCTTAAATCTCGCTCCGCGACCCCGCGGGGCGAAGTTTAATTTCTTAAATCTAGCTCCGCGACCCCGCGGGGCGAAGTTTTATTTCTTAAATCTCGCCCCGCGCCCCCGCTAATTAGCGTGTTTTCGCCCCGCGCCCCCGCCGTTTTATTTCTTAAATCTCGCTCCGCGACCCCGCGGGGCGAAGTTTAATTTCTTAAATCTCGCTCCGCGACCCCGCGGGGCGAAGTTTTATTTCTTAAATTTCGCTCCGCGCCCCCGCTAATTAGCGTGTTTTCCCCCGCCGTTTTATTTCTTAAATCTCGCTCCGCGACCCCGCGGGGCGAAGTTTAATTTCTTAAATCTCGCTCCGCGACCCCGCGGGGCGAAGTTTTATTTCTTAAATCTCGCCCCGCTAATTAGCGTGTTTTCGCCCCGCGCCCGCGCCGTTTTATCTCTTAAATCTCGTTCCGCGACCCCGCAGGGCGAAGTTTAATTTCTTAAATCTCGCTCCGCGACCCCGCGGGGCGAAGTTTTATTTCTTAAATATTGTCCCGCGCCCCCGCTAATTAGCGTGTTGTTCTTAACATTGCCATGAACATATTCATATACTAAGTGAAATTATATATATGTATATAATTATGCAAATAGAACAACTTTCAAACATCGAAGAATATGTTAAATATGTACTGCAATTGTTTGTGCATATTATATGTAATCATTAAAATATATGAATTCATTTCTTATTGTAAAATTTGACTTAAACTTTATAGAAAATAAATTTCTAATTACCTCCCTTTATTTACATGAAATGAAAATTCGGTAATATCTTTATAAATAATGCTTTTCGGAACCTACAATATTTATAAATCTTAATTTGAGCATCATATTTATGATTTAAAACCGTAAAAAAAATTGTGTTAAAGGATCTTTAAAGCTATAATTGTTAAAATTAGTTCTCACTTGGCTAAAAATTCCTCATAATTGAGGAGATTATAGGTTTATATGATTTAATTATTTTGAAATAAGACAATCTTATTAATTGAAACTGATGTTATTTAAAATATGTAAATTCACTAAAAAACAAACTGCGCATGCCCTACAAAAACCGGAAGACGAAAATTAAGAAAGAAACTTCGCGCCGCGGGGTCGCGGGACGAGATTTAAGAAATAAAACGGCGCGGGCACGGGGCGAAAACACGCTAATTAGCGGGGGCGCGGGGCGAGATTTAAGAAATAAAACTTCGCCCCGCGGGGGCGCCGAGCGAGATTTAAGAAATTAAACGGCGGGGACGCGGAGCGAAAACACGCTAATTAGCGGGGGCGCGGGGCGAAAACACGAGATTTTAACAACAAAAACGGCGGGGGCGCGGAGCGAAAACACGCTAATTAGCGGGGGCGCGGAGCGAAAAGTCGAGGTTTTTAAGAATAATTTGGCGGGGGCGCGGACAACAGCACGCTAATCAGCGCCCTGTAACAATAAATATTTCGCTTCGCGACCCCGCCGTTTTACAATTAAATCTCGACTTTTCGCCCCGCGCCCCCGCTAATTAGCGTGTTTTCGCTCCGCGCCCCCGCCATTTTAACTTGTTAATTCTCGACTTTTCGCTTGGCGGGGTCGCGGGGCGAAAATGCGAAATGGCACAAATCAGCCACCATAGAATAAAGAAACAAAACATGAAATTAAACAAATTGTAAAAATGTACGAACAAAATAAAATAAATATATATCGAAACAAAAACCTTACGGAAGAAAATTACATTTAGATGAAACAAAGACTGAATTTTTTAATCCACCGGAGTCTGATGAAAAAAAAGCACTTTTTATAAGCATCAAATGAAATTTTCAAACAAAGAAGTAGTCCCATGGATATGTATCAAAATTAATACGTTTTTAATTTTCAGTACGTCCTTTGGCCACATCTATCGGCCCGGCTAGCTCAATCGGTAGAGCATCGGATTGTCAATCTTGACGATCCGGGTTCAATCCCCATCAGGGCCGGCCAAACCTCTCCGTGATAATTGATCTCAGACAATGCGTCTATAGGTCATTTGTCCCTCACGGCTGAAGTAAGTGAGGAAGTAGGCCTAGTCAGTCACTTGCGAAGCAATTGGTTAGTTGGATATACCCAGTAACACTGGTTAAGTGGCCGGACTGCCGCGATATGACTTTAGCTGTTAAGACTGGCGTTAAACCCAATTAAAACAAGACTTGGCCACATCTATGTTATTTACATGATTAATTCCACACATACGTGAATACTGTAAAGACTTTGTTGGATTTATTTTTTGCATCTTTCTAATACATATGGCAAGCACGTGAACATCATTCTGTTAATGGTATTTGACAATTATTGTGTGTAAACAGTTATATATTTAAAAATGAAGAAGAAAAGCAAGTTTCTAGTTGTTTTCATAATTCTTGCACGAGAGACTGTCTGTCTCTACGTATGAAATCTGAGTAAGTTGCACTACTTTTATACTTCATATTCCTGTTTTGGTTTGGTTGGGTTGGGTTTGTCGTTATTGTTTTGTCTATTTTGTTTGTTTCTTTCTTTTATTTTTATTGTTGTTTTTGTTGTTGTTTTTTGTTGGGGGGAGGGGGGGGGGGGGAGGTGTAATTTATTGTAAAATTTATCATTTAACTCATTTTGATTGTATCTACTATTTATATTTGTTTAACTGGTATGAATTAAGTTTACAAATTGATCCTCGGCTACCCAAAACTACTGTGACTGTACAAAAACAACGCCAACCAATTAAAATTTGAAACGAATTTAATAAAAAGAAAAGAACTATATTATATCACGTCATGCAGATTAAAAGGGCTGTGATAAAAAGATAGAAAGAATTGTCTATTTCTTTAATAGGTCTTATAATACATATACGAGTGTATGTAGCTAGCTTTTCCGGTAATAGTCCTGGAGCATACCCGTACATTTTTTGTATTTTTTTTCAAGTATTTTCAATAACATATTTTACGTTTTTGCTTTTCCGCGGGCAAAGTCCAGATTTTATAGTTATACTTTCTTCTTCTTTAGGAATATCATTCCAGACAATTTATTTGAGGCTACCTTTGCCCAAACACAGACGGTTTACAAGATTGTAGAGAAACCTAACAAGAATTTCACGCAAGACTCGAAAAACGAAACAACAAAAGAGGTTACAAAATACTTAGAGAAGGCTGGAGATCCCAATATTTTGGGTAATGTATAAATTTCATAAAGACATATATAAGTTTTACAAACAAGCCCTATGGCCTTTTCAAAGGATATTAAGTTATTAACAATAGGCTACGGTTCCTATTAAACAGTATAGAAACTTTTATAACTATTGTAATAGCAATATAACCGGAAAATTTAATGGAAAAGGTATTGTAAATAATTTATGTATTATTTACTACTTCAAGAGAACCTATTTTTTTTAACATAGAAAAAAGGTTTTATAGTCTTCCCTTGATGCTGTTACATATGTATTAGTTATTTCTTACAGGTGTTTCCTTGTTAATGTTTGAAGATCTTCGTCGTCTAAAGCATTCCAACACAAATATATATTAACCTAGATATTCATCAATAAATTCAATGCTACATTTCGTTGTTTCGCACATTCTTTTGTCTTTCACTCTGATCACTTAGTTAGAAGTTAAATATTTTCAGTGATGAGCATATTTCTTACATTTTCTGCTACTCAGCTGTAATCGTACACCGACAAAAATATACACAATTATATCAAATGTATGTATATCAAACCTCCTTTAAGAGAGATGCCAGCTGCATTCTAAAGGAGATACTGTCGCAAACAGATTCTATTCCGCTTTGGCAATGTTTCAACACTGTGTTTTATTTGGTCGCCTTTACGTACTGGTTTTAAGGCTAGAATATTACGTGATGTTTTATTAATGCTTATTTTAGATGCTAACGGATATGTTGAAGAAATATATTATATAGATGTATAGATGTGTTAAACTGCAATGATTTTTTTAAACTGCATTGACTTAAGCAAGGTAAAATAAAAGCAAATCACTCTGGCATTCAGCTATTTTTTGAGTTGCTCCTACCTGGGACTAATCTTTATTACTGTATTTCTGTAGGTCTTATATTTGCTTCATCACTTCTGGGACTAGCGGCAAGAGGTTTAGGTGAACATGGTCGGCTTTTCTTAGACCTCATAAATTCCTTCTCAGACACGGTTATAGCTGTAGTACGTTGGTTTCTATGGTAAGCTGGACTATGACACTTTCGACTTGGTTTCTACGTCTGCAACAATGATATTACTGTTTCAGATCAATAATACTTGAATAGGTAGAGGACATGCTAGTGAACGGTTACCAAATGAAAATAGCCACGTTTCTTCTTACATAAAAATTTACACATTGGTGTGATCGTGGTTGAATGATGACGACTGGAAAATGGGTTTTAGTGCCAGTCCAACTTGAAAAAAACAGTAAAAAGCAATATCATATTCTTATACATGTAGTTTTTTTTCTATTTCTGCATACAAAAGCGTGTGTCCTGGTGATTGGGATTTTTCTAAGGGAATTACAAATAGTAGTTCACAAAGAAAAACTAGTTCATGTATTTTAGCTGTCAGTATATGTCTTAAAAGCTAAGTAATGCATGTTATACGCATTTGGTCATATTTCCAGGACAACACCACTTGGCGTGGTTAGTCTTATATCAGTTTCTCTCGCGAAAGCTGAGAATATCGGTGATGATTTCTCACGCCTTGGACTGTTTATAGCCGCCATTACTGCCGGGATAACATTCCAGCAGCTTGTCCTTATGGCGGGTGTGTATGCAGCGTTTACAAGGAACAATCCGTACACGTATCTCGTCAGTATAACTCAACCTTGGATGATATCATTTGCTTCAACAACGACGTAAGTGAAGACAGACAGAAAAACGACTCAGATAAGCGGTATCAAATGCAGTTTGACAACTTCTCTAAACGTTAGCTTTTGACAGTCGAATTAAAGAGACATTTTCTGTAAATAAGAACCTTCTATCTCCTTCAAAGGCTTATAAAAGTGAATGTTCAGTAATGTCAAGGTGTCAGTACAACAGGAAAACTGAGTGCATTAACCCTTATCATGCTACATATCTAAAATGAACCTGTCCATCTTTTAGTTTGGATAGATCCATTAATTGTGTTTAGGGTGCTTATTAGAAATTTACTGTCTGATAGGCGAATAGGACATACCATAATCAGACTGCATGGATATGTACGGCTGATCTTGGTCTGCAAATTTCTCAAATTGCCTCCAGCAGGGTTAATTGTAGTCTTCATAATGAGAGGAAAGTTGTTGGGCAGCGATTTATTTGATAATTATGAACTCTATTTTAGGATCTTTTTGCCCTAAGTATATATTTGTTTACATTTGCTTTTCTTTATATTATCAAAGGTTTTTCATTTTGTATGAAGTGAGCTCGGTTATTCCTAAGTTTTGTCCCTTTAACTCTCACCATCCTTACTTTCAACATATCAGATATAAATGTACACTAAATAAGTTTTAAAACACGAATTGTTGAAACCGAAAATGGAAATATAAAATAAATAATATAAAATAAAATAAAATGAAAATATATTGTTATAGTTGCTTGGTCTATTTGCGGGCTGTTTCTTTCTAGTTGTTAAGACCTTTTCCACTTGATCTTGTCCGTGATTTCTCTTTTTTATTATTTTTAGCTCAAACGAGTGAAATAAACTGTGTATGTCTGGCGGTGAAGATTTTCATTAGCAGTATTTTCATTACTTTTGCTATAGCGTTATTGTCAACCTGGGGATGTCAGTTCTTGTTTTCGACAAGTGTACTGCATTTTACGCCCGTCAGTGCTGGATTATTCAAAAATCCTTCTTGTAATACAGAGCTGACACAAATTAAACATGAACAGTCGAAAACAATAGAATAATGGCGCCAGTCCTTTCTTCGATTTTGAGATAATAATAATAAGTATGAAGAAAAAGATACATAAACAGCAACCAGAAACACCCAAGATACAGAAACATCTTTAAATCTAATAAAAGGGCATGCGAAAATATATTGTTATATAGAGACTAAACTCGGCGAATAAAATCAAATAGTGTTAGATGCTGATTCGTTGGTGGTCGTGATTTTCCATAACAAGAACTAAAAATTTGAACACGTTACAGAAATGTTAGATCAAGATGGTCTAACTACTTAAAACTAATTTATTTTAGTTCGAGTGTGATTAAAGTTATCTGAATCTTTTTTATTTGAGACACCACCCAAGATTAAACCTATCTTGCGAGGAGTCCTTTGTATGGCTTAAATGTCTATTACCAAGAGGTTACATGCGCTCAGACTTTGATTCGAACCAGAAACACTCCCGAACGGAAGCGAACGCACTAAAATATTTGTTTAAGTGATCTATGCATAATTGTGTTCTTTGTTTCAACGTATATTTTCTTAACAGTGCTGTCGCGATTCCAGAGATGCTGGCTGCATGTGAAGATAAAAACAACATCGACAAGAGAGTTGCTAGATTTGTTATTCCCTTCAGTGTGACTATCAACCGCAGTGGAAGTGCACTATATATAGCTGGTGCCACAGTATTTGTCGCAAATCTGACGGGAACGAAGCTAAATATCGGCGACATTTTATTGACATGGTAAGAACGGTAAAGATATTTTGTTAATTTGTTGTATGACTCAACAAGATTTATATCATCTCTAGCATTTATCAAGTTGTACAAAAAAGGGTTCTTGCATCATCGAGTACTCATTGTGTAATATAGTTCACCAAGTGTCATTTTTCAAACAACGTTCCAACTGAACATTTAAAATATACATGTAATGGGGGACATTCCTAATAACAAATTATCTCCCTTACTAAGATAACGTCAAAGGTAGACCAAATAGCGCATTGGTTCTTTCAGCTGGAATCCTCTAACTTTATCCTTGTTTCTTATTGTGATGGTCTTGACTTTTAGTTGTGAACATGGTCACTTATATATTAAATAAAAAGTTAGGATTATCAAAAGATGTTGCTAAACTTAATGTGTAATCTGACAACCCTTGTTGCAAATAATTAGGCTTAATTATCACCATACCAAAAGAGAAAATATCGATAAAGGCAGAGGAATCCAAATGGAAGGACCAATGTAATATCAGAGAGTATTCATGGTAGATAATCCATTAACGTCCCCCATTACATTCTTTACATTTGAATGCATTTTTCTTCTAAACACTGGTACTATTTTAGGCTTTTGGTTACGGTTGTTGCCATGGCAATACCTGCAATACCTAGTGCCAGTATTCTTACAACAATAACAGTTTTAACAGCTCTAAGTATACCTATAGATGACGTGGCACTGCTGGTTGCCGTAGAATGGTACCTGTAAGTAAACAGATCACATGGCATTCACTTAAAACCTAGTTTGAGGCACTTGTTTACAGTTGCGGGCAGTTGTTTACAGTTCCAGGCATGTGTTTACACTTTCGGACACTTGTTTACAGTTGCACTCAAAACCCTTTTATTTTTCTATCTTATTTTCCGTGTTACTTACAGTGAGGTTTTCTTTTCATGTCTTCTCACTGACGCCTAGTGTCCATGTTTTACATATCACATAACTTCATATTGCACTTACATTTATAGAACTAATTGTGATCAGGGAAATTTTTAATGGCCGACTGTTTGTAAAGCAAATGAAGTACAGTAAGTGCCGTATTGCGCGGGTAACATCTAAACCACAGTCAGTGTTATGTAAACTTGTACAATGCCTTTTAGCATGTATTTCAGAACACATGTCTATATTTTTACAGCGACAGACTCCGATCGACGGGTAATGTAGTGAGTCACACTGTGTGCGCTGCAGTTGTCTGGACTTTATGTAGGCGGGACCTTGAACAGCTTGACAGAAAACGTGAGACTGACTATATAGACAAGGAGTCAATGAAGGCTGAGGATAACATAGAGATTATAGTTCAAAGTTCTAACTAAAGGAAAAACCAGACAGTGCATCAAACATGGCATTCAGCAACTCAGTACAGCCCAAGCTGGAAAACTCTTGACATGCAATAATAAATGAGTAACTAAAAATGTGGATGAAAATCCATCTAAAATAATTTATATCATGTTACTTAGTCACGTAAGAACATTGAACTATCAGGCCGTTGCTTTCAGGGCCTTAGTGTATAGAAATCCCTTTCTTGTTGATTTAATTTGTTTTAGATTTGCTAACATATGCATTAACATAGGCATTTTGCCTTCTTTGTCAATGGATAGGTTTTGATGAAAGAATATATATTAAACCAAAAAATGATGTGTCTATTCATTTCTTCCTATACATTCTACAAAGTTTTGATAAAAAGTAATACAAATGTACATAATCTGTATAGATAATGTATGAATCCTACTAAATTCTGATACATGCTCTTATCAAATCAAGTCATTCTTGAATACAAAACAGGTCTGTAAAAGAATATTTAAATGTTCCATGGATGGATAGGTATAATAAGTTAGCACTTCTGCGTCCAAGCAAACTACTTCCCCTTGGAGCTCCTCGAAGTAGGACACTTTGGTTCCCAGCCTCTGAAGAAAGGCGTGGAAGACACGTGAAACACCTAAATTCCAATAAAATATGACATAACTTGCCAGGAAAAATCGTTCCATGAGTTTATAACAGAATTTCATGGGTCATGCTTACTGACTGAATCGACTCTAATCACGTTGAAACAATCTTAACAGTTCGAATACTGATGAGATCATTCATAAGGCTCAATAAGTACATTTTGCAGTTCTAAATTGTCCATGCAAATTATGTTCTAGAATCGTTGCCACCGGAAAGAACGGTGCTGTGACTGTCCGAGTAACAATTCTTTTTTAGTAATGAGATAACTAATTCTTAGAGTTTTGGCGACATTATGTACTCTTAAACGTCTACACGCTAACCATATCTCTTAAAACTGGAAGAATTTGAAGAGTATATCTGAAGTTGTAAGACCAAAGTCTTCTTTTAAAAGTCCTACAATACACTAATTTTAATATCTATATATAACAACAGGAGCTTTAACATCGTGTAACTATTTCATGTACATGTACTCCCTAATCATGTCACTCCATTTACAAGCTTTTAATCTTTTGTTTGGTATCTTGGAGACATACATCTCAAGACTCTAGCTGTCTGTAGTTCAAACTATTACTTACAGCTTTATCACAGAGAACTTAAACCAACATTTGTAGAAATTGGTATTCATACATCTAAAACATTTATACATCAGGCATACAAAGATTAAAGTTTCTGAGACATTTTTTTTCAGTTTAAATTACGTCGTACTGAAGCCTCAACTGTCGTATCGGTATTTCCATTGTCTTCATGTTGTGTGAGACACATATATATATTGTTCTGACATACCTGTTTTTCTTATCAGGTCATTAAAATATTCTACAGGGTTACAAGTGCTTTAACTGCTCTCAGCTGATGCTTTTGACCGCTTAATCAGGATAATGTTAGGCCAACTGTACATGAAGTTAAAATATTTCAAAATTACGTTCGGTCGAACTATGTTCTGAAAGAAAGATTAACTGATCTAATACGATAAGTGTTTTGAAGATCACCAATTTAGTTAAACTCAGCCAAACGGTGCTATAAACTGTACATGTGCACTGAGAATAATTCTGAAACAAAAAATAACATATTTTTGGGTCAATTTAAATGAACTGCTTAATAACCATCACCAAATTACAATAACGTCGGGTCGTAGGTTTACTACTCTAAGCCTATTCCTTTGCTACAATGATGTCAACCCCGCTGCAATATTACGAACATAAAAGTTCTTAACAGAAAGATGCGGTGCATCCTGAGAAAGACCTGCCAAAGCGGGATTCGAATTCGGGTCTTCCCGCATTGAAGGCCAACACTCTAACGACTGAGCGAAAGAATCGATTCTATGTCGCTCTATCTATCTGAGTTTATTTATCGTAGGTACCTATTGCCCATATGACCGACGCCCCCTGCAGAGATTAGTTATTTTAGTTGTGGGGATACAGAAGGCATCCCGTTCCAGCGACACCCCTGGTTCTTAAAATTATACACTGTAACCGACTGCACATATGACCGACGCCCCCTACAGATGTTGTGGGTGATAGCACATGATAAAGAAAGCATCCCTTTCCAGAGCTGGTTGTTTTCATTCTCAGTGTATATCAGGGCCTTAATTGAGAGGGAATGGACACTCCTTATCTATCGAAAGAATAACCAAAATATGCCGCCGCGCGTTCATCTGTATATCCTATAATGGAAAATCGATGGATAATAAATACCTATATCGGTGGTTTGGGGTAAACCGGCATGCAATGCTCGCACCTAGTTTACAAAAACATCGATATTTTTTTCGATAATGGGCCGATTTTCAAAATTTAAAATTTGCAAGAATAAAGAAACATTGACCTTATTTCTATTTTTTACTTCCATAACAAAAGTTTTTCTTGCAAGCCGATGAGTAAAAGACGACAACTCAATACATTTCTCTCTCTATCGTTGGTCAGCGGTAAGTTGGCATGCAATGCTCGCACCTAGTTTGCAAAAACGTCAGTATTTTTGTCAATAATGGGCCGATTTTCAAAATTTGTAAGAGAGAAAAAATAAACACCTTTTATAAAATCTAATTTGTATACTTCAGCAATAGAAGTTTAAATTAATGCCCTGGTGTACGTATAGCACTGCTACATGGGACGTTTGTTTAACGTCTCATCCGAAAGACAATTAGTACTGTTAGTGTAGGAGCAGGGGATCGAACTCGCGACCTCTGGATAACCAGTCCAGCGCGTTACCACTTGACCACTGATCAGGTATGGAAGGATCTTCTTTATCTTTATATAAAGCTTTGATAACACTATATTTTCCGGGAATGTAAAAGACCAAAATGCAAGTACCAGATCTCTGCAGTTGGCGTCGGTCATATGGGCAACCGGTACCAACGATAAATAAACTCAATAGTTCCATACATAATAATTACAGACCTGTATTACTTTTAAGTGCCTTTGGATTTTTTTCACAAGAATTTGGAAGAACAGATTAATGAATATGCAGGTAATGTTAAACTTATCAACATTCTTTGTTTCAAAAGAACTACTCAATTTATGATAACGTATTCATTTAATATTATGAATTTGCCGCTATCTTACAAAATACAGCTTTTTAACTATATGATGACTGCGAAATATGGGGTTTGATTAATATATATATATGCGATGCATAAAAAGAGTAGGACAGTATCATTCTGGACAAATTTTTATTAAAGTGAGTATAATGTACTCAAATACTGGCATTCAATGAATATTTTGACTTTACAACTAAATAATTTATGAGGATCAACGACCTAAAAGTTTTAGGTCTTTTTTCGGCTACTTACAACGTTTTTTTTGTTTGTTTGTTTGTTTGTTTTTTTTTTGTTGTTTGTTTTTGGCAAAAGATATCCAGTGCCAACAGCAACATATATTCGGTTACTAGTTTTCAGCAAGATGTATAACCAAAGACAAAATTAACATCAGGCCGTCCGTACTTTCCCCACCACATTTTTCAAGTACCGCATTTTGAATAATCCGGCATTTATACAGGACCAGCAAAGCAACTGAGCGACCAAGTTAGATACGTGCTTTTTAAATAGGTTTTGTTGGAACGTTTGAAATATTTCTTGTAAGTAATTTAATATTTTGTTTTCATCAGATTTATTTCAATATATAAACTAAAAAAAAGCAAGTAGATAACGATGAATTTTGAAGTGCCATATGTTTTCGCGAGGTTTGATCACAGGAATCCGACGTTTTATCCTAGATAGGCTAGAATTCACCGAGATGGGAATGAAAGCACTGCCACTCTGTAGGTTTTATCCTAGAATTCACCGAGATGGGAATGAAAGCACTGCCACTCTGTAGGCTACAGAGTGGCAGTGCTTTCATTCCCATCTTGGTGAATTCTAGGATAAAACGTCGGATTCCTGTGGTTTGATTTAAACGAATTGTCTCGAATGTGTCTGTGAACTACATGTAATTTATATCTTATTAAAGCCGGTCTAAAGTATGGTTAAAGATAGTTTAATGTATGGTTAATTAAAAAGTTAAAAGATAGTTTAATGTATGGTTAATTAAAAAGTTATAATAGTATTCAGTGAATCCTTGGGCTAGGAAGATTTTTAGAAATAGGAAGTAGCTACAGGGAACTTGTATAGATTCTATTTTTCCTTGACAAAAAAAAGAGAAAAAAATATATAGTATAGAAAATGTTTCAAAACAGTTTTTTATTTATTGTATTTCATGTATACTATGGCAGTGGCTAGTGGGGTTAATTAAACCATTTAGGCTAGCATTCCAGCATACATAGAGAATAGGAGAGATTGAACAGGTTTAAATGTTTCTAAAAATAGAACTACTGATAAGCCATATTCCTACTGGTATTGAAAGGTCGTACAAACAAAGATTTTATCAGAAAACTTGACCAATACATAACTGACGGATGGGGTACCTGTTTACCTGTTTTCATTACTAAATGGATATATATATGCTGACAAAAAATTAATGTAACATGTTAGGAACATGAATAAAATAAACAAAAAATGCATATCAGTTATGTGATAAGAGTTGCAGAAATTAACAAAAGTAAAAAAGTCACCTTATCCAAAGCTTTAACCTTGTGATATTCAACTATATGTGTTTGAAATTCTTGCTTAAGACACTTCTTTAAAAATGAAGTTCAGAAAACATTGTCTTATTAAGAATTATTTTGAAGGAAAAAAGTAATATCTCTAAACTAACATTTTGAGAAACACTAGAAAGTAATTTTTACAGTGACTTGGGACATATTAATTTGGCCTCTTCTTACCAATTCCACCAAATATCAACAGAAACTTTTAATACTTTGTAGTTTCTAGTGCAAAATATAATCATGTTGATAATCTTTCATTCACTCTCTTCTTTCTGAGTTTGGGCTTACAACAGTTTACCTATTGTTTTATTGTTGTTTTGTTAATAAAAAAAAAACTTGACACATATTTTTGACTCAGAAAGCTGACATCTCGCTCACATCTTCACTTCTGAATATAGCTTATACATGCATATTGTTAATTTTAATCAGGGACCGTATATTAAAATGTTAATAGAAAGTCCCAGTTTTAATCAATGCCAACTGTATGTTGCTCTGTACACGCTTTTCAGAAAGTTGAAAAATATGCAGTCTTAACAAGGTGCACCTAAACTGTTGCTATGGACAATGAATCCAGATATGCTGACAGGGATTAGATGCAAGGTGTATTTTGGATTACTTTGCGAAACTCAAACACACTGAGACAAAATGACTTGCACCAGCAAATTTATTAAAAATTTTCACTCAATATTATATAGAAATTAACATTTTGTTTTAATTAATCTAGTGTATATGGATACTGATAAAACCTAGACAAGTTAACTTCAGGTTCATCTCATTACAATCTAACCTAATTGATTGACTGATTGATTGATTGATTTATTGACTGACTGATTAATTGATTGAATCATTCATTACAACAGAAACATTTATCTTCAGACCTTACATTTTGTATTGAAATTCATGTTACTAAAATATACTGAACATTTCTCTTAAGAATTAAGTGTACCTGAGTGTTCCATCATGTATGTGCGTAGTCTTATACATGTATCTATGAAGGTGTGTGACAATGTGATATGTTAAATTAAATGAATAAAAAAATAGTACAGTTGCAGTAAATGGATATTTTTAGAAACAAATTAAATCATTAAATTACAAACAGAAAAAACGCATATCAAATAATTAAAGAGCTTGACTCAGACTGTCATTGTTTGTATGAACACATTTTAGTTAGGAAAGGCCTTCCAATGAATTCAATAATATGAACATTTTATATTTATGCTCATTTTGCTATTATCATGAATATTTTTTACTGTTAAATCTACTTTAAACAATTTCAAATTTAGGTCAAAAAGGGGAACTGATTGTAATATCCCTCTTTATTCTGGACTCGACAGTCAACTCATAGAGGTATTTAAACCTCTATAATCTAACCAGTGATAAAGTTCCACATTATGGAATGCTCTGAAATATCACTACAGTAAAGCTTTAATTAATTACCCCAGACACAACATTTTATGTTAATTTAAGAGACAGCATTTTATTACATGCTGCCATTGTTTAACAACTGTTCTGTGTGGTAGTACAAATATCTTATCAGTTTGTCCGACCTTTCTGAAAATGTGTATCACCTGGTACAAATAACTGGAACTGATGACGTATCTATCGATCTCTCCTATAATAGGTTATTGTCTTAATATGAGAAGGTTTATCTGGCAAGTCGTGGGAATTTATCAGGTGAGCCAAAGGCTCACCCGATGAATTCTGCAGCCTTGCCATATAAACTTCCTCAATTAAGACCCTAACCTATTATTCTATTTATCCTGTTACATCTGGTATTTGGATATAATTTACTAAAGATATTGAAAACCTATCTTTAAAGCATTTCAAATTAGGCTTATGTCAAGGTTATCCACCAGGTGTACATATACACAAAAAATAGTTCCAGAGTTTCAATAATTTTATTTCCTTAAATGATCATTATATTGTAAGACCTACATATTGAAATATTTGATTTTTATTCGAGTAGTCTGTTTTTTATCACTTCCTTCTGATTATAAACACAAAAGTAGTCCGTGACATATCATGTGCCGTATAAAGCAAAATCTATGAAAACAAGAGATCTAACACTTTAATAGACTTGTAGTAATTAAAAGTTTCCATCACAGACAGTAACTTTTAGTGTTCATTTAAAACTTGCAAAACTGAAGTAATGCTTTTTTCCAAATTTTAGCAAAACATCGCTGAAATTCCCAATCCCAAGGGTATGGGTCATGTTCCCAAAATACTGAGAAAAACCCCTGTATAATTTTCAGGTAATTTTTTTCTGGAAATATTTCCATTTGCATCAGGTTTCTGTTCAGAGTAAGATGGTTGTGGTGGATGCCTGCAAGATGAGTTCAGATTTCTCTATTTCAAAAATCCATTTAAAATCCAAACTCATCTTGTATGCATCCACTTGTAAATATTCAGGGATTTCAGTAGATTTTTTTCCCAGGGGTCAGTGACCCATGACCTGAAATTTTCAGGGGTCAAACAGTAACAGAAAAATGACATCAACATACATGTCAAAAAATAGTTGGCAATTAAATTTCAATTTTAATCAAAATGATTTATATTACAATTTTGTGACTCGGCAGTTAGCAGTTTTCTTTGTTCTACAGATAATTGCCGACAAGTGCTCTATAAACATTGAAAATCCTTTCAAGTCTTTCAATCACTATTAACACAAATAGGTGTAAATAAACAAAAAGTAATGATACTTTCAATTAGGGGCAAATTATTTAGCACAACACACAGCTACACTCATCACTCTTGCAGATGCTCCGCCCACAGAACACTGTCATTGGTTAATACGTAAAACGTTTACCTATCATGTTGATTAGGGGCGTACTGTCCTTCTATTGTGACAGGAAATGTATTGCCGATTGACGCGTCGTCTGAAATTACCTTGTGTCGATAAAACTTGAGGATTGAATTTCGGTTGCGTCAGAAGTTAATGAATGGCATTTTGCTTGCGTCAAAACGCAGGATTTCGCATCTGTTGAAATCCCTGAATATTAGTGTGGCTATTGAAAATCTCAGTTTGACCCTTGAAAATTTTGTCTGATGGGTCATTGACCCTTGAATTTCAGAGTCTACCGAACACCCTGTAGTATTATCTTTAATACCAGATTTGTACATTTTGTATGTATATATTCTAAGATTATATTGTAACTGTGTTTGCATATCATTTCATCAGTTTATCTATGAATGCATGAAGTAGAAATAACTTGATTTAGGCAATTTATTTAAATAAAAGTTTCAAAATCATGAAGATGATCTTTTATCAACAATTATTAAAAGATTGTCAGAAATACAAGTAATCTTTTTGCAACAAAGATTTTTATTTTGAAATCTTTTGTTGCCAACCTGTCTCCCAATGTTTAGACATACCTGCCATAATTTTTCTGGCCATTTCCGGGATTATGATATCGAATTTCTGGGATTTGAGTCGATTTTCCGGGACATACAAACTATTCATATACTTTCAATGCCGTACCGTTGGCAGCACACAAAATTGGACGGGATTCCGTTTTTGGCGGGAAAAGCCGTGCAAGTCTTTCAAATACACATCAGTACCATCAGTTTCATAGCTTTTATTTAAGTTGCAAGAGTATAGTAATTGACAGGCTTGCAGAAATGTTTCAAGCTCAAACGGTCCGACCATCCGACGATTATTCCCCCACCCCTCTCAACCACTTCAAAAAAATGTTCGCTCGTATTTAAGAGTGGAGAAGGTAGGAGGACGAGTATAATTTTCTGATCGAGCATCCTGCAGAACGAGTGCAAAAACCGCAAGAAATATACCGATGGATGTGTATATCATAACGCCACAGTTTACCGACATGTAATATGCTATCGAAATGAAACCGGAAGCGCAAGTAAGGGGGAGCACTAAACCTTTTTTAATTCAGTAAACTGCACAGTACCGTTGATCTTTTTTCTCCTAGGTCACCTGGACTGGTGATGGTGATGCAGGACGAGTAATAATTTTTGTCTCTCGTTCTCGACTGTGTAGCAGTAATCATAAAATAATAACTGTGTACCATTAATTAATTAACATCATTAACTCGAATTCAAGTTGAATCACGGGCGTTTGATGACAGCGTCGTGTTTGCTTCGTATTACTAGTATCAGCGCGATTTTATCGAACATTACAATATTCACCACAAGTTTTATGCGCGTTTGCATTAAATTTAATTTTAAGTAGCATCTCTATTAACGCCAATTACCGCGGCGACAGTCTTTGAAAGGGGCAGATATCTTACAAATTAATCAATGCACTGCAAGTCAATAAATCGATAGCGGATAGCGGTCATTTGTTTATTGGTTATCAATGACACGTGGTGTATTCACCGAATCGGAACATATTATCCTAACGAATAATTAAAGGATTAGCGGTGTGTCAAAAATTTGACTGGCCTGATCAAAGGTATGCGCGTTTTTCATGTTTTCCGGGACATCGGATGTCTTTCCGGGACTCCGGGACGGGCCCTCGATTTCCGGGACAGTCCCGGACAATCCGGGACGTATGGCAGGTATGGTTTAGATCTGAAGAGGGCCCCCATTCTGTAGCCTTGATTTCCAATATTGTTATTAATATCCCAGTTAATGATTGCACCTTCTGACACATCTTTTTGGGTTTATGCACCAAGGGGTGTTAACAGAGCATGTAAACTAAACTATGTTCAAATAATCAGAGAGGGATAACCTATAGATCTTTTTTAAAGTACTTCTATGTGTATCGACTGATAAATGAATTCGCCTTTGATTCATTTAAGATGATTCAAGTTTCGGTTTGTACTTTTGGAAAAGAATTTTATCAATGTATGAGCGTAGGTAACAAATATATTCAGAAAACAGTGTAGCGCTGGCTGCAGCCTGCTGTATTTAAATACGTAGATTCAATCAAATGTCAGTTCCCACAAATACAATGTTAGACAATGTTATTTTACAAGACTATGTCAAATACATTTGACTGGAGTGCAGCTCTAATGTTTTTGTATCAGAAAACCAGTGACATGATGATTGAAGATTGTAGGATCCCAGGTAAATATAGATTTTAGCACAAAAACAGTGGAAGCAGTGCTCTGATTGGCTGATGGAAAGGTCACAGGAAATTGACCTTCCTTCGGTCATCCTTAGATCCTTATAAAAAAAATTGCATGCTGTTTACATTGTATGTATTTCTGAATTCATTTAACTCATTTAATTCATTTAGTTTCTTTTAAAAATAGTTTGCTTGTGACTGGGCTCTGGTATATTTATAAAAATTGTATACATCAAAAGTCTAAGTTAATGAAAATGTAAGTCATGCTTTTGGGATATTGAGGCATTTTGCACACTGTTTGAAATATCAATACACAGTCCATGTATAAAGAAACTATAGATAACAAGTATAAAAGCTTGATTCAGTTAGTCTGCTTTGTGGCTGTAAAAAGGTGTTACAGTTCATAAAACTGGATAGGTTTCTATCATGCTAACCTATATACATGTATAGATATATCTGACATTTTGAAATAAAGTTGGTCACACTAGATAGCTTTAAACATATGTCTCACATTGGCATTCAAGAGTTTATTTCCTTTTGCAGTGAAAGATGATATCACGTAGGCTAGCACAACTCCTGTTGGCTCCCCAGGGTAGGGTACAGGCTTGCAAGAGGCTCATACATGGGACAAGTATTCTACAGAGCCAGGACCCACCTCATGTAAGTTTGATTAGATTTTTTCTCTTTGTTCAGAGAAAGGCAAATATGCAGCAATATTTTACATTATAAGATTTACTTGTTGAATTGTTGAAGAATAACATACATTGTATGAAGAATAAAATATAATTTCAGTCTGTTTTAAAAAAATCAATCTTGTATTCCTCATCAGAATTACTGGTGCAAAAAATATAAGTTCTTAAGTCAGGCTAAAAGTTGAACAACTGATTGTTTCATTTTAAGTATTTCGTGAAACCTTTACCCACAAGACACTTTTCTACAGTATGATATTATTATGGTATCCATTTCATTCTTGTTTTAATTGAGTTATTAAAGGTATATATGAAGACAGGTTAGTTTACTTTTGGTTGAATTTTGTGCAAATTTTGGTCCTTTCTGAACACAGAATATTTAGTAAAGTCGTTGAGTTTAAGACATTTATTTACCTAACACATGTTTGGGTGCATTACAAAGATGTCGAGACTTTCTCAGTTTTCTCTGTCGTGGGTTACTTTTTTTTTTCACTAAATAAAACTAATTGAATATAGTACCAGTCAGGGTGTTTTATCTAGACACGGCAAGGCTTTAAAGGACTCAGCAATTGGCATAGTATTTGATAATTATGTGATTTAGTTTTAAAATTATCTGTTGTTCCTCTGTGTGATAGTAACATAGGTTTATAAACTTCCTTTTTGAATTTGAAAAAAAAAATTGCCTCAATTTCTTTTAAAAACTTTCGAAAATACATCCAATGCAGTATTTGAAATTAAAAAATACCAGTGTAAATTCTAAATAGATGTGGTTAATTGAAATGTAGTACAGCATTGATTTGTTTAAAGGTTTTTGATAATTTCTGTAAATTAAATCAACATATGGTACTTTGATAAAACCCCAACACGTGGTACATTGTAGACTAATGACTTTCCATAGATACAATCATACATTTCAAAATATAATGAGGTACCAGCTGTTTGACATTTTCTTATCTTAAAGTGAAATATTTGAAACCATCAATGTTAAATGTAGGTTTTCACAAATTCACTCCATTGCTGTGAGCAGTGTTGTACACCCAATGATTGTAAATTGCTAGTTAGATTTGAGGTTAGGGTATGTTCAGTTTTTGTGAGCATTCTGAACACTGTCATGAAAGAAATTTATAGATACAAAATGTATACAGAAACACACAGAATGTTAGGATGAGTTCTGTTTTCATGACAATTCTGAATACTGTCATGAACACATGGGTACAAAATGTATTCAGAAACACACAGAAACTTGTGGTGTGTTCAGTTTTTCATTCCAATTCTGAACATTCTGCCATCAGCATATTAGGTACAAAATGTATTGAGAAACGCCCAGCAAGTTAGGATGGGTTCAGTTTGCATGACAATTCTAAACACTGTCAAGAACACATAGTCACAAAATTAATGTATTCAGAAACACATAGGTGGTTAGGGTGTTTTCAGTTTTCATGACAATTCTGAACACTGCCATGAACAGATAGGTACGACACACAAACGTTTTTTTGATAAAACTTTCTGATTCAAGATATTTTACCAATTATTAAGTGCTCTGAATATTTTTTAGAGTGAGGTTCCATTAATTTTGATATTGACCTACACTTGCAAAAAAGTGTCGCTATAACTTAGATGATAGTTAGCTATTAAAGTGTTGTTTTTCATGTTGAAGTACAACTGGATCATCATCATATATGATCCCACCGTAGGTAGATGCAGATTTCTGGTGTAGTAATTTTAAGGCAGCTGTTCTTCATAAATGTGTAGAAAGCTCCCACTCCATCTTTGTATTTGTCAGGAAGTTTATAGTGTCACAGATAACAAAAACAGTTTACTGAAATACTGTGTTATCTAATACACAAACTAAAAGATAATTTGCACCATTGAACAGTTCTGATATATATGTAATATATATAGTCTCAGTTTTCCATCAAGAATTAATTACCACACATTTTGTATTTAATGTATCATTTAATCTAAAACTTGACTTTAAAATTAGTCAGTACAGTGTAAACAGAAAACCAAAGCCTCACAATTCTGGTGTTGTAGAAAATTAGTCTGCCATTTTTTTCTTGGAGTAAACTTGAACACCAGTTAAACCCAGTTTTCTGAATGCCGTTACAATTCTACTAAATTCATTTTCAGATGTGAATTGAAGCATATCTATATTAATATAATAGTTTTATCCCCATAAACTAGACATATATATGTTGATGTATGTTCCTTTTGTAAGGAAATGGAATAGAGTCAACACCTAAAGAAATCCAGTATTTCAGCCCATTTATGTGGTATTTGGTTTTCTGAGATTCACCTGTAGTATATAGGTAATGTAAGTACATACAAACCTGTGTAAACAGTCAGTGACTATTAGTATATGCATATGGCCATGTTTGGAGGATGTGTTAACAAAATATTTTAACAGTGAGTTTATCTGAGGGTCTTTAAATTTTGAGTTGGTTGTGTATTCACTGATGGCATGAGCATGAGAATGCAAACAACAGAATACACATCCAGTGAATACACAGCCAGATTACACAATCAAAATTTCTGTTTGAGCTTGACTTCCTAAATCTCTTCCAAATCTCCGTTTAACCTAGACTTTTATCCTAGACTTTTACCTTATTCTTCAAAACCGCAGTTTGACTGTGTGACTTCCAAAATATTTTTTTTATTGGAAAGCCATAAGAACAACCATCAAAATTAGGTACAAAATGTTATGTCTTAAATTATTATCAGCTGAACTATTTTTGACTGCCTGTCATACGGGCTTTTTCATTTTATATAAAAGGGGTTAGTGTTACTACTACCAAATCATATAAGTCATACTATTGAATAAGTTCACAAAAATTAAAAACATTTTTAAAAGTCTTTTTTATACATTAGTAATAGATTTTTTATAGGGGGACTTTATTCAAAGACTATTGTTTACTCATTGCTTTGCAGGAGTGAGCAAAAACTGCATTTGGTGTCTGTAAAAATCAGACAGGAATATTTATAGAATCTTACAATTTCAAGGAAAATGTCATTTGGTAAAACAAGATTATTTTCATTTTGAATGACAAAGTAAGTCATAAGCGTGTACTCTCGATATATGAACAGAAAATCAAATTCTCTCTTAACTGTTATCTGTTCCTTTTGGGATGTGAGGCAGGATGGGGAGAGAATTTGGTTAGAGTAAAGATCATCTGTGAGTTAAAATTCCAGTTTTATTGATCAAAACATGTAATACTGTCTTGTTCTTATTGTTTTTGAAATTTAAAGCTGAAGAATTTTGCGATTTTTGTTGTATATATACTCTGTTTTTCCAGTAACTGTTAGATCAAAAAATTCCCAAACATGAACATTCCGAATTTTGGCCATAAAAGCCTGCAATGATCCAGCTGACTGCTTACACAGGTTCATATTATTCATGTTTACAGTCTAGCCTTGTTCTCTCTTAACTAAATAAACTAAATAAATAGACTTACTTCAAAGTAAAGTCTTTAACATAATAATTGGAACCTTCGAACTATGTAAAAGATATATATTTAAAATTCTCATTTATTATAGGTCTAAAAATGAGATGCTTTATCAGAGTGATCAGTCGTCTATCATTCAGTATATCATGTTCTAAATTTTAGTTTAATATATAGTCTAGAAAAACCAGAACACTATAGTGATTTGAAATATCCATAACTACAGAAATGTTAGCTCAGAGTCTGTCTGGGTTTGATTGAACAAGGTTGAACTGTACTCTAGTAATCTCCAAGATGTTCCTACATTGTAAATGGTCCAGAGGCCTAAAATAATGAAGAAGATGTATAGAAAATTGGAAAGAAACTGACGAGGTCTAAAGTTTGTTACACTGAAAAGCACAAGAATTGCAAGTAGAGTTTGAAGCATAAAAACTCGTAGAAAATTATATGATTAACATAAAGTAGCAGAAAATCTCAACAGAAATATACTCTAACACAGCTTCTTAAGTCTATTTGCTTGACTTTTGTTTTTCAGTATATAATATGATATTCATTTGCAAGTAACATAAACTTTGCATTTTCATGTTGCAATCACAGCCAGACCCCGAACAGGTATGTTATGTTTTGTTTCCTCCAGATATTTTGTCTGTTATAAACAGTTACTTTTGAAAAACTGATTTTCTCCTTGTGAGTCATGAGTTACATCATTTAGTTGTTCTTGATCACTTGAAACCAACCTTGCTTGCTTATTGTTGCTATGCTCACATTAAATTCATCACTTTGCCCTAATTAAACAAATGGAGTTACAGATGTTAAATTTGAGTTGAATGTGATGACTAACAAATAGCCTGATTGCCTCAGAAAAACTAAAGACCCTTCAGTTTTTATTCAGCCCCATTGCCCTCCTCCCCCTGACCAATTCCACTCCCTCTTTGAAAAAGTAGGAGCAAATACACATGTACTAGTATAGCTTTGCACAGTCAGTGACTTTGGTCTGTATACCTAAAGGTGTCTGATCTATAACCTACTTGAAAAGGCAAAAAAATAGAGATTTGATACTCTGCAGTAATGCTGATTGTTTTGGGGTTATTGCGTTGAAGGTCAAGGTCACAGGGTCCAGTACTTTGGAAAGGGTTCCTGATCAATTACTCAAGAATTACTAGGACAAACAGATATTACGGAATGGTTGAGCATAATGAATTGAACCCAATTTAAAGTAGGCTCACTGGGTCAAAGGTCAAGCTCACAAAAGCTCACTTAAGGAAAACTGAACCCAGAAACCTCAATATTTACAGATGGTTGGGCATGATGAGCAGATGAACACTGTTTATTTTGGACACAATGGGTTGATCGAAGGTCAGTATTTGAGAACCTGCACTACCAAAATGTCTTTCAATAAATAAGTCCACAACAAGAACCTTAAACCTGCTAGCCCACAGAGAAGTGTTATGTTAAAAAATTAGAAATTTCTTATTTCGAGGCAATATTCTGTGGGCTAGCAGCTTTAACATTTTGTAGTATGGTTGCTCTCAGTGCAAAGATGAATGATTTTAAGCCTTAAACTAAATCTTGGTCATAGGTCAAACACTCAGGGTCCTTTGTTATAGTGAAAGAGATGATGCCAGGTAAGGGCAGGGGCATACATGATTAACAAACATGTCTTGTTAAAAGTGTCAGTGCTTTTACACTTTTAATGCTTGTGCCACTTAAGCACATAATTGTGTGTGTAATGGATCTATTTTATGACCAAGGGTATAACTTCATCTTGAATTTAAACATCTGTAAACATGATGTTTACAGGGTGTTTATGCCTGCAAGGGACTTAAAATTATTTATGTTTATAATATGTTCTAGTACCCAGAATAGATGATATTGATGAAAAAAAAAACAACAACAGATAAATGTTCAAATACTGATTTCCACCAAGAAGCATGATGGCAATAAAGGGAGAAAACTGTAGTTGATACAGTGTCTAAATGCCATAATTGAAACTGTCACCAATGACTGACATCTGAGCAATAGAGGGGGAAAAATAAACAGAAATATCTATAATGATTGTAAAATTTATCAAAAATATCAACAAACATTGAATAATCTTAGTAATTGAATAACTATATGAAACTGAAAGTTAATGAAATTTCTTTAATAAACAAACTGCAATTATAATTTTTTTCTAATGTCATAAATTGAGAAAAATACCTCTCAAAAATTTCAGCTTCAGAATAACACTTCTAATTAAGAAATTGTCTTAACTTGAGAGTACTACAAATGTACCTATTAGAAATTGTCAGAAACTTAGAGAAATGCTTGAAATGATTGAAAATAGCATTATAATTATAATGAATTGATTCTCTCATTTTAACAGCAACTTTTACACCAGATGAGACATTTCCTAAGATTTCCTATCATTTTTTCACTGCGTCTTATACACACTAGTGACCTATACACACACAATGGCTGTAGACATGCATGCTGCTAATAATCAAATAGTTAAAGTGTGTTTTGCTTTTATTTGTTAGTTATACATGTGCATAGCTGTAAACATTTTTGTTTTGAATATTTCTATGCTTGCTATCATAACTGGCAATGGTTCAGTCCCCTGGCACTCAGTTTTTCATCTTGAGGCAACAGAAATTTTCCATTTGTCCATCAACAGCTTAAGAAACTTAATCTGAGAACAGATACCACTTTTTATATAGAGCAGATAAGTTCAGATTTTGCCCTTTCTGTCTGTCTGATGTAAAATCTTTATCCTACAGTATTTAAAAAGGAACAGAAAACTTTTTTGTTTATTAATTACGTGTTAAGAACATCATGAATTTTTTAAAGTTTGAAATGGTACTTCTTCTGTGTTACAATCTGACAAATGTCTGTATGTCATTCTTCTTAGGAAAAAAAAATTGATTTAAAGCAAGAACTCAAGAAGTACAGGTCTTAGGTTCATTTTTATATGCCCGAAGGGGGCATATTATGTTATAGTCCAGGGCGTCCGTCCGTCTGTCTGTACATCTGTTAGGAATTTTGTTTCTGCAGGATAATTTGAGTACTCTTTGGCCTACAGTCTTTTTCCTTTATGTGATTATTGCCCCCATTGAGTGGATGACCCCTATTGATTTTGGAGTCATTAGCTCAAAGGTCAAGGTCACATAGACCTTAACATTGAAAACCATTTCTGCCATTTAACATGACAGTCATTTGTAATAGAGACTTCAAACTTAATATCATAATTGTACACATTGAGTGGCTGACCCCTATACATTTTGGGGTCAGTGTGTCAAAGGTCAAGGTCACAGTGACCCTAAATGTTTAGAATCATTTACACTCTGTTACTTGACAACCATTTTTCATAGAGACTTCAAAATTCATATAATGGTTGCACACATGACTCCAACTGATTTTGGGGTCAAAGGTCAAGGTCACAGTCACTTTAACATTGAAAACCATTTCCGCTATGTAACTTGACAATCATTTGTTATAGAGGCTTCAAACTTTATATCATGATTGCACACATTGAGTGGATGACCCCTAAACATTTTGGGATTAGTGTGTCAAAGGTCAGGGTCACAGTGACCTAAATATTTAGAATCAGAAAACTGTTACACTCGGTAACTCGACAACCATTTCTCATAGAGACTTCAAAATTCATATAATGTTTGCACCCATTGTGTGAATGACCCCTATTGATTTTGGGGTCAGTAGGTCAAAGGTCAGACAAATCAAAATTTAGAGCAGATCATTTAATTTTGAAGCCTAAGGTTTCCTCCCTTATATCACAAATGCATCAAACTTAGAAAAAACACCCTTAGGGCATATATAATGCTCCGCCTAGCGGTGCTCTTGTTTTTTTATGCTGATAGGTTGCAATATTGACAGTATGCATAAGTATTTAGTTTTAAATTTGCTCTTGATTATGAGTATGTGTGTAAGTCTGTCTGTCCATTTAAAAAATGTGGACCCTGTAATACTGGTGCGTTTCATTATGATGGAGATTATGCAGATTTTGATTTTCGATAAAAATTTGTAGGACTTGCAGACCATGTACTTACTTTGCTAGGAAGTTGTTAAATGCATTATAGTGCAGTGGATCCTGTAATATATCTGTCTGCACTTCTGGCCAACCAGTCTTGATTCTTTCCAGTATCAGGTCGTACTGTAGGTTCTTAAATTTCATATTGGCTGAGTGGGTAAACAAATGACTGAAAATATATACAATGACTTTGCCTTTTTCACATTATATATAATTTTGACAAGATTTCCACAAGGTAGTGCACTTTTGTATTGCATGCACTGCTTGGAGACTTGCTGACCATAACTTACTTCGCCATATTGCATGCTTTTAACCGCTTATAACATTATAACTGCAATATTTCACTGCTTTTTGCTAAAGCTAGGCTTTTTGTTCTTAGTTAGTTGCATGTATTGCAAATATGTCTTGAAAAAAAATCATTGTCTTTGGTATATTATTTTAAAGTATGTAGTGTATAGTCATAATTGTTTCATGTATATGATGTTGCCGTACATGATGTTGCCATTTTACAAATTAAAGCTATTCCTCTTTTCATAAATGCTCAGCTATATTAATGTTATTACTGTATTACAGTATGTAGTGCAGTCATATCTTTGAAATAGGTCTTGCAGTTGACTTTTAGAGTAATAAAAAAAAAGGGTATAAACCTATATTGATGGTTAGAATGGCTCCCTGTATTTCTTAAGGCCATGGGGTTATCTTTATTCACAATTGTCAATATTGCTATAATTTATTGTAAACAACATGGATAAAACTGTAGCATGTGTTACTGATAAGGTAGTCATCAACAGCATTTTGCAAGTGCATGAAATCAATTTATTGATTCCAGCAAGAATTGGCTATAGACGTAAGCCCTGGTAAGTGAAGAGTAAGAGTTTATGAACTTATTATTTAATGAACTGTTACATGAATCCAGTTCATGAAAGTTGCAACATTTTTGTGAACAGAAAATGGAACTTATTCATAAAATGTTCATAAAACTAACAATGCATGAATTATAAATAAAAGTAATGGCAGGAAAAGCTTATAAATACTTCACTCCTAAGAAGTTCAGTAGACCATTTTCTTGACAGTTTCTTTTTCAGTGTCCCATTTGGTGCAAAAACCACAGTTCCTCATCAGTTCTCAACTCCTGTCCTTTATTTTAATTCTGTAATGGCCTTGTTTCACTTATGAAAGGTAAAACATACTAGATTGACAGCATTTACTTATGTGTAACAACACTATGCTTCTAACAAGTACATTCCCATTGTTCAAACACCTCAATATAACTTCATATTTACAGATCTGTAGGAAACAGGATTTGGTTTAGTTTGGTTTTATTGGGGTTTAATGCCAGTTTAACTGCTAAGATCATATGTTTCTATATATTATGAAAACTGAAGAAAAAAGTATTTTAACAAAACTCAAACCCATGCTCTTCAGGTCAGGGAAGTTATGATCAGCCTCTTAGACCACTGAGCCACTGTGAAATATTCTTTACTTAGGTCAAGATTAACAATATAAACAAAGTACCTACCCTGTGACGAATGTGGTAAATTTTTAAGTGTTTTAAGTGTGAAAACTTTTACATTATAATGTGTTTCTTTAACAAAAACTGAGACAGTAACTTAGTTTAGATATATTCTTCACAATTACAACCAGAATTTTTACATATATAAACATTTTCTTTTTTTGCATCGTCGACCCATCTGAGTCAGTCGCTTTAAGCTTATCATTTGCACAAGCTATAAATGCCTACTCTTACTTCTGTTCATGTAGCAATATTTAGAGCAGAAGAGGCGTAATGAAGAAGCCGGGGAGCTGACAGAGTTGGTGCGAGACTTCTTAGATCCAGCAGTCTTCTATAACCAACTCAAAGCTAAGGGCATTGACTTCTTCTGCGGTGTCCCTGATTCCTTGTTAAAAGGTTTGTTTATTTGCTCTTAACTGATTGTTTATCCCCTGTCAAAGGTTTTTAAAATATCATTTTAATCAGGTCATTTATAGTTAAGATACAGATCTTTCTAAGTACATAATTGTAGGAAGTATTTATGTCTGGAGCTGTAACCCAAAAGTGTTTGGCTAGATTAAGATGAAACATGGTATGATGTAATATAATTAGGAAATAGATTTTAAGTTTGAGTGATATACCGTCTGATATATCACGGTGTCGAGTTCAGATGCGTAGTAATTTAATCACGAAGGCCGTAGGCCTGAGTGATTAAATAATTACGCATATGAACGAGAAACCGTGATATATTTGACGGTAGATCACGAAAATGTTAAAATCTATTTCCATTCTAACACGTACGTATATTTATAAGGGACGTAAGTATGTGCACTATTTAACAGTGGCGTTCTCAGTGACGTCAGCGGGCGCGCGCTTGTATTCAGCGTGCTATATTGCCTGATATATCACGCTCAATTCCTTCTTTGTTTGTTGTCGGCAAATTGCAGATAGTGTTAGAATAATGGTTTCAAAATGTTTGCCAAATACTGTGACAGTTAACACACTGGTAGCAGAGTTATGGCCCTTGATCTCTTAATCAGTGTTGGAAATTCTTCTGTCCAGAGCCAAAACTTAGACATGGCAGGATGGAACTTTTTAGGATTTTATGTTCTTACTAGAAATTGATGTGCACGAAACACTGTTACAATCTATTCATAAATTGTGAAGTTACATTTGTATTCCCGTGTGTTATTTTATTATAACAGTTACAGAAACTAGAATGTTAAACTAAATATAATGTCACATGGTGTTATGCACATTTACACCAAACAACATCTTGCTAAAAGAAACAATTTTGTTATAATGGTTAAGCAGACAGAATCTTTCTTTATTTTACATGTTTGCTTATATTGTATGACAACCTATGTTGAATAAGAAACCTTTGACCTTTACATTTTTCCAGATCTTACAATAATTATTCAACCCTATGAACAAAATCATTCTTTTATGTGAGCAACCCTTTAATATGAACTTTTCTTCCCTGGAATTTATTTGAAAAGAAATCAGCACATTTCAAGGTGACATTTATCGCTTATATCGCTTGAATTTTGTTGCGGAATAGACATCATTTTATTGTATTATTATGTCTCCCCCGCTCTGGGGGAGACACAGTATTTGCCTTGTCCGTCTGTCCGTCTGTCACACTTCGTTTTCGCTCAATAACTGGACTACCATTTGACCCAGAGCCTTCAAACTTCATAGGGTGATTGCCCTTATTGAGTAGAAGGACCCTATTGATTTTGGGGTCAGTAGGTCAAAGGTCAAGGTCAAAGGGGCCTGAAGAGTGAAAACCGTTTAGCACAATAACTGGAGTTCTATTTCACCCAGAGTCTTGAAACTTCATAGGTTGATTGCCCTTATTGAGTAGAAGAACCCTATTGATTTTGGTGTCAGTAGGTCAAAGGTCAAGGTCTCAGGGGCCCAAAGAGTGTAAATAGTTCCTGCTCAATAACTGGACTACCGTTTGACCCAGAGCCTTCAAACTTCATAGTGTGATTTCTCTTATTGAGTAGAAGAACCCTATTGATTTTAGGGTCAGTAGGTCAAAGGTCAAGGTCACAGGGGCCTGAAGAGTGTAAACCATTTCTGCTCAATAACTGGACAACTGTTTGACCCAAAGCCTTCAACCTTCATAGGGTGATTGTCCTTATTGAGTAGAAAAATTCTATCGATTTTGAGGTCATTAGGTCAAAGGTCAAGGTCTCAGGGGCCCAAAAAGTGTAAACCGTTTCCACACAATAACTGGAGTTCTGTTTCACCCAAAGCCTTCAAATTTCATAGAGTGATTGCCCTTATTGAGTAGAAGAACCCTATTGATTCTTGGGTCAGTAGGTCAAAGGTCAAGGTTACTGCTGGAAGGACACTTCTTAACCATATATATGTTAAAAACATGGACTGCATTTGAAGCTGGTGTTACTCCAATACATTACAGCTACCATGATGTAACATATGCTGTCTTCCACACTGCTGTTGATACAAACAGTTCCACTGTGATGTCAGGTGACGTCAACCGAGCCTAGAGTAAGGTGTGATACTATCATAACCATACATATGTTAATATATATATAATGTTCTTTATACCATAATAAATGACAGAGGCTTCTGTTTCAGAAAGGTGATATCTTTTCCTTGGCCTTCCTTCCATCAGGTGCAGGGCGGGAGACATGCGTTTTTCACAAAATAACATCTAGTTATTACTGTTTTGTATGTTTTATTTCTGACTTGAACATTTCATTAACTTGAAAAATTTATCACATGAAAGACTGTGAAAAAAGACCATGGACTGTTCAAAGTGGAAGCTTTAGCTGTGTAATTCACATATAATATGATTGTGTAAAACACAAATGATATTGAAAGCACTGTTTTCCTTTTCAAAACGTGAGACTATGATTTCAATTATTTGAACAAATCTGAAAGCTGACAAAATGGACAAAATGACAAAATTAAACATCTTGCTCATCAACCGCATGTTCACTCTATTTTAACTAAAACTTGTTTTATTCTTTGATACAGGTACAATGAATACTTGACAATAAATATGCATTATTTAAAGCTTCTTTAATTATCAAACTGTCTTTTGTCTTTTGCGGTGTTCTGTGGTGAAGGAATGTGGTTACGTAATATGGGGGTGACATACTCTCTTTGTTTTGATAAGTCACCGCTATGTCATTTTCGTTCTTGCTTGATCAGTCACAGTAAAACACTGTAATAATGTAATTTGCTCTTGAGAAAATGCCTGAGGCTATAAAACATGGTCTTTATTTGTTCCTGATTGTAATATGAAATTTAAGAACATATATTCTTCCTAACAAGCAAGATTTTCAAGACTGTATGAAATTTAGCATCTGTTGCCATATGGACCTTTTATTTTCTATTCTTTATTTCTTGCATTTGGGAAAACTACAGTTTTTGCAAAGTTTTGATATGTGCAATATGTGAGTTTGTGTATGCAGAAAGAAAACAATAGCTGCAAGCCACACATTTGTAAGATATTGATCTTACAATAATACGTTTTCTTTCCTTCTTCTGTTTTTTTAACATAATTGTTGTGGATATTTCTTCTAATACAAAAAACAAAATTATTATGACAACTATATAACTGTACCCTTTTGACAGATTTTTTAAAGACTGATACATGTACTTTTTAAAAGCAGTTTTGTGTGTGTGAAGTTTTGATAAAATAAAAAGAATTAATCTACCAGAGAATATCACAAGACCTTTATTTCACAGTTCAATAGATTGAGATGTCAGCAAAAAATCGTTTACAAATATACTTTTTTTCAGTAAGAAGACCATGGGATAGATCTTTGCTGATAATAAATGCTTCATGTGGTTAACATGAATCTGTTTCTCTAACATACAACGTCACAATCACATTACAGCTATAAATAAAAATGGGACTTTTTCTATGCTCCGCATTATCAAACTGCGTCGATCTGCGCAGTCCCAGATGCAAGGGAGGTAATTAGGGAGGTAATAATTTCTGGAACAGTCTATATCAAATCATGGATTGGCTACCTTGAATTGAGACATAAATTGATTGTTTTTTATTCAATTATTTTTATACCTTTATTGTTTAATTTCAGATTTCTGTGCCTATGTGACAGAGAATGCTCCAGCAAGTAATCATGTGATCACAGCCAATGAAGGGAGTTCAGTTGCTCTTGCCTCAGGCTATCATCTTGCCACAGGGAAATCTGCTCTAGTATATCTACAGGTTAGTATATTCTGTAGGGGTTAAGAAAGTTCACAGACAAGACTTAAGCTATCCTTCCTTTTCTTCACGGAGTTCCTTATAAGAGCGCTATTGTGATTTTTACTTGAGCTGTTTAACTTCAAAGGCCTAATAACTGCATTGCAAACAATTTTTCCTTTGATGAACTTCTACTTAGCTTTACGGAAAGATTTCAATTAATGGATCTTACCATAAAATCTGTTTTATTTGGGAAATGATGAGAATCATGTAATGGATCTTAATCCTTATTGACCGAGCAATGTAGTAAAGTTTTGAAAAGCTCTATAATATTGATCCATTCTTGATTTTTCTAACTGAATAAGGTAAAATTATAGTCAGACCTTATAACAGAGGGTTCAAACCAGAAAAGCCAAAGCTGTACACATGACCAACTATTTTGTCTCGAAAGACTTTTTTTTTAGATATTGTCTTTTGTTACGCAGTTAATTAAAGTGAAACAGTTTTTGTGTCGCCCTTTCGAAGAAAAGGTGATACATAGGGATCACTTTGTCCGGCGGTCCGTCGGTCTGTCACGAAAACTTAACGTTGGCTATAACTTTGCCATTTCTAAACATTATCTTATCAAACTTTCAAATTGTATTGCTTATGACAACAGGGTCAGGTTGATGCCAAAATTTCTAGGTCAAGGTCACATTTGACAGAGTTATGCCCCTTTTTATACATGGATTTTGTCATGAAAACTTAACGTTGGGAATAACTTTGCCATTTTTTAACATTTCAACATCAAACTTCCAAATTATATTGCTTATGACAACAGGGTCGTGATGATGCCAAAATGTATAGGTCAAGGTCACAATTGACAGAGTTATGCCCCTTTTTGTACTTAGATTTTGTCATGAAAACTTAACATTGGCTATAACTATGCCATTTCTTAATGTTTCTTCATCAAACTTTCCAGTTGTAATGCTTACAATTGTATCACTTAAGACAACACCATTTCTCAAGGGCAGATAACCCTAAAATTTTTTTTGCAATGTTATGCCCCTTTTTCAAGTTAAAATTTCTTGGTTAACCTTTTTCTTTATGTCCATGTCTCAAAAAGTGTCAAGGATATTCCATTCAAACTTGGAATACTTGATCACCAGCAAGACCCCTGCAAAGATTGTTGGTACCCATGTCTCTGGGGTCACAGTTAGCCCCACCCCCGGGGTCACTTGATTTTGCTTAAACTTATATATAGGAAAAAAAACTTCTTAAGCCTAGAAATAAAATATTAACTGACATGAGATGGGTAAGTACTCCCCCCCCTCCCCCCCACTGTCCCCTCTGCATGGGAATCTGCCCCCCCCCCCCACCAGTCAGTCACAACCCCCCCCCCCCTGGCCCAATTTTTTTTTTTTTTTTAATTTTAAAACATAGGTACTTCACTTCCCATCCTACCTCAAACCCCCCCCCCCCCCCCCCCCCCCCCCCGGCCCAATTTTTTTTTTTTAATTTTAAAACATTATGCACTTTATTCCCCCCCCACACCTCAAACCCCCCCCCCCCAACCAGTCATCCCCCACCCCCCTGGGGCCCAATTTTTTTTATTTTTTTTTTTAAATTTTAAAACATATGCACTTTATTCCCCCCCCCCCCCCCCACCTCAACCCCCCTCCCCCCCCTCCCAACCAGTCACCCCCCCCCCCCCCCCCCCCCTGGCCCAATATATATTTTTTTTTAATACACAGGTACGTGACTCCCCATCCACCCTCAAACCCCCCACCATTTTTTTTTACCCCCCCTCCCCCCCCCCCTTTTTTTTTTTTTTAAATTTTAAATTTTAATACATAGGTACGTGACTCCCCATTCACCCTCAAAACCCCCCCACCCCCAACCAGTCACCCCCCCCCCCCCCCCCCATTTTTTTACCCCCCACCCCGCCTTTTTTTTTTTTTTTTTTAAACGGTACTCCCCCCCCCACGGGCCCAATTTTTTTTTTTTTTAAATTTTAATACATAGGTACTTGACTCCCTATCCACCCTCAACCCCAGCAGGCTCTTGTTTACCTTTTTAGTTATTCTAACAGAGTACCCAAGGGCGACACAAGTGTTCCACTGAACACCCATCTAGTATTATATATTCACAAGATTTGATTAATATTCAGAATTCAGGGTTAGGTAACACAGTCAATCCACTGATGTCTCTAGCAGTACCTGCTGTATACAGTATACCTATGTTGTTACTAGTTGGTTGGAGAGGGGAACCAGGCAAAAGAGATGAACCTCAACATCGTTCTCAAGGGCAGGCAACTCCTGGATTGCTTGGTAAGTTTTCAGTTTGTTTTAATGGTGTTTGTTTTTTAGCGCGTGCAAATATCTCAGTCAGTATGCTTACTTCTGGCCTGGTGTCAAAACTTAAAAATATTAAGTGACTTCTGTCCCCAGTCAGGCGAGAAAGTCATTAAAAATCTAGTGCTCATTGGCAGAAAGACTAATAAAGTAAATGACTAACTCACTGATACTGTCACAGTTTTGCATAACATTCTGCAACTGTTTATGGCAGAGATGAAACAAGTTCTACTTGGTGACATATGAGGGTGTTCTGCTTTATTTTTTCAAAAGTAACTTCAACTTCTCGAATGATTGATTTCTTTGCACTTAGGTGATTTTGAAAATAATATTTTCTGGTTCAAGTTCATTCTTGTTCTTTATCAAGCTGCCCTGGGAATCCCTTTCCAGCCCCTACCAGATTATGAGGAGGGAGCAGAGCTGGCCCTCCAGAGTGCCAGGCACTACATGGACCTATCAAAGGGGCCATATGCCCTCCTGGTAAAGAGGCAGATCTTTTCCCCTTACAAGTTACCAAAGGTTGTACCACAGTTTCCACTTACCAGAGAAGATGCTATGAAACTGGTTGTAGATAACCTTGGCAACAAGGATATTGTTGTAGGAACAACAGGAATGTTGTCAAGGGAACTCTATGAGTACAGGTTTGTATGTTTTCTTGCATTACATGGGTGGTAATACACACTGTGTACATGCTTATTTATCCTGCAGTAAATATAGGTTCTGCCTTACCATTCAAATCACATATAAGATTTTGTTTTCTTGTCATTCTCCAGAAAGGTAGATGTGTTGCAGAGTGGTTTTGAAATCATTCAATAAGCAGTCTAGATTAAGAATGAAATGAAGAAGAGTGCAAACAGTCAGGGGTGAAACTCTGTCATAGCAGCTGTATAGAATCTCTATTACTAGGTTGTAGGTATCAGTATAGCAGGTTTTATTTTATTATTTGTTTTAAGTTCTCCTTTCCTTGTCACCTTCAAATAACATTCTTGTGACCTTCAAGTTTTACCAGAGTCAGAAGGAGCAGGGTTGATAATTTGTCTCTCAAACTATCACAAGTTTATAGGTGATACATGTATATCGGTAACAGGGAAAACAGATGCAAAGGTAAAAATGCAGAGAAAAGTGATATTTTTCTTCAGGGTCGCAAGAGAAGATGGGCATGAGAGAGACTTCCTGACAGTTGGTTCTATGGGACATGCATCTTCTATTGCTCTTGGTATAGCAATGCAGAAACAGAAAAGACAGGTAAACCAAAAATGTTCTCCATTCTTCATGCCATAGTTTTTTCTTTTTACAAATTTGTTTATATTCATTGATTACAAATCAACAATTTAAATATTTGGTGTTTCATTTGATTAGCTTTGAACACATTTTACTATACATGGGATGTAGGAACTGGTCGTTGCAACTTTTATTTGATACCTGTACTTCTTTATGACTGCTTCATTGATTTTGACTAGAACTTATTTCAGGAAAAGAATCTATGTAACATTTTGAAAAAATCTTCTCTTTCAATGACAATTAGCTCTACACACATTTTGCAATTGCAGTTTTGTGGCAGGGCAGAGTACTCTAATAAAGTATATCAGTATATCACTATCTTAAAGTTTGTTTTTTTTCTGACCACCCCTCAGTACAAAATGTAGCTGGAGTACCATGTCCTATAGACAAGATTTCTTAATTTACTTTGGTTTCATGATGTATTTGTTTTGGAAATTTTTATAAGTGAATCATATGCATAATCCCCAAAGCTATGGTCTCACTGCTGGTTTTAAAACATTTTTGTGTGAAAATAATCTTGTAACAACCTTTTAAAAGGTTTGTCTAACTGGATATAAAAGCCTGTACAAAGGTGAATAATTATGTCTCCCCCCCAAAATGGGGGAGACATATTGTTTTTCCCCCGGTTGTCCGTCCATCCATCCATCCGTCTGTCCGACGTCCGTCTGTCCATCACAAAATTGTGTCCACTCTGTATCTTCCAAAGCCCTTGAAGGATTTTTATGAAACTTGGGTCAGATGTTCACCTCATCAAGGCAAAGTGCAGAACCCACCTTGCGGGTGTGGTGTCTCAAGGTCAAGGTCACACTTGGAGGTTAAATGTCAAATGCAACAAAATCGTGTCCGCTCTGTATCTTCAAAAGCCCTTGAAGGATTTTTATGATGTTCACCTCATCGGGGGAGACATATTGTTTTTCCCCCCGGTTGTCTGTCTGTCCGTCACTAAATCAAGCATTCACTGGATATCTTCAAGTAATTTCGAACCCCACAACTAGAAAACAAACTCTGATTGATCATATATATGTTAAGAGTGCTCCTGTTGTACATTGTGGAGTAGTTCCAACATACTACAGCTATCATGATGTAACTTTTCTCTTTATCAATGGAAATAGATTAAACTTGAGTGCTTGAAGAAGACACCTTGTAACTGGCTTCATGTTTTTTGCCCATATCTATGTAACAGCACTGCCATCGACCTGATTCCAACATGCTACAGGTACTAGACTGAATGAATACAACCTTTTTGTACAATATGAAACAAGGTTTCTGCTCAATCCTTTCTTGACAGAGTATGAGTTTCTTGTTCATCATGTACATTTGACAAAAATATCCCCCTTATTTTACAATCGTCTGACTCAATACTGCCTGCAGCAACTGGTTGGGGGGAGACATGTTTTTGTTCAATCAAAAACCCATTTCTAGTTTTGGGTGTTTTAATAAAACTCCAGGAATATAACTTGCAAATAAGAAAGAGACAATGTATCCAACATTATTTTGTGTCTTTCAGGTATTTTGCCTAGATGGAGATGGTTCAGTTATAATGCATATGGGAGCTATGGCGACCATTGGGCAGCATGCCTCTCGTAACTTCAAGCACATCATTGTAAATAACGGTGCCCATGACTCAGTTGGAGGCCAACCCACTGATGCTGGGAACCATGAGAAGTTTAGCTTTGGGGCTATTGCAAAGGGATGTGGTTACAGGGAGGTATGTATTAAGTATGACATTATTATCTTGTAATTTAAACTATTTGCATCGTCGGTGACCCCTGGTACATATTCCGCACAACTACTTTATGTACCGTGGGATAATTGACTGCAGATTATTCGTTTTCATGGATATTTATCAGCAAAGGGATGTAACTCTTTGTCAAATGAGATGCCACATTACAAAAAGACACTCTTCAGTGTGGAGAGTAGGCATAATGACAAGTTACTTAAAATAGACGTATTTCCCAGGATTTAAACATAGGCGCGGAAGGCAAATTGTAACAAGTAATTTCATTGGCTGAGATTCTGCAAGGGAAATCTTACGGAAACCAATGAAAGTAGGTAATGAATTATTCATGAGTATGAAATTTTACCAGCCTATTGTCCCAGGGTAGATAAATAGAGTGAAACGGAATGGATCGAACGTGGGTTTCCGACGATGAACCATTTGCAGCAAGTGGGTTTAAATCTGAGTTTAACCTACCATTTTCTAAGATATTTTCCCCCTATTTCTTTTATAAGGGATAATTAACAATATGGAAAAGTTTCCTTGACTGCTTTATCTTATGTTTAACATCTCTTTATCTTAAATTATGTTTCCTTAAATATGAACTTGTAGTTTAAGAAATAGCTTACCAATTTCATTATTGGATTGAGTATAAAAACAGAACAAAATAAACAAACATTGATATGGTTTACAAAGGATTTACTATTCCTTCGAAACAGAAAATATTCTTAAGTTATATATTTGCCATAAATCTGTATTATACCCAGTAAACCATCCACAAAAGTAAAAACATTTTTTCATATGATGATCATGATCTCATGTAACAATTTGAGACCATAGAGATTAAGACCTTGAGTTGTATATATATTTTTTTACATTATTACTTATGAATTCCTTATTTACGACTAGTGCCTGCTAGCGATCAATCCAGAAGAGGTGCAGGCAGCTGTTGTGAAGATGAGAACTATGGAAGGACCAGTTCTTCTTGAGATCAAGACCAAAATAGGGGCCAGACATGACTTAGGCAGACCCAAGACAAAGCCTTTAGAAAATAAAGAGGACTTCATGCATTTTCTAGCTTTATCAAAATGAACTTTGACCTATACTAGATTTTAGATAATGGTTTTAGTCAAAGTTTCTCTTGATTGGTAAATTCTGAAGTATTTGAAGTAGGTTTTCTATTGTAGGGATAGGGCCTTGAAGAAAAGGGACTTCTCATGCATGTTTGTTCTTGCTCCAGTGTAAAGAGTCTTTTCAGCTGTTGATTTTAAAGGAAAAGCAGCATATTTTAATGTCCGATTTCTGTCTAATTTTGTGAACAAGTATTAAATGCTAAAAGACTGTATTGAATGTAAAATTTTGTAGCTTTTCCTAAAGTCAGCGCTCTGATAATATAGCAATTTAACTAAGATTTCTTTTCTTCCCAAATGTTTAAAACCGGTTTGTTGCTTTGTCTGTTATACTTTATTTACTTTCTATATACTAGTAGCAGGGCTGTCAAACTGCCATTTATACATGTAGTTGTGTTATATTTATTTTCATTTTGTTTGGTTATAGTTTATTATCTTTAAGTGGATACTTCATTTGTTGATTTGCTTGGAGTAAATTTTGTTAGTTGTTGTCTCTGAATTAAGTGTTTAACTTATATATATTTATATATATTTTCCAGTCTTACCAAAAGCATTGTGCTATAAATCTGTTGTATCATTTAGTGGGCTTTTTGTTATTACCGGTATACTTGTGCACCAAGAAGTGGAAATAAACACATTTTTGTGGTTAGCCTTTGTCATCAAAGTTTCAATAAGCATATCTATGTAAGATCTTCTTTAGGGTGAAGTTGACCTTCATAGTATGTATATGCCATTTTGTTATTTGTTACTTGCACAGCTCAAGTCTTTTGTTTGAATTGTTACAGATTGTTTTGAATTCATTTTGATATTTTGTTTTTGCTGAATGCTGACATTTAGATTGATCTGGACACTTGAAGTTCAGTTTGTCAGTGCATTTTGCATATTCTAATGAATCTACATCATTCTGTTGTCAGCAAACCACGTGTCAGGTTTTGCTCAAGTTTTACAGCAATATTAAAGGAAGTTGTATAGGTTTTTATGATTAAGCATTCTTACTGAAATGTTTATTCATGTGAGCATTTGGTCATGATCTGATTTTGCTCTTCTGTTGATAAATTTTCAGTGAAACCTCTCTTGAACTTTAAATTTTACTGACCAGGTTGAAAGAAGGGCAAGTCAGTTAGAAACCCAACTAGGCAATGGTTTATAAACTTATAGAAAAAAAACCCTCTTCAAACATGAGCAAGATTTCAGATCTTTTTGTAGAAAAACTAAAATTTGATAAACTGTTTAATGTACAGTACTCAGATTGGCTAAAAAATATAGTTCTTTTTATTGCTTTCTGAATCATTTGGTGAAGGAGTGATTTTTCATCTCTGAATTTTTATCTGGTTTTATTTTGTCCTTTGGGTTCTAGTCACTTGCATGCATGTTGTGAATGAAGTTTTCATTGTGACTAGATATCTTCATAAGACTATTTTGCCTGCAGTTTACAGAAAGACCTTTTCTCAAGCTTTTTATTTTTGATAAAGGATTTTATTTAGAAAATATTTGTTGAAAAGAAAGATGAGATATACAACATGTATATACACATGCACATTATATATATATATATATGTGTTTTATATTGTTGTTTGTCTACTGGTGCCCCAGTATGAAATGTAACCTTAGATTATTTTCAGTTACCATGTAACATTATGCATATTATTCTATTGATGTATCAGTATTTAATATGTATACCAGATTTCATATTTGATAACATGAAAGAATTATGATAGTAACAAGGGGAACCACTGTTGTGTTGAATATTCTGTTTTCTCAAAGCATGGGCACGTTTTACATGTAGTAATTGATTTATGACATAAGTACATTTGTATCATAAAAAAAATTTGTTTGAGAATGCTTGTATAAAATTGTACATGGTATTCTGATAAAGTTATTGTTGAATGACCTCAGCTTGCAGAGCATGTGTAATAATCATGTTTGAGATCTGAAATTTTACTGTGATCTGAATACTTTGTCATAGAAATCTTGTGATTTCTGCTTAAAGACCTGTATGTGTTCTATGGCATTTGGTTTCAAATTTTAGTTATATTTTTGCCATGAATTCTGTAATCTCAAACATACCTTTTGGGTTTATTTGTACTCCTTGTGATATATGCTGGAATCAAATTACCTATGTATATTGACTGAGTATTTCATAAATGTAGTTGTCTCCCCCCCCCCCCCCTCCACAAAGTGGGATGCAAGACATATTGTTTTTGTTCTGTATGTCTGTCTGTCTGTCTGTCACAAAGTTTGTCTGCGCTTCTTCTCCATAACTGCTGGTAATAATTTTGAAACTTGCTGTGATTTATTGCAACCAAGACTAGTTGAGCAGTTTTATCGGCATTTTCGGATGCATCGGTTGTCCAAATTTGAACACATATGGGCATTTCTCCACAACTGCTTGCCGGGTTTTGCAGAAACTTAACAAGAATGATCATTAAAGTATAGTTACGCTTATTATTGATGTGTTTAGGTCGGCTGATTTTTTGGACCTTGATTTGTTCAAATTTGAATACATTTAGGCATATCTCATAACCGCTGATCAGATTTTGAGGAAACTTCACAGGAATGATTATAAACCAGTAGTTATGCATATTTTCCTCATGTTCCAGTCCAATCATTTTTAGTGAAGTTACGGCCCTTGATTTGTCCAAATTTGAATACAGTTGAGCATATGTAACTGCTGTTTAGATTTTGAAAAACGTCACAGCAATGATCATTAGCAAGTGTACTTACACATATTATTGGCTCATACTGTTTTGGTGATTTTAAGCAGAGTTGTTTGTCTTGATTTATGCAAATTTGAATACAGTTGGGCATATCTCCATAACAGTTGGTTAGATTTTAAAGAAACTTCACAGCAATTAGCATAGTTTTGCATATTATCAGTGTGTTCCTGTTGGATAATATTCATATTCCTCATGATAAATGACATATGGGGGAAGACGTGTTTTTCTCTAAAACAGTCTTTAGTTTTAATTACCTTTGTGACAGCCATCAGTGTAATGGGTTCTGTAATCTCTAATGGGAATCATAATGACTATGCTGTTATCTCAAACATGTGTTGTTTCTTTTTAAACCTAATATAATTGGTTATAGTGAGTTTAGTGGCAAAAGACTGTAATTGGAAGGATGTCATTAGATCTGTCTATTTCTTGAGAATTCATGAAAGAAAGAAAACATGTAATAAGACAATAATGTTATTTTCCAAAGAATGTTGGTGAGTTATCTCCCCTTTAATCTTAGAATTTTCCCTAAAATTTGTAATATTTTACTAAAACTTCTTTTTTCTTACGGGATTCCTAGAGTTTTAATATTTGGTGTGTAGCATTCATTGTCTAATGGACCTCTACCATGTTGGTTGAAATCATGACCCCAGGGTTATTCTTGGCCCTGTTTAATATAGTTGTATAGGAAACACTTAGAAAATCTTCTCTAAAACTGCTTGACCCCACCAGACCCCCATCCCCCCATAATTATTTTTCCAGTCTTTTGTAGTTTCTTTTATGCATATATAATTGCTCTCATTTCTTATTTTTTTCACCCTTGCTCAACCTGCCATTTAAATAAAATATTCTCTTCTTTTGTTTCTTTTTCTGGGATGATGAGTAATTCTTTTTCATTTCCTTATTTGGCATTTTTGTTTTTGGATGGATAAGTACTTGCAAGTTGTTTCTGATAAATAAAACAGACAAGCATTGGTGCTGCTCCACAATGCTCGTTTAATACTTAATCCCTTTCTTAACTATCCAGTATTTAAATAGTTGAGCATGCTGTCTCCACTGACAGCTCTTGTTTTGTAAAATGTTACTGATTTTCATTTTATTTTTATTGTTCATCACATATACATGTCTCCAGTGTGATTCTTTCAAAAATTAGATGTCATAAATAGACAGATATTCATAAATGTAAAACTTAATTGACAGTTTTCTCAGATTATTTTTTTACCATATAATTTTAATTGCTTTCAGAATCATTTTTTGTTTTCTTTTTGTTCTTATTCCAAGATGTATTTCATTTTACCATAATGTGATTCGTCCATGTCCTTTACTATTAAAACAGTATTTCATTTGAACGCTTGGAACCAAAATGTTTTTCAGTCACACCATACGCTACACATAACATGCATGTAAATGTATGTCATTTTACCATTTCTATTTTACATTGATATATATATTTAATAGAGGGACCCATATTGTTTACTTTGCTACCATTTTGATTATCTCATCTATTTAGAGAAATTTATTTTTATTTTTTTTTTAAATCTTGTTCTGTTACATCATTCTGGAATGGTCGATTTTCAGATTATGGAATTGAAAAGGTTTAAAACAAAACGATAACAGGTTAAGGGTTTACCAGTGTCATTATCATTTAAATGATTCTGTCATTTTTTTGTATATCAGAGACTGCAAACAAAATTTATAGCTCATTAATATGCATAATACAGCGGGCAGTAGGGTAGAAGAATCTCAGGCAAATTAGATGTAAAATTAGAGATTACAAAATTAACCTTCCAAGCAGATTATATCAACATTATTTGTTCTTGTAGTACCTCAGTTCATAAATGAAGTAAAGTCATTCAACACTAGCCTGGTTTCCAAGAGTTTCATTTCTTTCACAGCATAAACATGGTTTATAATTCTTTGCTCAAATGTATGTTTTGAAAGATGCTTACATTCATTTTGCCTAATTTATTTAATGTCCAATGTCTTAAGGTGAATATAAATTGCATTTTGAAGTGATGTCTGGTGGCTTAATTTCTATCAAATATATCGTATTTTGAAGTTGCTTTTCATTTTTTGAATTGACATTTTGCTTTTTTGTTGGTATGTATTGTATAGCTTTTTTATTTTAAGAATCTTTACAGTCACTTGTATGAATTAACTGTAAACTGTTTTGTGTTTCAAGTAAGTGAACACTGTACAGAGAACAGTTCATCATCTCATACCAAGGATCAGTATACGTACGTAAACTTTATGGGTTTTTTATTTTAGATTGTCTTCAAGAATATACAGTTATTTCTCTTCATGGCAGACCAGCAAATCAGTATGAATTTGAAATTTGTCTTCATTTATAGAGTACAGAGACAGAAATAGGAATATTTGCACTAACTAGTTTTCGTCAGAAAGGATTCATTCAAATTATGAATCATTGATAAACAAGAAATGATGTTACTGAGTGTTTGAATTTTATGTCAACACTGACACATTAAAAACTGTCTCATACAAGTGCAGGTATATATTATCAGGTGAATTTTATTCTCATATATTTTTGTACTCTAGTAAATTTATACTTAATTTTGTTATACATAAACTTACGGTATTTCAACAGAAGTTGAAGTCCTTAGTCAGTGTGCCAAATCCAGTGTTTAACCCCTTGCAGTTTTACATCAAACCAGTTTTGTGTTCAATCCCAAAATGTAAGTTGCTCGTATTATCCCGGCTGTTGTGACTCGGATCATTGTATTTTGTTTGTTGGTCATTCCAGTGGACTTAGATACCCACGTAAAACGTTGTTCATATAGGATTATGGATAATTTCACTTGCAGATCTTTGTACCTCATGAATGTTAAGCAAGGCAGTGATTGGGTGAGCATAGAAAGATGAACCAATGAAATAGCATGTTAGATATTTTCACTTTCACCAATTTAGAGTATTTCTTACTTCATTTGTAGAGTATTTAAACCATGACAACTATTGTTTAAGAGCAAGGGAATGACTTCTTGCATAATCTTTGGAAATATGACTTACCGGAGAGTTGTAGTAATGAAAAAAAAGAGTATTTGGGACTACAGTGATGCACAGTATTCTATCCTAGAAGAGTATTTACTCAGTTTTATGTGTAAACAAGAGGCACATATTTCTTTTTTAACTCAGATGCTTTTTCATGCAGCCAAAACTTCATTTATGATCACAGACACATCAGTCTTGACATGCCTTGTTCCACATATAATTTAATAGATGCTATTTGAGCCATATTTAAGTGTATGTGGAAAACTAAATATTTCCAACTGTATTTCAACATTCAAGTCCTTTTTGTCTTGAATTTTGTACCATCATTCTTGATTGATTAATTTACTATATACTATGTGTATTTTGAAAACTTTTTTAAATTAATGTCAAAGTGGCCATAGCTATTTATTTGATGCTTCAAAGAATAAGTTAACATTTTTCATTGCATTGTTTTAATTAATTAAATGAAAAATGTGCCCGTTTCTCCTGTATTTATTCTTGTGCATAACATACCTGTATTAGAATTATATTCAAATACTGGTACAGCTAATCAAACATTATTTTATATTATGATATACATGTATACAGTCATTATTCATTAATCAAATACATTTTGTACCTACAAGACTTTCTCTGTTTTTGGCTTAAAATGTAAATGAAATAAAAAATTAGTTCTTTATCAATTTAGTTATTGTGTTTCTACCACACAGTGTGTGTGTGTGTTTTAGAACTATGCAACTGATCCAACTTATTGCAATGAACAAAATTTGTCAGTGTCACATAATGGAAATAGTACAAAGTGTTCATTCCCAGAAATTATGATTGCGTTGATTCAGATGGTTGCTCCATTTAGCTATAAAGACTGTCAGAATGGTGTCACACCCAACAATTGGGTCTATATTGCCTATAATGTCTATATTGTTTTCTTACCTATGACATCTCATTGTGAAATGAACCATGGTGCAACAGACATTGTTCGTACTTGCAATACTTTCTATAATATTTATTTGAAGGTATTTCAGAATAACAAGCTGAGCAACAAACTTGGTTCTAACTTAATCTGTCTAAAAAAAAAAAACAGATTTAGTTTAAGATATCTCAAATATCCAAGCTGAATTGCACTTCTTTTCTTTGAGTAAGAAAATGGTTCAACACTATAGTTCTAAGTTCTTTAAAAGTCACTCTATGCTTGGAAATAACTGCTCTTGCATGAACAAGCACAGTTGAACTTACTTATACATCGTACTTGCAAAGATTAAAACTGCTTATTCACGTTATCTGGACAAAACTAAATTCTGTGGGATCTTGACCAAAAATTACATATGGAGAGTTAGTGTGATAGAAAATACCTCTGAGGTATGATTGGCAACAAATTATTGTTCCTGTGCGAGGAGTAAGTTCTAAAAGTATGCTGTTTTGCAAGGCATTACGCTATAAACTATTTTTTGTCTATTTTGAGTGATGTACTCTGTACTGCTGATTTCTGTGACACCTGACTGTGTGTTAACTTGATGAGGATGATGCAATAGTCGCTTTGAACAGATTTTTATGTAATTTTATATTTGACCCAAAACCTGTAAACAAACAGCTTTAACATTGTGTAGCATTTTAAAATCATTTATGTACAGTAAAGTTATAGCTGAGACAAAAGAAAACCATTAATTATTCAGCTTTTGACTTGCTATTTAAAAATGTAGTTTGAGCCCATCTTATTCCTAATTATTTTTGAAAAAAAAAATTTACGAGTCAGCCTAAGTATGACAGAGTTATTGACTTGAAAAGCCAATTTGCCCAACAGGAATTATAAGGGGTAAAAGCCATAACGAAGAACACTGAGAATTTACAGGCATTCCCCGAGTATAATACTCTTTCAAGTGCTTTTGCAGTATTTTGCTTTTTATTCCATATTGTCCAAATAAACGAAAAACAAACAAAGAGGATAAGCTTTTGACTTGCACCTTCTTCAGAAATTTGCAATTACATAAGTGGAAGTGAACAAATTTGACATCATTTCTGCGACACCAAAAAAGCATGTTACATTAATGTGCTGATAACTGCTCAGAAACGGTGCTCAATAGCAGTAACATGCGTATTATAAAGTACATGAATATAATCATTACGTACATGATAAATTGAATTAATTTCATTTCAGTATTTGCAAGCTCTGGTAGGATGAAAATAAATTATTTCAGGTAAGTAGGATGGATCTAGAAAATTTCATAGGAATCAATGCTGTTCGTTACTCTTGCACATGTCAGAAAAAACGAAGGAGTCAGAATATATCCAGTACATATAAGCTTTCATTAGAACTTGGTAATGGTTTTACAGATATGAAGCTTCACATGATTCAACATCTGTCCCTTCATCAACAATCAAGTTAGGCTTAATGCTATGGTCCTGAGTGAGTAGTTTAAGCTGTTATTGTAACTTCTCAGCCATGATGGTGCCTTGAGTATTTTCAGAGTAAGAACTGGTCCAGTGTACATAATAGTTACTTCTTAAATGGAAAAGGCTCCAGAGGCTTTAGTTAACTTGTCAAGTTTGCGTTGAAAATTAAAAACTGGATGTTAATTTTCCCACTTTGAAGGGTAATGTGTAGGTATTCCACTTCCCTATTGAAAGTATTAGAGGAGATGTTAACACAAGCTCATGACTTTACATATGTTTTTTATTGCCAACACATAAGCAACACACTAAACCATCTAATTTCATTTACAAAATATGCTGACACCTTTGATATCATCTGATATATCCACACAGTGGAAGACATAGCTATAACAAAATAAACAACTACCCAGTCCCTGCATTGATTTTCTTACAGCAGCTAATGACAGACAACGGACATAATTATTAAAGTTCTTTTTTTTACAATATTCTGGACGTTTGTAGTACATCTTTAAGCAATTTCATTTTTATAGTAATATAACATTTTATATGACAAAGTGTTACTTTTTTAACCTAAACATATCACAGACCTATACACTTTTGACCAATTAAGAGGACTTCTTTTAAAGGAAAACAGTACTAACAATTTTTAAGGCTGGTAACTCCTGTCATTATGCATCTGTCATAACATATAGCATTGCACATATAACCATCGACTAATTTTTTTTCATCAATTATTCTTACACCAATGGTTAACACCAGGGCTCCCGAAAACCGAAAATTTGCCGGTTTTGACCGAATTTTATCTCTATGGACCGATTCCGATGTCCAAAAGTCCTTAAAAAATCGGTCCAGATAATTTCCAAAAAAAAAAAATCTGTCTAACTTTTCATAAAACAGTCAAAATCTCACACCAAAACCTCAATTGATCGCTAATCCGGTACTTCACACCTACCATAAAACCATAAAACTGTCACTTTTGCCCGCGGCAATTATCGCCAATGAACTTGTAAACAAGTAAAAGTATGCTTGATTTGCAGCTGGCCAATCGATTAAAGTTGACCGGCTCAAACTGTGAAATATAATTTCATCGAATCAAACTCCCCGCAGCGGTTACTTCCCCTGATCAGTACAGAAAACAGTTAAAGTAGAAAAGCGTGACGTAACCGGTGCGAGGAGTTTGCATCGAAATAGACGATAACTGTCGTCTGCTTAATTTCATTAATGGCTTAATAGTAATTGTAGTGGCTAGCTGCAGCACAAAGCACACTTTAAAATATCAGTGACTAGTTTGACGTAAAATTAGCTCTAATTCTACTTTCGCTTTGAAAAACACATATTTTCGCGACGTCAACACTATCATAACTCAAATTGTTCTTTGCCCATAAATCGTTTCTATTTTTTTTGCTGGTTCTTGGTCTCGGGGAGGGGGGGGAGGTCGAGGTCTCGGACCGATTGAGATTTCAAAATTTTAGGAGCCCTGGTTAACACATATGTCTTTTTTCTATACTTCTTAAATAACTCATCTGACTTCAAAATTCTATGAAAAATATAAACCACTGCCATTTTTGTTTACCATTGAGTTTTGTCCCCTGAACTGCTTAAACATGCAAGGGACTATCAGTATGTGTAGTGTTACCCAGCAATAATAGAAATTGCACATCTCCATATTTTATACTGGACCATAGGTTGACAGTCATTTCAACCTGACATATTATAACTTGGAATCATTATCAGTAGAAACTGATTCTTCTTCCATTACCTCTGCAGATTATTGTTGAAATCTTTTTATTTCTACCATTATTAATGATAACTCAAGCGATGTTTTGACAATTTCTAGAACTGCTGACTACCACTGTTGTATAGTATTGCACTTCAAACTAAATATAGGTGTAAGCCATTCCCAAAATCAACTGCACGGCAGCCTAGCCAACAAACCCTGATTTTACAGCAATACGAACACAGTAACAACAGTGAAATTCATTACTAGGACCCATACTTTACAATGCATATTATTAATATTTTCTTCATAAAAGGGAAGAACTAAAACAATTTAGTCCCACAGTAGTTTACAGAACAGTAGATATACAATAGGTAGTACCAGAATATCACTACAGAAATGTTCTGACATCAACAGGTGTAAAATATTACTGTTTCAAAAGTTCTAGTTCTTATATATTTAAAGTCTTTTCTGTGGAAATGCTTAAAATTGTAGTCTTTTCTGTGGAAATGCTTAAAATTGTAACAGGAAAACAGAAAAAAAGAGTGAAAAATAATGAACAAAAATTGAAATTTTCAAGCAATATTTGTCTTCTTTGTATTCTCTCTTTGACACAAGAAAATATAAAAATGTCCCTTAAGGACTTATAAGACACTTGAAGAGAAGGCGTATCGCCTCAAAACTTAATCAAAATGGAAGAAATACGATTTTCAAGATCAAATAAGACAAAAATTTAACTTGTTTGCCTTAAAATTCTTCCTTAATACAATCAAAACTTACATGTATATATAGATATACTTTAACTCAATAACTGCCATACTTCTCCAGAAAAACACTCAATATATGCAACAACTGAACATGTGTACTATCTTCTTGATAAATCTTAGTAGTTTAAACTTAGAAGAAAATCTTTAACACACTGAATACGTCTGAATCTAATTTCTCACTGAAATAGTCCCAATATAAAAACATGCATGCCTTCAGCCTTAATCTGTCACCCATAACATGACTAACATGCCAGCAACATTACCCAATCAATCTCTTTGTGATAAGGGAAACCAAAACTTAAGAACCATATGAAGTATTTTCTTGTGCTGTATTGCATGTTCAAATCATTAACAATCTAAAGTACAATATGTTTACAGGAATCAGCTTACAACAACAACTGGACAGTCTAAAGTACATTTGTTACAAAGGAAATTTCATTTCTAGTAAAGCATTTATATCTTGCAATTACTCCTATAAATACAAGCAAAACCTATAAATATCACAGTCAAGCAAGAGTTCACATATTAAATATGTGTATATGAGTTCATTCAACCAGGGTTAGTCCTTAATTTTTAACAAAGGTCTCAGATTTACATCTTTTTATTGGGACACAGGCCAATTTTTCTTTCTCAAAAAAATAAAAAATGATTTTCTTTCAACGAAACTATTTCATTGCTAATTTCTCATAAAATTTACATAAATTTCATTGAAAAGATTTTACAGTGACATTAAAGTCAGTATTATGTAAATACTAAAACATATAGAGCTGCAATTTTAGTCATGGAAAATTCCATTTGTTTAAGAAATAATGCCTACCTATTGCTAAGAAAATGCTCATTTTGAAGACAGGTAAATTTTTATGCAGGCCGTAAGGTCATGTTGTGTCCATGCTATCAACCATTTGGTCTACCATACTCCAGTTAAGGTTCGGAAAATGTTCAGAATTATCCATGGCTGGATCTAATCCATATTCACTTAGTATTCTGGACAAGTTCTGAGTACTAAGGTTACCATTTTGACTTGGGCTTCCCACAAACTTGTCTGGCGATGGAAGCACATTAAAATCTAGAAAATCATCTGGATTCTCACCTAGCCTTGGTGAGTTATGAGACATTCTTTTCCTGTCACCTATATCTGGGGATAATCCTAAAGCTTTTCTGTCTGCTAATGTGTCAAGAAAGCTGCCATCAAACAATTCACTTCCTTTTAAAGGAGTAAATCCATGTATAGGAGAAGGCAGATCAGTTGTGGAGAGACTAAGACCTTTGGCAGGGGTAGAAGTCGATAGCAAATGTTCCATATCTTCAGCTTCCAGTGATTTGAAAGGCTTTGAAAATATCTCTTTTTCTAAATTAGATATAAATTTTGAGCCATCTTCATCTTCGTCAGAACTATCATTAACCATAGTCCTGGCCTTTTGTTGAAGCTTTCGTCGCTTTGAGCTAGATGATTTTGCTTTCCGTTCATCCTTTTTATACATCGTTGGCTTTGGTAGCCCCGGTTTTACCCGTGGTCTTTTAGATTTTGATCTACTGCCTGTAAAATCATTTGAGCTGGCAATTTCACTGGAACTAGTAATATCAGTTTGACTGATTCTGTCACTGTCAATAGATGAGGCAGTTTCAGTGCTAGTTTGACAGTTAATCCAGGCTTGTTTCACAATGTTCATGGGCTTATTGTAGAAATGTTCTTGCTGTAAACTCTTTGTATCACAGAAATGCTCTTGAGGTATGGGACTTGCACTGGACACTTGGATAGAAGCAACTGCAGCTGACACTGAAAAAAAAAAAAATGTTGAAATACAGTGGATTCAAAACAAATTAAAAAAAACTTCAGTTTTTGATACCAAAGACAGGTCTCTTTCATGAAAAAGAAAATACAAGTTAGAAATTAAAGAAAACGATTCACACTGTACATTCTTCCTGAAAATCATCAGACTAACAGATGTACAACAAAATCCGACCAACGCTTGTGTCAGTCAGAATGTCTGGCAAAACTAGGATAAGAAATTGTTAACAATGTACTTTCTAAAAATAGAAGAGACCAATTAATACTGATAATCCAATTTAAAGTGAAAGAATTCTCATCTAAATTGTTCTATCCTACAAGGAAATCTAGATATAAATGTGAGATTTGCCCAGATATTACAAAATGAACAAGTAACTTTATTCATTCTATGAAAAACAAGAGCTTGTCACAGACAAAGCAACAGTCCCCTACCGGTGCAATGTCCATCTCCCTTACTCCAACCCATATGTGGAAACTGACTAAAGAATTTGTCTGAGACATGCATTATCTCTATATGATCCTCTATCCATGTACAAAGTATCATCAAAGAAGAAAATGTCATAGGTCAAGGTCATTTAGAGGTTAAGGTCACAGAAATATATGTTGTTGAAAAGGTCTTATCGAAGGGGTTGTTGTGACCAAGTTTGATGTAATTCTGTTCAGAAATAAGGAAATTATGGCCAAACTTATAGTTTTTGGACAAGAAAACTTTAAAGGTCAAAGTCATTCAGAGGTCAATGTCATAGAAATGTAAATCATTGGAATGGTCTTGTCCAAGGTATCGTTGTGGCCAAGTTTGAAGTAATTCCATTCAGTAGTAAGGAAAATATGTCAATGGTAAAGTTTTCGGAGGAAATGACTGATAAACGGACGGACAATAAGGTTCATAAAAAAATGAGGTGGATATTCTCCATACTGCCATTTATCCATATTTCACTGGACACAGGATTTAGGGAAAGGCAAATGTACCAAATCTTTCAACATAGGATGAAAAAATTCAAAGTTCAAGGATGATAATTCTGACAATTTAGGTGCTAGAATTATGAACCTTGTCACATATGATGTGGGTGATAATAAGAAACCAATATTTAAAATCTGAAGTAGATACATTAAGAAATAATGAAGTTATATACAAAAAACCACATTTTTTCATGAAAATTCTAAGTTCAAGGGGGATAAATCTAATAATTTTGGAGCTAGAGTTGTGAACCTTGAGTTGCATTATCTTCATACCGTCACCTATCCATACTTCATGTTTCCAAAAAATATTTTCAGTACTTTTTGAGTTTTACAAAAAAACACATTTTTTGCATGAAAATTCTAAGTTCAAGGGGGGATAAATCTAATAATTTTGGTGCTAGAGTTGTGAACCTTGAGGTGTATTATTTCCATACTATCACCTATCCATATTTTATGTTTCATAGAATTATTCTTAGAACTTTAGGACAGACTGACGGACGGACAGAGGGTAAACCTATAGTCCCCTCCGGTTAAACCGGTAGGGGACTAACAAGAACAATAATTTCAATGTCTGTATAATAATCAAAAATAGTTTGCCGTTTGACTGAAATAAGTAGTTGCTATTTTTTCCCACCACAACCGCTATTTACATGGTCTTTGTTACTCTTAATGTGAAATTACAATACAATGTATAAAATACGAAAGCAGACAATAGTAAGACAGATAATCGAAGTACAGAGATCGTTTATTTGAAATTTACTAAAATACTTATTCCAAAATAATTTCAAGCAGTTTTTATTTCATCTAAATCAGTTATTTCCTTACCTTCAGATATGATAGGGCTTGGGCAGGCTGACATCTGACCTGACTGTGACAGGTTGAGAAGAACTTGTTGCTGAACTGGACTTGGACTGGCAGTATTAAATGACTGGTTCACAGTTGGAATAGGGATGAGGGCATACGCCTGTGGAGCTCTGTATGGTGTTGGGCGAGGAAGTATCGGAGGGGGTCCTGAAATAAATATTTAAAATGAATGCTTTAATAGTAATTAATGGATGCAAAAATGTTAGCCCTGTCGCATACTATGAAGATGAAATTAAATATTTAAATATTCCTTGTACATTATCATTTTTAAAATTCATTGCTTTGCCTTTAAGTGATCATCTTGAGTGAAACCTCCTGTCTAAATACATAAACTTCATATCTCATAACAATCCATTAACCCAAACAATTTACTATAAATAAAATATTAAATGGAAGACACAACGACCATTTAAAGAGTTTAATTGTTCCTGGGAACATGCCTTTATAATAATGTATCAGTTATAAACTGCTCTATACACCAATAATGATGCTCCACAGTACTCAATGAATCTGACAAATTTCTAAAAGCCTTCTTTAAGATCTATCATGAGTGGAAATTAAAACCAGTAATGCTTCAGAAAAAAAGCTGTAACTTACCTTTCTTTTTACTGGCAGGATTTTGTGGCAGTTGTATTGAATTAGTGAATGTTTGTGGTGAGACAGCAGACAGCTGACCCATGGAGCTGTACACCGGTATGATAGGTATCTGTGACGGCAGTGCAGGCATTGAACGATGTGTGTCTGACAAGTTGTTACTGGAACCTAAAATACAAACACAATGGGGGACATTAGTGGATTATCTACCCTGAATACTCTCTGATATTACATTGGTCCTTCCATTTGGATTCCTCTGCTTTTATCGCCATTTTCTCTTTTGGTATGGTGATAATTAAACCTAATTATTTGCAATAGTGGTAGTCAGATTACACATTAAATTTAGCAACATGTTTTGTTCACACCATTATCTTTGTTTTTTTGGTAATCCTAATTTTTTATTTAATATATAAGTGACAATTTTCACAAGTAAAAGTCAAGACCATCACATTAAGAAACAACGATAAAGACAGAGGATTCCAACTGAAAGGACCAATGTGCTATTTGGTCTACCTTTGATGTTATCTAAGTAAGGGAGATAATTTGTTATCAGGAATGTCCCTCATTGTCCCTTATAATGTGTAAGGACAAGAATTGTTGAATAACATTTAATGTTGTGTTTATCATTTCATTTCTGTTTATTATGACAGCCTTCAGTTATATTATATCAAAGGGCAGATACCCTTATTGATGTAACTGGATTATACATTCACAATGATTTACGAGTTATCTCCCTATAAACAGAGTCAAGCCTATAATTTTAGGAAGTTTCAAAACATAAATATCCTTTATCTCTTAGAGGTTATTCTTGCTGACAATCAATTAACATTCAACTGTCACCATGTCTGGTCTTAACAATTCATTTATATTACCACTAAAAATGTTGATATTCTTTCCAAAGATACAAAAAGGTAGCTAATTCATCAATATCAGCCTGAGAGGCTATAACCTAACATGAATTTAGAATCGTATACACACCTTTATCATTTGAATGCTTTTCTCTTGGATAGTGTTTCATTTTCGGCTCAACATTTGACTTAATTGTCCAGTATGACCCATGCCGTTTAGCAGGTTCACGTTCAAATATATTGTACAAGGATAAATTGTGTCGAATGGAGTTCTGAAACAGAAAAGTTGAGCATTGATAAACTTTTTTTACCAAAAGAACTCCAGTGTAACACTTCTCTTTAATCTTTCTAAGCTATTTCCTACAAATTAAAAGTTACAGGTGAGTTAATTTCACTAGAATGTGTTAACTTATGCCTTTCGTAAATGAAAATATTTCAATGGCTGCCAAGCCTCTGGATCTTCAAAATATAATAATTATGCTGAAAGTCTTGCCTTTGTCACTTGGCTATTTCCAACTACGCAAATTTTACTGACAAGCATTTAAAATATCTTTCTTATAATTTTCTATTACTCTGGGTCCTGAAACTAAAACCACAAAACAACACTTATCACCGCAACAGCCTTTCAAGCAACAAAAATATAACTGGAAGTTCAATATATTTAAACAGTTTACCCTCCATCCAGGTTTGGCAGTATATTTATAGTAAGGAAATGTCTCCTCAATCCACTTGCAGATTTCTTTCAGCATCATTTTACGATCTTCTCGGCTATTCAGGGCCATTTGTATCATTCCCATGTACGAGAAAGGTGGCCTCTTCGTAGCTCCACATTCCTTGCTTATCTGAAATAAACCAATATAATTATCTATTTCAATCAAACAAATAAATGGATTTTTAATTAAACTTAGTACTTTTAATTGTTTTAAGCATCATCTTAATCAGAAGCAACGTTTGTCTTCAGTTAATGTTTACAAGAGCTACAGATGTAGTAACAATAAGAAAAGAACTTTTTTATGTTGTTCTTCCCTGGAAGTTATATGGATTACCACTTAAGCTTCCCAGGATTCCAGAGTGACCAGCACAAGATCCATTTATACCTCAAATAGAAACCGCCAACATTTTAAAGTGTCAGGCTTTGAGTCGAGTCAAGCTTTAACTGAACATCTCTTAATTCAGCGAGAGTAACTGACACTTGTGAACTTATCTTCTTGACAACCACACCAGAATGTGGTAGTTTTCTTTGATTATAACGGCTACAAGATAAAGACAACACCTACTGCAGCAATTTCCTCTGGTGACAGATTAGTCCATGGTAGATAATGCTGCTGCTGCTGTGACTGACTTTGACCTGAACTTCTCTCTTCCTTAAGCTGCATTCCCTTCAACCACTGGATGTTAGTCAGTGACTGGTTCAATCCAGCTAGCAAAATCAAATTCAATCAATATGAAGACAACTAAGCTAAACTTTTAACTGGATTAAACCCAAATATTTTCCTTATAAATGTCAATTATTATATTCCAAGTATAAGTACCTTACTTATGTGAATAAAATACCAAAAGGAAAAAGGTGATCCTTCAAGTTTTAGTTTAACCGACGAATGACTTAATTATTTACATAAAGTGTTTCAGAAGCTGTCACTGCAATATTATTTTGCTACAATTGATCTTTTACCTTTTTCCACAGGATCACTGGTCTCTGACTCTTGGGAGCTGCACACTGATGGGTCCAGGGAGTTTGCATCAAAACCTTCATCTAGCTCTTCAATCTCACCATCTTCACTTACACTTATCACAGCACCCCTTGCACTGCCTTTGTTATTTCCCCCTGTCTGCTCACTATCCACCAACATGGCAGAACTGTTCTCGTTACTCTCCATGGGGCTATAACCACTCCCAGACCTGTGGACTTTCTCTCCATCATATGAACTGGAAGCATCTGGTGTTTCTAAACTGCTGCTAGCACTGATAAATCCCGAGCTGTTGTTAATAGATGGTGTTTGAATGGCTGGTGAAGACACATCAAGTCTACATGGATTATAGGAAGAAATGTTAGCATTCTGTCTGGTGAATGGTGAAGGTATGATGTAAACAGGCCGATGAGTGGAGGATTCTTGCCTTACCCGTTGAAGCCTCCGATTAGACTCTGCAGTGAGAGGGGTTGATGTAAGAGGACCAGCTGATGTAGCACAGAATGCAGGAGATTCTGCTGGACTTATCGGGATGAATGTACTCTGAAGAGTCTGGGATGCTTGCTGTTGGTTGATTGGGGAAATGTTACTAAATGTTGGCACAGCTTTGGGGTTTGTCTTTGGTAATGATGTGGCAGTTAAATGAGCAGGACTGTACGAAGATCGACCCATGACTGGAACCGCCTCATTTGAGTAAGAAGTCTTTTTCACAACACCAATGAAACCCTCATCACTGTTCGGTGTTGCAAGAACAGCTTTTCTGGCAGTGGACTGACTAGTTTTCTCATTTGAGCTAAAAGCACTAAATCCTACTTTTGAAACCTGTTCTGTAAGTTTAAGTGGTGAAGTCTTCTTAAAGGCATGCTGCTCCACCTTTGCCTTCCTTTGAAGAACACTAACAGGTGAAGGAATAACATATGCATTCATCCGAGATTTTCTTCTTGTATTCAAAACTAAATTACAGCTGTTAGATGAAGTATCATTTTCTACGACAAAATCCTGCTCAGAGAAACCTGACTCTTGCAAAAACACACTACTAGATGATTTATTACTGTCATATTCATCATCATTGATATTTGAAAGGTTCAGCTTCACATCTTCAGGCGGATGCAAAAGTTTCTTCCTACTAACTTCTTGGCCTGATGGTGAATCATACTCCTCTCCAGATGAAGGAAAGACCTTTTTTGTGTTTGACTTTCCACCCAGTGAACTTGCAGCTGAATATTTAAGCAATGACTGCCTACTGGCAGATTCTGACTTCAGATAGTCTTTACTAAGGATGAGTACATAAGTATTTTTGCTTCCTTCTTGAGATATTTTCTGGATCTGGCCATGGGGCACACTACCTGTAGAAACTGACTTGTTCACAAAATTGTCGTTCTCTATTTCTGGTGTACCAGAGTCAAGCATTTTCATTAAGCAACTTAAATGACATCTGAAAATAAAGATGTTTTAAAATAAAATTTATTATTCTATATAATCTGAAACAAGCAGATAGCTCGGGAATCCAAATGGTGCACCAGGCTCAGAAAAAAATCATCATTTTAGTATTTTTACTTGGGGTATTTCATTGTATTTTGTGTGAGAGACATAGCAGTCATGGTTGACAACTTGTCAAACGCCATTATCAGCTTGGTCTGATGAAGATGATCTGCATTCCAAAGTAAGTGCCACGTGTAATTTTTTGCTTTTCTTAAGCATATTAAAGTATTTACTTCAAAAACAGTAAAAAAAGTTATATGATGCAATCATTTTTGTACCTACTGAGCTACATAAACTTGTGTCTGCAATATTTCTACATGGGTCAAACATGCGAAAAGACCAAAATAACAGAGGAAAGATTTTTCCCTTTTCAATTACAGGATGACTGTATCACAATTTATGATAAACCAAAAGAACTGAAAAAGTAATCTTTTAAAAAATGTAAAAATCTCAGAAAAGAATTGTTTCAATGGTTTCAGATTTGGCTAGACTCAAAACTATTGGAAAGCTTTGAAAGTACAGCCACAAAATTATAATTCAAAATTTTCATTTGACAATCTCACCAGATAATTTGAAATTTTAAACAATTCTACATGTGAAATTTAAAACACTCTAATACAATCTGCAAAATATGTGACAGTCCTGAAGATTGTATCTCTCCATCTATTTGAGCTTATTTATTTTCGGTACCGTACTGGTTGCCCATATGACCGACGCCCCCTGAAGAGATTAGTTATGTTGTGGGGGTAGTGTAAGATACAGAAAGCAACCCATTCCAGAGACACCCCTGGTTCTTTTACATGTTCAGTGTATAGCACTGATACATGGGACCTCGGTTTAATGTCTCATCCAAAGACTACTGTATTAGTAATGTTAGTGGAGGAGCGGGGGATTGAACTTGGGACCCCTGGTTAACCAGTCCAGGGCATTACCACTGCAAGTCTCGAATGTTGTATAGTTCTGACTGCCCTTTTTAAACTTTGCTAGACCATGCTCTAGGCCAGAGACATAAGAATTTAGTAAAACAACTAGAACCCGCATCAGTCTTGCAGAACTGGACTTGTGAACTGTAATTTTTGCAGGACTTCAAGCCCAAATGGCTTAACTAAATCCCCCCTTTTTTGGATGTTTTGTTATGTTAAGGAGTATAAAGATGGGCCCTAAAGCATTGGATTGGAAGACTCATCTAAAAGTATTACTTTATTCAAAAACTTAACCCGTGTAGGTAAATGATCATTTTAAATTTGAATAATAGTTACTGCCAGTTGACATGATTGTCTGCAAGTGACCAATATTCATAGTGATCGGGATTATAAAGGGATACTCCTACAGACATAATAAAAATTCTCAGTATTTCTTTGGAAGAAAAAACAAAAGAGTAGCATTCGCATCATGCTTTTTTCTTATTACCAAACAGTAATTCTAGGTGCCAACTGTCAGTTCAAATTTTTTTGCATGCCCGAACAGGATTGTCAACCATTTTTAAATTTCGAACCCTCCTTGGAACACACCAATCACAATTCGCGACTAAGATCACGTTTAAACTCGCGAGACAAAGTCCCAATAGCATTTTGTTTACCTCATTTTCATTAGCTTGTTTTTACAGGTGAGCCAATCATACCCTTTGTTACACATTGCAGCATTAAGTTTACAAATGGCTTCCAACTAGAAACCAGTGAGAAAGAATATGTCTAGACACGTTTTTTTCCTTTAGCGGCACTTAAAGTGCTGGAGCACTTAATTTTAACAAAAATATAAATAAAGCAAATAACATCAGTACTGCGATATAGCGTTGAAGAAAGTAAATAGACTGTTTACCTGTATTTTTGCTAAATAATTTACACAAAATCACAAAGAAAATACATTTTTTATCAATTCTTTCGATGTTTTAATCTGGCACTGCCTGTGTGTGTTATTCCACTTGTTTTTTCACGGTGGATTTGTTAGTCTAAAAATAACCTATTGGAAAATGAACGGCTATGAGCCTTGGAGACAAAACAGGAGTCAGTTAAATATAGTTTGTAGCCTTTTAATGTAGGTCATGTCTGGTTCAGTAGATCTATGTGGGTGTAAAAAGAATGGTTTTAATGGCCAGTTTGCTACATATTCTACTTATTATATATATATATATATATATATATATATATATATATATATATATATATAAATAACTGATTTCTTAATTGGAGTGCTCATCAGTCAGATTAAATATGATATGAAAACAAATGCCATGCCAAATGAAATGTATGTGTGGTTCCTTTGACAGATATAAATAGGGTAGATGTATTGAATATTTTATTCCGGGATTTTATTATATCTTGATCTGCCTTTAGAATAGTTTCTTTATTGCTAGTTTTATAGTTCCCCAAAGGGTGTCATTGGACTGCACTGACCTTTTTAAGAAGGGGAGGATGAAATACCCAAATAATAATAATAAAGAAAATACAAATGCTGGTTATACTGTATAATATTTGGTAAATTTATCTAAAATTATACTTGTTTGAATGAAATTTGGAGTTTGTAATCAAAAAGCAGTTTGTCATTTCACATATAATGTGCTTCTGGTTATAATTATTGTCATGCAGGGATTTTTTCTGGTTGAAATAGACTGAAATAACTTTTCCATTAATCAGTTAGTGTTGTTACTCTAAAATACCCAATTTGGACTTTTTATGATGCATTTTTCCCGATTCCACCAGTGTTGGTGGCATTCCCAAAATGGTGAAAAAAGGCCTGTAACCAGTTCTTTTAGAATTTTTTAAAGAAAAATTTACTACTTTCTTGCAGCTTTGATATTACATACATGTACTGTGACATAATTAATCTGATAGAAAATTCTGTTATTAAGACCAAATATTAACAATGTCATGAAGTTTAGTAACTTGAGTGGTCAATGAAGCACTTTTAAAAAAAAAAATTGTATGTAGTTACAATAGTTTTGTTCCGAACCCCTGATTAGTTGTACAGTTTGGCAATTTTCGTCTCCTCAGAATTTCAGTAAACAAGTTATTGTAGTTTTTTAAAAATCCCAACCTCCAAGTTTGTGTAATATTCTGTGTTTTTGAGCATTTTAAGAGAATAAAGTTGAACTTTTACATAATGTACCTGTTCCAGATAGAGGATGCCTAGAAAGAGGAAGAAATCAACTCTAGCACAGAAACCATCATTGGTATTCACAGAGAGCCCTGTACATATACAGAAAAATGTACCATCACCTGTACTGTGTGCAAGACATCCGCCTACTGCTTCATCCATCCCTGCAGAAGATCTTCACAATCTTCACTGGGTAATATCAACAGTGAAGTTCTTTTTTAGCTCACCTGAGCATGATGTGCTCAAGATGAGCTTTTTTGATCTCTCTGTGTCTGTTGTCAACTTACTGCTTTAAACAACAACTCTTAAACCATTCTGTCAAAATTAATGAAACTTGGCAGAGGAATGACGCTCTACCAAATTTGTTCAATGAATTTCATTCATTGCAGAACTCTGGTAGTATTGAAAACTCTGACTTGTCTTAAACCATCAGGCACAGAGCTTTAAAATTTGCCATATAGCTTTGTCTAGTACTTAGTAGACCTCTACCAAATTTGTTCAAATTATGTCCCTTGGGTCACTATTGGCCCCACAAATGAAATGTTTTACATAGAAATATATATTGTAGAAAATTCTTTACAGTTCTTCTTTTGTGAAACCACAAGGCCTAGAGTTGTAAACTTTTGCACAAAGCATTGTCAAGTGGACCTCTGCTAAGTTTTTTCAAACTTTGCCTTTGGTGTCATTTTTTATGGGTGGTGGGGTGGTTTCAACTGTTTAATATAGACTTATACAGACACATTCTTTGAAGGTTCGTAAGCTTGACACATCTGAAATTCAATGTGTAGCATCATCTAGAGGAAATAATATTTTTCCCTGCTTCAGGGGTCACATGTTTTACATTTATAAGAATACATAGGAAAATCTTTTAAATTCTTCCCAACATGGTAGAATCCACAAGGTCCGAAGTTCTTTACTAAATCCATTACATGGCCTTCGTCTTTCTTAGTGGTCGTACTCAGGTGAGCACTGCAGGACTATCATGACCCTCTTGTTATGATTTCATCCCAAAAATATCTTTTATTCAAATATCTGTTCTAGGAGTAAATGAAAATTGCTTTGGAGGTTCTTGGAAATTAATATTCTGGTGTTCAGTTTGACTCAATTTATAAATCATATCAGATTACTTGTTGGGAACTTTGTTATGTACATGTAAAAAAAGAAAAGATAATACTTAGTCAGAATTGTGTAAAATATGTCAAAAGGATGCACATTTTGATCTTGTGTTATAAGATTTGTAGAGTATCATGCAGCAAGGTGCACATAATACACCTTGTTCTGTTGATTATGGATTACTTTTTTATGATTTACTTGATATTCATGATTATTGATGATAATTGAGTCAGCATTGCAATACACTAAACAGAACCTGGTACATTGACATTGTTTTTTTTTTACAGTTGTTCGTTTATTTATACAAGTTTTTAGAGTAGCACGTTAGTGTATAAACTTGTATTTGAATTACGGGTAACATTGACATACACCCAGAAACATATGTATATGACTGTTCAGATATCGAATCTTTTTCCCTGTCTAGGTTTCCCCACAGTTCAGAAATGTGAGATATTCAGAAGGCCGTGGGAGACATAGACTAACCAGACAGAGACGCCACAGTGTTGCCGGCCATAGGAATACTACAGCAAATATTGGTAATAAAGAAAATATTCCAAATGTGGCAGCAAGAGGACACAGTAAATTCAAGTCTCTCAAGTTTTTTGGAGATCAGACAACAGTCCAAAGTATAGATGAAGATGTGGAAATAACTATTGATACAGACACTGGAACTGAGGATGAAAGAGAGAATTTTGACAATAAAATAGAAAATAGGCACAGTCCATGTGATGGCTGCACAAGAAAAGGTAATGTTTTAGCCAAAAGGGATGCTAGAAGTAGAAATGATAATGTTATTGCCAGTAGAGAAGTTGCATTGAACAATTCAGACAGAAGAAATTTAGATCAGGAAGGAAGTCCAGCCAGAAACCACATAGCACATAGTGCCAAAAACAGTTCAGAAAAACAGAAAAGTTTCAGTGAAGTAATGAAATATGAAAATGAGATATATCAAGATTTTTCAGATAGATTTGAAGAGGGTCAGAGTGTAAGTGGTACCCAAAGAAGAAAGTCTTTGAAAGAAAAGCCGCCAATAAAAAGGTTATTTGCTAGTCAGCTTCCATCAGATGGTGTAAAACATGGCATGTCATTCACAGAATTTAGTGAAAACTTGGATAATGTTACATTAGTCACTGAAGTGGGTGGCCATTGTGAGTCAGTACTGGAAAGAGTTGAAGAACCTGTGAATTTAATTGGTATAAGAAGGTCTGCCAGAATACATAAACTTCAGGAACTTTTGAATACTGCTGACTCTCCAGCAAGCTGCAGAACTCAGAATCTTGTGAAGACAGTTTTAGCTCCAAATACTCCAGAAAATGAATATGGCTGGAGTAAACGAAAGAGACAACTTATTCAGTATATTAAGAAAAAGTCCTGATTTCTAGCTCATAAGAGCCAGAAGCTCAAGGTGAGCTATTGTGATCACATTTGGTCTGGCTTCCTTTGTCCATCACTTACATGTACTTAATACAACATTTTGTCAGAAAACATAGGGCTAGAGTTGATGTAACTTGGCAGGGATGTTCCTGACATAAAGCTCTACCATTTGTTTTTTAGATGAATTCAAATTCTGATTGCAATGGCTACTTGAATGAAAAATGTTAAAAAATCTTCGTCTAAAACCACCAAGCCCTGAGCTCAAAAATTTGGTGTGTTGCTTTGTTTACCGCAGTGGAGGTACATAGTTTGTGACATTGTTATTGTCCTGCACAAAAGTTGTTCAGGTCATGGCCCTAAATTGACCCCTTTATTGGGATCACTAAATTTACTAACATAGGAATTTTGTTTTCTGTAAAACCTTAAGGCCCAGAGCTTAGGTATTTAATATGTATAAATGTCTAGTTGTTCTGTACCACAAATGTTCAAAACATGGTGCAAAGTTCATTAGTTTTATAAAGACATAAATGGAAAAAAAGTAAAAGTCAGCTAAATAATTTCGAAGGGAACCTTATGTTCACACTTTTGTCCTTGACCTTCATGAGACCTTTAACATAACCTACTTCTTTCTTTTCTGCAACTACAGCAGTAAAGTTAGGTCTCTGTTTATAATTTTGCAAGCAGATATCAATTTGACCTTGGCTTACCAACATAATTCCTGTTTGCAAAGCTATGTCTATGAAATTTGGACCATATTTAGATTTCATTTTCTGTTTTGCCCACTACATTTTTATGACCCCAGAGGGAGCATATTGTTTTTTATCTGTCTGTCTATCTGTTTGTTTGTTTGTCACAAAACTTTAACCTTGACCATAACACAGAACTTCTTCCACCTACAGCCTCTAAACTTCACAGGAGCATGCACCTTTATGAGCTCTACCTGCCGGACCCACTAAGAGGTCATGGGGTCAAAGGTCAATGCTCTGGCTTACTGCTTTGTAACTTAATTTGGAAGTTTCAGAAAATGAATCTAAAATTGACCCCATCTCAGGGGCCACTAGTTGCTAATCCAAATGATATTCACAAGCTTTAAAATTTTGTCAGGTGATACAACTCGGGGTCCAGGAAAGGAATGAGCCATTAAGTGAATATAATAATGGATGTCTTTTGTTGAATGTTTTTCACTGGCCATTTTGTTAAGAGCTGTTGTATTCGGGTGAAGCTTTGCTTTAGATGAATTTTTTTTTTTTTGCTGATTAGAGCAATTGAATTCTTGTGAGCAATATAGGACTTTGATGGCCCTCTTGTTTATTTTCAGTTTACAAGATTGCTTTAAATACAATCATGTTTGTTATCTCACTCTTGAAGAGCTGGGATTGAATAAATTATTCATATATTATGCAGACCGATTTTCACTTTTGTACATGTATGTTTACACCCTAATTTATGCACATGACTGAATTCTTATCCAATGAAAAGTAACTTAGAACTATACACAGTTCATAATTTTATTTGTATTCATAATACTTAACAACACTTCATGGAAGTTTGAAACAAAACAAGATGAAGTCATGCATAATATTACATATTGCAATGCAAAGTAGTGAAAGTACATTGTATTTCATTCTTAACTAGAACTGTGTCCATAGGACACGGATGCCCCCACTATGCATAAGTGCTCATAAACAAGAGCATGTATATCCTGTATGTAAGATTTTTTCTGTACATATACCTAAAATGATCTACAGGTAACCTTATGTACATGTTAAATTAAATTACAAATGTAAAATTTATATGTTCAATTATTTATATGGTATATAGTGAAAAAATCAACAAAGGGCCATAATTCTGTTAAATATGGTCACAGCAAAAATTCCTTCCTTTACTACCATCTACACATTAAAGCTGTTCATCCCTAGAAGTTTAAGCAAAATCTGCCATCCGGTTTAAGAGGAGTTGCGTTCACAAAATTTCTATATGGTATATAGTGAAAAAATCAACAAAGGGCCATAATTCTGTTAAATTTGGTCGCAGAAAAAATTCCTTCCTTTACTTCCATCTACACATTAAGGTTGTTCATCCCTGGAAGTTTAAGCAAAATCTGCCATCCGGTTTAAGAGGAGTTGCATTCACAAAATTTCTATATGGTGTATAGTGAAAAAATCAACAAAGGGCCATAATTCTGTTAAATTTGGTCGCAGCGAAAATTCCTTCCTTTACTACCATCTACACATTAAGGTTGTTCATCCCTGGAAGTTTAAGCAAAATCTGCCATCCGGTTTAAGAGGAGTTGCGTTCACAAAATTTCGGGACGTACGGACGGACAGACAAGTGCAACGCTATATGCTCCCCACTATGTGGGGGCATAAAAATGATAAAAATAAACACAACCAAACTAAAAATCTATTTGGTGAAATAACAGTAGGTTTCTATGTCATGTGTCTAGTTTGGCCTGTCTGAAAGTTTTTAAAAAAAAAAAAAAACATCACAATTTACATGTAATCCTTAAAATTTTGTAAGAGCTTGAAAATCTAAAGGTGTATGTTATTTCCTTCTAGAGGTGGAAAACTGACATAAATCATTAATGTGAGAGTTCTACTATACAAGCTCTCGTGTAGATTTTGCAATACAAATAAAACAAGCTTCTTTTATGATTAATGCTCATACAAAGCCATATCAAATTTGACACATCATTTTCCCAGGTTTTTGACATAAATGTATAACAAAAACTAAACAGTTAATATTTTCATAAAGCACCAAAACTTTTCACTCTGGGTCATACAGATTACAATGGCTGTTTAATACATTCTCTTAGTCAAACTTTTAAAATCAAAACCCGGCCAGGCTGCCATAAAATCTGAACCATAGGCCATTTAAGTCAAACTTGCAAAATCCTTAGGCCAGTAGTAAAAATTCATAGGCATAAGAATTGTTATGAAAAATACACAAAATAAAATACTTTTTTGATTACTTTTAATACTTCATTACAAAGTTTTTGTGAAGTTATTTCTGAGATTGCTTTGAGTATATTCATCTCTGAAGTAACTGAAATCTGTCTGGGTTCTGTTGGTCTCATTCTTGCAACAGATCAGAAATCAGACATTTTGAGGCCAGCACTTGTACTGCTTGTGTGTATGTGTGTGTGTGTGTGTGGGGGGGGGGGTCATTCTTCATAAGCTAAAAGACCAGTGAACAACTTCTCATACAACAATAACTTGGTTAAACAATTGTATCAGTAATAGCACTTATCAAATCTAGAATTTGATATATAAGTAATACTATTCAGACAGAACAGCAACTAAATGGTTAGGCAACAAGTTTCAATATGGTTGTAATCTTGAGATAGAAAATAAATAAACAATACCTACTGAACATGGATATAAATTCTAGTTAGTAATTTCATTATGGAGTTAAAATATTAAAGTGGACCTAAAAAGCTTAGCAGTAAAGGCATTCACCACAGGTTCACAAGGTCACGGTACTGCATCCAAGCAAGAGCACAAGGTGTGTTCTTCTGCAGAGACACTCAAGCCACACACAAGCCTCAATTCATTCAGCTGTGAACTGGTACCAGGAATGAATGTTACTGAACCTTTCTCAAATGGTTGGTCCCATTATGAGTTGTTTTATATAAGCATAGATTGTGTATGTCACAACCACACTTAATCCACACAATTCATAGTTCAGCAGTTCATGACTGGTTTACGAGTTTTAAATTAACTACAACACCAAGAGTTACTACATAAGTTCATAAATATCTTGTTACACAGTTGGCCATTCTGTTGTACATGAATCTGTCCATATGTTCCAGACAAACACAGAAACTAGCTACTGACTAGACTACAGAGTTTATCCAGATCAATTCTTGGTTTATCACATACATTGTATCATGTCAAGGTTTTATCTTGTGTAAATCTTGGTGTACATAATGCACAGGGCTAAATATAGAAGCAAATCTGTGCACATGGTCCACTTAATATGTCTATTTCAGTGTGTTGTATCAAGTCACATATATTGGAGAATCACTATGTTTGCGCACATGTTCAGGGACTACAGCAGTTATCTCCCCTTCTTTCACTGCATGTACAGCATCACCACACACGTTTATCAAACACTGACTCTGAAAACAATAGATTTGTAAGGATAAATGTGTCATAAAAATAAGGTAGATAATGACAGTGTAAAATTTCATATCTTTAGGAAATATTTAGCAGGTCTGACTGAAGGCAAATCACAAAATATGTTCCTACTACACAGAAAGGATAAAAACAAGAAAATCCTTGTTTGAACCCTTTTAATACTACTTATCTTATTTGTACATGATTCTATACAGGTTTTATGTCACAATTTACTGTCATTGGAATGCACACTGCCAACCTTGTATCATAATATTTAACTGAACACTGTCAAGAAACATCAGGATCAATATATATTTTTAGTTTCTGACTTTGGCAAAAAAAAAACATGACTTGTTCTGAAATAGTTACTGAAAGAAAAATATTTTTAACCTTTATTTTTCCCTTTTTGCCTCTGGGATTTCAAAGCAGTACAAAGTAAGGTAGGAAGAACTTTATCATTGTAAGCATCTGAGGACCAAGATGAGTTAAGGATAGGTCATCATTCATGGCTAGAAGTTCTTACCTGGTTTTTGTGTTCATTACTAAGTAGTACACACTGTGTCATGTTATAGGCTACAAGGGCGTTACCACCCAAGGAAGACACATGGGCACGGACAATGGCCAATACTTCTGTTATGAACTTCTGCATAAATCCACATACCCCGCCAGCCTGTATAAAAAAGGATTATGTTTCAATCTTTACTTCAAGACAAAGACATTTAAACATTTTTTTTTCTTGCATTTAATTAGAGATCCAAGTTATTCTTTAATATGAGAATCTTTGCAAGGCCTAATTAAATTTTCAAGACCCATAGCATAGTATAAACAAATTAGTTTTTACATTTTATAAGAAATATGACTCAACTATAACAACATCTTATTTCAAAATTCCTTTTACCTGAGAAGAAAATCTGGAGCCGCTTAATAACCATCACAAATTATAACCCTAACGCCATAGGAATCTCTCACAGAACCCGCTACAGAGAAGTTGAGAACCCACAAACTACCTCTGCACTTACCTCTCTAACAGATGTAGTTTCTCTAATGAAGAAAAAGTTATAACTGCCTATGTATCTCTCTATTTTAGCTCCAGGGACATATGCCAGTGGGGTGATATCAATGCCCTGAAGGCTTGGGCGAAAAACCTACAAAAATATTGTTAGCAATATAAGTATTTGTTTACCATTTTTTCTGAGTACTTGACTTAGGTGGCTTAATGGAAATAATAACGAAACTGATAAAACATGACATAGTTGCACCAGTGAAGATTTTGAGATACTTAGGACTTGTGGACTCTTTTCACATACTTTATCCTGATAATTTTGGGAAATCGTTGAAATGATAGTCCAATCCTCTTGTAAATCAATTAACTGTAAAGCCTCCACTAAGCTGAAAATTGTGTTTGTCTAAGGATTAGGATCACATGATCATGAGACCATGTAGTTGGAGCAATCTCGGCTTTGGCAGCTGTTTAATCATCTCAAATTTACAAGGTCAAAACATTTCAAAACCAAACTTTTGGTATTGTTAAAAGCATAACAGAGTTTCAACTACAGCAAATCAACCAAGTCCTCATACCATGAGGACTAGAAGAATACTGTCTTTTCTTAAAAAGAGCTTCACTGACAAACTGTTATCTGTTGTATAACAAAGTAAAGAAATCAAAATGAAAAGCATTCTTTAAGCTGTAAGTTATAAACTAAAGAAGAAGCTGTCTGGTGGGTCACTTTCTATGCTTTTATATAAAAAACTATAAATATAATTCTTCCCTTTCTCGTATCCAGTTTTACAAGTTCAAACATTCAGTTTCTTTTTAAATTCCCTGACATAATTACAACATTACTTTCCAATAGCACTAAATATTTATTAGAGTAGAAGTTATTTTCCTGACAAAATTAAATGTCTATTATTACTTACTTGGGATGGTTTCTTCTTTAAAACTTCTGTTTTCAATTTCGGCACTGCAAAATGAAAAAAAAAGGTATTTAAATCAATTGCCAGTACATAACTTTCTCAAGAACATACAATATATGAAATAAATATAACCAGTCCAAATCTTATCCTGTTGAATCACTAAAATATACTTGTCCATCCTGCAGTCAGGGAAGACTCATTTACCATTTAATGGAAAACGTTTTCCTGATTGAAAAATTTGACCAAGGTCAAATTCAACTTGTATTGATATGTGGGCTGTCTTAGTCTAGAATGATTAAATAGGCAAAACAACTTCTGTCAGCAGGGTAAAGATTAGACTTAACCACACTTAACTATGATCTGTTATACATGTAAGTATAGTTAAAGTCAAGAAGTCAAGATAAAATAAAGTTAGACAGAAATGAATTTAAGATGAATAAGGTGTAAAGTTTCCACCAAACCCCTCCCCGCAACGAAAAAAAAAACAAAAAAACCAACCAATGACTGATGATGTAACATGAATGAAAATAGAATTAAATAAACTAGATTATAAGTAAAGATGCAATTGCATTTACCTTTGCATTATCAATGAGTCACACATCAGCGTTTTTATGGTACATGTAGTTTGTTTAAATACTTTTCTTACAGAATGCCTGGACAATCAATTAAGTGCCATGGCTCCAAAAACACACCTTACTTCAAGATAAAAAATGTGCAGAAAATTTCAAGTCAATCTTTAAAAAAAATAGTTAGGACATTTTTCTCACACATTTTTGCCAACAGATGACCACCTAGCCAAAGCATCTTCCATCTGTACTATGGCTACTAAAGAAACTTTTCTACTGTCATTTGCAAGGTTGCAATTTCTTATTTATAAATCACCATACCAACCTTTCTGAGATGCAGAAGATGCTGACCCCTCTGTGACCTCTTCCATCTGAAACATCATATCATCAATATTCTCCCCACTGGCTCCAACAATAGACGAGTTGGCTGAAATATATCGTTGACAGAAGTTTGTTGGTGAAATTAATTAGTTTTATCTGTCTGACAGTTTTTGAGTATTTTTTTTTTCAAATACAGTTCATCATGACAAAGAGTATTCAAAACCTATAAATGTTGTTGTGTTAATTATAAATTTGAAACCAGAAAAGAGAAACTTTAATTATATTATTAACTGCTCTATCAACAGTATTTCAATCAGGCATGTAATTATAGATGACAAAAACCATAATACATTATAAGTCTAGACCTGAATCTGCAACCTGCTTTAAACAAAGAGTCTAACACTGTGACCACCTATCAATAGTCAGTGGTTGACAAGTAAACAGTGGTCTACAAGTTTAACCATTTATAAACAAGCACTACCTTTGAATGAACGCCATGTCCCCCGGCTGGGCCTCAAAAAGGTTAAAGTTTTGTGACAGAGAGACAGACCAAAAACAATGCCCTTCAGGGGCATAAAAATCTATAAATAGACTGTTACAATAAAATATCTTAAGATTTGTTTTACCTGATTTTAATGGCTGTTTATTTGAAGAAGCACTGACAGGAGTGTCAGAGTACATTCTATTCTGTGATTGATTCTCACTAATACCGACACAGGTTCCCGTGACAACGACCTCAATCTCGTCCTCTTCAGGAGCATCGACGCTAAACACAAGGTTATACAGGCAGCAAGGCATCATCCTACGCAGCTTAAAGAACAGTCTCTGTGAAAAAAACATACCTAATAAAAAATAATACAGAATAAAAATTCAAAATTTCATTAGGCTTAAAGTTGCCCTAAAACAGAATTACAACTGAAAATTTCACTACTACTCAAATTTGTATGATTCAAACATTGTTGAATGTTCGGTAAATTGTAGCATTCAGGGTTTCATCTGTTTAAATATACAATCAGCTATACACATGTCTTTTACAATTCCTTACATTCAATTGTCAAAACAGCACAGATATAAAAGAAGCTTCTGGCCATAATAACTTGTGTTTCATTCTACCCTAATGATTTCAATAACAGAACTTCATTTGTATGCCCTTTCGCTCAGTACTTAGGTGTCTCAACTGTTGTTTAGTATGCTTTACACCATATGGGTAACTGGTAAAAAATACTTAACATTAAAGGGGCTTTAGTTCAAATAGTTGTGACCTGAATCAATTTGCTTTTTCTCTTGACATTAGTTTTTGGGTAATGTAGTATCCTCAGAACTACACAAGTATTCATAATTTGTGAGAAATTACTACACGTTCTATTCTAATAAAACTGCAAATAAAGTTGAAATTGCATATTACTATTTCAGTACACATTTCTTTATTGACATTTCATCTAGAAAAAAAAATGTTAATGACAGACCCAGACTATTATATTTCTAACTGCTACTATCTGTTAATTCAGGCATACAGCTCTAACAATATTATCTTACCCTGTACATGCCATCAAATAATTCTTTGAAATCTGTTTTCATGTTTTGTTCTAGATCAATCTTTCTTCTGTACACTTGTGTAAACATCTGAAACAGAGAGCATTATCATTCATAAAGGTGAAAATTAAACAGAAAGTTGCAAGGTTATAGAAACACAACCTCAACATAAAAGCTTAGCTTTTCTGGGTGAACTGACAGATCCAGATACACAGTGAAACCTTGCTCTGGTTACTGTAAGGAACCCGTTTTCTTTTTAGTCATAGTTACCTTAATTATCTTGTTCCATTTCACAAAGGTTTTTTGAACATAATGCATACAGTTTTATCAAAATGCCTGTAACTTTGTGTTTAAAATATCACATTGGACAGTTTTTAGCAATCAACATTTCAGATCTATTCTCCTGTTCAAACGAATAAAACTATTCTATTTAAATATATTCTTTGTCACAAACATAAAAATAATCATCCATTAATTAAGTTAACTGTTTATCATAAGTAAAAACTCCAGCCAAGACGCCACAACACAGATGTTCAACACACAAACATTAACAAGAATCAGTGTACTTTTATACCTGTAAGTTATGAGTGATAGCTCTAGCTGATAAGCCTGGACAGGTTTCTGTGTTACACAGTTCCATACCAACAGGAGGAGGTGTGTCATTTAACATCACTTGTATTGTGTCATCCTTCAGGTCATCTACCTGTGAATAAAGGATAACCATACCCTACAATAAGCTAAACCTAAACTATGAGCAAGACAGTTTTCAAATTTGGACTGCGTATTTCATTTCTGACAAGATGGTTTATAGCATTCATTCATTAGAAACTAAAAACTAAGGGCTGTTCATTGACTTCAGTGCAAAAGCTCACACCATATCAGCTCACTCAACAACAGGCTTTGTATAGAACAGAGGGTAGCTTTATTCTTGAAATTCCAACCACTGACTTTATTTTTTGTTTATACTCAGAATTAAGGGTTAGAGTCTTTACCTGAAATAGGGAATTTTTCTCACCTGGATAATAAACATAATAAGATTTTTTTTTCTGATCTTCTTTGAAACAGATTACAGTTTACCGGAACTTATAAGAGATTTTTCTATTTCCATGGATGTCAATTTTCCTTATTCAAACACACTACATATATATATCAAGGGCATAGGTATCCTAGTTTCCAGCAGACAACTAAAATCTGAATCATTAAAATAAAAACAGACTCTAGATTTACATACCTCAAGGACTATGGTGTCCTTGTTTCCAGAAAACAACTCAAGATCTGATCTTTTGTAATAAAAAAGACTATAATTATAGTGTTATATCGAGGACAAAGGTGTCTTATTCCAGCAGATAACTCAAGATCTGACCTATTATAATAACAAAAGGCTATAGTGTTACCTCAAGAACAAAGGTGTCCTTGTTTCCAGCAGATAACTCCAGATCTGACCCTTCATCATCACTATCATCAGTGGTCACACTGTGAGGACTGGGCTGGCTTGAAAAATCCTGGAATATATGAAACAGACATACATAATACTGATTTTGTTTAAACTTAATCATTTTATATCAACTGTTGACAAGGATCACCATGTGCCTTTCATAAACTGCTCTCCATGACTCCACTTTGGAATTCTGAGCAGATCTAGTGCCACAAGGAAGAAATTAAATGTTACTGCCAAATTCAGCTTAGGACTGTTACTGTCAAACTCAGCTTAGGCGTTACTGTCAAATTCAGCTTAGGACTGTTACTGTCAAATTCAGCTTAGGACTGTTACTGTCAAATTCAGCTGACTGGAATTTAACCTGCAACCTATAAGGTAGAAACAGTCAAACTGTTGCTAGTTTTGTCTCAATGAAAACGTTTTACAAAATAATGCAAAATTAATTTCAAAGATCAAATTTTGCAACAGAATTATACAGTTAACTATAGAACAAAACAGTGACTGGAATAAATCTGTTTTCAGACCTCCATATCCTGTACTTACTACTTAGGGAGAAAACAAAATGTCTGCAATTGTCTAAGCTCTTAAGTAACAATAAAATCAGTTCTTAGTCTTGTATAATTTATGAACAAATCAAATGTTTCATAACACATATACCGGTAACATTTTCCTGTAGCAGAATAGACTAACTGAATATAAACAAGAGCTTGTCAGAGACAAAGCAACAGTACCCTACCAGTGCAATGTCCATCTCCCTTACACCAACCCATATGTGGAAATTGACTAAAGAATTTGTCTGAGACATGCATAACCTCCATTATGACCCTCTATCCATGTACAAAGTATCATCAAAGAAGAAAATGTCATAGGTCAAGGTCATTTAGAGGTTAAGGTCACATAAATATATGTTGTCAAAAAGGTCTTATCGAAGGGGTTGTTGTGACCAAGTTTGAAGTAATTCTGTTCAGAAAATATGGCCAAACTTATAGTTTTTGGACAAGAAAACTTCAAAGGTCAAGGTCACAGAAATGTACTTCATTGGAATGGTCTTGTCCAAGGTATTCTTGTGGCCAAGTTTGAAGTAATTCCATTCAGTAGTAAGGAAAATATGGTCAATGGTAAAGTTTTCGGAGAAAATGACTGATAAATGGACGGACAGTTCCTCCTTTAGGTTCATAAAAAAATGAGGTGGATATTCTCCATACTGCCATTTATCCATAATTCAATTTTAATAAAAATATTTAAAATACTTTTTGAGTTATCACAAATATTGCTATATTTTCCATATTTTAAGTCTATCTGTTGCCATAGCAACCAGATTTTTCAACATAAAAAGAAAAAAAAAACGTGTATAATCTCCATACTGCCATCTATCCACATATCAAGTTTCATAACAATATTTTCAGTACTTTATGCATTATCTCAGGATCCAGTTTTTGCGGAAGGACGGACTGACGGAAGGAGGGTAAACCTACAGTCCCCTCCGGTGAAACCGGTAGGGGACTTAAAATGGTCGCAAAACTAGAATTTTGTCACAGATGGTGACTAATACCCCGCAATGCCTTGTCACAGGATGGTAGCCCAGTTGGAACAAGTTGTACATAATCTTTAATACTAAGTTTCAACTATCATCTGACCTTGACCTCTTTTGAAAACCCATGAAAAACTAGTTCCTGATGTTTAAATTTTCTCAGGATCACTATGTTTAACTTACGTTTCAACTTTACTTTATTCTCAGTAAATATGTTGGAAAAGTTCCAAGTACTTCAAAAGTGATCTCTGATACAGTTTTTAGGGAAAGACAAATGTACCAAATTTTTCAACATAGGAAGAAAAAATTCAAAGTTCAAGGATGATAATTCTGACAATTTAGGTGCTAGAATAATTATTATGAACCTTGTCACATATGATGTGGGTGATGATAAGAAACCAATATTTAAAATCTGAAGTAGATACATTAAGAAATAATGATGTTTATACAAAAAAACCACACTTTTTCATGAAAATTCTAAGTTCAAGGGGGATAAATCTAATAATTTTGGAGCTAAAGTTGTGAACCTTGAGGTGCATTATCTTCATACTGTCACCTATCCATACTTCATGTTTCCTAAAAAATTTTCAGTACTTTTTGAGTTTTACAAAAAAAAAACACACATTTTTTCATGAAAATTCTAAGTTCAAGGGGGAATAAATCTAATAATTTCAGTGCTAGAGTTGTGAACCTTGAGGTGCATTATTTCCATACTATCACCTATCCATATTTTATGTTTCATAGAATTATTCTTAGAACTTTTTGAGTTATCACAAATATTGTAAATATTTGCCATATTTTAAGTATATTTGTTGCTGTAGCAACCAAAATTTTCAACATATGAAGAAAAAAAAAAAAGACGTGCATAATCTCCATACTGCCATCTATCCATATTTACAGTTTCATTAAAATATTTTCAGTACTTTACTGGTTAAACCGGTAGGGGACTAATAAACTAGAGACTTTTTTTCTTGACACACACCTAATATTTTGGTCCTAATGTTGTGTAGGGCACAGAAGTTAAAGGGACATGTCAAATAATAGAACCTGAAGAAGAAAATACTAATCACATTACTTCTGAGTATTTGATCAAAGTAATGCACCTTTAACAAAGGCCGTCTAAATTTGATACCATACATAATGTATGGAAATAAAAATTCAATTTGCATTAATTCATTCACCAATGAAGAACGGTGACAACAAGATGTCAACTTTAGGTTGCCCAGTAAAAAGAATGTTACAGGGGAATGAAGGATTTTATGATTTAATGCCTACAGAGGGTGAGTAAACTTTGTTGAGTTTTATTTTGTGATGATTAAACTGACACTGAAAATGAGATTGCCTTTAAAATAAAAAAAAAATTCTGCATGATTTATTTTTACGAACATGTTTAAAGAAATTTTGAAATAAGCTCTAGTTCTTTTGTTTGTTTGTTGTTTTTTTTAATTAAGGACGTAATACAACTTATTTTATTTTAACAATTCACTGGATTTTATCAGATATGTCTATAATATGAACTCCATAACCTAATTAAGTCATATTAAAGGAGTCACAGCATAAATTTCAGCATGTATTACGTTCTGTAAAAAAAGTGACTGTCTTGGTGATGAAAAGAAATGTTATGTCTGGCTTGTCTATGTAAGAAGAAAACTGAATGAAGTAATTTCTTCAAGCTTATGATGAAACACCAAATCAATTCACAAGGAGCAGATGAACCATGTCCTATGCCTTGATAGAACATGATGTCACACAAATTTGCTGTGCCATTAGAACTGGGGACATCTCAGACATACAAGCTTTACTGCATGGGGGTATTGATATCAACTGCCAAGACAGGGTAAGTTTGTCTAGCATTGTAACACTACTGTTCATGTTGTAGAAATCAATGAGGTTGATAATGTGCTAGGATGGTAATTTTGGGTCACAAACCATAAGGTCACCAATATCTTCAATTATGTTAATAAAAGACACTATATAATAATTTTCATCAATGATGTGATTTCTGACAAATTTTGACTAAAACTGACCCAGAATAACCAACCTAGCTCTGTAACAGCCTCCTATATAATAATTTCCTGTTCTTTCCTGAAAATATCAATAATGGATCAGCATATAACAACAACAACAACAACAACTTTTATTAGCAAATATCGACAATAGCTTGCCTTTGGCTAATGAACAGAAAAATTACTTCAAATATTGATCATATATACAAACATATCAATCAATTTTACCTGAAACTATATCTATCCACAAATATATATATATACATATTCATAGTGATCAGAAAAAGTGTACATTTATAAGACATCATTTCTAACAGTATATGCTTCTTTAAGATATTTACACATATTCAATATAGTTTTCTTTTTGTTTGAACCCATCATACGGTTGAATAAATTAAGATTTGGCCACGAAATATGTGGCATGTATTTGGTACGAATATTTGAATATTTTTGACAGGTCATTAGAAAGTGGTACTCTGACTCGATTACATTACAGTTGCAATATCGACAAATTCTATTTATTCTATCAGTTCCTATATACCTCCCAGTTTCGATAGCTAGCGAGTGCGCTGACAGTCTGAAACAAGTAAATAGTTTTCTCAAATAGTCATTTTCAATAAAATCAAGATATTTTTCATAACTGAATTCTTTTTTGAATTTCACATAATAATCAAGTTTAGACATACTACGAATAGAACCACTCCATTCTTGCTTAAACTGATCTCTTAATCTGCATTTTAAGATACTCATAGAAATATCATCGTTGAAATTGTACCAAACATAGCCGTACCCGAGAGCATCAAGAAGAGATTTAACATGCTTTGCCCAAAATATGCAATTTTGATTATATGTTTCTTGATATTGCAGTTGAAAAATGTTATAAATAAGCGATCTTTTATTTCTATTTATTTTCATCCAATAGTTCAAAACTCTCTCTTTACATAAGATAGATATCGGATATCTTCCCAATTCTCCAAGAACAGCCATATTTGGTGTAGACATTTTAACACCTAGAATCTTTTTACAGAACTTCATTTGAATTCTATCTAAAACATCTGTATTGTAAATACCAAAAACTTCAGCACAATATAGTAGTATTGGTTCTACCATTCTGTCAAAGAGCAACAGTTTAGTCTTAACATCAAACTTTATTCTAGAGAAGATTGAATATAGGCTGTTTACAGCTTTTAATGCGTGCTCTGATAAAGATTTCATTGCATCCGTCATAGACCCATTATACTTAAAGTTAACTCCAAGGTAACAAAATGTTTCTACAACTTCTATTTTCTCATTATTGATAAACCAATTATACTCAATTTTTGTTTTTCTTTTTCTAAATACACAAATATTTGTTTTCTTAACATTTATTTTCAGACTCCATTTAACAGAATATACATATAAGCTGTCTAACTGCGCTTGGAGACTTTGTGCACTTGTAGTAAATACCACCATATCGTCTGCAAATAGTAACATATATATATTCAGATAATTTAAATCTGCTTCTGTCAGCGCATTAAAATCAAGGTTTACGGTAACATCATTCACGAACAATATAAAAAGTATGGGCGAGAGTGGTTCCCCTTGCTTTAATCAAAGCGAAACATCAAAAAAATCAGATAATTTTGCATGCGTCTTAACACAAGCTGAGACTCTGTAATATATAGCCTTTAACATATTCACCATTTTGCTGCTAACACCAATTTCAAATAACTTGTACCACAGTGCATCTCGAACAACCGTATCGAATGCTTTTTCATAATCGATAAAGGCACAATAAAGCGATTTATTTTCTGACAGCAATTTTTGAATTAAACTATGCAGAATATACACACAATCTACTGTGCTCCTGTTACTACGAAAACCGAATTGCATATCATTAAAAACTGATGTATTTTCACACCACTTGTCTAATCGATTTCTTAAACATAAAGAAAATAGCTTAGCCATGGTACTGATAAGTGAAATTCCTCGATAATTATTGGGATCGTTCTTATCCCCCTTTTTATGAATAGGGACTATAATGCCCTTTGTCCAACTTAATGGATAAATGCCTTCACTATATATTTTGTTAAATATTTGTACTAAAAATGGAGTGATAAATGTCTTGGCATCAATGAAAAAATCTGAGACTATCAAATCTATGCCAGGCGCCTTATTTCGAGATAACGAGGAAATGCACTTACCAATTTCATTATCATCGAAAGGTTTATCTAAACTATCTATTACAATATTGGAAAATTCATCATGAGATAAGTCATTTAACATTGCATCATCATGTGCTGGCTTATTTAAAATATCAGCAAAATATGCAGAAAACTGAGCTTCATCGATATGACTACTATTTGGACTTTTAGTGTTTCTATACCTATTAACTTTCCTCCAGAATTGTTTGGGTGATTTCTGACTCAATTCAAATAAGCTTTGTTTTTCCTTATTGAAATATTTAAATTTAGTTCTACGTTTAATATTACAAAAATGCCTTCTGCTCTCTAAAAATGACATTCTATTCTCTCTACAAGGATTTTGCTTAAATTTTCGTTTTTCATCAAAAAATCTAGCTTTTGCATTTCTACATGCGTCATCAAACCAGAGATTTTTTCGCTTTTTGACATTGTTTCTCACTGACACCGTTTTTCCAAATACAGAAAAAGAGCACTCATACATGATTTCTGAAAAAACTGCTATGTTCGAATCTAAATCACCTTCATTGTTTAATATATCGTTAGTTTTTTTAACAAACATAGGTCTCTTTGATTCTAATACATCTAACAAGTCACGTGACCTAGTAGAATCCCAAAACAATTTATCATATTTCGTATTTTGTATCAATGGTTTATGCACATTGTTTTGACAGACAATTTTAAATGAAATTGGACAATGATCCGAGAACTCGGTCATGCCCAAAACAGACATGTCTGATATAAACTCGAAATTATTATATTTTGTGATTAAATAGTCTACAACACTTGCACCAGTTCTATTCCTATTTACACAGTGGTATGTAAAGTCTCCCTTTTCTAACCGTCCGTTAGCAATTAATAAATCATGCTCTTTACACATGCTGATTAGCTTATGCCCGAATGAGTTTATAACTGTGTCTTTAGATTTCCGCTGGTTTGGGGACGAAATAAACTGTGGCAAGTCTAGAAATCTATCAAGGTTAATATTTTCAACAAAATCTAACGCATCCCCTGTACGACTATTCAAATCCCCGCACAAAAATACTTCCACTAATGCACTAAATCGTATTATGTCATCGCTTAATGCATCGAAAAAATCGTAATCAAACAGACAAGACTGGTTATTTCTACAGTATAACAGTAATCTCATAAACCAGTGACTCAGCAGTAAAACTAGACTACTGAATAAATGACAACTTGGGATGAGGTGATAATTATATATATTGCTGAGATGAGTACAATTTTTAATTCTCAAGATTACAGAGATCAAACTTAAGCAAAAACCTAACATAAAAGATTTTATCACTTATATTTTCACCACAAACAAGTATATAACAAAAGAGCACATGGTAATGTTTGTGGGTAAAACCTTAAGAGTCATGGTGTGGATCCATGAATTCAATTTACAAATACAAATGTAGTACATAATAATATAAACCTTAACCTTTGGCTTTAAATTAAGAACCACCTTGAAATTATCCAAAACATAACCAGAAAAAGAAATACGTTTTTCAGAATGGAGAAACAGCCCTTCATGCAGCAGTATGGTACGAATGTACAGATATAGTCCATGAACTGATAGAATATGGTGCTGACGTGAATCTACCTAATCTAGTAATCTGTTTTTTTTTGTTTTTTTTTTTTGTTATTGTTGTATGTTTAACAATCACCTTCTGTCAGATTGTCCAATATTACATCATTACTGACTGTATTAATGCAAATGAACACTTTTAACTTAGTAACCACTTCTTTTATAACTCTCATAAAACAGAGTACTTTCTATCTAAAAGTCTTTACAGAATAAAGTCAGCCCTTGGCCAGTTTGTTATTAACAGGATGCTGTCTTTATCAGTCTTGTCTTTACAGAATAAAGTCAGCCCTTGGCCAGTTTGTTATTAACAGGATGCTGTCTTTATCAGTCTTGTCTTTACAGAATAAAGTTAGCCCTTGGCCAGTTTGTTATAAACAGGATGCTGTCTTTATCAGTCTTGTCCTTTAACAAATTATGAACTGGAGAAAGGTCCACAGTCACACATACAGACTGTCTGACTGACTGATGCAACTTTCATTGCAGGAGCAATATATAACCATCATTTGAAACATAATTTTCAATTAACATAGCCTTAAAACGGTCAATAGACTACCTGAGGTGAAAGCATTTACTAGAAACAAAAGCCTATAACTATACTTCTTTATCATTATATGCAATATACTTTAAGAATGGTCAAACACCACTACACCTTGCAGCATCAAATGGAAATGCTGACATTGTCAGTTTGTTATTAGAGGCCAATGCAGACACTAAGAGAAAAACAAAGGTTGGTTTACAACTTACAGTTTGTTTTTAATGATTTTCTATTCACTGCTGTCTATGTAACAGCAATCAAACAATGTTACAGGGTAGTGACTAGTGAGAAAATATTCTTTGGTCCATCTGTACTTTTTACTTACTATAAAGAAAAATGCAACACAGTGAAAAATGCAACCCTAAGAAAGAAATATTGTCTGTTGCAAATCCAAATGATCACATTTTGTATTACCAAATTTTATTTTCTCTTTTTATTTTAGTTTTTTCTTTTTTCAATTTTCAGTTTACTGAAATGACAGCATTACATGTTGCTTCAAAGAATGGTCATACAGATATTGTGAAATTACTGCTAGACTATGGGGCTGATATGGACACATCGGATGTTGTAAGTACTAAATAACTAAATAATTCATATATTCACATTTTTATGTAACTAGCTGATCACTTAAAATAACATCAACCACTATGCCAGGAGCATTAATGACTGCCAATCTGAGATAAAATAAGAACAGAGTAAACTAGAACTATGTCCATAGGACACGGATGCCCCCACTATGCATAAGTGCTCATAAACAAGAGCATGTATATCCTGTATGTAAGATTTTTTCTGTACATATACCTAAAATGATCTATAGGTAACCTTATGTACATGTTAAATTAAATTACAAATGTAAAATTTATATGTTCAATTATTTATATGGTATATAGTGAAAAAATCAACAAAGGGCCATAATTCTGTTAAATATGGTCACAGCAAAAATTCCTTCCTTTACTACCATCTACACATTAAAGCTGTTCATCCCTGGAAGTTTAAGCAAAATCTGCCATTCGGTTTAAGAGGAGTTGCATTCACAAAATTTCTATATAGTATATAGTGAAAAAATCAACAAAGGGCCATAATTCTGTTAAATTTGGTCGCAGCAAAAATTCCTTCCTTTACTACCATCTACACATTTAGGTTGTTCATCCCTGGAAGTTTAAGCAAAATCTGCCATCCGGTTTAAGAGGAGTTGCGTTCACAAAATTTCTATATGGTATATAGTGAAAAAATCAACAAAGAGCCATAATTCTATTAAATTTGGTTGCAGCAAAAATTCCTTCCTTTACTACCATCTACACATTAAGGTTGTTCATCCCTGGAAGTTTAAGCAAAATCTGCCATCCGGTTTAAGAGGAGTTGCGTTCACAAAATTTCTACATAGTATATAGTGAAAAAATCAACAAAGGGCCATAATTCTGTAAAATTTGGTCGCAGCGAAAATTCCTTCCTTTACTACTATCTACACATTAAGGTTGTTCTTCCCTGGAAGTTTAAGCAAAATCTGCCATCCGGTTTAAGAGGAGTTGCGTTCACAAGATTTCAGGATGTACGGACAGACGTACGGATGGACGGACAGACGTACGTACGGATGGACAAGTGCAACGCTAGTATCTGCTCAGATCTAGAATTTTTAAAAAAATCATGTTTTCTGTTGCAATTATAAAAATTTATAACTGTAAATTTAAATATTTTATTTAACAATTTAAAATGTAACTTTTTTCTATCCCCCATCTTCTATAAGTTTCTCTTACCATTCACATAGCAAGTGAACAATTTATAACTGTCTCTCTTTATTTGAAATAAGTTGCTTTTCACCCAAAAACTGTAAAACAACAAATCTCTGTATAAAGACTGATACAACATTTCAACACATTCGGTTTACCACTTGTATATAGAAGTTTTGACTAACATCTGACATTCGGTGATGCTTCATTAGTTATTATACACATGAAATGAAATCCTCTTGATTTAAGGATTTAACATTTAATGTAACTGTATAAACAGTGCATCACTTCTACATTTAAAAGATGTTGTTGTTTTTTCCTTCAGATAGGCAAAACAGCAGCCTTTTATGCAGCTAACTCTGAAATCACAGATATGTTTGAAAAAGAGGAACTCCCATGGAAACAAGAATCTGAAACAATCAATGATACTACGATATGGGAAGAAAGGGAGCTAATGGACAAATACCTTGGTCCAAAAATAGTACCCATAACAACAGTAAAGGAACTTTCAACTTTACAAACTTTAACCTCGACTTCAAAAGCAGAAAACACATCTGAGAAAGATATGTTTTCAAGTTCATCTGTGAACGAAACTATTATGAACAATACAGAATTTCAAACAAATGTGGAACATAGTCTATCAAACCAGTCAAATGTGAAAAACAGTCTCAAAAATCGAACTAACTGTAAAACCAGTCAAGGAAATGGGAAGGTCAAACCAGATATGAACCAGTCTGACTTACCAGTGTATTCAAAACAAAGACTGCACAGAAGCGGAGAGAGGGGAATACAGAAATTAACAACTGGTTACAAAACCATACAAGGCAAACCAGAAACCAAGAAGTATGTTCAACACAGACCAAAGTTCAGTAAAGAACACGAGACAAAAATGCAAATGAATGTGTTTGACAGACTAACAAGAAAGAAATCTATGAAACAAAACTAGGAACAGTCTAAACTGAAAGAAACCGCTTTAACATAACATGACCATGTATATAATGTACATATACAGATATATATTCTTTGTGAAAAATGAATGGATTCACTGGAAGCCTGTAAGCCAGCGGTTACCAAATTTTCTTGAAGTTTAAAAGGAAATTTAAAAAGAAACAAATTACTTACATTTCACACTCATGTAAACTTATATAAAGATTTTAATTTTATAGACCATTTAAAGAAAAATCAATTAAGTATAATATCAATTGTATACTGTCCTAACTGTCCTAATAGCCACCTTACATGTATATCAGCTGTCACCTGATGTAAATGGTCATTTCTTGACATCCCTGGCCAATGCCCTAATCAAAGCAGCTTTACTTCTGAGGCCAGCCGTCACCAGGTGGTCATGCTCAATGCTTTCTCGTTGCAATAACTTGTCCATAATTAGCAGTCATGCATTTCTTGATGCAAATGCATATAATGTATGTGATAAACCCTATTTGTCAGGCAGACCAAAGCTTTATCAGACAGATTTTTGCACATGTGGTAAATTCAATGTAATATCCAAGTTCTTGACAAAATACATCTCCCTTTCATGTCTTCAAATGAGGAGAAACTACAGGTGTTCAAACATGACAACAAATATACTATAATTATAAATAAAATTTTGTAACACTGTACTTGTATAGGAAATCCACCAGCGAAAATTCGAAAGAGGTTTATGCTGCAGAGATCTGGGGTTATACTAAGTCAAAAAAATAGAGTGCATCTAAAATTTTGAAAAAAACTTTAAGTTAAAAATAATGCTATTTAGCCACTGTTTGGAATTCCAGAATTAGGAAGATGTCCTCTTGATATAGTATTACATAAATTTGTAATAATGATAGCGTACTGGTTAAAATTGGTAACATAATGCAGATAACATAATATTACAAACTATATACAACCAAGCTTTAATAATAGACAGTTGTAAAGGTCATCCTAACTGGGCAGTTATTATGTGGTTTTTGACATTACTTAAACTGTAGACAAGAATAAACCATTCTCTTGAATAGTGTGATGTCCTTTACATATTAATATGCATTCTATATCATGCAGGCCTATATTAACCTTCCAGTCACCTTGCAAGACCAGCCAAATGGCTGCTTCCCTTGGCTGACTGTTGAAGACAAGTTGGACTGTATGTGTCTATTTTAGAAATACTTTGAAAAACTTACAATGCTACTGAGTTGATAAAGGTCTTTGTATTTCTGTATTTGTTCAGCCACTTTCCTCTGTAGTTCTAATAATGCTACGTTCTCCTCCTCTGATGTGATCTGCCCCAGAATTCGTGGCAGGGGTGGAGCTGGAAGGGGATACAGGTATGCTCCTGTGGCAGACTGAAATATGTTTATGGAGGATGATTGGACATTCATCAGAATTTATAATGACTACTGAAGCTCAAGAAAGTGAAGAAACAAGCTGACTTTTGTGCACTTAGAGACTGATGGGGATAAATATACATTTCTTTTGATTGGAGGGGATAAATATATATTTCTTATGATTGCTAGGGATAAAAATACATTTCTTATGGTTGGTGGGGATTTCTTTTGATTGGTGTGGACAAATTTACATTTCTTACCAAAAAAATTATTCAGAGTATATCATTCACTATTAGTGTCCCTTTTCTAACGCCTTGTAAATATATGTCCAAGGAACACTGTCACATATCTAAGTTAGAAAACAATATAACCAAATTCTTCAACAGAAAATGAATATGTGTTGCATGTGAAGTAGTGTCAAACTTAAAGACTGCCTAGCCAACGTTCTAACCAGTGAACCTTTCTGACCCCTGCAAACATACTAAGTGTCTAGGTTGTTAAGGTCATGTTAGGTTGCAGAATGTAGTGAAAGATACAGAAAGCATTCCATTCTAGAGACACACTTGGTTCTTTTCAAGCTCAGTGTGTAGCATCAATATACAGGGCTTGATTCATTTCTCACCTGAAAGACTTTTAGTAATGTTAGTGGAGAAGTGGGGGATCAAACTCAGGACCCCTAAATGACCAGTCCAGGGTGTTACCACTGCACCACCCCAAAAATACATGTTTTAACACAGACTGTATTTATACTTACTGCTATTCCAATCAGCATATTTTCTCCCACAACAATCTGCATCTTTAAACCAAACAACCCATTCATACAGCGTATCTGAAAACATACATTTGTAATCCTGTGGTTACAATGTACAATAAATAAAAAGAATGTTTAATTAAATACATGTATGTATACACACTTTCTCTACAGCCCACACACCACAGAGTTACATATCTAATCCTTGCCATTACAATATCAACAACAACAAAAAAATTCAAACACCTTCTGAATCAAATAATTTCTTTCTTATAAGAAAGAGCTAAGAGCTAACCTTATGATCAGTGGGATCATCTTTATAATAATTGTAATTTTCTTTTCCATCTGTATTCTTGAAACTATCTAACTGTAAGCTGTGGTGTTGATAACTATGATCCACACACATACCACTCACACAAGGGAAGTCAAGCAAGCGACCTTGAGGCCTCAAAACAATTTACAAACATTTTCGTTGTTACTCCATTTTATGAAGAAAATGTTCAGTACATCTGCTCACCTTAAGTTTGTTCATCAGCTGGTTATGGAGGTCATACTCCAGGAATGGTAAAATCTGTCAAGAAGAATATACTGTTTTAATGAATAGTGACAATATACACTTTCTAGTAAACCAAGACTCATATGTACAATTATATTTACTTATAAGAAGGTAAAAATCACTTTATTATGTAAAGTAAATATTGTTCTACTAAACTAAGACATAGTACATTTCATTTCTATTCGTTCATCCTGCTTAAAGTCCTTTAAGCATTTTATCAGTAACACAACAGGACAGTTTAGTCACCCTTGAAGGAAAAGAGCTAGTTAGAAACAAAGCTTGGAATTCTGACCTTCAATCTGTGGCTGATAACAATGTTAGTCAGCAGTAGCAATAAACTTTACAATATTCTTGAAGGGTAAGTACATGTATATTTGATAACTTACATCACTGATCTCCTTAGCATTAGCTTCTGCCTTGCTGTTTGCCTTTGGTCTACACACTCTACAAGGTTAAGATAAAAGTATGCTATATATGTCCTACATTCAATTTGAGAATATCTCAATTACAACCCTTTCCTGGCCACACAAGAGACAAAATGCCACCCAATGAGATATATTTATAGTAAGTAATTTTAAAGATAATTTGACTTTTCAAAAATAGTGCACAAGTCTGACTGTGCTAAACTAGTAAATTCAGTCAAGGTGAGATATAGGTACAATGTTATCATGAAATTAACTAACCTTCGAAAGATTCAGTTCACTGGTAAATATACAGTGTCAAATCAAATCATATTAATACCTAAAGGTGGATGGAAGGCATGGTTTCATGATTTGCAGAACAATTTATAAAATTTTATCACTGCGCCTATCAGTGGCCTTACTAAGTCATGACTGCAAAGTCTAGCCAGTCAATAATAATGATGAGAATTTATAATAAGTTCTTGAAAGGAGCATCTATAATTTGATCTGGCATGGCATAAAACTGCATCAGAACAACAAATACCTGGCCTGTAAAAATGCACCTTTACCAACAGTCTGGATCTCTGCTGGAGGGTTTATTGTGGTAAATAACACATCTGGTACAAATCTTCTCCTACAATATATGTATGGACAGTTTATCTAACAAACATTTCGAGACCACTCCCCTTCATAAAGGAAGACAGTTTACATAACCACTATTGCTGTAAATACAAATTCTAAACCACAATCATTCACGTTCAAAACAGCAGACAAGTAACAAGAACCTAACCTAAAATCTCTATCAGTTAAAGCTGATGTTTTCTTCATAAAAATACTGCCAGCTTTCTTTACATTAAAACGCAGACCAGAAACAGACCCAAAACATGAAAATCTCAATCAGTTATAGAAAAGGATTTAATAAAAGTCAGAAACGTTCGCTTGACAAAGAATGTGGTGTAAACTGACAGAGTTAGACAAAACTATGAACGATCTTACCTGCATGTAGAACACTGTGACAGGTTTATAGGGAATGGTGCTGAGCTTGGTTTGTACGGGATATGACACAGAGAACAATTGAATCTTGAAATTCCATCCTCAAAACTGAAAATTCATCACAAATTAAGTTCAGTTTTGTTTAAAAATAGTTACTTTTCTTTTCCTTTGTTCAGTTTAACACCATTTACCACTAAATCAGTCAGCAAACTTTTAAACTAAAGTTCTGACTCTGTAATACCAGTACTAAGTCATTTTAATTGCTTACTACCTCACATAAATCAGTCAGGTGGTAAGGCTCAAACATATGACCAATCCCGTTACAGCATGTAAAGAGTATGTAAATTACTAGTTTTGACTTTAACCACTTGACCTTAGAAGAAGGTAAATACAGAATATACATGTCTGTCGCTCAAAACCACAACTAGAATAGCCAATACTATACAACAGGACAGATACCTCTAAATAATTTTAAAACAAAATATTCAATTCAATGATTAAATTAGTTTAAACAACTTCCCTCTACTCCTGAATAAGTAATAAAAAGTGACCAGAAGTTCAGGTTTACCTAGTTATTTTTTAACATCTCAGAAGAAAATATCACATATAGAGGAAATGAGTTTGAGACAACAATTTATTTAGTACTATTTTTGAAAAGACACAAGGACAAGTGAATTTTTTCTACATTTTGTAAGTAAATAGTCATAAGGAAGCAGGTAATAATGCTACTAACCAAGTGCCACCTCTCTGTGACATCTGATTGGCAAGGTTTACATCTACAAATAGTTTCTTTCCTTGGTCCCTCTCTTTCTCCACACCCACATTCCGGTCCCCGGCTGACACCAGCTGCTGAATGTTAGTCCTGGACTGTTGAAACTGGTCAAGGTTTAAGTTCACTTTGGCCGCAGTGCCAGTTGCCGACAGTAGTATTATTTCATCACTAAAGATAAGAAGTTTGATTAAATTACCAAAACACTGAGGACGAAATCTAATCTGACAATTAACATTAAACCACATACCTTCAAACATTTTCCTACATTAGGTTCACTATTATCATTTATCATTAGAACATAACGCGTCAGGTATAACACCATTTTTTTCTTTAAATTATGTTGTGCTGGTTAAACACTTAAAACTTTAACATTCTGAAAATGCCACATAGTAAAAAATTCTTTGTTAACTTGCTTTTTTACACTTAAATGAAGTGTATGTAAAGATGAAATGTACAAGATCTGTTTTCCTATTTACACAACTGTTTAATTAGTTAGTATCATTAACTTATTCTAATCTAATCACCCAGGTCTACAGTTCTTATCTGTATCATATATCACCTACCAGATAGAGGTTTGTTCAGCGTAGCCAATGACAGCATGACATCCCATGGCCCGGGTGTGTGTACGAATCTCTGTACGTACCTCATTCCACCAGGCATCTCTTGTCTCAGGCTCCTCTAGAACACACAAAATACATTTCATTTAATAAAAGCTAAACAAGCCTTCCAAGTTTTTTTTCTTCCAATAATAAGAGGTTTTAATTAAGCAAAAGAACTTCTTTCATTAACCTTTAAAAATCTACCTCAGGCAACCATCTCCATACTCTCAATACACATATTTCATGAATAATTTGGCTGACCAAACAGGGAAAAGACATTTCAAGTTTAGTAAAATCCCAAAAGAACAAATTATAACTGAATGAAATTGCAATGTACTCTGAAATCATTCTTCGGTCCTTTCAAAACCTGTTGCCATGAAACAGATAATTTAAACACCATGATAAATGTGACATTAAGAAATAATTATCAGGTGTGTCGCTGACAGGAAGAATTAAACAGGATATTTTAAAAGTAATCTAAAATAATATGGAGCCATTCACACATGAAGCCGGAAATTCTATGCTTTTAGCTGTGTGTGAGTTGATAAAGAATAGAACATCAGTGAGCTAGAAATGCATGTACAAGTAATCAGCTGGGAAAAACTCAAAAGAAGAGTAATTAAATATGATCCCTTGTTTTTTTCAAGTTTTTTTCATTAACACAAACTTGATACTGCCAATCAATCAATAAACAACACTAAAAGCCATGGTATGAAAGAAAAAAGAGAACTTTTACTATAAGGTAAAAGTAACAAGGCAGTCTGAAGGACAGCTAAATCCCCTTCTGCAGCTGACATGAATGTGTACTTCTTGACCTTTAACCAACCATGATCTTGATGTTGTGCCATGCATATTATAAGCACATAGTCTCATGATAGTAATTATTTGTGCAAAGTTATCTAAAATCACCCATAAAGTCAAAAAGTTATGGAGAACATGACCTTGGAGGTAGCAACCTGGATGTTGGGTTCTGCACATTGTGTCATAGTGGTGATCATTTGTGCAAAGTAATTAAAACACTTTTCATAAGCCAAGTTAGTAAGTTATAGAGCAGACGTGAAATGTGGATATTTGACCTTTAACTGTGACCTTGACCTTGTGGGTAGCAACCCAATTATTGCGCTCTGCACATCATCTCATAATGGTGATCACTTGTGCCAAGTTATTCCAAAAAATTTTCAGCAGTTTAAAAGTTATGGAGCAGACACAAAAGTGTTACAGATGGACAGACGGACTGACGGAGGCCATTCCTTTAATTCCCTACCCGCTTTGCGGAAGGGGATTAAGAAATTGTATTTGAATGTCAACTATATTCAAAATGGGTATGATTCAAAAGGTCACTTAATGATATCAGAGCTTGGTATCATTAGATTAAGCTCTATGACATCCCTGATATATTCTTATTGAAAATCCTGTAGGTTCCTGGCTTACATACCTGGGTTGTGTATTTTATCTAGAAGCTTGACTGACCTAGCAGCTACTACCCCACCCAGGTGTATGATGAACCCAGGCGGAAATGTTGTCATTGTAAACAGCGGGAACTCCTGAAATAAAATTGACAACAAGCTTGTGTAAGTAGGAGAGCCAATCTTAATTTATAACCCTTTTTATAAGAGTATGTTACAGTCATAATATTAAATAGCCCTTTTTATATTTATAAAGCCATTGGTCAGTGTATTATTCTTGAATAACTGGACTTTAATCTGTTTTTACTAAGAACACGGTGAATATGACCCACAGTCCGAATGACTGATTACAGTTCTTTATCTTTGGTACAGACGTAGTCATGCGATTGAGCATAACTTGTAATAATTATTAGAATATTGTGGCAATTTTAAAACACTTTAACACGATTTTCACTGAACAATCTTGAAGTTTATATTTATCTGTTTAAATAACTGCTTCATCCATATGAATTGCCTCCCTTCTGGAGCCTTTAACAGACCATTTGAATAGATACTAATACTAATAGATACAATACTAAACAACATGGTGTCGTATTCATCACTTAAAAGATAAAAGTAGATAATCTGTTTGAAAACAACAGTGAAACGTTCACATCACAGAGCCATTAATACAACTAATAACAAAAACAGAAGGTAAGAACTGCATTTTCAACTTAAATTTGAAAAACTGACATTTTTTTCACAAAGATATCTCATTTTAGTTTGACCAAAAATGCCTTACAAAGTAGGTATGTACATGTTATTTGCTTGTACATGAAATGAAGGTGGAAACATTGTCAATGATCAATTTTTTGACAAGCTTTCTGTGTTTAAGTCACCAGGTGACATGTGGGGCTATCTTCAAGATCAGGTGACATGTGGGGCTACCTTCAAGTAATGGAATCATCAAAAAAAACAACTTTTTATGGTATGAATAGTTGCTGCCATTTTATGAAAATATTTTTATTTTAACAAAAGAAACCAATTGTGAAATAATAAAATTTTTAAAAAGGTTTTTGTAAGTTTACACAGCTGGCTATAAATGGATTTGAGCTTTTATAACCTTCTTCAGCATCTTGGCTTATATGGCCTCACAACTGTTTATACTGGACCATACAAACTGTCATAAATATGTATACCAATACTGAATTCGATTTTCATTAATTTTTCAATACCATCTCTTTATATGATACAGACAGAATGTTTCGTGCAGAGTGCACCTACCATTAGTTCTATGTTAACCTGCTGTGAGCAAGGTTTGGGAAAGTTTTTTGTTCCACTACCACTTCCACTTCCACTGCTGCCAGCAAGACTGTTACCTGGCAAGAGAAATAAAAATGTTACCTAGCAGCAACTGTAACCTAGCAACAGAAATGTTACATAGCAGAAACTGTAACCTAGCAACATATTGAATAAAAATGTTACCTAGCAGCAACTGTTAGATAGCAGGAGAAATAAAAATGTTAACTAGCAGCAACTGCTACCTAGCAACAGAAATAAACAAGTAATCTTGCAACAGAAATAAATGTGTTACCTAGCAGCAACTGTTACCTAGCAACAGAAATGTTACCTAGCAGCAACTGTAACATAGCAACTGATATAAAACAGTTACCTAGCCTAGCAACAGAAATAAACCTGTTACTATCAGAAAATGTTACCTAGTAACAGAAATAAACCTGTTACCAAAAGTAACTGTCAGTAAGTAACAGAAATAAACCTGTTATCTGGCAGCAACTGTAACTTATAACATTTTTATTTTTCATGAAAGGAACTTGTAATAAAAAAAAATAAGAAAAAAGCAACTAACTAGATCTGTTGTTGATAATATGAAAAATTGAGTAAAAAACTTTAAATTACTTGTAACATCTTTTCATGTCTGAATGTCTTAAACAGATTTTAAGTCAAAATTTCTGGAGCTCACAAGTTCTGATCAACCTAAAACATATCTGTAATAGAAGCAAATGATATCTAGGCCTTACCTTTGGGTGGTGTACTTAAATCAGAATCTGAGGACCTTGTATTGTTTGAAGGCCCTGCAGGGGGTCCTGTAACTTTCATTGGTGATGTTGAGCTGCGTGCATTTGCACTTGGCGGAGAAGCAGGTGCAAGTGTCTCCTCAGGGACTGGAGAGCTGTAAGTGAAATCAAATGCGAAATGCGACTGCTTTGAGCTGTTGTGATCTGAAGGTGAGAACTGTGTCAGGGGTGGTGCTGTTAGAGGATGGGAGTGACTAACGGTCAGTGACCTATGTCGTGGGAAGTTAGGGGTTGAGTTATCATCAATCATATGTGAAAGGGTTGAACACACTTTAGAAGAAGGGCTTGTTAATGAAGATGTGGTTATAGGGGGTGAAGTTAGAGGGTGTGAATGAGGAAGGTGAAGAGAGCGTCTATGCATATGAGACTGGCTGTGACTGGTTATCACAAGTGGCATGCTGATATGAAGTGCAGGTACAATTGGTCGCTGGTATCTGAAAGAAAGAAGAAATAAAAAACACTGTATAAAATATGGTTAGTAGACTACGAAGTTAAACAAAAGCAAAGTACATTAAAGAAATTAGTAAAATAAAAACCAGCGAACTTAGCTAAAATGTTCTTCAACCAGAAAATAGTAGGCATACTTCAACTGCTACAATCTGATATGAAAAATAACTTATTTCAAAGTGAAAGACAACCTATAAATACTGTTTAAAAAATTTCAACATTATTACCGTCATCTAAATAGAGAATAAGTGTTTGTAACAGCAGGACAAATATCCTATGAAAACTGATTCATTAACCATCATTCCAACATCCTTAAATAGAAATACATTTGTATACAAAGAAAGTAAGTTAATTACACTCCTGATCTCTCCATAAGAATAGATCTGCCTACTTCCTGACAGAGAGAGTCAGTCATTTTGTGGAGCGTTAAACAATTACCTTTGTCAGTGAAAAGTAACAGTAACTGTAGTATAAAGGTCAGAGCCATGTCATGACATTATTAACACAGTGGTCAAATTTTCATTTTCTCTTTTAATTGATTAGAAAAAGTCAATTATTTTTTCATTCATCTGAGACTAATTTTATGATTTTCCGGTATTCAGGGTTGTTCTTAATGGTTTTTTTTCAGTCACAAAGCTGTAGTGATATGAATTATTTAATTTGACGTTAGAGAAATATTTACCAGAATTTGATGCGACATCAATCAAAGTATTCCTGTAGCTCATTCAACTTGAAACTTTATAATTCAATTAGAAAATAATAAAGTTTACTTTGAAAATTAAGCAATTAGGAATGATGGCTTTACTGCCAAGTACTAAATAAGTAAGTAACTTAAAAATAATAACAGCATTGTGAAGAAATAACATTATGTAAAAAACAAAAGAAAAAACAGTTTTGTACATATACAGCCAACTGACAAGGTCCTCTGTAATAAACCACTCTCCAACCTAAAAATTTACAACAACTATTCTGAACATTTTCCTGAATGAAATGGCCCAAGCGTTTGCCAGATATTGATCAGACAAGGATTTTACAATGGTGCCCACTGTGACCACGACCTTTGACCTAGTGATCTAAAATTCAAAAGAGGACATCTACTGGTCATGCCCAGATAACCTTTAAAAGTTTAATGAACTGATGCCCAAGCATTTTCTAGCAAATGAACAGAAATTATAGGACCTATACAGATAGATTGAGGGCTGTACAGACATGCTAAATGCCTCACAGTTTTCAAGTGTGGGCATTAAAATAACGAATTCACACTTCAAAACGCTTATGAATAACTTATTCTGATTGTTTTAGTTAATACACTTGACAATAAATGCTTCTTACCGACAAATGCTTTACACAGGCCTTTTTCCTCTTTAAACACCAAAAATGTGAATTCTTCAAATAGTGTTTAACGAACAGTGCCACACAGATGATTTCGAAGAAATTACCAAATCCAAGAAAAAAACAGCGACAACCTGCAGAGTCTTTTACTACATGTATATTGCTTTTACTTCACACTTCCTTGTTTACCAGTATATCATTTGACCATTATGTTGATTTTGTCATGTCATGTCTCATTTTTCTATCATGAGAAAAAAGTAAGAAGTAAAAAAATTCCACAGCATAAAGCAATAAGCAAGTCATCATAATCTACTGTTAGTCTGCATTCTAACAAGAAAAGCTTAGAAATATATGAGCTTTAGAGGTCTACTGATGTAAAAACATTACAACCAGTATATGTGGAAAGCTCAAGCAATCATGTACTTTATATTTTCTATTACACGAACTTTTTTTGTAATCTTGTTAACCATTTGTAAACTATATTCAATACCAAAGCAGAAGAGCAGGGCAGATGTATAATGTTACTTTTTTTAGCCTGCAATATTCCCTAGCATGCCAGTATACATTTAAATCTGTGCTTTTATATAAGACCTATCACGTATCAATACCCGCTTTAATACCACTTTGTGTATAAATAACTCTATAAAGAAAACACGTCTTTAATAATAGTTACTATGACATAACACTGGCAAAGAGGCAAGACATCTAAGAAAAAGAGTTAAAAGAAAAGAAACAAAAGATGACTTCCTAGGAAAATAATGCTAACTTAAGACTACATCTGAATTGTGTATTTATGCTTCATAACACAGGAACAACTTCTACAAGAAACGGTCAGCACATAATCTTCTTTCTTACCTGTATGGGGTATGGTGTAATATTCATATAACTATTACTCCATAGAAAAATTTATAGGCTGAATCAATATACGATTTTTTAAGTAAATCTCAGCTCTACTGGTCTACAAAGTATGTGCACAACATTAATAGTATAATACAGTGAGCTATAATTTCAACTTGACTATAATATACCTAGGGTATGTACATGTATCCAGGACATTATATTCCAGGACCACTTTTACTCCAGTGCATGCAGGGAAATGAAAATACAAACATATTTTATGCAAAATAACAACTAGCTAACCCCTTCCATTACCAACATGTTATACCTCCAAAGAGGGTGTATTACCTACATAACAACATTTCACAAATACCTACATGTATCTACAGTCACAAATTTACACAATTCTACCAAGATTTGAAAGTGTCACCCCTCAGCAAGCTTTCCTACCTAACTGACGATTGGTCAGCATTCATATGCAATATGATATTCACAAACTCTAATGCTTTCAAACTCGAGACTTTGCTGCCATTGTCAATTTTTGGTTTAGGTTCAGTATGTTGATTTCTTTGTTAATATTAGTTTGTACATCAAACAGCAACCAAATCAACTGTGAATATTTCCCTCAACAAAGAAAGGTTAATATTAAATGACTGCACTCAATGTTTGCTAAGAAAAAGGTTGAAACATCTTAAACAATTTTAGCGTATTGCATGCAGAGATTTCTGTTTGCACTATATACATGTACCATTGTAAGTTTTTACTGACAGCTAGTACAACATGCATATAATCCATCACAGTTTGTTACATGACACAGCTCATTCAGAGAACAGTCAGAATCCAGCTCAACATATGTGTAGTCACTCAAAACACTTCTAAAAGAAAACATGAGAAAATGCATCTTTTGTATAACTTATTCAAATTTGCTTCCTTTTTGCCCATATTTCTAAAAAGGTCATTTGTTTATAATTTTTCTTTTTCTAAAAGTAACCATGTCTCATCATGTTATAAGTATATAATCTTTTTTCAGTTATTTCAAATGACAATCAAAAGACAGGTTACTTTTGGCAGGATTTTCAAAGATTTTGGATTTTCAAAGATTTTGCTCAATTATTTTGTAGCAAACATGGCAAAAGCCATTTTTAGCAGAGGGTAAATTACCAAGCCATTTTAGCAGAGGGTAAATTACCAAGCCATTTTAGCAGAGGGTAAACTACCAAGCCATTTTAGCAGAGGGTAAATTACCACTGACCTATATACCAATATGTCCAAGACATTTATCACAAACACCATGGGTAGGCTATACTATTTGATACTGAAGAAACAATTTTGAGTGAATACAACATATTTCAAGATGCTGAATGTATAATTCACACGAACAAAATTGATACAACTGGTACATGACCAATATCTTACCAAATCATTAAAGTGAACACGTGGCTTGTACACCTCAGGGCATAAATGTGAACAAATATGAATAATGTGTCAGTAAAATGAACTATTCCTGTAGTGATGACAAATAAAAATCGAAGTCTGTACTTTAAAGATTTAAGAGATAAATCTGTTGCTAGATCAATGGTACTATTGTCACTGGGTAGAGAAATCGGCAAGATTATGATTAAAGGTTTAAAGGTTACTGGCAAATTGGCACAAACTTTGACCTTATAAAAAGCAGAAATACCATATAACTTTAGAAGCGTAATGCTTCCATGAAGAATTTGGAATGATCAACAAAAAAGCAAACAGATTAATTGGAAAAGTTGTCGAATAAATACTATACAGACCAAAGTAAGGAGGAAGTTTAAAGATTACTTATTAAAGGGAACAAAAAAATGTCAGTAGCTATTAATTTTTTTTGTACTAGTAGCTGGCTAGCTTTTTGCGGGAAAGTACAATAAATATCATCAGAGGGGTATGATATTTGTTATGGTCCAGTGCAAACCCGCCTGTTATTGTATAAATACAACCTCTGACAACAGTGTAAAGGAATCAATTCTTTGGCTCAGTGGTCTAGAGTGTTGGTTTTTGATGTGGGAGGACCTGAGTTTGATTCCCGCTCTGAGTGGTCTTTATCAAGATGCATTGCATCTTTCTGTAAAGAACTTTCATGTCCCTAAGATATTAGATGCTTATTTTATGTTTTTATATAGTTTATTTTGACAACGGATCATGATGGAATCTCAATAGATCTTACAATAACAAAATATTACGTGATTATGTATGTAGAAGAGACAAAAACCTTAAGCACTAAGCTAAATAAGGAAACATATTCAAACACTCTCAAATAACTGTTTAAGTGTATCTTTTATATCAAATATAGTGTACTGCATGAAAATATTTCTGCAACAGTGCAACAATCTTAATTTTCACTGAAAGAATGCATTTTCAAAAATAGATTATAGCCATTATGATACTGCACATTTGCATTATCAATTTTCATTGGACAATCATGTTAATCTAATCAATTTAAACAACGATAACAATCATATAAATGGTTCTTTTTTAAGTATTTATTTAAACCAAAGAAAGCAGCTGTGAATCATAAATTCATTACAAAGAATTTTACCTTGGTCAGGTTGTACTGACTAATAACCATTTAGAATGGGCCATTTAAACTGTCAAAGTTCTGTATAACTTATAATATAGAACAATACTGCTACACATCTAGCATTAAAAATTGTTTTTCTCATTTGTTACCAAAGGCTTAAAATTTATTTAGACTGATCCCTGGTCACTTATCCAGTTTCCAAATACCGTTTTCACACGGTTTTAACAATAAAGCTAGCGAATTGTTTCTGGTGCATTCACAACAAATTTGTTCTCATGTAAAACCCTTCAATCAGTTCCAGCCTAAAACTTCCTTTTGTTTCATTTAACATAAAATATTCAGCAAAATGTCATAAGTCCCTGATATAAATTCCAATCACCTGCAAATCCTGTCTTTCCTATCAAAGTTAACTCCTACCTACATAAACACAAAATTAACTAAGGAAGATGGAATCATCTATGCAACAAAAATATTTTATGAAATTTCAAAACAAATGTATCATTAATTTAACAAACAACTTGCTGAATACATGTATAAAATAGAGACTGGAACAGATGAATGGATTTTACAGTGTATATATTCTGGTACATGTGTAGACGTAATTTCTACAGTGATGTCTTGCTCTGCACCTGAGAACATGTATTTTCATTTGCAAAAACATACTAAAACTAGCCACAACATGCCGAGATGTTTTATAAAATGAATGGAAGTTTTAAACAAATATGCTATCAAAGAAAATAAGACGGAAACCCTTCTATCCCACAGAGCAATTCTTCCCATAAAAGGCACATATAAAAAGATAAAAAGGTGTAATAAAAAATTAAATTCTTATATTTAGTAAAAATACACAAATTATGGCTAGTTTGTTTTCTTCTTTTTCCCCAAGGCTTGAACAGATAAATTTACCCAATACTTACTCTTTCAATGGAGAGGCTCCCAGAGGGGACACCTGAGGGTCACGCAGTTTGTTCAATGTTACAGCTGTCCCAATACCACGAATTACAATACCAGATTCTCCCTCAAGGTCAAAACACTGTTTGTACCTGAAAGGTCAAGGTATTTCAACTGAAAGGTTAAATGGACATGATTTAATACTTTTGTAAAACAGATCTATAGTCATCATATTGAAATAAATAAGTAACAAGCAAAACTGCTGTCTGAAATGATCTTAATTCATAGTAAATTCATTAGTCTACATAAAAACAACTACAAAAATTATTGTTCTTCAACTAAATCTCACCCTATTACAGCACCTCCACCCATCTCCAGAACCTTTAGTCCAATCTTTCTTGCAAGCTGGCCTACAATAAATCAGCATGTAAAGCATGATTTGTGTTTAAATTGTTTACTCACAATACAAAGTTTGTTGTTTTTTGCCCATTGTAATTAATTCATCAATATTTAAGTTCTGTAAAGGGCAGATAACCAAACCACACTTCCTTAAACAAACCTGTGGTAGACCCCTAACATTCATATAAAACTGCCAGTTTTCAAATATAAAAACTTAAAATTATACCAGTTTTCAAACTCATGATCATGAAACAGTGAGGAAAATGTAATCTCATATTGTTTAAAATTCTTAATTTTAGCTTAAAACAGGAAGTGTTACATAGATTTGTCTAGTTTTGTGGTTCTAACATCTTTCGTATTATGAATGTGCTAATGCTCTGATTCCAATATTTGATATACAGTTATATACTGAGCGAAGCAGAACAAGCTTATTTCTAATGTAAACAGAAAATTCTTGCATCTCGGAGATATTGCAATATGCTTGCATACAACCAGACTTTGTCGAAAGGGAACTTTATATGTACCCCTGTAAACCAGGCCCAGCTATCAAGTGAGACCCAACATGTATATAATCAATGCGATGTGTAAACATACCTGACATTTTTGAGAAAAGTCTCTGTCTGGCTTCATTGGAGGACCTTGGTGTTCGTATTTTGTCTATCCACTGGTACTCTGGGTCATCATTCACAACAAGTTCTTCTACAAAACCATGAACATACTGAAGCCGGTAACCAGTTGGTACTTCTGCAGCTACAAAAACATGAAAAGTCTCAGTTGTAAAGCATTAACCCACTGTAGCTGGTACCCAGTTGGTATTTAAGCAGCTAAAAAGCATATGAAAATGTCTCAGTCATAAAGTAGTGGTAAGATATATTACAAACCAGTTCCTCAAAAAACCTGAGAACGTATGGCAGCAGACAACTATACAATTACAAGAAAACAGATAAAACGACACAATTTTAAAAATGACGAAATATTTTAAATTATCAGCCAGAATAATTCTATCAGACATCAATAAAAAGATTGTAAACAGATCTATGAACTTTATGACTCAGTGAGCAACTGGAAGATTTGCAGCAAAAAAATTCAAAATAAAATTTGCCACAATCTCTGTTCTTTACCAACAGTAGTCAAAACCAACTGTTGCTTGTTTAGCTAAAAAACATCCAATGAAATATTGAATACAACATTTGACCTGAGTTCCAAAAACTTTGAATTTTCCATGAAGGTACATGTTAATATAAAATATAATATACTTACTGCAAAAGAATTGTATCCCACATGAAGACTGCCTGAACTTGTTGAAATCACTGAACAAGTCTATCTTCACTAACACATTCAAGTCCCCTCTTATTCCTAAAACAGGAGTTTTCAAAATTAGTGGATTACAACAAAAAATTTCAAGTGTGTATTTTAAGATTTCTTCTGTGCAAAAGAAGTCATTATCTTTATTCATCATTTCACAATACTTATTCCTTTAGACTGGAGTTCCTTTTTGGGGGGAATATAATTACATGAATTACATGTATATATGCCTATGCAATAGGAGAGCTGTTACCATATGTACATTTCAGGTCTAACTACTTACAAATATCTGTTGTGACACTATGGTAACCAGCTGACACTTCATAAACATCATTACATGGTATCCAAACAGCAACAAAAGCAGAAGCAAGTTGTTTGAACAATAATATGACATCAAACGAGAGAAAACTGGAGACCTAAGACTTACCTTTACTCTCTTCCTATAACTATATCCTTAAAACCACTCTAAAGAGAAAACATACCATGCATGGTGTCATAGATGGGGAACCAGCCACTTATAACAGCAGGACTCTCCTTTACCAGTAGGGGGTTGAGATCAATATACACTTTGCCTATAGCATCATGGGCACTGTACGTGTCATGGTCTAAAACCCTGGAAACAAATAAAATGTAAGCCATAAAAATGTCTTAAACTGCACTGACTGTTTGACAGATAAAAATTTTACTAATATAATAACACCAGTTTTGCATGTAAGTTTTCAACATACACGTCTTAATATTATTCTCGCTAAAGTCATGTCAACACCCACATCAAATTATACCTATCATGTTATTTTTAAATGATTTACCTATTTCAGACACTGTACTTTTACAAAAACATGACAATTTTTAAGATTTGTCTTCTGTCTAGAATACACAATAAATGTCCTAATCATATTGAAATACACTACCTTAATTCCAGGGGTTCATCTTGTAACACCTCATCCTCAACCTCAAATTTAAACCATTCTGAGTTCCACTGAGGGTTCAACGATCGTTTGTATACATCTGTCTTCTGAATCTCACTTCCAAATCTTATCTGTAAACACACACTGCATACTAGTAAACAATGTTTCTTTTAATAAAGAACGAAATTTTGTTTGAAGTATGTGTGAGTGCATGTGTGCATGAGCATTGGGTGTGGACGTTGGGGATGGTTGTTAAAATAATTCAAGAAATAATTCATGATATGTCGATTGTTACATCCTACAATGGTTTTACATATAATTCTTACATATAATGCAACACTTTATATAAAAAGTACAACACTAAATCATGTCTGTGAGATGTGAAAGTGGCCCCTATAATATCCTTCCTTGTAGCATGAAAACCAAGACTGAATCATGTCTGTGAGATGTGACAGTTGCCTCTATAATATCCTTTCATGTTGCATGAAAACCAGGACTGAATCATCTCTGTGAGATGTGACAGTTGCCTCTATAATATCCTTTCATGTTGCATGAAAACCAGGACTGAATCATGTCTGTGAGATGTGACAGTAGCCTCTATATCCTTCCTTGTAGCATGAAAATCAGGACTGAATCATGTCTTTGAGATGTTACAGTAGCCTCTATAATATCCTTCTGTGTAGCATGAAAACCAGGACTGAATCATGTCTGTGAGATGTGAAGGTAGCCTCTTTAATATCCTTCTGTGTAGCATTAAAAACCAGGACTGAATCATGTCTGTGAGATGTGAAGGTGGCCTCTATAATATCCTTCTGTGTAACATGAAAACCAGAACTGAATCATGTCTGTGAGATGTGACAATAGCCTTTATAATATCCTTCTGTGTAACATGAAAACCAGGACTGAATCATGTCTGTGAGATGTGAAGGTGGCCTCTATAATATCCTTCTGTGAAGCATGAAAACCAGGACTGAATCATGTCTTTGAGATGTGAAGGTGGCCTCTATAATATCCTTCTGTGTAGCATGAAAACCAGGACTAAATCATGTTTGTGAGATGTGAAGGTGGCCTCTATAATATCCTTCTGTGTAGCATGAAAACCAGGACTGAATCATGTCTGTGAGATGTGAAGGTGGCCTCTATAATAACCTTCTGTGTAGCATGAAAACCAGGACTGAATCATGTCTGTGAGATGTGACAGTAGCCTCATTAATATCCTTCTGCGTAGCATGAAAACCAGGACTGAATCATGTCTGTGAGATGTGAAGGTGGCCTCTATAATATCCTTCTGTGTAGCATGAAAACCAGGACTGAATCATGTCTGTGAGATTAGGTGGCCTCTATAATATCCTTCTGTGTAGCATGAAAACCAGGACTGAATCATGTCTGTGAGATGTGACAGTTGCCTCTATAATATCCTTTCATGTTGCATGAAAACCAGGACTGAATCATGTCTGTGAGATTAGGTGGCCTCTATAATATCCTTCTGTGTAGCATGAAAACCAGGACTGAATCATGTCTGTGAGATGTGACAGTTGCCTCTATAATATCCTTTCATGTTGCATGAAAACCAGGACTGAATCATGTCTGTGAGATGTGAAGGTGGCCTCTATAATATCCTTCCTTGTAGTATGAAAACCAGGACTGAATCATGTCTGTGAGATGTGAAGGTAGCCTCTTTAATATACTTCTGTGTAGCATGAAAACCAGGACTGAATCATGTCTGTGAGATTAGGTGGCCTCTATAATATCCTTCTGTGTAGCATGAAAACCAGGACTGAATCATGTCTGTGAGATGTGACAGTTGCCTCTATAATATCCTTTCATGTTGCATGAAAACCAGGACTGAATCATGTCTGTGAGATGTGAAGGTGGCCTCTATAATATCCTTCCTTGTAGTATGAAAACCAGGACTGAATCATGTCTGTGAGATGTGAAGGTAGCCTCTTTAATATACTTCTGTGTAGCATGAAAACCAGGACTGAATCATGTCTGTGAGATGTGAAGGTGGCCTCTATAATATCCTTCTGTGTAGCATGAAAACAAGGACTGAATCATGTCTATGAGATGTGACGGTGGCCTCTATAATATCCTTCCTTGTAGCATGAAAACCAGGACTGAATCATGTCTGTGAGATATGAAGGTGGCCTCTATAATATCCTTCTGTGTAGCCTGAAAACCAGGACTGACTCATGTCTGTGAGATGTGACAGTAGCCTCTATAATATCATTCTGTGTAGCATGGAAACCAGGACTGAATCACGTCCTCTGAGATGTGAAGGTAGCCTCTTTAATATCCTTCTGTGTAGCATGAAAACCAGGACTGAATCATGTCTGTGAGATGTGACAGTTGCCTCTATAATATCCTTTCATGTTGCATGAAAACCAGGACTGAATCATGTCTGTGAGATGTGAAGGTGGCCTCTATAATATCCTTCCTTGTAGTATGAAAACTAGGACTGAATCATGTCTGTGAGATGTGAAGGTAGCCTCTTTAATATACTTCTGTGTAGCATGAAAACCAGGACTGAATCATGTCTGTGAGATGTGAAGGTGGCCTCTATAATATCCTTCTGTGTAGCATGAAAACAAGGACTGAATCATGTCTATGAGATGTGACGGTGGCCTCTATAATATCCTTCCTTGTAGCATGAAAACCAGGACTGAATCATGTCTGTGAGATATGAAGGTGGCCTCTATAATATCCTTCTGTGTAGCCTGAAAACCAGGACTGACTCATGTCTGTGAGATGTGACAGTAGCCTCTATAATATCATTCTGTGTAGCATGGAAACCAGGACTGAATCACGTCCTCTGAGATGTGAAGGTAGCCTCTTTAATATCCTTCTGTGTAGCATGAAAACCAGGACTGAATCATGTCTGTGAGATGTGAAGGTGGCCTCTATAATATCCTTCTGTGTAGCATGAAAACAAGGACTGAATCATTTCTATGAGATGTGACGGTGGCCTCTATAATATCCTTCCTTGTAGCATGAAAACCAGGACTGAATCATGTCTGTGAGATATGAAGGTGGCCTCTATAATATCCTTCTGTGTAGCCTGAAAACCAGGACTGACTCATGTCTGTGAGATGTGACAGTAGCCTCTATAATATCATTCTGTGTAGCATGGAAACCAGGACTGAATCACGTCCTCTGAGATGTGAAGGTGGCCTCTATAATATCCTTCTGTGTAGCCTGAAAACCAGGACTGACTCATGTCTGTGAGATGTGAAGGTGGCCTCTATAATATCATTCTGTGTAGCCTGAAAACCAGGACTGACTCATGTCTGTGAGATGTGACAGTAGCCTCTATAATATCCTTCTGTGTAGCCTGAAAACCAGGACTGACTCATGTCTGTGAGATGTGACAGTAGCCTCTATAATATCATTCTGTGTAGCATGGAAACCAGGACTGAATCACGTCCTCTGAGATGTGAAGGTAGCCTCTTTAATATCCTTCTGTGTAGCATGAAAACCAGGACTGAATCATGTCTGTGAGATGTGAAGGTGGCCTCTATAATATCCTTCTGTGTAGCATGAAAACCAGGTCTGAATCATGTCTGTGAGATGTGAAGGTGGCCTCTATAATATCCTTCTGTGTAGCATGAAAACCAGGACTGAATCATGTCTGTGAGATGTGAAGGTGGCCTCTATAATATCCTTCTGTGTGACATGAAAACCAGGACTGAATCATGTTTGTGAGATGTGAAGGTGGCCTCTATATCCTTCTGTGTAGCACAAAAACCAGGACTGAATCATGTCTGTGAAATGTGAAGGTGGCCTCTTTAATATCCTTCCTTGCTGCATGAAAACCAGGACTGAATCATGTCTGTGAGATGTGAAGGTGGCCTCTATAATATCCTTCCTTGCTGCATGAAATGAAGGGCTGGATCATGTTGAGATATGGCAGTGGCCTCTATAATATCCTTCCTTGTAGCATGAAATCCAGGGATGAATCATGGTCTGTGAGATGTGACAGTGACATTTATAATAAACCTCCTCGTAGCATGAAATTCAGGGCTGTATAATGTCGGTCACATGTGACTGTGACCTCTATATCCATCTTAGTGGATTAAACAAGGACTGAATCATGTCAGTGAAATGTGACTGTGGCCTCTATATCTATCTTAGTGGCATAAAACCAGGACTGAAGCATTTCAGTGAAAAATGACTGTGACCTCTATAATTTCCCTCACTGTGAGATGAAAACCAAGGCTTAATCCTCTCTGTGAAATGTGACTGTGACATCTATATTCCTCCTTCTGGCATTAAAACTGATCAACGTCTTCAAAAGCAGTCATCGGTATTAGTAAATATAGGATACAAATACTTGTCTATACAATGAATGAAAACCATATATAATTAAACCAAGAAAAACATACCTCTACAAATGCATCAGTCAGGTCAGTGGACCTGTCCATTACTGGCAGACCTCTGGCAGCCACAACTTTCACCTTCACTTTACCAGGCATGTTAACACTTCACTGGCTTCTCACTGCAAAATTACATAACAGGAATTTTTTTTATCAAATTCATACTCGTACTCCTCAGTCCTGCATCAGTTAACAAATGGATAATGACTATTGGATATAGACTATAGTAAATGAATATTTTATGACTGGTGAGTGATAATAAAACAAGTCCATTTTTTGCAAAACTGGTGACATTTTTAAACATTCAAAAAAAGAATTCAATTGTTAGCTCAATAGATGATTAATTAAAGGTGCACATCTTTTAACATTTAAAAAGCTTCAAAATAATGATGAAGCATTGTTTAAGATGAAGTAACATTGATGCTGGAGAAATGCTGATGATGAATCAATATGTCAACAACGAACAGAATGTTACAGCTGCAGAGACTGATATGTCATAAAGTTTGAAAGTTTGAAATAATTCAGAGGACAAAGATTACAATAGTTCTGATACAGGCATAATTTACTAATAATAAATAACATAATTTAATTAATTTACTAATTTAATAAATAACACAATTCATGTATTTTTTTGTCCAAGGTTAGCAGAAGGTTAGCAGAATTTCATTCAAATTACTTTTGGGTTTCATACCACTACTTGCATAAAAAAGATTTCTGTCAGAGCCTTCTGTAAAGTAAGTCTGACAGGTTTAACAAATATTGTACAATTCAAATTTATTTTGAATTTATAAATGACAGCACTAAATTAATCTTTTCACAAATCTCACTACAGTCAGATTAACAAAATTGTTTGCATAACAGACCGGAAGTGGTGTCACAAACAGTTTTTTAAACAAGCACTGAAATTCAGTGAAAGAATTCAGAGGTACAGTGGATAAAAAAGGATTTCACTCTGAATGGATTTACTGATTGCTGTATTCAGTCAAAATGTCAAAGACAGTAAGAGTTGCATTTCATCTGTCAGCTCAAATCAGAGAAAATGTGTTTGGAGGGAAGTGACTGCCAGATTAAATCTTGTGAATTTTCATACCTTGCATTGGCTATATACTATAGTGGATCAGGACATTTATCCATGTCATACTATAAACATTCTGCATACACCAGAGGCTATTAAAAAAGTTGATGTGAATTCTTTTATTGTTTGAAGTCTTAAGATAAATCTGAAGAACTTATACTAGACTATACTCTCCAATATCTGCGTGACAGTATTTAAATTTTTGTACTATTTTATAAGAATAATTTAAAAGAAAATATACGTGTTCTATCCGAATTTAACATATCCGAACACGTAATAAGTAGAAAATCTAATCTTAACACAACATAACACCGCAAATGTATACCTGTTCACATGAATAGCTCTAGTTACCTTATACTTCAAATATTGTACAAATAGTTAGTTCTTCACGATGTAAAAAAAACAGAAAACTTGAAAAAAAATATGCATCCATGTTTCCAGTGCAGAATTACTTCCCTTGCATATTCGTATCAAGGGAGAGAACTATGGTAGGTTACTACTAATGGCAGTTAGCCGGTCCGGTATCATCCGGCATCAGCGGCTATGATTATCTCTTTATCAGGTAGGGTGGGAACATTAAAATTATAAAAGATAATAACAAAGAAAACATGATTTTACTAAAGATCTTACTTTATCATTTATTTTGAATGTTTAAAATCTATAAAACTTGTTCAGTCCACTGATAAAAGCTGGCACAGTTGCCCTAATCTCGGTCGGTAAATAGTCCTTGGGAAGAATGAGTTCATGTGATGTTGTGTTTTTGATTGCGGGATGAGGAATTTGTTGTTTTTTGTGTTTGTAAGGTGATTGTGATCGACATTGACTTGTTTGTTTTTTATTTTGTGTAGCATGACTTGGCTGGCATGGTTTCACCTTTGTTCTAATGTTGACCATTTTGTTTCCTTAATCATGTTTGTTACACTGCTTGTATAGCGGTAATCATTATCAATGTACCTTGCAGCTGACCTCTGGACCATTTCTATTCTGTGAGTGAGATATTTTTGACATGGGTGCAATATGGTTGAGCAGTATTCAACCTGTGGTCTTACATATGTTTTGTGTGCTGATTTTTTGAGTTGTATGTTTTGTGTTTTGACATTTCGTATGATGAATCTTAAGCTGTTTGTTTGTGATGTTGTTTATGTGGGATGACCAGTTCATGTTAATTATTACTTATAGTAACTCCTAAGTATTTTGTATTTTCTGTGGTTTTCAGTATAGTGCTATGTAGGGTGTAGGGAAAGATGACCGGTTTCTTTTTCCTGTGTATTCTGAGTAGTTCATACTTGTCAGTGTTGAATTCCATTGATCATCCTTTTCCCCATATTTCAAGGTTGTGCAAATCATTTTGTAGCGGAGCTAGTAACTAACGGTCAGTGAAGGATGTAATGTCAAATTGAAAGTTAAAACCTATAACTTGCAGAACACGGATGTGGTACAGAAAAATTACACAGAAGACTGATAGACCTAAACAAGTTTATTTCTTCGATTAAATATTTCAAAGCACATCACTTTTTACGCTACACATGTACACACGCTACATTCTGTACTTTACATGCTCTCCAAAGAAATGCAGGAAATTGATTTTAGCTATATTCACAAATGTGTTAACCCGCAGTATGAACCCGAGAACAGTTCCTTCAAATTTTATCTGTAGTATGTGATCTTTTGAACATTTTCTTATTGAAGACTTTTTTTCTAGGAGTAATATCTATTCCTTTGACTACGTTCAAAGTGATATTTTGAATAATAATTGAACTGAAGAGAAATTGTCACAATCATAAAGATCAGATAAAAAAAAAAAATTCTGTGTGAGTGCTGTTTTCTGTAAAAGGTTTAAGTTTGCGAAGGATATGATTTTACTTTTTTGTCTGCATCGTGCATGCTTATTTTACAAAGTGCAAAACTTCTCAGTATTTGAGGGAGTGAACATTTTAAGGGTTATAGTAACTTTGAATGTATATAACTGACTTGTTGATAAGTTGATAAGTATTGTTAGCCTTTCACAGTAAGATTTGTTGCAAAGACTTCAGCCCTAGTGAAGCTGTATGAATCGTTTAACCTCGAAAAAGGACCCCGCCAAAAAACATTAACGGCTACCCTTGTTTAAACTAAATGGCGTCTTTAGAGAGATTATTCCAAGCTGTTTTGTTTAGAGATATTGAAACGGTAAGACTGCCGTCATTTCTTACTTTGATCCACTGTTATTTTATAAAACATAGTGTCTGCTCATTATTTATAGTTGTACCTTTACTACTGTTTGAAAACGGTATTTTATTAAAACAACCCCTATTACAATTTAAGTGTATATAATATCATAAAAGTACGTCTATTATACCAGCAATTATATGATTCTTTATGTAAATGTCGGTAGTAATGGTTGCATTACTAAATGTTCATGTACTTAACCCATGTATATGATAGTATGGTTAGTAAGTAATCGATTTGAGTTTACCAACAGTGAAATGTAAGTTATCTGAGGCGACATTCTTGCTTTAACTTCGCGAAAAAATGTACTTAGTAACCTAATTATTCATTGAATTTGCATTCATCGGTTTTCATCTGTATGATTTTATACCGAACCTGCCTCTTTTTATTTTATACTTTACACCGATTATTTCTTTTTCTTTTCTTCTTTTCTTTTCTTCTCTTTTTTTTTGCTATTACTGAACCCAAAAGTAGTTCCTTTATTCTTAGCACTTGAACAAATAAATATAATTTAGAAATACGGAAGTAAAGAGCTTCGGTGTGAAACATTAAAACATCCTTTTAAGAGAAAAATAACTAATTATTCCTGGAATGCGTTTAGAAAATGTTCGTTGAGTTTGAATGTTGTTTTTTTTTCATTCAAGTACTGCATGCCGTTAACGGTTCGTGCGGGATGGTGTATTGCAGAAGGAATTAATTATTTTGTCTATTTATAAAACAGGTCGTTAAATTTAGTTTGGTATGCGGAAAGAAATGATTTTACTAATGCGTAAAATGCACGTTTCTGGTGTATCTAGATAAGATAATAATATGAAATGAAACAGAAGATGTTAAGAAACTTCTTTCACTACTTCATTCGTCTTTTCTTTGCTCACAATGCATGGATGGATGGGTGGGTGGCTGGGTGTGTGGATGGATGGGGTGGGTGGCTGGGTGTGTGGATGGATGGGTGGGTGGGTGGCTAGGTGTGTGGATGGATGGATGGGTGGGTGGCTGGGGGTGTGGGTGGATGGATGGATGGATGGGTGGGTGGCTGGGTGTGTGGACGGATGGATGGGTTGGTGGATGGATGGATGGATGGGAGAATGGATTGAATGTAAAAGAAGTAAAAACTAAAAGAACTAAAGTAAATTAATGAGATATCAGTGCGGGTTTATTTTGAATGCTTTTTGCGTCCGATCAACAAATGTTTTGAAAATTTTACCTCTAAACAGTGCGATGATTAAGGCGGTAACCTTAAAATTACATTAACCATTACCCTATGGCATTGTCATTCGCTTTTACTACTCCTGTCACTATCCATGTATTTATTGATAGCACATTTTTTTGTCTACACGTAAATCAGATTGTTACATTCAGTATGGTAAGTGGAAAGAAGTCAGTATGTTTATGCACAAAATGCTTGTTTCTGGTTCAAAAATCAGTAAAATGTTTGAATTCAATAGGATTGTGTGACCTTTCGAGCTCTCTGTCCAAGCTGCGCCACTTTGGAAAAACGCTGATGTACCCGTTTTGAGGTTGCGGTCTTAAAATGATTAAATGCACACTTTTTTTAAAACTTTGACCCCACCCTATTCTGTCTCCACTAGTGCCTCAAATGCTTTGATTCTGTACCAAGAATTTGTATCAGAGTTACTACACCCCCCGCCTAAGGGAAGTTTTACATAAAGCACAAAATTGTGGTATTTCAAAAGATTGAGGTATGGATCTGGACTTTCAGTGCAAAATTTTGATCAATGCTAGATTTGCACATGTAACAATAAATTCATTAAAGAAATAGAATGAAATAACTCCTGTGTATGTGTCAACAGAAATACATTTGCGTAGTTGTTATCACTATTTCAAAACCACAAAATGTGACAAATACAAACCATTTAGAAATAGATAAAATAGTCGGGAAATGGTCGGTGTAAGAGACTGGAATTACTCTTCTAGAGCACTGTATGTTATCAGATGCGAAAATCAGGTCCAATGTTCCTCCCAACTGATGAGTTGGCTTTTCTACAGACTGTCGAAGTTGATTATCATGACAAAACTTAATCACAACTTGATCATCAGGCATCAAGTTAAAGTCTCCACCAAGTATAATATTATATGACTTAGGTATAGCATTGACGGCAGATCAGAGGAGAGTAAAAACACATTTTTGTTGAATTGAGGTGGTCTGTAAGTAACAGCTATGAGAAAGTTTCTACCTTGGTCTGAAACTATTCTAGACATAAACTGGACGGAACTAATATTTTCAAAATCAGTTGACTCTCTTTTAGTGAACATTGCTAGACCATGTTGTGTCGGCTTAAAGTATCCGCAGAACCTTTCTAAAGAACATTCTTCTGTAGTGTGAGTTTCTGTTAAGCAAAGAGCATTCAATCTTGAAATATATCTTTGGGCAGCCAAGTCTGAGAAGTGGGCTTTAAGGGAACGAATGTTGAGAAAACCTATGTGCACACTTGCATTAGGGTCCAAGTTTTCGAATGGATGTTCCCAACTGAAAGTACAGTGCTCACGCAGCCTGTCCATTTCTACTAGAGCCGACTTGTTTACTTTGCTTGTGTCTGCAGTAAAATTGACTAACTTCAAACTATCACATGACGTTGCTCTGCTGAGCATTGTATAAGCATGACCCTGCATAACAGACGTCATGTTATGTCATGTCATGGGGGTAGTTGGAGGTTAGCAATACAGTGTGTGTAGGTACTTAACTTAATAGTATTTTATTGCATTTTCGATATTTGTATAAACAGAGTAAACATAAATCGAAGAACGGTGCAAATGGATTGGTCTAAAAGTTTTAACAACATTAGGGACAGCCCTTTCCTAAGTGTCTGTTTTATAGTCTATATAACCGATTTAGTAATTATACAATCGAAATTGGGAAAATATGTTTTAGTCAATAGAGAAGAAGGAACAAAAAGCAGGAGGAAAGAAAGAAACCAAAAGACAGAAAGAAAAAATACTAGAATTTAATAAATGAGGATTAAATCAACAATAAGATAGAAGGAATTGCTCCAAAAAAAATAATAAAATAAAATAAAAAAATAAACTGTGCTACGCTGCCCCCAACATCCCAAACCCTCCAACCGATGCCATGCCTTTAATGTCACTACCGATAGCCGGATACAATAAAAATATAAAAATGATATGTCAAAAAATATCACAGATATTACTTAAACCTTTCTGTCCGCTTTATTAATTTCTCTATTTCAATAAAAATATATGCATTTTCTTCCTCGGAAAGAGTTTCTTTACCAAATACTAAGTCATGTAATGTTAGAGGTTGAAAAATAAGCGTAGACTGGTACAAAATATATCTATGACGAGTAAATCTGGAACAAACTTGGAAGTAATGCTTAGCATCTTCACAAAGACTTCTACAGTCACAAAGAGAGTTCTGCCTAATATGATTTCGAAATAGATCATCGTTTAGATCACTACACTGATTTCTTATTCTTGCATGATAAATAGAAAACGTTCTGTCGCTAAGAAACCATTTTGGAACAATAGCGGTTTAAAGTGATTTTTAAGGTTTGCTTTGAAACTTGAGAGACTTGGTGAGTTTTTTTTATTTCATTATCAAAGTCGTTCCACAACTTAACAGAAGAAAGAATTACTGATTTGGAGAAAATTTCTAAACGTCTTGGAACAGTGACATAGTTAGGGTTGAAACAGTAGGTACTTCCCTAAGACTTGTGAGCAGTTAAGCCAAATGCTAAAACTAAAGGGTACATTGTTCTCTCGACAGGAACTGGACATTCAGATGTGAGTAAGAATGTAACAGTGATGGCCTGGATCGGTACACAAACTCTTAAATGTTGTGGGCTTACTTTCTCTTCCAATGCTTGGAGCAGAAAACTTTAAAAATACTGTTCCTTTTAATAGCTTTTGTTCATCAATGCTTATGAATTAAACTTTTCCAACAACACCATTTACTAGACGGTCAGGAAGATCAATATTCTTTGTGATCATGACAGTAGCTGCAACAGCTATAGTTAGAGTAGACGGTAATCCCCCTGTTGAGTATATCTGACTGGTGGTTATTTGTACTGAAACAGTGTGTGTACTAGTATGCTTATCTCTCTTTGAATCTATTGAATGTATTGTGTTGTGCATGACACATCGTCTCATTATTGTGAACATTTGTGCCAAGTATTTTCAAAATCCCTTGATGGATGAGAAAGTTATGGACCGGACACGACATATACACTCCAACAGACAATGTTGACCTTTAATTATCAAGTGTGATCTTGACCTTGGAGGTAAGGGTATGGATGTCACGCATGGCACATCGTCTTATTATAACAAACATTTGTGTCAAATTCTGTTGATGAATGGCTTAGTTATGGACCGGACACGAAAGTGTGACGGACGGACAGACGGACGGAGCTCATTTCTATATCCCCCTTTTGTCTTCGAAAAGGCGAGGGACAATAAAAGCGACCGCATTACTGCGGTCACACTTTGACTGAGTGTCACATTACAGCAAACAGTGAACAGACAGAGAGTCACCAAACTGTGAGTGAACTGTGTTATTTTCAAACTTTTGGCATAGATAAAGTCATAGTTATCTTTTTAACAACATGGAGACTTTATTACAACATGGTTTGTTCGCATGGATGTCAAGCGGTCCAAATTTCAAAAGTCGAGCCAGGAACAGTTTCTTTTTTGAGCCCCAAACGATTTTCCTATGCGGTTTGCTGTCACAAAACATCAACACTTGTTCAGATGGCTTCGATTTGTTGGAATGCGTTCAACAAATATGGTAAACATCTACAGGAATGTTTATTACTATAATTATGAACATTTTTAATATTTTAAGGTCTCAAAAACAACTGTATGTCCCTAATTACGACCCAGTTCCTAAGCCTTCTTGTCGCTTTTATCCGCAGACATTTTATGTTTAAAGGAATAAGTGTTCCCGTTGCCATGGTATCTATGTCCCCATCTACCATGTCTTCAAGTTTAACAAATTTATTAACACAAGATTTTTTATTATTTGAAGCTTGTAGAGGAGTTGCGTCGGTATACTCTAGATTTGAATAAAGAAAAGAATCCCTTTTTGTACCTACTATGCCGGTGGGAATGATAATTCTAGAAAAGTTATACAGCTTCTCAAAAATTAGTACAAAATCATCATTTTTGGCTGGCGATTTTGCCCAAAAGAATGTAGTAATATCATTATCGTAAGCATGTTCAGGAATATGATTCTCATAAGCTGATAAAGACGTTTCAATAATAGCAGGTGGATTATCCCCTGAGGGTAGGTCTAAAGACAGGTCGAGTATTTCGGCATCTTTAAACGTATTGTCAAGGGACGGCATTAATTTGTTCTTCAAGGAGGAAAATCTACCTATATGCTGAAATAAACTTGTGTTGGAATGTACGGATTTCTTCTGCCCCTTTTCTACTCTCATAGCCCCAAGGAGAAGGTCACCGGGGGCAAGGTCAAAGTGATTCAAAAGAAACTTCGAAGCAAAGTCTAGATCCATGGACCGAAACAGTTTGCCAATAAATCCAAGACGAGAGAATTCCAAAAGAAACCAATTTTGTGTGTTTTTCTGAATGAATGTTCGAATATCTTGAATAAAGTCCGTTGCTACGACAACGTCATCCTCGAGCTGTAGATAAAAGTCGGACAAATTTCTGCTGTACAGCATCATAAAAGCAAAATCTATATTTTGTTTTGCGCGCCATTTTAGTCTCGCCTTGGAATCTTTGAAAGTTTGTTTCACATTATCCAAATCAGGATATATACAGTCTATCGTGTTAAGTACATGAATCATTCCGTTATCACAAAATGTCCCGTATCTGTCATATATGTCGGTAGACAATCTATGGTTGTATGTTTTATTTCTATCCGAGATCATTACCACTATTGTAATTTGGTGTTGCTCAGCCGCTGGCGTCTTCTCAATGATCGAGTCAAGTGTATCATACAGATATATTCTCTCAGTGTTCGGTCTTTGAACTGATGGTATGGCGATTGTAAGAAATCCTGAAGGTAAATGAAATAAATAAAATTAACCATTTATCTTCGGCTTAGAGCTGAATGACAGTGTAACTTAAAAACTTCCACTGAAAGTGTCAATGATAGTCTAAAATCAACCACTATAACTTGCCAGTTTTATAATATAAAATTTAAAGTCGAAAATGGAGTTCGAACTGCATCGGCTTGACTTAACATTGGCGAACTATTGGCGAACCATTCTACGAACGACTTGGGATATACAATTCGTAACTAAACTGTTCTATTATTATGCCACTCTTTTAACCTGTGGCTTGTTCTTTGGGGTTTATATGGCATTTTTTTTAAACTTAAAATGCAAACATAGCATTTAACTGTAGAAACGTTAACAATTTGTAATCATATAAAACCAAATCAATACAGCAAATCTAGTAAATGAAACAACCCTTTCCCTTTATTTTTGAAAGGCGAAATGCAATATTAATTCAGCACTCAGCTGTGATTTATGGGTCCTGATAAAATACATAGCAAAGTCACAGGAGACTAATAAAAACGAAGGATATCGCTGGAAAATACAACTAAATGAAACAATATCAATTAACACTCATGCAAACACTGAGGCAATTTTCTACCTTGATCAGTACAGCACATTTTCATTCACGTTTGTTTAATTACTCGTGGAAATTTTATGTGAAAATTCTTGTGTTGGCTCTCTAGTCGCCTATATCCCTATGCATATACACAACAGATTTCGCAGCCTTCCCTCAAGAAGAGAATAGCAATACATCTAGCTGTTCAGGTTAACATTCATTCGTAAAAGTAAATGTTCAATAACATTAATGAACTGAATGGAAACTTTCAAACGACTGTAGTTACAGCAAACTATACCTTAACACAAGAGAGCCATGATGGCCCTACATCGCTCATCCGAGTACTATTGCAGTGACCTAGTATTTTGACCTGAGATGACCCATATTTAAATTTAACATAGAAATCACCAAGACAAACACTCACTGAAAATCATGATATCTGAATTCAAAATGTGACTTCTAGAATGTTTACAAGATTTTCCATTGATTTCAGCCAGTGTCCTAATTTTTGACCCAAGCGTCTTATATTCAAAGTTGATTTAGAAATTATCAACAAAAACATTGTGACTGAAGATCAAGATGACTGACTTCAAACTGTGGCCTCCAGAGCGTTTACAAGATTTTCAATGGATTTAAGCCAATATCCTAGTCTTTTTTTTACCCAGATTCGAACTAGACTGACAAAAATTTTGACCGAAAATAATGATATCTGAATTAAAAAAATATGGCCTGTAGAGTGCTGACAAGGTTTTCCTTTGATTTGGCTTGGTGACCTTGATTCTGATCCTATATGACCCAGTTTCGAACTTGTCCAAGGTATCATCAAAGCAGCATGGTTCATTAAGACTTGGTATCTAGAGTGTTAACAAAGTAAATCGTTGACGATGCATGTCACACGACAGACAACTCTGAATATCGTTCAATGGAACTAAAAGACAGATTTAAGCCGTTCATTCACCCGAAAGGAGTTGACTGTGAGCTCATGGCCCATATTTATTGACTGGTTTAGTGAATACGAGTGGGGGACTTCAACCAGTAGAGCTAAAAGGCCAAAAGTTACGAACTAAAAGAGCAATAAGTGCACCAGACGATATTTATTTGCATCTAAAACGTTGTAAATGGAATATCATATTTGCCTCTAAATGCCAGTGCATTACCAATGCACTTTGCATAGGAGGTATAAGGCATCTACAGGTCTCAGATATGCAACAATATAGGTGCAAGTTAATTGTAAAGTTTTGATATTTACCTTTGTTTGGCCTTGGTTTCCCGTGTACAAGTGGTTGGTAAGGAGGTTTAAAGAAGAGGTCCGGAAAGTACTTCAGCGGCGGCACACTGTCCATGGGTTTATCTTGCTTTTGAACCTTAAACAGAAAAGTTATCTCTCATTTAGCAAATCGTGTGCTTCTGATATAAATTACGAGTAAGGTGAATATCAACAAATGTATCTAAAAATCTCACATTGTTGAAGTGTACGGCTCTCGCTGTAAAGTTAGACTTCTCACAATCGGACACATTAATAGGACACGTGTGTATTAGTAAAATATAACGATAAGATCCGAAAATATCGAATAACAAGTGGCCATTGAAATTTACGACCTCTGTCAATAGCTGGTTTTCTATCCACAATGTAATAAAATGGAGAAGAAGAACAAACTAAAACAAGAGATGTGTTGTTGTTAATAATAAACCCAGAAACGAATTATTTGTATTTTTTCTCAGTTTGTCTGTATTTAGTGATAATGTTATAGGTGTCAGCCATAACCTTAAATCTAGACTTAAAAGCAAGCAACAAGGTACTCGTTTATTCTACACATCTAACCATATCAATTAGCTATTTATCATACTTTATCTTCCTAAAGGTAGGTCATCATAATAACTTCATGACAAAATTTACATGCCTCTTATTAGTTTATCATGGTTAAAAAGAGGGAAAATGATACAGGGATAATGATGTAGCCGTTAAAACTACAGTAACTGTAGTCATGTTGTCTCCTTGTTTGACAAGCTACATGCATCGAACTATTTTTGTGGCAATAAAAATGCATACCAATTCAGATAGAAAATGTTTTTGAATTGAAATGACGTTGTTTGAAACAAAACTTTGGAGATTTGTTTCTTTTTAGTATAATGGATGGGTCATATTTAAGAAGCGACTTTCGAGTTTAAAGGAATTTGTAGTAAGCAAAAGTGTTTCGAGTAAAGGTAGTGTGAATAGAATGATTATGTGCATGCTTTAATTGAGAAACGAATGTCTCCATGAAAAAGCAAATTCATTTTACTTACCTGACCCCTTGTTGTTACCAGGAAACTAACGTGATCTTCTCGTCTCTCGTCTGCTGAAAAAAGCAGAAGTCAGAAATTGCCCGGATGCTTCTCAGGACATTTAAGCAGAATCTATATTTACAGATCACGCTTTTATAAAATCTACATGTATATGACTTTAGAAAAATCAAATCAAAGATTACAAAAAAAAAGGTTGACTTTGATTTTCTGATGTTATAGAAAATACTGTCATAACACTTTATTTCATGGCATGCTGTGATGAACATGAAACGCCAATTGCTATAAAAACATCACAAATTTTGATGTAAATTAAAAGGTAATACATGTACCACTTCGAAGACATTAGGGAATTATTCAAATATATATATATATATATATTTCAAAGCTGATATTATAGAGTCTTTGACACTCAAGAGAACTACATTTTATGACTACCTCATAGAGTTCCGACCATCACTGAAAGTCACAATCGTCAATCGGATTTCGAAACCGCGACCTCCATATCAAACCGGCGCTCTACCCTAACACCCAGGCCTTTTCGGAAAGAACAACTTGTATTGGAATTAAATTTGAATTTGTGTGGAAGAACAGTTGTAAGATTGTGTAGTGTTTGATCTTTCAGTGCAACTGTTAAGTTCAGCATTTAATACATTTTAACATTTAAAACTTTTTTTCATTTTGATTACTTGTCAGGCAGATTCTAGAACCGTTGCTTTTGATCCTCATCCGTCTGTAATATTTTTTTCTTAGACACAACTGTAATAGTATAAAACTGAAACTATAATTTTGCTGACAAATTCTCTCTTCAAATCATTTGAAGTGAATGCAGCTAAATATAGTAGATTGCACACATTATAGGCATGCCTCTGTTAGACCGCATTTGTAACAAACCACATCTGTAGCTGATATTTTACTAATGTGATCACATTCGTAACAGGTAAAATATGCTACAAATGTGTTTGTCCGGAATGGAGTTTTACATTAGAAGCACATATGTAACAGGTTGATTTCATGACAGACTATGTTCAACTAGATAGTAGAACTAGAACATCATTATATATCTGCCATTAGTACCACTGCAAGTTGTCATCACCATAATCGTTATTACTTCTACATATACCTACTACTACTCGGCTAGCTGAATCGGTATAGGTTGCTGGTTCGCGTCCGAATGGTTACAAATCCTTACAAGTGTTCTTTTTTTTCTTTCGCCATCAACAGCTGTTTCAAGATAGGAGACTATCAGGAAGTTGGCATTAGGAGCGGATCGGTAGTGCAGTGGTAACGCGCTAGACTGGTAATTTAGGGGTCGCGAGATCGACCCCCCTTCCTCCACTAACATTACTTATTGTTTTTCGGAAGAGACGTTAAACAGAGGTTACAAGTATCAGGGCTGTACATTGAGCATGCAAAAGAACCAGGATTATCTGTGGAACTGGATGCTTTCTATATCTTGCACTATCCCCCAAATCATAAAATAACTAATCTCTGCAGGGGGCGTTGGTTATATGGGCAACCGGCACCGAAGATAAATAAACTCAAATACAGAGAGAGAAGTTGACATGCACAGGGATCCATTACGCACAAGGGCGGATTCAATGGCCGCGGGGTGGGGGGGCGGTCGACCTTCTACAGCGGCCTATGTCATTCCATAAACAGCCGTTGTAACCGCCTATGTTGTAGTTATGTTTGTTAAAATGTAGAGTACATCTTAACATTAAAAGATTTGCTTTTATATCTTATTTCCAATGTTTGTGAAAGAAAGTAAAAAACAGTAACTTAATCATGATTCATCGTAGAAGAATACCCCGGCCACACCAACAAAAATAATCAACAACAACAATGACGGCAACTACAACAACAACAAATATTTTCCGCTACCACTACCACCGCAACCGCCGCCATAACCACCACCACTACTGCTACTACTACTTCCATTACTACTACTTCTGACAACGACGGCAAAAGGCAATGACTGGAAATAACAAATACTACCACAATAACTATATTGATACTGCTTCTTCTGCTACTGATGATGTATTGATGATGACGACGACGATGATGATGATGATGATGATGGAAACGCCTTGAAAGCAGAAATAACAACACCACCATTAAAAACAACAGCCACTTATACCACCACCATCCCCATCTGTAGCTACGAAATAGCTATAAAACTTTTTTTTTAAAAAGTGTATGTATATATTAAACGTCACAGTCAGCTAAATACATATGAACAAACGAACAAACAAACAAACAAACAAAAGCCTTTACAGCTCACGCGTAACATGTATACGTTCGCGTGTAAGCTATATGAGCCATACTTTTTGTACTGAAGGTTTCAATAATATTTCTGACAGAAATTTGCTGAGTATCCTCACAGACAAAAAAAATACCGAGGCGACCGCCCGGATAGGAGCAGAGACGTATCAGTGACAATGATTTATAGGACCAAAATGCATGTAAATAAAAGAAATTATATGTGACATACGATCACTTTGCTTTCTTAAAGTTTCATTCCAGACCTATATCAAGATATTGATCTGACTTGGTATGAAAGTACTAGATCTGATAACGCTAGGGCCCGAATTACTAAAAAACTGTGTTTCAGTTGTAAACATCACTTCTTTGTTCCCTTTTCTATATTAAAATTGACCTGTATATCACCTCAGAAATCGTCATCGAACATTTTCACAAAATACATTGCATACATAGAATGTGCGTGATTTCCGTTACCCATTGCAACACTTGTTACGCAATTGATCACATTTATAACACCTGCTACAAATGTTATTGCCTCAAATGTGGTCTAACTTGCCTCCACTCTCATAATTTGATAGCTTGCTACTTTACCTCTGTGTGTGTGAAGATATGTTATCTGGACGGCCAAAACAAAGAGGAACGCAGCAAATGTGATTTTGATCGCTGTATAAACATTGCGTCTTCCACACCGTGACGTCATCATCCTGCGTCAAAGAGTAAAATTTCATTCGGTGTTTCATGTAATAAATTACCTTAATTTACATTTGTATTTTTTTTGTTCCACAAGTATTCTTATATACTCTGTACTACATTAAGTATACCACAACACAGGTTTTGTTCTGTTGTCATTTGCCTTTCCGAAAATCGCGTTTAGCTCTGCACATTCTACTGCATATATAGATCTACTACCAATCTTTATCGTTCCCTCTACCGAGACTCACATCTTGCCACAAACAGCCAATGAGACTTTTATTCTTTAAAGACACTTGGCAAATTTTGTTTTACCGTAAACACTTACCAAGCAATAATTGTTCTTAAGAGTGAGAAAACCACTAAATTCAAGTTCGGTTAGATGTATTTGAATTATTTACCATAAACTGGCAATAACCACTTTTGACAATTTTTATACCACCGTCTCCTTGTTTCTTTTTTAGAAATAGAAGATTTTAAATTGACTTCCAGCTTTTCTTTAGGCAGTTAAAGTTATACATAAACCAATGGTAAGAATGAGCTTTCAGTGGCAAGATGTAAAACAATTGTTGGTTCCCGCACTCCCTATTTGTATAACGGCGTGCTGGGTCCCAAGTCAAAAACAAACCAGTCTACTCACTTCCGTAACTTGAAAATATGGCGAGTGACTTACCTTCTAGTAATTTATACGACGGATACCAAATTTTACCATCTTGTTGTAAAGAAGTTTCTGTGGGGATTTATCAAAAATTTGGGCTGAAGTTCAACCAAATCAGTCATTCAAACGATCGAAGACATAATTCTTTTGTTCTGACACCGAGTGCCTATGCTCTACAGTAATGACTTTGAACTATCGAAACTGGGTCAAATTAGCTTTGTCCATAAGTTTAATAACTAGTCAAATTCTTCTAGGCGCTATAGAGTTATGGTCCTTGAATTATCCAGAATTGGTGATATTAACATTGTAAGTCCTTTAAGTCAGTTAAAGAGCTATCATCTGATCATCACCAAACTTGCTGATAGTACTCGAGAGCATAATATCTCGTGCAACATTGATAACCAAATTACTCCTGGCATTCTGCCAAAAATCCTTGTCTGATCTCTAAATAGAAGAGTTTTCATCATAATTTATATATTTCTGTTGATTTTTTTTAAGAGGGGCTAAAAGGCTTAAATTAAAACTATTTTACGCTTTCTTTCAATCACAATGTGATGTCATTACCATAGTAACTTAGCTTCTCCTGTAACTGCCAAAGATGTCAATTTTTTGACATACCCTTTTTATTGGTCGGTCCCAAAATGACCCAGTTTCTCTAAAATATGCACACCAGAAACATGGCCTTTGATGTAAAGGGAAGATAAGGGATTCAGATCCATGCAGCTTACTGTTCCGGCAGTCTGCACATGGTTTGCACTGTGGGTAACGTTACAACTACTACCCGAATAAATGATAAAAGGAACTTTCCAAAGCGAATGATGAGGTCTACAAATAATCTTGAATCTGAGCTCTTCTAAAAAAGAGTCTAGATATTCAGGCAAAAAAGATCTTTCAAGAGATGTACAAGGTTTCAATATGGCATAAAGTTATGCAAAAGATGCAACCTACATGTTAAAATATAATAAAATGTATTCATAGACAAGGAGTTAATAAGCTCGAGACAGAAAACAAAATATAAGTTCTGTTCTGTTCTGTTCTGTTAAAACTTCCCTATCGACAGTGTAATCTTAAGTTACAAAAACAATGTACATGTATGCATATTAGTGTGATTAAGTAAATATTAAAAACTCTGTTTTCTTCAGGGTTTTCATTGACTTCCAACTGTTTAGATCAGTGATTTAGTTTTATTAGGTAAGTGACAAGGGAATTGTCATCCATCTGCGAACTCTTTACGATACGTTTATAAAAAAAGAACAAATTCCAGAAACACTCATTCATTCATTCAATTATTCATTCAATTATTCACTCCATTATTCACTCAATTATTCACTCCATTATTCACTCAATCAATCAATCAATCAATCATCATTTGTTCGTTGTGTAATAGAATTAATGCACAAAAAGTTATATTTTTAGACACTTACGTGTCAATATCATGACCGTTATGTGACAAAACACATGGCAATAAATAGATTCACAATATGTATCAAGTGCAACAGGATGCAGATTTAAGTACGTCACGTATTGAATAAAAACAACAATAGGAAATTAAGACACTATACTTAAACTACGCGTGCTATGTTCTTTTACATGATTAAAAAATGTAGGGCTAACTCGTAGAAAATACCAACATAAGGTGAAAACATACCTGACTTCTCAATTCCAACAATTTACGACTGAATTTTTCAAGTACTTGTCATAATATTATCCTTAAGTGTCCTGTCAAAGTTTATGGTCCTTGCAAAGAGTATGAAGTCACTTCCTACAAACATTCTGTTAAGGAGGGTGAGTGGGATTGGTGGTCCCTCACCTTGTAGACAGTTATTAAATATGTAAGAATATTTTAGGAATATTTTTATGATTTCTCTTGTTAAATGGAATTGTACTTTGTGGTAAACCATTCGCCGAGTTTGGTTCATAAAATGAATTTGCACCAAACAAACAAAAATGTTCACAATTCTTCTTTAATGCAGTATCTACACAGATTCAATGTATCTTTACAATCCTTTTCATAAACTTTCGATGTCCACAATACAAACAATCTCTCTGTCACATGTAATCCTCACAATGCTACTCACAGTTTGGAATAATTAATGTTCGTGTAAATTGTTTTTGTACAATTTAGTACATTAATCATTCTGTATTTTTCATCCTCATGTTAGCACGGTTTAACTAAGGTAATATGTACAAATGTATATTTATAAAACTCAGTGTAGGTCACACATGTCGATGTCCAGTGTCAAGTTGAAATGAATTCTTAACTGCTTAATATGTGAAATGTTCTTTATCTTTGAGGTTGCTATAAACGAATCATGTTATCTGAATGGCTATCGCGAACATTACTGATAATCCGGAATTTAATATTCACACACAGTAACTGTCCAACACCTACGTTTAAAACTATCTGCATAAACACGACTTTGATCGACTATCTGTGAATGAGTATGTGTATTGTTCTTTATTATATAACTCTAAATTTGCATAATTTTTTTTCCTGAAAGTAACAACGTAAGTATACCACGGCTTTTTCTTCTCTGGATCTTTTGTGGTTTCTCTTAGAATTTTCTTATTCAATTGAAATTGCCACCGCCTTAAGAAGATTTGTTTTACAATATTCACACCATTTGAATCAAACGTCATGTCTTATGGTTAAACAAACATGATTTACATGACATGATAATGTCAGATTAGTGTAATTCTGTACGACATGTACGCCGTCAACTGATGTTAAATACAGCATACAATATGTAGAGTGTGTCGTGAAAAAAGGATTAAACGTAATAGTTCAGTTTCAGAATGAATTGTAAAACGCATACATAAGGCCAATTTTATATATCTACTTCAACTGAAACTAAAAAGACAAGAAGATAAGAACATTCAGTAGATACATTGAGGAGCCCAGCAACATACTTATAGTAAAACTCGGTACAATAAAAGGATATCTATAATCCTGACGGGTTAGGACGTTATTTATGATGAATATTTCTAATATATCTTATGAACAGCTACGTATATCAACGTTGATATACGTACAAGGTCTGAAAAACAAATCAGAAACGAACAAATTGTTAATATTAGTTTAAACGTATCTACTTTTTCGTCCATCAACAAACAAGTTCTTGCAACTTATATATTAATCCTGTTTGGGATCTAACCAGTATTCGCGCCTGAATATAGAATGCGGAAAGATGCTGGCGATTCTAACCCTTAAAGGGATTCAAAACAGGGACCTTCTAATCAGTAGCCCGGCAATCTACCCGTCGAAAACGTTCTGTCAAGATGCGCGTGTTTTGTTGATCGTGTTATTTGGGTGTTTTTTTTTCTGTGCAGGTAAAACTGTATTTCTACAAATTCTTCTAAATATGAAAAGGCAAGAAAACAGGAATCATAGCACTGGTAGCGGACAAGTGGTTCAGTGGTGACGTGCTTAACTGGTTATCCAGCAGGCGTGACTTCGATCCCTGGCTCTTCCATTAACACTACTAACGGTTCGGATGAGACGTTAAATCGAGGTCCCATGTATCAGTGCTATACACTGAGCACGGAAAAGAATCAGGGATGTTTTTGGCCCCACAACCTAAATAACTAAATAATAACTAATATTTGGTTGGGGGCGCTATATATATATTATATATTTCCAGCAATTTTCATCCTCTATATAAATACATATATATCCAGCAATTTTCATCCTCATAGGATTTTTCTTTTGGATCTGCACATCTATTATGAAGGAAACTGAAAATACTGGATCGAATCTCATAACAGGTGTGAGGGATCATGAACAAGATCTAGTATAAAACCCTTCCATGATTAATATGACTTCAATATATTCCAATATCTTTTAAAAAGATAACAACTGTCCTATATATTTCTAAATTACATGACTTTGAATTATCTAAACTGGGTCAAATTAGCTTTGTCCAAAAGTTTAATAACTAGTCAAATCTTTCTAGGCACTATAGAGTTATGGTCCTTGAATTATCTAGAATTGGTGATATTAACATTGTCAGTCCTTTGAGTCTAAGGGTTATCATCTGATCTTCACCAAACTTGCTGATGGTACTTGTGAGCATAATATCTCGGGCAACACTGATAACCAAATTACTCCTGGCATTCTGCCAAAAATCCTTGTCTGATCTCTAAATAGAAGAGTTTTCATCATAATTTATATATGTCTGTTGATTTTTTAAGAGGGGTTAAAAGGTTTAAATTAAAACCATTAGTACGCTTTCTTTCAATCACAAGGTGATGTCATTACCATAGTAATTTAGCTTCTCGCGTAACTGCCAAAGATGTCAATCTTTGACAAAACCCTTTTTATTGGTCGGTCCCAAAATGACCCAGTTTCTCTGAGATACGCACACCAGAAACATGGCCTTTGATGTAAAGGGAAGATAAAGGATTCAGATCCATGCAGCTTACTGTTCCGGCAGTCTGCACATGGTCTCACTGTAGTCTGTTCGGTGGGTAACGTTTCAAGTACTATCCGAATAAATGATAAAAGGAACTTTCCAAAACGAATGATGAGGTCTACTTATAATCTTGAATCTGAGCTCTTCTAAAAGAGTTCTTATTCTAAGAGTTCTTATTCTAGATATTCAACAAGAAGATGATACCCGTGTGCAACTGATATCATACAAAGTGCAAAAGATATGTTTAGGCAAAAAAGATCTTTCAAGAGATGTACAAGGTTTCAATATGGCATAAAGTTATGCAAAAGATGCAACCTACATGTTAAAATATGATAAAATGTATTCATAGACAAGGAGTTAATAAGCTCGAGACAGAAAACAAAATATAAGTTCTGTTCTGTTCTGTTCTGTTCTGTTAAAACTTCCCTATCGACAGTGTAATCTTAAGTTACAAAAACAATGTACATGTATGCATATTAGTGTGAGTAAGTAAATATTAAAAACTCTGTTTTCTTCAGGGTTTTCATTGACTTCCAAATGTTTAGATCAGTGATTTAGTTTTATTAGGCAAGTGACAAGGGAATTGTCATCCATCTACGAACTCTTTACCATACGTTTATAAAAAAGAACAAATTCCAGAAACATTCATTCATTCAATTATTCATTCAATTATTCACTCCATTATTCACTCAATTATTCACTCCATTATTCACTCAATCAATCAATCAATCAATAATTGTTTGTTCGTTGTGTAATAGAATTAATGCACAAAAAGTTATATTTTTAGACACTTACGTGTCAATATCATGACCGTTATGTGACAAAACACATGGCAATAATTAGATTCACAAGATGTTACATAAAGTGCAACAGGATGCAGATTTAAGTACGTCATGTATTAAATAAAAACAACAATAGGAAATTAAGACACTATACTTAAACTAAGTGTGCTATGTTCTTTAACATGATTGAATAAAAAATATAGGGCTAACTTGTAGAAAATACCAACATAAGGTGAAAACATACCTGACTACACAATTCCAACAATTTACGACTGAATTTTCCAAGTACTTGTCATAATATTATCCTGAAGTGTCCTGTTAAAGTTTATGGTCATTGCAAAGAGTATGAAGCATTCTGTTAAAGAGGGTGAGTGGGAATGGTGGTCCCTCACCTTGTAGAGAGTTATCAAATATGTAAGAATATTTTAGGAATATTTTTTATGATTTCTCTTGTTAAATGGTACTGTACTTTGTGGCAAACCATTCGCCGAGTTTGGTTCATAAAATGAGTTTGCACCAAACAAACAAAAAAGTTCACAATTCTTCTTTAATGCAGTATCTACACAGATTCAATGTATCTTTACAATCCTTTTCATAAACTTTCACTGTCCACAATACAAACAATCTCTCTGTCACATGTAATCCTCACAATGTTACTCACAGTTTGGAATAATTAATGTTCGTGTAAATTGTTTTTGTACAATTTAGTACATTAATCATTCTGTATTTTTCATCCTCATGTTAGCACGGTTTAACTAAGGTAATATGTACAAATGTATATTTATAAAACCCAGTGTAGGTCACACATGTCGATGTCCAGTGTCAAGCTGAAATGAATTCTTAACTGCTTAATAAGTGAAATGTTCTTTATCTTTGAGGTTGCTATAAACGAATCATGTTATCTGAATGGCTATCGCGAACATTACTGATAATCCGGAATTTAATATTCACACACAGTAACTGTCCAACACCTACGTTTAAAACTATCTGCATAAACACGGCTTTGATCGACTATCTGTGAAGAGTATGTGTATTGTTCTTTACTATATAATTCTAAATTTGCATAATTTTTCTTCCTGAAAGTTACAACTTACTAGTAAGTATACCACGGCTTGTTCTTCTCTGGATCTTTTGTGGTTTTTCTTAGAATTTTATTATTAAATTGAAATGGCCACCGCCTTAAGAAGATTTGTTTTACAATATTCACACCATTTGAATCAAACGTTATGTCTTATGGTTAAACAAACATGATTTACACGAGATGATAATGTCAGATTGATATAATCCTGTACGACAAGTCAACTGATGTGAAATACAGCGTACAATATAGTTAAGTTTCAGAGTGAATCGTAAAACGCATGCATAAGGCCAATTTTATATCTACTTCAACTGAAACTGAAAAGACAAGAAGATAAGAACAGTCAGTAGATACATTAAGGAGCCCAGCAACATACTTATAGTAAAACTCGGTACAATAAAAGGATATCTATAATCCTGAAGGGTTTAGGACGTTATTTATGATGAATATTTCTATATATCGTATGAACAGGTAGGTATATTAACGTTAATATATACGTACTAGGTCTGAAAAACAAATCAGAAACGAACAAAGTGTTTGGTTTAAACGTATCTACTTTTTCGCCCATTAACAAACAAGTTCTTGCAACTTATATATTAATCCTGTTTGGGATCTAACCAGTATTCGCGCATGAATATAGACTGCGGAAAGATGCTGGCGATTCTAACCCTTAAAGGGATTCGAAACAGGGACCTTCTAATCAGTAGCCCGGCAATCTACCCGTCGACAACGTTCAGTTTTGTTGAGCGTGTTATTTGGGTGTTTTTTTGTGCAGGTAAAACTGTATTTCTACAAATTATTATAAATACGAAAAGGCAAGAAAACAGGAATCATAGCACTGGTAGCGGATAAGTGGTTCAGTGGTAACGTGCTGAACTGGTAATCCAGCAGGCGTGACTTCGATCCCTGGCTCTTCCACAAACACTACTAACGGTTCGGATGAGACGTTAAATCGAGGTCCCATGTATCAGTGCTATACACTGAGCATGGAAAAGGATCAGGGATGTTTTTGGCCCCACAACCTAAATAACTAATATTTGGGTGGGTGCGATATATATATATATATATATATATATATATATATATATATATATATATATATATATATATATATATCGTAGCATATATGTGAGGGATCATGAACAAGATCTAGTATTAAACCCTTCCATGATTAATATGACTTCAATATATTCCAATATCTTTTAAAAAGATAACAACTGTCTTATATATTTCTAAATTACGCTTTGTTCGCGTGTTACAAAATGATGACTGAGTTTTAAAACTGTATTTTTAAAGAGGTAAAAAATTCGTCGTTTTTTAATTTCAGAAGAGTAACTGTCAATATTAGCCAACGTATAATTGTTTTACTGATGTTTTGGAATGTTTTCGTCAAAATTAATTTCAAGCTAAATAATGAAAATGCACAGGTAATTTGACAAAGATTTGTTGCCCTAAGCATTCGATCAATAACAATTCTAATTAGCAGATATCAGCAAGTCATTGCTTACAAAGATTTAAGTTATAACTGGGCGAGCTTCATTTGTGTATCAATTATAAAAACCGGCCAAGCAGCAGCATTAAACACAACCAAATGCGAGGTAATAATTATGACAAGAATGATAACAAGAAAGATAAGATAAGTTAAGTTTTATTTTCAGTCGGCAAGACAGTGAACAGGAAAACATAAGCGACCAGCGCTATTTAACCAACTATACACATAGAGTAAACAAAAGGGCAGTTATAAAACACAGTAGGTAATACAATGTTAAAAGATGACAAAACAAATATATCTGAACTAAGATGGTTACTAAACTGAGATATGAGGGATCTGCTGATCATGTAAAAAGATAGTAAGATGATAAGACGCAACTGGTGGCTAAGAGCTGATAATAAGGAGTGACATCAAGTTAGCGCAGGATGTAAGTGGACAGCAGTTCACTCATGGTAGCACATGCAGAATAAAATGCATAAGAGCAAAGCAATACGACAATTACATCAACACAGACCTTGTAACATACATGAAAACACTTAGCATAGCATAATAAAAGCAATTTGCATGCAAAATTAAAGCAGAGCCGCATACAAAACAAGTACAAACTATGGATGCAAAAAACAACCGTGAAGCACATAAACTAGCACAATTATAGTAGAGCAAAAAAATCACAAAATAAGGCTGGGCTAAAAAAGGATACAAATTTGTTTGAAGTAGTCCCTCCAACCCTGTGAGAACCAGTTAATACTGCCTACAGAGTGAACAGTCACAGATTTTCACCCCAGTTTGGCGAAACAAGGTTTTTAACTTATGGCTAGGAAATTCAGCAGCCAAGTTGATCTCGATATCTTTTTAATTAGGGAAAACCCTTCCATTTGAGGTCAGCCCGTTTGAGCAACGACATAATTTATTTACCTATTTAAAACGCTGTAAACGTGATCCGGCGTGGACAAAGAAAAGAAAGAAAGAAAAAAAAACAATGACAAAACAAAACGAAACAAAAACTTCTTACTTATATATAGGTAAAAAGTGAAAAAGTGAAAAAAAAACACATTTTTTGTCATTTTGATGGTTTGAATGCTCACAGACACTAAAAATTAAAGCGGGACTGGGAAGTTTAAAAACACGAAACTTATCACTGGCAGTAATTTAGGAGATGGTCACATATAAAAGGAAAATAATAAACAGTATCTGTTAAAATGATGAAAAAGAACTTTTGAAAGGTTGAAGAAAACTTTTCAAAAGGTTTCGGAGGAATTCTTGTGTTTGGGGAATAACTAGTGATCCTTTCAGACAAAGAAGCCTGAAAATCATTACCTTGATATTCTATTTTATCCTATTAGTATGATATGTCCGATCCGTATGCAAATGTACATTTTTACAATATCTGTACCTAATTTTGTACCAAATACAATGGGATACAAATGTCAACACTGTGGTATGGAAAAATGCGACAGTGATAAACATCTATGTTATGTGCAAGCTTGTTGTTATTTTCTGACTTTCTCATCTCATTCTCTGTCGCCATGATTTCATTTTCTTTATCAATAGCTTCTTCCTCACTATACAACACAAGCATTTTGTTAACAGTCATATCATTTGGTTCCCATGTAATCCGTTTGTTTGAATCAACATCGGCGTGTTTCGCATTAAGTCGATCGTACCTTTTTCTCCATTTTGTAGTATTTTTTTCTTGCTTCGGCAAGGGCTTTTTCTAGCTCTTTTATTCTTTTGTTTGCTTCTGTCAGCGATGTCTTGTATCTCGATTTTGATGGAAATGACATTTTTACAAGCATCGGTTGGTCGGATGATCGTGTTGAACGTTGGTGTTCAAAAATGTTTGGTACAGCCTCTGGTCTGTTTACATTAAGGTTTTGTTCAGCTTGTTGCACAGTTATGTGTGCAATCTCTCGCACGGCATTTCTTTCCAGTTTCTTCTTTTGTCGGAATGTCTTTCCATATTGTCTATATTTTTCTCGGCGTAATTGCAAAATTTTATCTCGTTCTGTATCATTCAGGCTTCTGTCTGAACATATTTTTTTTCAAACAGAGTGAAAGTTTTGTCTAAGTCTTTTACATACCTACCAACTGTTTATTTTGGTATGGTCTTAAACGAGCTGTTCGCATTTCTAAGTAGAAGCACTTCGAAGGACAGTCAAAATTCTTAATTGTGCCCTTTATCTAAGAATGAATGCAGAGTGGTCAGGATGAGGTTCTCTTAGTTTTTTCCTTATTGAACAGTATTGAAATGCACTCAGTGTGAAGGAGGAGCTTGAAATTCGAAACTGATGAAAGCAGGTTACACTGAACACCGAAATCTACTTGGGACCGAAATCTACCGAATTCTACTTTGCAGGACCGAAATCTATTCAGTACAGCCAAGATATGGCATAATTTCTTAATGTTCAATATTTTATGAAATATTACATTATAAACAACTTCAATTTCAATTGAAAAGTTTACTTAGTAAAAAAGTTAAGTTAATAAATGTAAAAATTATTGAAATCGGTGAGCGTGAAAATATTACATCGTGACAATCACTATAAAAAAGGTAGTTTTGAAGTACACAATGCAGATTCATGTGGAATTTATTAATAAAATTAATATATCAAGTAAATATAATTGTTCACGAAAACACGAAATGTAATATCCAGGCCACACCACGAGGAGGAACTCTCAACATGGCCCATTATGTTTTTTTTTTAATTTAAAAAAAAATCTACGAAAATGATCAAAAAATAAATTAAATTCAGATAAATAGATAAGGAATGAACCCGATTTCGATTATTTTTACAGATTTAAAACATTAAAGATCAAAGTGTACGAAATAACGATACAAAATGCTCAATACATCAAAAAGATAGAATGCCTAAAAAATAACTGTTATTATTGAAAGACATGAAGCTTTGGAAAATGAAAGACATAAGAAATTGATTAAACAAACATTGATTAAAACGAACAATTTAAAGGTAAAAGCAAACGGAAAATACTTGTTAAGTTAAAAACAAATGAAAATACAAATGCTATAAATATTAAATATAATAAATGCAATATAAAGCATATAATGTAAAGCATCAGATTAAGAAATATAAGTACAGTTGATGAATAAAAAACAGACTAATAAATTTAACATTTTGAGCATAATACCAATATAAGTTTAGGACACATGTAATTATATGGAGACAAAAATTTGTAAAAGCATACATACATACACAGAAGATAAGTACTCTCAAAAAGCAATTCCTTAAAAGTAATCTTGATCAATACACATAGTGGCCATCAATACAGAGCAATAGTACATCAAATAAAAAGGCAGGATGGTAAATCTTTAAGAATTAATTCATCTAAAATGTACAGAATGAAACAACAAAAAAGTAGTCAAGAAAAATACACACAAAAAGTAAACAAATTTAGAACTAGAATAAAAATACAGATTGTTGAAAATATAAAATGCATAGTTTATATTTTACGAAGTTAGTGCGTGTGTAGAAGACATAAATTCAACGAAATGTTTGATAGATTATTATCAGCTTTCAGGCCAAGGTAAGTTATACTTGGACCAATTTAGACTACAAACTATTCAAATTGTATAGACGCCATGTAAACAGGAAGTTGAAACACTTCCTTAAGGAAGATTTCGTACAAGTAGGAAAGAGACTTATTTTCCCACGCCACTATGACGCAGACCTCGTTCACCCTGGATTTAGGGGGGGAGGGATTGATATCTTCAAACATGAGATGCAGAAAGCTTTTCGTTAAACGTTATAATGTATAATTCAGTATTTATCAAATGTCATGAAAAATAAATAATATATGTATATAACACTTGTTGTCTTCTAATACAGCGTGTATATTTTATTAACTTAATATCGGTCCTTACTGAAAACGCACCAGAAGTGACTTCTTTAAAACAAACAACACCAGGAAACTCCACGATTGCATTGTACTTATGCAAATTGAGGTTTAGAAGATCGAATTTAAATATGTTTTTGGGATATTACTCGCGATTTACGAGTAAATTAAAAAAAGGGTTGCATCACGTCTTAATACATCAAAACAACTTTGAAAAAAAGTTTGAAAAGAAGAAGGAAATTATCAAATTATAAATATTTACCTACTCATCATTATCAAATTACAAAACTGTATGGTAAAAGAAAACTAAACTGTAACACCTGCAGGTAATCATGCACGTGAAAACGCGGGACATAGTGCATGGCGGCTTCAGTTTGATGAAAAGGTTAAACGTGCGAAAACATTATAATTTTGGTTATCGCAATGTTCCTTTTTAAATGCATTTCTTTAATCATTGATTTCGTGACAATTTAATTTGATAGCTATAACTATTTATTATAACGTAATTATTATTTGTTTAATGTACACATCATTGAATCCATTTTGGTTATAATTTGTCAATTTTATAAATATTTATAAGTATCTACATATAATTTATAAATATCTTCAGTAAAGACAAAATAAAAAAGAACAAGCTCTTTTTCCATAAAATTTTATTTTCAAAGTCAAACTTTACAACTAGATCTATGTAGTCGCCAGAATAAGTCGTCGTGATTTCCATACAGTCATTGTTCTCACGCTCACTTAGACATCGCCTGTAACATAATAATATAAAATTGGTTCAAAGTCAAAAAATACAAAACTTACAATATTGAAATTTTGAGTGTATATTTATATATATTCGCTAATTAATAATATTAAAAAAGTAATAAATAATGCCATATCTTGGCTGTACTGAGTAGATTTCGGTCCTGCAAAATAGAATTCGGTAGATTTCGGTCCCAAGTAGATTTCGGTGTTCAGTGTAACCGGGTTATGTCAGTGGTTTCGGCTGCAGAAGTTCAATAGGATGCCGTATGAGATGGACACTGAAAAAAAAGTGTAGGGTTGACAGGTGTCTAGCACTAGCCGATTTAGATGTGCCATAACAGACGAGCAATTAGCATGTAGTGTTATGACTCTACCGTGTGCCTTTGAATATTAGGCGACTTGTCTGTTTCAAAGAATTTGCCTCGGCCACGGGTCGAAAGGTGGGGCTTGGGAGTAGTTTCTTTCTTGCAGCTGATATTTTAGAGAAGTGTTTCATCTGAAATATGATGTTTTCTATCTATCTTCCATTAATGTCAAACCACTGGTTTTTGTTGTAGATTGTCTTCAATCCTATAAGAATAGCTGTACTTATCTTTTCAGGTTGTTGTAGGCGCTAACAGTTTGTGTGAAACTGGTGTCTGCCACCAAGTAGTGAATTTAGTGTTTCACGACCACACCGATTTAGTAGTGGCAAACCTAAAAGTTGTTTTCTCCCTTTAATAATACTCTTTCTCAGATCACGATCAGCCGGGAGCTTGCATAGATATCTATCGTTTGAAAACAAGCGTTTGAAGATAAAAAACAGATGTGTTTATGACGTGTTCCAGCAAATTTGAATTAAATCTTTAAAACAACGATATAGTTAACAAACCAATCGTTCAAAATGATGCAAGTTACAGATTTTCAAAGTAAGAACCTACATATTTTAAAGTCAATCTCCTTTTGATAATAAACTAGATCCACAGTCATCGTCTTTCTATAAATAATGACCAAAATTCTAATCTGATTCATGTAACTGTGTGTGAGTTACTGTTGTTCAGGCATTAGCGGATAGCTAAGGAGATTTTCGGTGATAATGACTTCAAAATGAAAACTCTGGAAAACTTATCAATACATTTCAACAGAGGTGTGCTGTCATAAACTAGTCTCACTATTTCGCCTCCGAAGGTGAACCCATTTTACAATCTGATATTTTATTGTTGTTCACCTTCTACGTCTCACTTTGATCTGCATCTGGCTAAGCGGACTCGCCCAATCGTAGGCGATTGGGCACTTTTTATCGCTTGTTTGTCCAACAGTTCACAGAGTTTAAGGCAAAAATGATAAAATATGATAACTAAATTCATACCCGATCCTGTAATCCAAGAAAACACACAAATACATAAGTATAGAACTGAAACACTTATTTCATACCTGATTTATCCACCATTTTATTCAAAATTTGGCAATCGGAATACTCGGTGTTCTAGGTAATCAGTTAACTAGGGTAGGGTAAAGAATCTACCGAACAATATCCGCTCAGTTATATGCAGTTTAGAATTAGGCTTAAAGGTTGAACAACTAAAAAATATCAGAATTATAAAATGGGTTCAACACTTTAAGCTTAATTAATTAGGCTAGTCATAAACCTGCTTACTTTTTAGCATTCTCTGAGAACTTTCTAGCTTTAGTCTAAGTTTATGTTGTGTGTTGTTAGAAGCGCATAGCTTTGGGGAGTATGGGATAGGTAGGTTTAAGCCATTGAAGGGAGTTCTCAAAACAGCCTGAATAATGCATTTATAAATACATGTGTAATAAACATATTCAGAGGTTCTTCAAACCAGGTACGTATATTGACATACAATATACTTATCTGTTCAAATAAAAAATGTTAAATTATGCAAACTGTAACAAAAGAATCAATATTTGTAGTGGCATAACAGTTTTTATTGAGATCAGTGATTGGCATTTTTTTTATATAACAAATCACAGAGAATCAACAGAACAATACATGAAGCAGTTCCGTTATAAAGTGATGATATGCTTCCTCATACAAATCTACCTTTCATTCCACTTTTGACAGCGATTAGACTGATCAATTTTATTTTGAGTCCACCCCATGTATGTACATACATGCACAATCGGTTACTGACTAAAGCGCATGCTGCTTATCTTTAACTTTTTACAGTGATTTTATGTGGTTCATGAACAAATTTCTTTTGGTAGTGATAGAAGGGTTATTAATACACATAAACATACTAATATTTAATTATTTTACATGCTGCTAATTTGAAACATTCCATTTGATTTTACCTTCATTTGCCTATAAACATCATGTCTGTATAATTTTCTGGGGCTATTGTTTAAATGTATAAATCAAAACAAAATACATAACTTGTGGCAAAGAAACTCTTCCTATTTGTATAATTGTTTATTTTTTAAAAACTTAATTGCTAATGGTACCGAGCAAAATAACTGACAAGCTATACCCTTAAATCTGCTACTACCATAACAACTGTATATGGCAGAGTGAACAGGTAAAGTTGTTTTAGAAACAAAAAGATTTTCTTGCCTCCATGCACTATCATTGTCTTTGCAACCTCCATCCTCCTCCCCCTCCCCACCTCTGATGTATGAAGGATGGAGATGCAGAGGGCATACCAATGTAATAACCCACGAGCAAACTATTCTGTATAAATCTTGAAAGTATTGAGTCGCTGGGAAATGATGCAGTCAAATTAATTAGTGGTTTAAAACCTATCCTGTGAGGTGTAGGTCCAAAAAGGCCCATACCAAAAACAGAATATTGGGTGCCATCGACTTCAAGGGTGCCAGCACAAGTTGTGTTTACAAAAATAAGAAACTAGCTCAACAGAATTTTCAATGAAATTTTTGAATTTATTGAGGAGGGACGGAGAAACAAAATAGGAGATAATATTTTATTGAGTATTTTATTGATGCTTTGTAAACCCTTGCCTGTCAGAGATCTTCCAATCTGACTGAAGTTCACGATCTCCCTACGGTTAGATCTGAAGACGACGCATTTATTTCTGTCTTCTCGATAACCTGGAATTTCCACTATTGTTATTTATATCCCAGCCAATGACACTGTAGCTTATGACGCGTCTCAGTAGCTTACATGTACACAAGGCGTGTTCAGACAGCATGTAAACTTATCTAGCATTACAATGTTTGTTATCGGAAACGGAAAATGCTTAGATATTTTGAAAAAATAATATATGCACAAAAATTGATTTCATTATTTTGGAAGATCTTGACAAATAAATTAACCTGAGTTCAGTGATAGTTTATACATGGTAGATAATTGTTTGGGATCCCAGCTATATAAACAGATCTTCACAAGTTGAACATTTACTTCCATGAGTGTGGAAGCATTGCTCTGATTGGCTGATGGATAGGTCACGAGAAGGTGACCTTCTATTGGTCGTCCTCAGATCCTAATAGCATAGCGATGTTTAGGATATGATTTTAATCAGATTGGAGATCTTCTGCCCTCAAAAGTTCTTGTAGCCTGCTTTGGGGTATTTATCTTAGTAAAAATTTTAAACTGAGGAAGTACAATACTCAATAAAATATTATCTCCTATTTTGTTTCTCCATCCCTCCTCAATAAATTCAGAAATTTCATTGAAAATTCTGTTGAGCTAGTTTCTTATTTTTGTAAACACAACTTGTGCTGGCACCCTTGAAGTCGATGGCACCCAATATTCTGTTTTTGGTATGGGCCTTTTTGGACCTACACCTCACAGGAAAGGTTTTAAACCACTAATTAATTTGACTGCTAGTATATATCACTGCTGGGCAATGTGTAGATAATTAAGAAGTATATACTAAGACAAGCAAACATAAAAGTTAAACGGAAATGTATATTTTCAAGGTTTTATTCTTTATGTCCCCAGTGGGAGGGCATATTGTTTTCGGTCTGTCTAGTTGTTGACACATTTAACATTTTTTAGGCCCCGCCGGGGTCATGGCGTTCATTTGAATGTAGCACTTGTTTTTATCTCAATTCAATTGTAACCATTGTTTATATCAAATATTTGGGTTTGAATATAATCACCAGAAAATAATTCATACTGCCAAGTGTAGGTTTTTTAACAATTAACATGTAGGTAATGTTTATTATCTGTTGGTAAACAAAATGCAGATTGCACTTTGTAAATATAGTAGGAATACCTCAGGCGCATCATCAGAAAATAGTATAAAATTTAAACTACCAAAGATTTTTATGCATAAATGTCATGTAGGAGATATTTGAGCATGCAATACACTCCAGTAAACTGATTTGTCGTTCTGAATTTATTTTGGATGGAATCACTCGTTTATGTGCAGCACTAAAGCCTTAGGATATGTTTATTACATATGTGGAATGGTTGATCCTATTGGTGAGGCCCCAGATACATACCAGTATTGTATGTTAGAGATGTAAACACTTAATATCTAATATTGTAAGAATTGTAATTGTAGAAGGTTATTGAGTTCATCAAAAATGCCAATATATGTGTAAAAAGGAAGGCCTGCTGCAGTTATTCCTAAGTCTAGGGCTTCACCATATGAGTTCATCTGAAATAAAGCCTTTCAGGGTATGTGAAAGTGCAGTGAAAAAGAAAAAATGGCTTTCCTATACATTTGTTAGTACTTGTCTAAAGTTCAGGGTTGCAAGGTTCTGACAAACAAATTCCAGACATAGATACTATCCTTAAACACATTCTCAGGAAAAGAAAGCACAGGCTGTACATTCTCAATTACTTTCTTGGTCTTTTTTGATTGCAAGATAGTTGCTAGCACCATTCATAAAAACTATCTACATAGGAACATTTTAAAATCCAGATAACCTTAAGTTTTATTGATCTTTAAATAGTCTAAATTTCTGTCTTGTATTATTACTTCCAGGCAATACTTCCAAATGCTGATCATTAAGTGTATATTGTATTTCTTTCTGTTTTATATTTCAGAAATTGGTGTTGGACTTGCAGGGTTTGGGATTGCATTTCTTTTCCTAGGAATAGTGTTCTTCTTTGATAAAGGTCTTTTGGCCATTGGAAATGTAAGTACACATGTAAAAGATCAAAAACAGTCTGTTCAGTTGTTTCTGACAGTAAGATTTGTAAGCCCACCTGGGCTTTCTTCTTCCCACTTTGCACTAGCTATGATATTAACTAGCCACAACCCCCTCCCCCCAGATAATTGTACATGTATATAGAAATTTGACATCATGTTTCTTACCAGTATCCAGCTCATTAAATTAGTAGTCCTTGCCACTAGTTATCCAGCTCTACTGAATGAAATGTTAATTAACTGTTTACTTCTTTCTTTTTTCAGATTTTATTCATATCTGGATTAGCATTTGTAATTGGCCTAGAACGGACATTCAAGTTCTTTTTCCAGAGGCATAAAATGAAAGCCACAGGTTTTTTCATGGGAGGAATTTTTGTTGTGTTGCTTGGGTGGCCTGTTATAGGAATGGTTTTAGAAATGTATGGGTTTTTCTTATTATTTAGGTAAGTACTCTGTGTCAGTTTTATGAATACAGCATATTAGCTTTTATTAGAGATAGAAATAAATAAATCAACCCTTTGTTTCAATGTGATGTTGTATATTTAGAATGATAAGAGAGATTTCAAGATCTGCATAGTAGCAGGAGTTGTGGTACTTCATACCCACAGGAAATGTGATTTAGATCACATTTATGAAAAGCGATTTGTGGTGATTTTGTTAGTTATATATTTACACACTAAAGCATTTGATCCCATTTCTATTCCTCTAACTTGGGTTGTAAAGCCGTAAAGACGTGGATGCCTGTAATACAAATCTGTTGAAACTTGTGTATAGATTTAACACCATTATGCTGAATTTATTCAGTTATGTCAACAAACTGTAGCTGTATTTGAACTACCTGTAGATTTCAAAGTGTGTAATTCTGTGAAATGAGTAACAGGCTTGGAAAGGACTACACTATAAATGTAGTGTTTGAATATTTTTTTGTAAGTTGTAATGCCCTAAACATGACATTTGCAGGACTTCATTGACAACTACAACAAAGTTTATTTAGAATACAAGCACTACACTGCTCTTTGCAACAAAATTATATAGTATAGTTTTCAGTGGTTGTAAGAAGAGTTTGAACAAACCTAAATACTATAGAACACTATGTATGTATTTTATTTAGCAAATCATTGTCTGCAAATTTGGAAACTTGGTACTTGTTTCTAAAATTACTTTAATTTCAGTATGTCAGACCAGTCTCTGTGGTCTTGTTGCTAGATATGCTGACTTGTATTCATTTAACTTCTCAATGATTCAAAGCCATGGGTTTGAGCACCCACTACTGACCTTGACCTTTTGTTTGATTATGTTGATAGTTTCATTGTTCATAAAGGGGGTTGGGGTCTAATACTGGTCCTTGCCAGAAACCATGGTTGGGTAAACTACCTACCTGAAATCTCTTAGTGTTGAAAAACTAAGCCAGATTGGTTTATGTCTCTTTGATTGTTTTGTATCTATGAATTGTCTTACGTAATCAAAATTGTAAAATTATTTGTGTATTTCAGTGGTTTTTTCCCAGTAGCTGTAAATTTCTTAAGAAGAGTACCAGTTGTAGGAACAATTTTAAATTTGCCAGGAATAAGATCTGTAAGTATTAATGGCAAATTTGCCAGGAATAAGATCTGTAAGTATTAATGGCAAATTTGCCAGGAATAAGATCTGTAAGTATTGATGACCAGTTTGCCAGGAATAAGATCTTTAAGTTTTGATGGCAAGTTTGCCAGGAATAAGATCTGTAAGTATTGATGGCCAATTTGCCAGGAATAAGATATGTAATTATTGATAGGCAATTTGACAGGAATAAGATCTGTAAGTATTGATGGCAAGTTTGCCAGGAATAATAATTGTAAGTATTGATGGGCAATTTGCCAGGAATAAGATCTGTAAGTATTGATGGGCAGTTTGCCAGGAATAAGATCTGTAAGTATTGATGGCAAATTTGCCCGGAATAAGATCCGTTAGTATTGATGACCAGTTTCCCAGAAATAAGATCTGTAAGTATTGATTGAAAATTTGACAGGAATAAGATCTGTAAGTATTGATGGCCAATTTGCAAGGAATAAGATCTGTAAGTATTGATGGCAAATTTTCATTTGAAAGTATCACAATACATTGTATATGTTTTTTTCTTGAAATTTGATATTGGAATAAGTGCACATGCAATATGACCTTAAGTGAAGCAAGTTGAAATGACCAAAAACCCTTATGTTATAGTCACTTTAAAAAAAAAACAATAGTTATCATTCCTTTTAATGATAAACAGCTAGGTATAGACATCTTATTCAGGATGGCTTGATCCCTTGCAGAGATTCAAATCAGATGTAATTATACATTATATCAGCTATAATTCATGCATTGAGGTTTTGAGGTCCATGGGTATAGACAAAACATAACAGTTTTGTCATAGAAATGTTACAGATCAATTGTTAGGTGTATTATTAAGAAATTTTCTAAGAATTGCATATTTATATTTTATTATTTTTCAAAAGAATTAATTGTGAGAATTTATTCATAATAATAATTATGTTTGTGTAATTGCAGGTAGCTGACAGAATAGGAGAATCAAGTTCTATGGTATAACGTTAATTTCATTGTAATGTTGTTGCTTATATACTGATGTTATTGTTAAAGCATTCTGTGACATCATCATCATCATCATCATCACCATCATCACCTTGATAATGTCATTGTCACTTCCTCACTGATGTGTTAGGCCATACCACTTTTATTACTTGTTTTCTTAGGTCAAAAAAAAACTGATATTTTGTTTTTTGGATAGAGTTCATTCTGATAAATCTCATTTTTATTTGGATAGGTAGACCTTGTTTGCACAGCCATACCTTCTTTGTGTCTTTGTGATAGCAGTCTTATTGCTGTGTTAAAATTTTGGAAGCCAATGTTTTTCTGTGTAACAATAAAACAATATTTGAATGTATTACCTATTTAAAAAAAAACAAACAGGATTATTTTAAATCTTGTAGAAGTATATAGAAAGTATGTTTATACTTGTATTTCTTAGTCATTACCTTGTCTCCAAAATAAAGAATGAAATATTGCATTGAGTGGTGTGGCTTGACATTTTGTATGTACCAGAAAAACTTACATGTTGTTACAAGTGATTGACATACTGCATGTACTTAGTTCATATTGTTTGTTGGATAGCATGTGCACTTGTATGTTGTGTTGGAAAAAAAATAGTGAAGGAGATTTTACCCGTGATATCATGATTGATACTATAATTGTGGAAATTTGCATGCAAAGAGACTTCATTGTTTACAAAACCTCATTGTCACAGCTCTAAACACTTGTTCAACACATTAAAATCTGTGTGCAAGGTGAAACACTGTTGTATTTTTGGTGTGAAAATTGTAAAAGTCGTGTGTATAGGCATTTTTTCCCCATTTTATAACGGATATAGTAAAAGTTTTGGAGTAAATGTAATTCTCATTTAGAAAACCAAACAATTAAAAAAATATTCAGGATGAAGTTACAATAATTTTTACACCAAATCCATGATGTCATAGAACATAAAAATAAAACACATACTGACACCAATTTATGTTTCCTTTTTCCTTATATTATAAATAAATGTGTGTAAGACAGTGAGAGGCAGGTGTTTGGTGGTATAAGGGACATAACTACAATTAAATAGGATAGGTTAGAAAGTGTTGTTGCATAAATTTATAGTTTTCTGTTAATGAAACTGCCAGTTCTTACTTGCGTGTTATATCAGAAATAATACTATTGTTGAACAGAGAAGATGGAGATACAGTGTGTTTTACTAGATTTGTCAGTGTTTTCAGATTAAGTTTGTGTCTACAACTAGTTTCTGGCATGTTTCAATTCCTGTGAAGAAGTAACTAACTTCTGTATGGTATGTTCATTGTAAGACTTGTTTCAGGTTTCTGTATAAAACTTTTAATGCATGGACAAATTCCTCTCTGTAAAACAACACCAACAGTAGCAAAAACCATCAGCCGTTCTTATGAATGTTATGAAGAACAGTTTACTGTACGTCTACTATTTACTTTATTTTTAGGCATAAAGAATCACAGAGAGAAGATATGAATGAATGTAAGAGTGTGCAGTATTGTGTCAACTTTGCATGTAAAATATTTTGATGGCATTACCTTTTCCTCATTGTTTGTTGTTGTTACAAAACTGCAATTATTTAACAAGGCAGCCTTTGATGAATACTGTTCTCATCCTTGTGTCAGATATAATTCAGTGCAATGTCGTGCTCATGATACGTGCAAATGATGGTGTAAGGGTCTAACATTTATATGAGATGAGCTGAAAGTCTTCAAGTGACATGTGTGATTGTGGAAAGATTTATTATTTTTGTCTGTTTGGCTGAAGTGGGGTTTAGCATTGACATTGTATACTGTGGAACAAGTCGGCAGATTTAGTGTACATCCTTTAGAAAGCAGAAGTAAAATGATCCAGTCAGCTGTATACCAACTATTTTCATTCAGTGTATTTGCTGTTTCTATAAATTCTTCTTTGTAGCCATTTTAAAGGGATCAGAACTTGTTTTTATTACATGAAGAGAGTTAGGATATCATTGATACACATACATTTAATTATGCCAAGAAGCAAAGATTTGTATGCAGTGCTTACCAAAAATGATAGGTTTACCTCTAATTATGTACTTTCATTATCATGTTCATATTTATGATACTCATTTATTTTCATTTAATTTATATTCATTTGCAAAACATTTACTTTTTATACCCACTGATAAAATATCTGGGGGCTATATTGGATTCAAGTGTGTTGGACAGTCCAGCCATAGGCAGACAAAATTTGTCCGGACTGTTTCTCAATACCTATTACTCAGACTTTAATAATACTTTGCAAGAATCTTAAGTACCAAGCTTAGATGTGCATATCTCTTCCACTTGATGATCTTTCACTGAGTTATGACCCTTTGTTATTTTTGTACACTTCAATATGTCCAGACTTTCTCATCAACTATTTTTCATATTTCATAAATACATTGCAAGAATCATAAGCACCAGTCATAGTTGTGTGTGTTGTTGTGGTCTTCCACTGCCATTATTTTTCTCTGAGTTATGGGCCTTCGATTTTTTTAAACATAAATTTGTCCAGACTGAGTATTTCTCAGCAACTATTTGTCAGATTTTAATAATACTTTGCAAAAATCATAAGCATCCAGCCTAGTTGTGCAGTCTGGCAAATAAACACTGAGTTATGGCCCTTTGATTATTTTTTAGTTACTTTTTACACATAAAGGATAGGTTGACTGTATAGATATAAAAATTACTGTGTCAAGGTGGTATCTGGGGATATTCATCACATTTAATGATCGCTCTTGTATATTTTATAATTCAGAAAGTAGACTTTAGTTATTTGTTCATGCTTTTTCATTTTTTGTTTGTGTGGCCAAAACAATCAAAGATACAATCTCTCATTCACTAGTTCTTTTTCTCTTGTTTTTTAATACTTGAGGTAAATTTTAATTTGGTGAAAAGTGTTAATATTAATGATGTGTAAGGTGTTAACTGTTGTTTTTTTTCTTCTGTTGTGAGGATGATGAAAGTTTAAGTAAGAATTATAGTCATTAGAAAAAGTAATTTAGGTTTCCTTTTTCACCTTGGCATTAAGCTAGAGTTATGACCCATGACTTCATGTTCCTGTTTGTATTTTATCATCTTTAACTGTTTTTAATTGAATCAGATTCATGTAAGTTCGGTAATTTTGACAATAGATTTTATGTGAAGTTGTTCATCTAGCTGTATCACATAACTTTCTTACTTTTCTTGTCTGTTGTAACAATAGAGTTGTTGCCCTTCACCAGAATGGTGACTAGCTGCAAGTGACAGCTTTTAACATTTGAGTTGGGTCAGAAGATGCCAGCAGAGACCCTTGATATTACAATATCATAAGAGTGCTGACATTGAATTGTGAATAAGTTACTCAATGTACTTTTCCATAGTTTTGCCTTTAAACATTTACAGAGCAGGGGTCATATTCATAAAGCATCATAGTAAAAACCATAGTTTCTTAAACAATAGTTTTTACTTGAATATCACAGTTAAATAAATAAAAAAAAAATTTAAACATTTCCTTTGATTTCTTATTCTATGCAATATAATAAACATTGAATAAAAGTTATGAAGTCACATTATGCCATAAGCAATTAAGCTGCAAGCTGATTTGCAAAATATTGATTTAGGTCAAACTCAACTATTAAGATGCTTTATAAATATGGTCGCATGAACTCTAAAGAAAGTGTTCAACTTATAATGAATAGTACAGATTTCTGTCAGTTAAACATGCACCATCATTATAGATTTACTGTTGTACCATTTTTTCAGAGCTCACTGGTAAATGGCAATATGAAGCAACAAGTAAAAGAAAATTTCTTATGTCAGTTTTGGAGATCATATGATTTCACATATTCATATTTTTAAATGTATATGACACTGTAATATTTAAGTAACCTAAAACATAATGTCTCATAAATTTATGGTCAGTGTAAATGAAGTTTTTTTCAAATCCATGATGGACTAGGATATTTTAAAAAATAACACTTCTTTAATTTTATCACCTAGCAAAAGTTTCTGAAGGGACAAAATAAGGACATTGTAGAACATGGTAATTTTAAATAGTGGGATTGACTTGGTTGTGATTTGTCTACATTTAAAGAAATAGGAAAATTTTGTGCCAGAAAGATCAGAAAGAAGCATTTCTTTATTATTGTTCCGTAGATTGACAAAGTGTCTAATATGTATGTAATTTATTATACATGAGTAAAGACTGGCCTTGTTTATCTGAATAATTGAATCACACCATTGTTTATATTACTGAAAGTCAAATACATGTACATACAGTTTGAGAACAGACATTTTTTTTTCCAAATTGCTAAGTTCAGTGTATGGAGTTTATTTTCATATTTTTTACAGCATATGATATATTATTTGTCAAGTATATGATTATAAGTTTGTATGTGTTAGTATCTGGTTTAGAAACCTTGTACAGAGTTAATATTTTTACAAATGAATTATACATGTATCGGGTTTCATTATTTTATTTATTTTCATGACATTACATATAATTTACAAACGTGCTGTATAAATCAAATATAGTCAAGGAATTGAGAATGTAAGTTTTAAGTAAATTGAACTTGTCACTGTTGTGTAACAAGTACAGGTTACTTGATGGTGTTCATAAACTATAGAATATTTTCCTGCTTTTAAAAATGAAAGCAGGCCATAAACAATTGCATGTTTTTATGATTTCGTTTTGTACAAAAATGTGATAAAATAAATGATAAAAGCCTAGATTAACTCTGATCTTGTCTTAAGTTCAATCTCAAAGTAAGTGTAAAGGAAGTGGTATTTTTGTTGTCAGTATGCAAAAAGCCTGACCTAAAAAGCTTGGAATGACTTTTTTTGTTATTAGTCATTCACCATTTTTGTAAACACAATGGCTCATTACAAGAGTGTTTGAAATTTAAATATTTTGACCATGGTATTGTTCACAAAGTGCCCATCTTTCCTGAATATTTTGATTATTTCAAAAAATGCATGCATTATGATTGGGTTTCAAGTCTTGAATCCTATAACATGCAGCTTCATTTGTTTTGCAGGATCTTGCATAATTCATGTAAGTAGACAATGGCTGCTTGTTAAGCTTGGTTATTGGATATTACTGGTAAGAGGGTTATTGGATATTACTGGTCAGAGGGTTATTGGATATTACTGGTAAGAGGGTTATTGGATATTACTGGTCAGAGGGTTATTGGATATTACTGGTCAGAGGGTTATTGGATATTACTGGTCAGAGGGTTATTGGATATTACTGGTCAGAGGGTTATTGGATATTACTTGTCAGAGGGTTATTGGATATTACTGGTCAGAGGGTTATTGGATATTACTGGTCAGAGGGTTATTGGATATTACTTGTCAGAGGGTTATTGGATATTACTGGTCAGAGGGTTATTGGATATTACTGGTCAGAGGGTTATTTTCTTTGTATCTATCCCGTCAGTTAGGTGAAGGTGTAGTTTTGTTTTGTCCATGACTGTGTGCCACTGTCTGTCTATGCTGATATATATCATAATAACAGGATAATTTTTAAAAAAATCATGTAAGAAAGATGAGAGCATTAAAATCACACGTTTTCAAAGTTCTCATTGATACATAAACAGTACTCCTTGATGCACATTTTGTAAGAGTATATGAAATCTTCTTTTATGAATTTTATTAATATACCCAGTAAACAAAGGACTCAAAGCAAAGAAAAGACAGTCAATAGTTCTAACAAATTGTAACAAAGACTTCCAAAATGTCCACACACACAAAAAAGTTAGTTTTATTATGTCTCCCCCCAAAAATGGGGGAGACATATTGTTTTTCCCCCGGTTGTCCGTCCGTCCGTTTGTCCGTCCGTCCGTCTGTCTGTCTGTCCGTCACAAAATCGTGTCCGCTCTGTATCTTCCAAAGCCCTTGAAGGATTTTTATGAAACTTGGGTCAGATGTTCACCTCATCAAGGCGACGTGCAGAACCCACTTTGCGAGTGTGGTGTCTCAAGGGCAAGGTCACACTTGGAGGTTAAATGTCAAATTTTACAATCGTCTGACTCAATACTACCTGCAGCAACTGGCTGGGGGGAGACATGTTTTTGTTCAATCAAAAACCCATTTCTAGTTTTTCTTAGGTGTCTGGCCTCTGGAAATTAAAATGTATATCTGAACATCTGTCCCATTCACCTTTTTCATCCAGCTAGATATATTCTCTTTTTATGCCCCCCGAAGGGAGGCATATAGTTTTTGAACTGTCCGTCTGTCAGTCAGTCTGTCTGTCCGTCCGTCCGTCAGTCCATCCGAAAACTTTAACATTGGCAATAACTTCCTTATTAGTAAGTGGAATTACTTCATACCCCTATGGACAAGACCTTCCCACTGATCTATATTAGTTTGACCTTGTCCCCTGAATGACCTTCACCTTGAAAATCCAATTGTCCAAAAACTTAAAATTGGCCATAACTTCCCTATAAGTGGAATTACTTCATACTTGGACACAACACCCCTTTGGATAATACCTTCCCATTGACCTATATTTATCTGACCTTGACCCCTGAATGACTGGTTCTCAGCTCAAAGGTCAAAGCAACACTTTCGGGGCGATTGTCATCTTACAGTGACAGTTCTTGGTCTACCTATATAAGTTGCATGATAGTTTGCATGCTTATCAATACAGAAGCCATTACTCTGGAAAGGTGCAGAACTGTGGCTATCTTTATCCCTTAGTAATCTTCCCTTAGGGTACATAAGGGAAAGGTTAACCTTTTTCGTCAAACTGGATATTTTTCAGTTATAACAGATAGAAATTACATCACACTTTACACACTTCCTCAATGCACAGGTGAAGACCCAGGAAAGTATGTAACAGTGACTTCCTCATTTTCCCTGGGTAATATCCCTTTTAAGTTCTAAATGAAAAGGTTAACTTTTTTTTTGGCAAGTTAGATATTTCTCAGTTTCTACCTACAGCAGTGGCATGACAGCTTACTTGCAAATTTAACGTAGCAATGATCCTGGAAAGGTACATAAATGTGGCTAACTTTTATTAAAATGACACTTTACACAATTCCTGAACAATACAAAGATAAAGACCCTGGAAAAGTACATTACTGTGGTTATTTCTCCCTGGGTAATCTCCCTCCTGTATATGTAGAGAATAGGTTAAACTTCCTTCATCAATCTCTTTTACTTACTGAATAGGTTGACCCTTTTTGGAAAGCTGGATATTCCTCACCATCAAAGAGTAGTTATACACAGGATTGGCCTGATCATTTACACGCCTACTTACATGTATCAATGCACAGTCCATGTCTCTGGAAAGGTTCATAAATGTGGCTACCTTTTATGTTGGGTAATCTTCCTTCTAAGACTTGTACTAAGAGAAATGATTAGGGTTTGCTTCCATGGCCTTGTGTTTGCCAAACATTTAGAAGTGAGATTTTTAATAAATTTAATAGTAATAGTTAACTTGGTTATCCCCCTCTGAAAAGGCGGTAGGGGATATGGTAATAGTTTCTGCCCATCCATCTACTGTCCTCCTGTACCACATTTTTGTCTAGAGCATAACTGGAAAAGTATCAAAGATACCAACTTGAAACTTCATAGGTGGATAGATCTCATTGAGGAGTGCATAAGAATGATAACTCTACATGTCATAATTTTTTAGTTATTGCCCTTTGTTATTTTTCATGCATAAATTTTGTCCGGAGCATAACTCCAAAAGTATTGAGATATTTACTTGAAAACTTCATAGGTGAATAGATCTCATTAAGGAGGAATGCAGTGCGCAAGAATGATAACTCTACCTTCATAATTTTTTACTTATTGCCCTTTGTTATTTTTCATGCTTATTTTTTGTCTGGAGCATAACTGGAAAAGTATTTCTGATATCAACTTGAAACTTCATAGATGGATAGATCTGATTGAAGATGTTTGCACTGCAAAAGAGTGCTGTTCAGTTTACAAATGAAACATTCTGTAGTTGAAGCTATTTACCAAGTTGTGGCTTTTTATTGAATTTCAAAATGATTTCACCCCACTAACTCGTTTAACACACAGCCTCGAAACTTCATATAGTGGTTGTCCTTATTGAGTAGAAGAACCTTTGTTTTACGGGTCAATAAGTCGATGTCAAGGCCAACATCGCATTAAATTTGAAAATGGTTTCTGGTCAATAACTCAAATATCATTCGACCCAAAGTCAAGTCTTAAAACTTAATAGGATGGTTGCTCTTGTTCAGTAGAAAGCTCTTATTATTTTTAAGGTCAGTAGGTCATGGTCAAAGTCAGCTTGAATTTGAAATAGTTTCAGCTCAATAACTCGAGAAAAATTTGACACATAGCCTTCAAGCTTCATTGGGTGGTTGCCCTTATTGAGTGGAAGGCCCCTATTGTTTTAAGGTTCGTTAGGGTAAAAGGTCACTGTCACCTGGAATTTAAAAAAAAGGTTTCTGCTCAATAACTAAGGTACCGTTTTGACCTGTACTCTCTTTAAACTTCACAGGATGGAGGAATACATGTCATTCTGACACCTCGTTTTATTTTTTTACAGTTTTGCATCTAATTTACTATTATGCGTATATCTTTTATAAGAAGCTAGGGTAATTGTTTTAGTACTTCACCAAGATCTTCACCAAAGTTTACTAAAGGACTTCAAACATATTCGGAATGATACCTTTTGTTTTTGAGGGCAAAGGTCAAGGTCACAGTGCTATGATATAAGAAAACAGACTCTAGATCATAACTTGCTTTCCTTATCATCTGCCTGCATGAAAACTTCACTTGGACTTGCACCACATGAAGAAGGATTGCTATTGCGTATAAAGGTCAAGGTCACAGGGCTTAGACATAAAATATCACAATGTTACTTAAATGTTTTACAAGCAGCTTTAAACTAATAAGCTGCGAATAGTCGAGCGCGCTGTCTTGCGGACAGCTATTTTTAAATCAAACATAGTTTGTTGTGACCTCGACACAATTGAAGTTGTTAAAGTAAGCACATGTATAGTATCCTCTTGGCAGGGCAGATTATAAAATGTTAAGCGAGGACATTTTTGCCCTTTGTTATTTTTCATGCTTAATTTTTGCTTGGACAATAACTCAAAAAGTGTTTGAGAGATCAACTTGAAACGTCATAGGTTGATAGATGTCATTGGGGAGTGGTGCTGTTGCACAAGAATTATAGCTAAGCGAACAAATTCGGCGGGGGATAGCCATGTCAACATGGCTGTTGTTGTTGCATGTACCTTTTATTTTTATTACTTTTACATGTATTTTAATTTTTCAAGATATCGCTCTCAACACACACACTTCGCAATATTTGCTAACGCAACATGTGAAGTCACGTACGTTACGAGAATACGATACGAGAATGGCAGTCTAACTGGTTGTATCAAAATATTCTTTAGATGCAGATTGAATTAGCGCAGGTGATCACGAAAGAAATTCAAGCCAGCAATATTTTCAGTATTCACCGGCCCGAGTTCTTTTTTAGAGTTGCGCATTCACAGTTACCATTTTTTAAAGTTTCTAGTGAGCAAGTTTAGAAAAGGAAAATACTGACATTTCTTGTTTTCAAGGCTACACCACAAATATTTTTTTCCTGCAGAAACTGGCATATTTCACCAAAGATGAAAACGTTTGCCTTTAAACTCTTCAATATTACCACTTTAAAGTAAAAAACGAAACGAAAAACGAGCCAGGAAATAAAAAAATGATGGTCCACATTTAACAGGAAGCGTGAAACCCACTTATTGATGTTTCATATGGTGAATCAGTTGTTTCCAGTCCTGTCTGTGGTTTCAGCTATATATGCACAAAAATTACAATAATTATGTTAAAGACACACACACTTTCAATGTCTTCCAGGAAATCGACCCGTGTTCTTTATTTTCACTATTTTTTTTGTTTCAGTAACTATGAAAATTAAAACAGTTTGTCATTCAATGTCATCGTCATCGTCCCACTCAAGTAGGTGTTTCTTTAGACCGAACCCGGAAATGATGGAAGCTACCATGCAGAAAATCCCTCCGAGCAAACACAGTGCGAACGGGTACTCGACCGATCCTTCACCATCTAGATTCTTGTTTAATTGAGACTGAAATCCGAGGAATACGAACACGCCGACTGCAATGAAGACGGCTGAAAAAAAAGACATACATAGTGCACCCGATATTTGAGTAAAGTAGTAGACGTACGTTTTTCTGTTGTAATATATTTACATATATCGTTAACTAATAAATAGTAAAGGAAGACAAAAGTACGAGTTGGGAAAAAATAGTTCCATCTTTTCAGTATCAAAATGAGACTGCGTATTTTATAGTACTAGAATTAATGATTATTGGCCCATTAGCCGTCAAATATATTTCTGGCTGAATACTGTTTTACTGTTTGTGGTGTTTTCCCCAACCAGTATTGTCAAAATAAACTGCAGCAAACTGTTCATGCACTATCTGTAATAGAAATGACCTACAAAACAGCGATCTTAACCTTTTAAAGTTTCCGCATGATCTATTGTGCAACACAATGAATCATATAGCAAGGCATAGTTATCAAAACACTGTTTCATATAACAGAACACGTCGATCATTAAATGTAAATTTTTCATTAAATAAAGTTCACGCTAAAACACAAATTTCTTTGAATTTTTCTTTGCCTTTTGTCGCCCCTAGACAAAGACGGCTAAATTTGTTTCACAGCATCAATATGACAGCATGTATAGTATTATCCTGAGGACAGTGGAACCAGAGGAACAGGAAGCTTTGGTAAGAATTTGAAAAAAAAAAAAATTGAGTGCGATATACACCCTACCTGCTGCACCGTGAATGTATATCAGTGCCGTGTTGATCGGTCGGCGTCTTACAGTGACCGTAAGGATAGCCAGAATCAGTGCCAGCCAGACAAATATTGCGCCAAACACCTCAAACACCCTGACGGCAAATATCCATTCTGAAAAAAAGTGATTCAAGCCTTTAAATAACTTACATAGTATCTGGGAACAACATATATTAGGTTCCAGTTAATATTTACTTCCTACCAAATTATCAATATTGTAATGTTATATAGTCTGTTTTAGAAAATCTGTAACAAGTTCGTAATTTGCCTATGTTGAAGAGGGCTGTTTTAACATTTCGTCCATAAGAGGATTTATCATACGTGTAACAAGGTCGGAAATGGCAGCATTTGTCTGTGCAAGAATTATTCATTATTCGTAATAGTCCAAAACTCGTAACTCAAACCGCTGAGACAAGTATAATATTTAAGCGTCGTTTTTTTTTTTTGTTTTTTTTTTTGGGGGGGGGGGGGATAGAAAACCAGCTTACAGGTTTGTTTGTTGCATCAATATGAAGAGTGTGTATCGGTAGGTGAAAGGAGAAGCATATGTTCGAAACCTTAACAGAGTCAATATGACTGTTAAGTATCTTTTTTGTTGTCATTCATTTATAATTACGATTAAAATTCATTCTGAAAATATCGAAATCCTGAAAAGAAATTGTCTGACTGTTTATATAAAAATATTTTTACAGTTTAATGTCTTGAAATTTTCTCGACTTGATAACTACTTGATTAGACCCGCTTGTACGGAGTACTAACTGGAAAAAATTTTTTTTTTTTGCTGTAACTGGAATCTAAGCAAATATACAAGAAATATGCGTTTGTTCGGAACTGCATGTTGTTTCGATAGCTCTGTGATACAACAAAACGTATCCAATGTAACTTAGTTGTTTTTTTGCTTATTCATTTCGAGAGATAAAGGCCTAATTTGAACATTAAGAGGAAATTCAAAGCGAATTTTACTGAAGGTCGGACGCTTGCTATCACACTTTTTAAGCTAAACACTCGGTCGGGGGTTGGTAGTTTCTCAGACACATTTCGTGCAATACTAAATACAGATATACCTCTGCCGCCGTCAATGTCCAGAACACTTCTGTCCACGCAGGAGACTTGACACAGTCGCAACGTCATCATTCCATACTCGCTGGTTCCCACGGCATTTTCGTTCTTCCACCAGGCTCCAACAAAAAATCCAACATTGTGCAAGATAAAAGCGAGAGCTGTAAGAACTATGGCGACGATATCTAATGTTATGATTTTAAATTTACCAACCATTGCTCAATCCTTTATTTTTTGTTCTATATGTATATATCTATGAACAATGAAAATGTGTACACAAACTCTGCATTTACAACATAAAAATCATCTAGTTCTTTTTGCTAAATATTCCATTTGATTTGTCAAGTATTTCATTGTAAGATCTTGTCATTTTTTACAGTTACAAATGCAGAATTTTGTCCAGCTGTTTTTTTCTTCTTCACAAAATACATTATTTGGATAATATACTAACTATGATATTAAAGGGTGTATTGTCGCCGTTCGATCTTTATCAATGTAATGAATCCCGCCCGGAAATGACTGGGGAAGTAAATGGTCTTCAAAAATGACACAACGCATGAAAGGGAATGTTGATAAATACGAGTGTTTCTTCCGGATTGAAAACAAGATACTCCAGATATCATGTCGAGTAGATTTACTGCTGTAGATCTATCCTCGAGGTTTTAATGGCCCTGGAGGGAGTATATTGTTTTTGGTCTGCCTGTCTGTTTGTTTGTTTGTCACCTCACCTTGGAATGAAGGACTTTGACCATAGGGTGGCTCGATGAAGGAATTTCCCTTCGTCAGACGGCAAGCAAACTTAATGTCAGTTCATCAATAATTCAAAATAGGACAGCCTGTGACGCAAGGGTACGTCATCATCGTCAATGGACATGTCGTCAGTGGTCAACTGTGTTGTTCACTTACAAGTCAAGGTTCTGTCTATGAAATATAATATTATATGGTCGCATTCTTGTGTGGGTAAATGGTTCGCTGACTAGTGTGATGGTGTGGGGCGGGTTCTTTTATCACAAGGACTTAACTTTATGTTATTGATGGTAACCTCAATACAGCGAGGTATCGGGATAAGTTCGAAACACCTCATAACCTCCCTTGTCTTCAGAGGATTGGCCCTGACCTCATCGGGCGTTAGATCGTCACCGATAACTGTTTTGAGTAGTATAATTATGTATTGTACAACGCAGAAGTGAAAAGCTGTTTTTATGTATTTCTCTATTTTCAATCATAGGCACTTGGTTCGAACTCTGCCGTTATATCAATGAATTGCCATATTACTGGTTACCCTCGTGTACTGAAAAAAGTATAAAAATATAATGGCAGGGTTCAAACCAAGTGCCAATGTTTCCAATGACTGTCGTCCGTGTCTAAGTGAAATAAAGAAACCTAACCTACTAGATAATCTTTAAAGGCCATAATGATAACCTCCCTTAGATATAGATTACACGTGGTTTTATTGAAATAAAGAAAACTAACCTACTAGATAATTTTTACAAGATATAATAATAGCCTCCCTTGGAAATAAATTGAACAGCAAACTGATACACAGAAAATCTCAGCAATCTACCACATGAGAAAAGAAACAATAAAAGTGTGCGTTTTGGAGATCTGATATTCATACAGATTGGTTATGTCGTAACAAAACATCACACCCATTAAGAGAAAATCACTTACACTTTACAAAAAAAGTTATTTTTTCATTTTAAGTTACTGCATTAGACAAGATTTTACGTGCATCTTAAGTCGAGCGACGAATGTCACAGACATGCCATACCCTGTAGTCTTAAGACCTTGGGACATGGACTCGAGTCCAATTTTGCAACGTTTTTCTTGAACTTACTTTGTGTAGGACTAAGGTCAAGTTCTTGCTCATAAAGGGAACGATAGTTGATAACACGGTCGTAATTGGCAGCCGTAGAAGGCAGAGCTGAAAGGTTTTGGCACAAGTTTTTAAGGGTTTCTTCTCTTCTTCGATCTAGGCATCTGTCCCCTTCATCTAAAAGGTATGTTATAGGTATATGTGTTATGACTTTTCTATGCATTATGTTTTTGGGTATACATGTATAAGATTTATAATACCATTTGTCTATTTTACCATTCCATTGTGTTCAGTTAATACTGTGATATACATTTGTACACTTGTGTTATATCGTTTTCTCGTGTATTTCAGTTGAAAAACCGCCTTTGCCATATTGCATCGGAGAAAATCTAAAATAACCTTACACACAAGCTCTGTCAAGATGGCCTTAAATTGTTGCTAACTGCCAGTTTGTTAGGGTAGCTATTTTCGTCGGAGTTGGTTTTCTGTGAAGCTTTATATGTCACATCAGCCAAATCACAAACGAAACCATCCCTGTTTTTCACTGCGACTGCAGTCAGACGATATTAAAATCTGCAGACGACAATTTATCGTCACCCACACATTTCCCAGATCTCGTTTTTTCTCGTTATAGACGATATCGCGTGCTGTATAGATCTCCCACACTTCACAGGTCTGGTATTTTTATATGTTTTAACACCGATGTGAAAATTACTCTCTATTTTAACTCAGACTTTAATGTCTACTCGGGATATCGCCAATCAGTAACACTTACGTGCTAAAATGTTCGCCATCTTTCGATTCATAAATTATGCACTTAACTATTTTGGACGACAACGTGGTCTTGTTTTTGTATACATGGAATGAATAAGAGAAATAAATAGCCTGTGTTTTACGACCCATAAAATTTGAGCCTCGACCATTCTTAAAATGTAGTAAAGATGTATTTTTTGATGAATGTAAATAAATTTGTCGCTATAGAACATAACTCTGGTCGAACGAATTCCACATACATCCGTAATTAAAATTTTCAATTTTGAAATATTATCTTGTCTCAATGCAGCCTACTTTATGCAACAAGAAATGTTATGTATGAGCAAGATATATGGACGAAATTGGTCGTTACTGTATTTTTCATTGATCAACCAAAATCTTCAAGCGTGTCCGTCCAATCAGGCAGGATTTTTTTTATAAAAAGAACTATGCATTCATAATTTGAGAAGAGAAGTTCGCAGACAGATTTTGATATAACATGTTAATTTTCTTATACACATGTTTTATATCGTATCCTTTGATCATAATTATTTCATTTGCATAATTCAATCTGATAAACCGTTTTGGTACATCATTCCATTAAAGGACACCCCTTGGAGTTATTCAACTTTCCCATGTAGCGCATTTTGTTCATAAAAGCACTACGCGAACTGTAAGATGAATGGTCTTAATCATGTTCCGATTTCTATATCACTTTCAAAAGACGTTTCACTAATTTGTCTACCTTTCGAAATTTAATCTACCCGAAAATAAAAACAGCACGTCCTGTGCACTGCGTTGAATTTTTGATTGGCAGAACATATTAATCAAATATTTATAACTGTAAAATTTGTCATAATTTAATCTGACGTTGCACCTTTGAGAAGGGACGTCGCCACACTCTCTTTTGTTTTACAGAATTACATGCACTTAAGAGTCATAGTACACAAAACCACCTTTATATTAGTTAAGGGGTTGGTTATCCCGGCAAAAGTCATCAACCTGACACGGAAATCATCCTGTTAATATATCTGATTCATTCATGGGCTTTATGTCATTCTTGTATTTTATCTAAAAAGAATGAAAACAGATATAAAGTACAGCCGTCGAAAGATAAAATCATTAAACATTAAGTGTCGTAAATGATAACTGTAATAGCGCGCTTTTTTGACAATCCTACGGTTAGTCTTTTGAAAAGTGATGTGCAGCCGAGTGATAGCCGTTGGTTTTCGTGCTTACCTTTAGAGTACAAACCCGAAGTTCTTTGACCTCGGTGAGAAAAGTGATTTGCGATAGAAATACATGGTTATGAATTTTTAGGACTGGGCTCTTTGTGTAGCGCCTCGACAACTTCATTTACGAAAACTGCATTCCTTCTACTACTTGTAGTCTCTGTATATCTTTTATCTTGCATTATCTGCGACTCAGACATAGTCTGTACTATATATCTGTCTTAGTAACATATTCCAACGAAATCCCTTAGACAAAATTGACACCAGATTCAATATTTGCTTATTTCTATTGACTACTCTCTAAAAGAGGAGAAACAATGAAATAATCGTCATGTTTTCCTGTTTACAAGACACTTGTCACGCAAGATTTTGTCGCCATCTTCTCACAGCTATTGCCATTCTAGTGTCAAATTTCAGTTTTGGAATTCGACTGCCAAGTATCTTGTAATTTCTTCACTGCAGTCTTATGAATTATTTCATCATGTCACGGCTTCCACAGACTCAGACTGTGCAATAGCCCATTTTGTCGTCTGCAATATTAAACACGATAGAAAAAGCCAGTGATCTGAGATGAAAGCAATGTTTGCATTGTAGAACAGTATTTTGCAGTACTACAGCGGAATAGCAGAATCTGACATAAAATTTGCTGTCAGTGGTACAGGTGCAGTTTAAATAACGGCTGGACCAGATTTTTAGTCCTTTTGCAAGCTGTTTTTTACCGGAAAACCAGCCTGAGTGTAGATGTATATGCGCATGCGTGACCGGAAAAGTATTCGTGTAGTTCTGACTTGTGTCAGTAAGGGCAGCAAAGCTTTGTACAGACTTTTATTATCTTCAGTAGATAACAGGTTTGAACACATTTGTCTTCAAACTCAATTTTCTTATATTCATTTTTTTCTGACAATTTGCTCAATAGCTTTTTCACTCTTTTTATTTTTTCTCTTTAATATATTTCTTTTTTGTCTGTGAACTTTGTCTATTCCATCATTCAATGAAACGTAGTTTTGCCTTCAAGGTACATTCCAGTGGCAAGAAAATTCATTCAAAGTTTGTATGAAAGACATATGTTGATAAAACGAACCGGGATATGTGACCGCTTGTGACAGTTATGTGGAAAATATTTTAAAAGCCAGACATTTTTTTACATGATATAAGCACATCTCCGATCTCTTACGTATACTTAACAACTTATAAACCGTCTCAAAGAAACAGACCAAATTTACCGATTCTTTTCAGCAAATATGTTTTAAGACTGAAGCGCTGCTGCATTGTTGTTAGAAGTGGAGCACTTAGAAGTTATTACATACATGTATATCAAATAAGCTTCATACGTAGCAATGATAACCAATGGCTTATACATTTCCTGTATTATTAGGATATGTATTAAAAACTTCCGGCAAGCTTATTTCCAAACCGCATGTGTATTAAATAAATGGAAAACCTGCTGCTACAAGGGTTACTTCTTGGCGACAACTAAGGTTAAGCTATCGTCGAAGTTTGCTTGTTAAACTGAGATGTTAAAAAGGACGACCAACAAACGAATATAGATCGGAAGCTTTAAGAAACTAAGGTGAAAACGAGGTTTTAAAGTTGACAAGTATACAACAAGTCAGGATGGTAACGGTGCTGAGAGATTGATAGAATAGATGCATTTATACAAATCCTGCATTTAAGGAAAATAAATAAAAGAATGTCTCTTTTTTGCTTTTTCTCCTATTACACTTTCGATCAAAGTTAACTAAGTTTGACAAAATAATTTCAAATGTTTGAAATAACTTTAATTATTACGCCCTATTGGTTTTCAAACATCGTATAAACAATTACGTTTTCTTTATTGAATAGTTTTACTCCTTTATCATAAAAAAGGTAAAATACCGATGTAAAGAAATCTTCCACTTGATTAAATTCTTTTCAGTAAACTTTACAGCAACAAAAATCAAAACTTTAACCGTTATATTGTGTTGAGTAATTACAGTGAACTGCGATTAAAGCAGCTTTCTCGTAGCATAAGATGGAAATATTGAGAAAGTTTAAAGTGTCCTCTTTAGTGCAAAAATGGCCCAAACAATTGCAACCGTTTCAAAATAAACAGGAAATAGTGGTCTTTTATTATATATTGGTTTCTTACCATACTACATAGAACTGACCAATTAACTTTCCTGTAAAATGAAAGAGATGTTTTTGAAAAAAATAGACAAATCTATCTTCTGGTATACGTGTTTTAACTGCAGTAAATATACTAGCTGTGGGATTGCTTCTCTTTTCAAGCTCACATTACAATACTTATACTGCTAAAGTAAATATTTGCAATGTCCTGCAAAAGGGTTTACTACTAGAAGAAAACTCTTGACATAGTATCCATGTTTTGTTGTTAAAACAGAAACATTGGCATTTTGTTAAAAGGAAGCACTTCAACAAACTTATCCGTTGTGAGAATCCATTCTCTTGAAGGTAACGCAAGGTCAGAATAGGGTCAAGGTCATAGATAACAATATAAATTCAATTATTATATTGTTTCCAAAGAGATTTAAACACTAAGTAAAATGACATCAGTTTGTAATGGTATTCTTCATATAAATAAAAGCGCAATTGACGTTATACAAGACAGAGCGGATCAGCGGTCCAGTGGTAACGCGCTGGACTGGTAACCCTGATATCACGAGATCGATCCCCCGCTCCTCCACTTACATTACCAATAGTCTTTCGGATGAGACGTTAAACCGAGGTCCCATGTATCAGTGCTATACACTGAGCATGCAAAAGAACCAGGGGAGTCTCTGGAATGGGATGCTTTCTTGCAATATCCCCTACAACATAAATTAATTAATCTCTACAGGGGGCGTCGGTCATATGGGCAACCGGTACTGACGATAAATAAATTCAAATAGATACTAGTAGATAGAGTTAGACAAGTTGGGGTGGGGTGGATCTATTGTCTTTGATTTTGCATAGAGCTTGTAACCGAGGTATTTCAAGTTCGATCCCCTGCTCCTAGACTGATACTATTTATTGTCTTTTGGATGCAATATCAAACCGAGGTTCAATATATCTGTGTTTAAAATGAGCATAAAAAAGAACCAAACTGTCTCTTGAATAGAATGCTTTCTGTATCTTTCACCCGTCCACGACCTTCGAAAAGTGTCCAGGGGGGCATTGGTCATCTGGAAATAATATACAGACTCTGAGATAAATATAAATCTTGGACATTTCCTAGGCTTATTTAATAGTACACGACGCTGTATGTCAAACTCAAAACATGTTTCTTTTCTCTTTTTTTGTTTTTGTTTTTTTAATAAAAAAAAGACAGGAAAATTGGGAAATGTTGTTTAGCCTTTTCATCTATGTTAAAACTGTGACTCGTTATTGTTTTAAACTGTTATAAACGTTATGTTACCCAATTTTGCGGTTCCAGTTACATGTAGTAGTTGAATGCTGAAAAACTAAGTTAAGAGTTTGAATAGTAAAAGGTGAAAAAATATATTTGTAAAAAGCATTTATTTTAAATATTACCTTCCTTAGAATACCATCGCTTCTTACTTATATAAAGCAATGCTAAAATAATGTCATAGGGCATTTCATAAGAGAATAGAGCACACTTTATAATATAAAACTTATCGATATCTGGTATTTTGTAATTTCTTTGCGACCAAGATATAGGACGGCTGATTTAAAATGGCATGCGATACGCAATAAATAAATGACAAACAGCTTTTTGATTTACGGAACACGTTTCTCGATCCAAGACTTATAAAAATCGAAACTTAAATAGAGACTCAAGTCATGATTAAGAAAGAAAACCTCTGGCGAAAATATTTCGAGACTATGAACGTAGCTAAGTCTGAAAAAATGTCGTCTGCCCCGTGAAAGAATCACCGCTTAAGCGCGTATCTTTGTCACCTCTCACTTAAGAAAAATGGACATTTATGGCATTCTGGGGGACGTTAATGGGAAATGTAAGGTTCTTTCGAATTTCCGCACTATTTTGGCCTATTCATAGGTGACTTCTGCAAAGAAGTTATGGGCTTACGAATAAAAAAAAACTTACTATCCCAGTAGAGTTTTGAAAAAAAGTGATTCATTATAGGTTACGACAGAACAAAGAAATAGTGCATGTCATTTTTTTGGACCTGCGTAAAATATCAATAAGTTACGATATGGAAAATGAGTGCTCGTTTTTCTCGACCAATAATTTTTGCACCTATTGAAATAAAATTTTGGAATAATTAAAAACGCGCAGTGCAATGTAATAACGAATATAACAGCCACGAATCTTCGGCATAGTGCATTGGTTATCCTTAGAAGGAATATGTATATGTGCTATGTTATTTAAATGGAAAGTATCAACCAAATTTATGAAAATTATTGCCGATTGATTTAACATGAGCTGGATGAAAAGGGGTCCCTTTCACCGGAACAGTAGTTATCGGGTAGCATGATGGACCTTACTGTATTACTGTACACGTTTATAGGTAGGTGATTATGTCTTTATCTATGAATAATTTACAGAGGCGTGTTTTTATAGCAAAGCATGTTGGACTACTTTTATTCCGTTTAATCAAACGGATAATTTTTTCATTACTTTGCTTTAGGGGTTAGTTTCCATAACATTTATAACATTTCTATGTTAAAATTTTCTGACACTGGTTAGTTTGAAGAAATAAAAACATGTGTTCGTTTTTTTCGTTATAAATACATCAATTTTGTTTTTCAAGATAGTCAGTATTTTTTAATAGAAAAAAAAAAGAAAAGATTTATATGTGTATTCATAAAGAAATAAATGAGTTGAATTATACATATTCAGCATTTATATTTTTTTTATGAAAAATATAACAGAAGCTTATAACAAAAGACATTAGATATGAGAATATTTACAAATAATTATTTATATATCCAGATATTTAAATATGTCTCTTTGATAAAGAGATCAAAAAGAAAAGAAAACAGGAAAAAGAAATGATAGTGTTATAAATTATTTAATTAGGAGAAAATGCTAAAATATTTTCAAGTCTGTTATTTTAAACTCATTCAGTATTAAAAAAGGTTACTTTTTATTTCCAATTTTGTATATTCATCAATTAATTCATCCGTCCATTCATTAATTAATCCATCCTTTCTATCATTCCATCTTTCTTTTGTTTATACCTTATTTTTTTCCTTCTCTCTTTTTTCCTTCTCTACATCATTTTCTTTTATTTATTTATGCATTTCATTACTTTATATAAATATTAATGTTTTTCTCATAAATTTTCTTTATTGTTTCCTCGCATATAGCTATTATTTCTTTTTAAGATGTTATTTCTTTCCTTAGGTGACTAAAAACAGATTTTATTACTTAATTAAACACAGAAATCTTCTTTTTTTGATATTTCAACGTTATGAGCTTACCCAAAATAAAGTTCAATGTGATTTAAGCGACGTAAGGAAAAAAAACCCCAAAGGAACCAAAATTACAGACATCATTAAAATACACAATACTTAAGATTTAACATATCTTGACGTTTATTTTACTAGAATGACACCAATCCTGATTTTTTTTCTTTTCAAGAAATGAATAAATAATAATAAAAAAAACTTTTCTCACAGAGTGTTATTAAGATTTATAGAAATGACAAGGAGGTATTGAAGGGTGTTTTCAAATTCTTTCCACAAAGGTCATTTCTACGTGTTTAAGTATTCACTTTGTAAATCCTTGTACACAACGTGCAATGACATAGATTAGTTTTTCACTTATTCATCTTGTGAATAATAAATGCACAAACATAAATTTATGAACGTGCCGGACTGCCATTAGAATTATCATCGAGCATGACTCAAGTTCGCAGTGCATATGACCGTTTCTTAGAGACAGCATATTTCATGCTTAATTAAAAATCATTAAAACATGCCTCAGTTTGAATCATTTTTTAAACTTTTTGTTTTTGGAAACAGTCAGGTTTATTTTGCACCAAGGCTTTAAGAGTAAATGGTCGGATGAATAAAACAAACTGAAACAAGAAGCTAGACACATTTAACAAAAAACCCCTATTATTTCAATAAGTGACTTAAGATGAAAACTATGTAAAAGGTTATATAGACATCATTTTTATCTATCTGGCTAATATTCCCTTTTTCCAAATTTTTAAACATTTTAAAAGTCAAATCCTGTCATCCATCGCCAAATAAATAAATAAATAAGTAAATAAATGAATATAAAATAAATAAGTAAATATATATATTTTTATTTACGTCTCTTTTTATATGATAACTAGTCTAATACCTTTATAATTATTGTTTAATACCTAGGAAGTTTTTGTATTTAATAAATTTTATGAATCTTCTCTATCAGGTCTGTTATAATGATCATGGTACCTTGCAAATCAAAATAATTTCAAATGAAATGTTTTATAATCAAATAAAGTTGCAGATCTGCCTTGAACACTTTTAAGACATCCACCTCACAAGCGTGTCAAGAATTGACAATAATTGTAAAAACTCTCTGAAACCAAAATTATTTGATACTTTTATCGGGTCAGTTTTAAAATTTACGGCCCAATAATAGGGATTCGCGAACTGAAGGGAAATAGAACGGGCGTACATGAAATTTCGTAAACGTCTTTTGAATGCAAGACTAAACACTGATTCTGCAGGGCTCTGTGTACTTAAAAAGATCGGCGAAGCAATTTTGAAATAGTATTTTGTTATTTATTTAAAACAGAAAATATGCTCATTCTATAATGCTCTTAATGTTAAATTGACATCCGGAGAACTACAGAAATAATTTTGAATTAACTGAAATCTAAAACGTTCGTCTGAAGACCGGTTTACGAGCGCTTTATGAGCTTGATCACCGGAAGGAATGAAGAGCTGGTCCGTTATCCATTGAAGTACATGTATCTAAATCTCATACTAGATTATTGTTGTAAAATATTGACTATGATAATTCAGTTACAACTGAAGAGTATCGAGTTATCCCACCAGATTGAAAATCCGGGGACGTAAGCTGATGATATGAAACTATTTAATAGTTATGTTTTTTTTAAATATGTTTTCGCGAAAGTTGATACTATATCCTTCGACAACTTTCATGTTGGTTTTGAAGTCATTGCCTGTTATGTACAGAATGTTTTAGAACTGTCGTGCACAGTTCATCTATATTTAGATATAAGAAATTTAAAAATGCATTTACTAACTAACTTAACCACGAAATACCCCTTGGAATTCGCATTACTTTATTACACGTTCAGAATATCTGGTCATACAATAAGGATCCAAACAGGTCGTTACATGTTGTGATAAACTGAGAAATGATGCTGTAATACTAGGAACGTAGAAGATGTTTAATATTTTGTCCGTGCAGAGCTTTCAGAGAAATATTTAACAAATTATAAAATTCATAAAGACTTTTTATACCACCCCTATATATTATATATGCAGAAAAATGAAAAAAAAATCCCAACCAATAGCACTTCATTTAACAATTTTACCTCTTTATTGGATAATTTCTAAAACCTTTTTTGTTCGATGACTTTGTCAAAGTTGTATTTCCTAACTGTAAAAAAGTAACTGTAGCTTCCTGTCCGATCTTAAACATTGATCATTACGTGATCGAACCACCCGTAGGCACTCACTGAATATTCTTTAAAAATCATATAAGAAGGTCATTATATCTGGAAAATCTATCCATCATCTTATCGTATCGAACAAGATTATCCCGCACCAAGGCCTTCAATTGAAGGGACAGTGAAAAGGTAACCCCTCTTGGTTGTTCTTCCGTACCCGATGAAACAGCAGGGCATTGTAGGTCCTCGTATATATCTGTCTATAAATCATCAACACTAGACTTGAACATTGTTGATTTAAGTAACATTCATTCATATCTGTTTGGTTTTGAATTAAACACATAATATGAGTTCCGTGGTTTATACCATTTGACAACTTTTACACTTGTCCTATATCATCATAAAAAACCATCATTTTAAAGAATACTGCAAATTCATTATCTTCCAATGGAGGTCAAAAGAGCGGTTACATATGCCAAACAGAGAGAGTGTTTTCGTTAGAGAGTATTGAAATTTTATTTATGGAGACATGTTCTGTCATGTCTTTTAGTAATCTGGTGTTTGTTTGATCCTTGCATTTACTCTTTTGTGTAGAATGACTGGTTCAGTAATAGTATTTTAATTGTGATATACTGTGACCCTTGGTGTTCACATGAAGCTTTTTCGCATAAATCCAGTGTCTGATTTATTTTTCTGTTATGACAAAGTGAAAATTGTGAATATCATGTAAATTTTGAATAACAATTCTGTGACTGCATGCACACAGTTTAATCTGCTATAAGTTTTTAGGTTGATGTATGTTTCCTTGCTCACTCTTTGTTGTGTCTGAATTTATCAATGCGACATGCCTACATTTTGAACTTTGTATGCGCTTATTATTAAAAGTAGTCACGTGGACTGATGCTGAAATTTTGCTCAAATCGTTGTCTTATACACTTTGTTGCTTCGAAATATAGCCCACACATGTATCAAAATTACACACTATCAGAACACGGACTATTCTTGTCAAAGTACAGTGACACTAGCAGGGCAAGATATGCCTGTTATCAAAAGTAGGTAGTTTCTCGGGGACAGTTGTTTGCATACAACTTACTTATCGTACAATTTCCACTTGAAAGATGCTTTACTTTGTGTAGCTGTTGGGGTAAACGCTTTACAACTAACAACTTTCACTGAACACATTCAATTTTGAATCACGTCTTTTTTTTTCTAACAAGAACGAACATTACTTGGAATGCAGATGAACGCCAGTTGAAAAGCTAACGGCATTTAACGGTCATGACAAATGAGTCTCATGGGATATATTTTACCCTTACTCTTCTTAATAATAACGTTTTCCAATACTCAATTTACAGTTTACTTGATAAAAATCGCACTGCCATTAAAGCTATTGACCTCCAGATTTTAGCCTAGAAAGATTTTACACAAAATTCAAGGTAAGTCAGATAGTATTTAGAAATATAATTCCACGCTTCGATGAGACAAAAAACCGGAAAACAGCATGATCGGTTCGTGATTCGAACTCAAGTCCCTCAATTAATTAAAATTTTGAGCGAAGAGCTAACCGGTAGCACCCCAAATATTTGTTTCTAATGCTCTTGTTTTGCAACATTAACAAAGTCTTTACCCCTTGACTAACAGGTTAAAGATTTTACTGATAAAAATATGAAATACTTTTTTTCCAATGTGTTTACGTGACCAAAAAAAATACCTGTATAAACATTTTTTTTTATACATCCACAATCTATGTAGAGTTTAGTCGCATTAAGTGAAAAAATGCGTAGAGCGAACAGTGCAGACTGTGAGCAAACTGAAGGGATATGTAGACTCACCATGGTCTGCATTGGTCACTAAGGCAATAAAAGTTTATATTAAACATGTAAAGATTACCTTATGAGTAAAACTCGTATACTCTTATCTCATTTACGAAGTTACGCCGTTATCAAAACTATCGCCCTTCCATGCAACTATTTATTTTTTAAACAAATACCCACAAAGGTAAACGGATAGCTTGATATAATGGCTTAGACGAACCGTAAAATACCCTTGATATCATTTACATTATGTTTTGTAAGAAATATCTCATAAATAAAAACTAAATGATATTCTGAAAAAAGAAGGTGTAAATTCGATACCTTTGTCGCCTTGCCACCAAATAGCACAGGTGTTTATACCACCGACATTTTATATAAAAAAGATACAAGTAATAACCGAAAAGGTCGGTGTGTGTGTGTGTGTGTGTGTGTGTGGAAAATGCGGTAGAGTGAGAACTCGGGAGAAAAGTGGGTACCTAATGAGTGTAGATCTGGTTATAACATACCAGAATTAGCTGGTACGTTTGTGAGCTACAGAACAGCATAAAATACATTATTATTCTGCACGTGTAAAACAGGCCTCCTGTTTTAGGATTTTATAGTGAAAAAAAAGACAATACCGCCGTAACTTCTGTTTTATAATGATGAAGTTACAACTTTTTCTCATAAAACGTTTTACATGTTTATTGCTTACGTATAAACAACGGTATAGAAAGACTTCATTCGGTCATTAAACATTGCAGAACCAGTCTACTGTAAAATGATTTATAATTTACCACGAGCTTTTTACGATATTTTAATGAGTATTTTATGCTGCACTAGCGACCAGAATAGTTGAATATTCTAAATATCTTTTTTTATTATGTAAACAATGTTTAGCCACTCGTTGCTGCTTGCCTGCTCGATAGATCAGCCTGGGATTTAGAAATTTACTCAACTGCATTCAGACTGTACATTAATCTGTGTCCGATTTAAGATTATGCCTAGAGTCTTGTCACCAATCTTATCATTGTCACATGTTTCTGTTTGACTAATTAGATTATTTATTGCGGTACTGGTAGCCAATATCATATGTCCGACATCCACTGAAAAATATGATTTTTACTTGTTTATGATCCCCGAAACACCTCTGGATGCTTTCATGTTAAGTAGCACAGATTCATTAGACGTCGATTCACTATCCTGGATCACAAGTCGGTACTCTCAGTGTAAGATCAAATGTTAAGGGTCTAAGCATAGACTACTTGTCTCGCCAAAGACTACACGCGACTAAACCTCATTACGAAAACTAACAGAACATTAGTTAACGTCTTAGTTTATTGTTTCTCAAATTCGACCTCTACTTTCAACACGAGATACATCTTGTGGCATCTAATGCCAAAAGCGCGCCAGACTACATCGCTTTTTGTTTGTAACTAAATACGTAAATCATAGTATTGGCCCTCAAGTGAGAGAGTACAGCAGTACTTACTAATGCCTTCAACTTAGTACCTGGATATCTCGAATCGCATTTGAGCGTATTCAAATTGAATGAAGAAAACTGATGTAGTACTATGACGTTTGCCATTTTATTGCGTGCCGTTTTATCTAGTACGTCATATAGTAACTGAAAAAAATCGATAAGCCAGAATACCTTTAAAGACGGCAGCATAAGTCTATAGAGCATAAAACGAATAAAAACACATAGTAGTCATAGTAAAAATTAGACGAACAAACATCAATGAGTAATGGCCAAATTAAACTTCAGTCGCTGAGTCATGCTCGAGTGATTGTACCCTTACCACTCCTTGAGAATATGTAATCGTAAAAGCTCTTCTCTTCTCGGTTTACAAAGCTACAAATGTCAAAATCTGTGTTTGAAATGCTCATCAACAAAACATATATTTGTCAAGTAGAGCCGTTTTAAACAGTCATAACCGCACGATTTAGGTCGTAAATTTGCTTTAGTTCCCTTCATTTTGATTTTTGTTGTTTCATGCTTTTGCTAAGGGACAATGTATCATGGGGAAAGGCGATTTTATATGCTGGCATTAACACATACTTTTGAAAAATAAAAACAGATAAATTATACGTCATTCGGCCGAGGCACACCAGAACTCGATAACGTTAAACCTTTCGTGATCATAAAGGGTATGTCGAGATTAGTAAAGAAACACTTTTCATGTTTTTCTTCATCATTTTTCGTAGTTTTCAACACCTTTTCTGCTGTTTGACGTTTTCGTCAAAACTGTTCTACGTCACTGGTCTGAAGTCCGTCAGCAACACCAGCACAACACTGCCAATGTCAGCATAACTTCCAAACAGTTTTAAATTTGCATCATAGAAAGAAGTTTTAAAATCCAAAACTGCCGTACACTGGACAAAAAGATGAGGGATCTAAAAGCAACTGTAAGCAGCTGCAGTAATTTCAATATTGTTGGAATGTGCAGGTGCTTTAGTGAAATGAACAGATGCCTGCTGCATCCTCTGTGATTCATTTATGTCTATCTCTGATCTGTTAGTTCTAACCTTTATCTCTTGCATGTCATTGGTAGAGAACTGTCCAGTTACGGTTAGACCTCTCTGAAGTTAGTTTACCATGGTTAATATTTGCACACCGACGCCATTTTATTACTTAGTCTTGTATTCAGGTGTGTTCTTGTTTAACTTTTTCCTCTGTTCTGTTTCCTATTGTTTTTGGGGCTCCCTTTGAATATTTGCCTCTAGATCAGAATTTTGATTCTATATCTTTTCCTTGAAGTTGGTTATCCGGAACATTTTTGCGGAGTCTTGCTGAAAAGATGACTGTTGAAGTACCATGGTGGCCTTAACTTTTTATAATACTAGTAATAAAAACACGTTATCGTCTGTATGTTCTCATTTAGGATGGCAAAGATAGTGACTTTTAACTTTTCTACATGAGCCAGGCTTGTTATATTCTAAATTTTGTTGGCTAAATACCTTCTTTATATACTTACTCTATCTCATTTGACTTTCAGTTTTACCTAATCACGTGACAACGACAAAGCATTCGTTTTGTCTCTTTAGAATTTGTTTTTACCGTAACTTGATGCTTATGTAATCATCTGAAGAAAATATGTTTCGTTATTTTGAATAATTATGCAGTACAAAGCTTAACAATAAAAAAAATGACCTACCTAAAAGGCTGAATGATAAAAAATAGTAAAAATTCGAAAGCAAACGGTTACTTGAGTGAACTGGCATTGACGAAAACCTTGTGATCTGATCAAATTTCCAGAAATTACCACGCGTAACATTCACATTAATTAATTTATCAATTAACCATTAATCAAGTTGAAGTAGTTGTCAATTTATGTTTTATTTTGACATAATCTGAACTTTCATCGAAACTTTACTATTGAACTGTTAAACTGCGGTTAACCATTTTCTTAACCATTTAGTGGGAATCAAAATCACAACAATTTTCTATACAAAAAAATAGAAGAAGCTTTGAATATTAAGCGTCTCAAATGACGTTAAATAATGATTTTAAAACTTCAGTTATTTGAAAAGAGATTTATAAAATGTTCAGAGAGAAAGTTATCTATTTTTACATCACAGTTTCGTTTTTTTACAGTTTTGTAACTTTTAACTGCTGCAATTGACCTTGATACATTAAAAAGGGTTAGCTTTGAAAGTTATCGGATTGCTAACACAAAAAATAGGTAATATGAATGTTATAATGTTAATAATATGTCCATTTTAATGAATATTGTCCCGTAGACATAGACTTATTGTGTCTTCTCTTTGATATTTTGTGTGGGTAGATTCTGACTATGTTCTTTTTTGTGCTAAAGGCATCACGTGTTTAAGATTCAAGTTTGTTACAGGGTTAGCCCAACTGCAATGCGAAATGTTTTTTTTTTTTCTCTATAGCTAGAATATTAAGATGCATTGACCATAATAAAATGTTAGATGTCAGATGTTTTAGCGAATGACTTATCTAATCTTTGTCAATGTGTTTTGAATTTTAATCTACATTGTTTAGCTTTTCCTGCAACGCATTTATACATTTAATCACTAACGGAATATCATCTGTGAAAGGATCTAGTTAATTGCTTTTAAATCATCATCATCGTAGTCATCATCGTCATCATCATATATTGTCCAAGTATTGAGACCTAAATTTTCATCAAGTGGGAAGGCTTTAAAACTAATTTTTCACATTTCTGTTTCCGAAAAACAGTTCCTTTCAGACACTCATTTAGAAGGCTAGATATATCTATATGTAATTAGGACACAGCAACATAAACAAATGAAGAGATTTTCGACAAACACGTAAACAAGTTAGAGGGTACACAGAAAGAACACCCTCGAGAGTACTATATAGTATATTGTTAAAATATTTCTTTTTAAACTTTTATAATTAACTTATACTTACTAGTAGTCTTTTCTAAGTTTATACCAATAATTGTACCCTGATGACGTCATGAGCGTTTATTTTTGAACAGGATAAAAAGCGCCGAAAATCTTTTGCATGTTTATTGTTACAATATAAAAATGTAAAATGCTTCTTATTTACAGGTAAATAGGTGTGAATCTTTGAAAACTTATCAGTGCAACAAACGCGTTTCGTTTGATTTTTCAACTGGATAACAATTTTAACATATCTACGATCGCTCTGAACAGATAAGAAACATAACATAATTTAACACCCGTAAACTACGCCGCCACGCCTACTTTGCAAATGTTAGCGGTCGTCGGGGTTCATCAGACAATCATTATAATGTTCCTAATATTTAGAAAGTAGGCTAATGAGGAAATTAATTATCATTAAAGGGTCCAATACTAAAGGTCAAATGTTTTGACTAGCAATCTAAAGTTAACAGGTGTGTAAGAATAGATAAACGTAAAGTGACAAATAAATGCTTTTTGTTTTCTAGGAAAAAAGAACCTAAAATGCGAATCGCCTTTAGCACAATTTATCCCTGTCTTTCTTTTTTTATTTATCAATTAAGTGTATTTATTTATAGATAAATTTGATAAATATTATGATGATGATGGTGGTGGTGGTGATGATGATGGATAAATGTTTATTTATTTATTTATTTATTTGTGAACCTGTACGTAGCGTCCATTACAAAAAGAATTGAAATCAATGAAGATCTCTTGCGTAAACAATCTTTTCTGTTTAATTTGGGACACATTGATGCTTTGTACCGTTTATTTCATCACTATTTTATATTTTTTGTAGGTAGTATAATACACACATTATAGAACATGTCCCTTTTAAAAGTAATGCAATGCTAGTTTTTACGATAGTTTTAATTTGATATCAAGTGTCAAAATGAATTAGCAAAAAAAAATGAAAAATAAATACGCCGTATTTTTATAGTGTTTTAGTTGAAAATTTATATGATTAAACCTTGCTAAATAATTATTACTTATAGATAAAATTAAATTGCCTTTTCAGGGTCATGGGAAAAAAAGAAAACAAAGAGAAAAGTATATTCAAAATTCAAATTGACTTAAGTTTTAATTGAAAATGTCTTTGATATTTAAAAAAAAATACATTCTTTAAAACCAACTCGCTAATTTTGAAAACATGATTATACAAACTAATGGCTCGGAAACGTCTTTGACTGTTGTTTAAAACATGTATTTCTTAGACTTAAATTCCAATCTTAAAACTATCTTTTAAAGTTTCATAGTAAAGTAATGTTTGCCTCTCTGCACTGGACTGAAATATCATCCATGAAAAATAGACAATTTAACCAGTTCAATTTCATGAACAGCTAGCAGGTGTCTGTGTGGGGGGAGGGGGATTTGAGGGTGTGGTGGGAGGGTGTGGTGGGGTGAGGTGAGGAGGGGGGGGGAGAGAGAGGAGTGGGAGGGAAGGGGGAATTGTCACTTATCATAAATCCCTTGTTATAAACCATGTGGTATTGTTGCCTAAACGACTAAAGTGGGTTTGGAGTTTTTGTCTGCTTGTGTGAAAATTGATTTTTGTCTTTGTTACCAATGTAGACCATGATTGGTCGATTTACCCGTGTAGTCTGATGTTGGTCTGCACTGTAGACTATAAACGATAATTGGACTGTAGAGCAAGAGTGTAGGGAGAGTCCATTTAAAAGCAGTGCTAAGGTTAACCTTCATGGAATCCTGTGCAGTCGCAAAACCATCTTCAAAGATTTTGTCGTTCTTATTTTACCGCGAAGACCTGGTTCCCTGCTCCTTCATAAATGTATTTTTAGTATTTCTGGGGCTTAAAATCCCTTGAAGCTAAACTGATATCAGCAGTTATTATATTATCCTGTAAGAAAACACTCACCCAGGAGTGCACGCACCAATGAACACTCAATTCTAATTCATAGTTTGCTTAGAGTTCAATCTCACTTTACTGTCTGCGAGAAAGAAAACGTTAGGCAGAACTTGTCAGAAAAGACAACTCTTGGAAAGACTATTTGTAACCTGACAGAAGACTGCTGGTTCTTGGCATGTTCTAACTATTAATGAGGAGAATTCTGGAAAACTTTTGAATCATGCTATTTCAAGGTTAAAACACTATAGTACTAAAGTTATTGGCTGGCATATTCTTTAAAAGATTCGGGGTAATCAACATCTCAGTGAAATGCCTCACATTGAAACATTCAATTACACAATGTTTGTATCTATAAACAGATGTCATGTTCCGGTCCTGGTTTGAACCCATTTCCACTTAACTAGACATAAACTCCCTTTCCACAGGGCCATCGTGAAGGCCAAATTCTTTCTGTTTCGGAACGTGGGCATAGCGTAACGTAAACAGTTTAACAATTTTAGGTAAAAATCTCAAACATTTTGATGATTAAGACAGAAGTTTCATATGATTGACACGGCTACGTCAAGTACCCAGTGTGACAATGTTGACAAATTACTTGAAACTACGTTTACCCTTTGAAGTACTTTAATACATTTTAATCGTTGGTTAGGAACCTCACAAGGGCCCTAAAATCCGTATCATCCATTAAGACACTTATGGCGTGTTAAAACGTAAATTGTTTTCCTCAATCGATCCCGAAGTTTCAGACAAATCGTTTAATAACGTAGCAACAACTTGTGACAATAATTCGTGTTCGCAGTAGACGGTGTAAGTAAGGAGGTGTGAGGCTAATTTATCATTTGAGAAATGTTTTGTTTTGTCTCTGCGGTTGTAATACAATTAACTTCTAAGGGTTTCCTTGTTTAATAAGAGGTAAGACTGTTTTGCAACGAACAAAAGCGTGAAAGACAGAAATTAATTTTGAACTAAAGATCTTTTCTTCTACCAGGAAACATCACCTCATATTAGAAGACTTATAAATACTTAAAATTCTCACGAAAATAAATTGACTTCTGTATACTTAAAATGAAAAGTCGGCAACTGGTGTATCTGTTTGATTTTTCGACGTGAATCTATATCAGTGGTGGTAAATTTGCTTTCCCTTCGGACGGTCCTGAGAATGAATCTAAACCGAAGCACACCTTTTGCAATGGTATCCTGCGTTAATCTGATTGAGCTAAACTGAAATGCTGTGTAGTATAATAATAAAAATCATCATCATCATCATCACCACCATCATCGTCAACAACAACAAGAAGAACAACGAAAACAACGAAAAAGAGAGTTTGTTGGTCATTTCTACACCAATACCTATGTCTGAAGACGTAATTTAGTTAAAGCCTTATGTGTATACAGTATTTTACTGCCTAATATAAACAAACATGTTTCATTTTAATATTTTAGGTCTTCTACACATCTCCTACAGTCGACTAGAGAATAATCTAGTTCAGATTGATCTCCAGAGGGCACGGGTGCGAGGGTACAGTCAGTACGTAGAATTTATTCAAAAGCCCACATGGACACGCACAGGGACTTGTGACAGTCAGGCGGTTGTAAAAATCGATTTCTCCGGACCGTTTAAGGGGGCAGAACTTTCACTTCACTATGGAAAGTCGCCTAAATCATGGACATTGGATATTTCTGATTCCCCGACCGGCGACGGTTACGGCGGGGACGACGGCACGACCAGTAATATGGCCGAGGTTCAAATCTTAAACCGACAAATGCGTATCTATGGTAATACTCTTCCAGGTTACATGGACGCCAGTAGCGATGGCGGTTTGTTGATCAAAACTATCGATGGTTTCGCAACCAAGGGATCAAAAGCAACAATTAGTGTCAGTGACGAAAGGGTAGAATGGAACAGAGGCAAGATAAAGGATAAGTTAGAGTCGAAATTCCTGTTTACATTAAACGGGCAGGAGACGCTGTATGGAGAAATAGATTATAATGTGTTCTTTGGATTTAACCGAGTTGTTGCCGGAAATTTTCGTAATGGCTCGGGACTGTGTTCTGTTACAATAAAGCTGATCTCTTTCCCAGGTAAGGTTTATTTGTATACATGCACTTCCAAAGTTTACGTCACTATTCGAGCCACACAAATTATTACCTAATAAATCTAAAATACGCATGTAAGAATTGAGCGTGTTTACCAGGCTGCATAGTCGAAGTTTGATCATTGATAGCTTGATCAGTTATCGATTTTCTTAATGACTGAACTGGTTGTTGAAACTAAAAGAAATGCTACTGGAAGTTTGATTTAAGCATAATTCAATAATCAAGGGACGATAATGCTACTTAACTTCTTGCAAACGTCATGAATCGATTATCGACCGAGTATCGACCTCTTAGTATTCATTTAAACAAAGAATCTGTTATGCTCAGTGCCTTTTTTGGTGTATTTTGAAAAATTGTATATTACATAGAGCTGAATTAATGCCCTACCCTGCTGTCATGTGACCCGGTTCATTGACCTGGAACACACTGAATCATCTCACTGACAAATAGTTATAAATGCGAACCGTTCTATAGACCAGAAAGCTTAGGGATCTTTTTTTTTTCATCTTTTATTTAGCGTGAACAGACAGTGTACATAATTTTATGATAATTAATTGGTTAGTATTGGAACGATAGTCTAGAACTAGAGCCCCGTTTAGAAATGATGATTAGGAAATGGCTGGCGTACTTAAATAACTGTTTAAAAGGGCATTAAATAGTCCCTAGTTTAACCCTGAACCTGCTTAATTTTTGTAATGGATTTGTCCAGCTTTGAATTTGGAACAGTCCATTCAAAGTTTAATTTCAATATCAATATACAAAAATTGAGCTACCAATAGTATAGAGCCTGGTCAGACTGCACGGATGTGCAGGCTGGCCTGGCTCTATACTGGTGGCAAAGGCTAGTCACTTTCGTTTCCAGCAGGTTAAGGGTTACACATTTGAAATAAATTTTCAAGACGCTAATTTCAAGCAAGTGACCTTGGCCACTTGACCAGGATCCTAGGTGTAAAAGTCTGCAGAAATCTGCATGATACTAGTACATATTATACCTCACCTTTATTCCATACCATCAAAAACTATGTGTTATATCTGTACTTTTAAAAATCATTATCAACATTTATTATCAAAACTGTGTTTTTTCATATTCATTAGGTAACGGCATCTGAACACCAATGATGGAATTTAAACCTGTAACATTTTACAAAAGGGGAATTATGTTGGTACCTGATAACCTTCTCCGTCTGAAAAAAATAACATAACACCACCGAATATAATTATGTACATTATATCATTTAAAACTACCAGTATTTAATTCACTATTTGTTGGAGGTTTTGATACTGTTTACGATATCATAAACAGCTCTTGGTTCGCACGGAAAAATAAATGAATTCCCCAGTCGTGATATTATATCTTTATTTTATCTACGTGAATTCCCACCTCACAATTATTCAAAAGCGTTTTACATTCACTGTGAAATTACTTTATAGTACTGGTTGATATCGGGATGAGAAATTTGCTTACTGTGTGGTCTCGGCAGTTTGAAAACTTGAAAATTTACACTAAATCATTTATTTATATGAAGCCAGACGGTTTCTATTTTTTGCTGATAGTTTTTGTAGGACATTTTTTTGCCTTATGATTAACAATTAAAACGTTTCTGCATCTCGCACGTTTTGTATAAAGGTTTAAGGTAGGGAAAACCGTCGAGGCAATTACAAAATTTCTGTTACATAGCCCGTAGCTATTTCTGTTACAAACCCTAGCTATTTCTGTTAAATAACCCCTGGCCATTTTTGTTAAATAGTCTCTGACTGTTGTTATATAGTCCTTAGCTATTCCAGTTACATAACTCCTAACTATTTCTATAACATATCCCCTAGCAATTTCTATAACATAGCCCCTAGCCATTTCTGTAACATAGCCCCTAGCCATTTCTATAACATAGCTCCTAGCCATTTCTGTAACATAGCTCCTAACTATTTCAGTAACTTAGCCTCTAGCTTTTTCTGTTACAATGTCCCTAGCCATAGTAGTCTCTGACTATTGTTACATAGCCCTTAGCTATTTCTGTTACATAGCCCTTAACCCTTTCTCTTATATATAGCCACTGACTAGTTCTGTTACATACTCATATTTCTGTTACATTGCCCCTTAATATTTCTGCTAGATAGCCACTAACTATTTATAATACATAGCGCCTTGACTAAACTGGATCGGTAGGTATACTTGAACGTTGCACGACTTACCCATCTTTGAAATCGGAAAGTCCCATTTAGCAACGGGTATGAATTGAAAACTTACTTAGTTCAAACATATATATTTTACTTGGACTGAAGTTCTCTCTCGATGACCTCTACCTAGATTCAGCTCAGAACTGAAGAATCTCACCCTTGGTGGGGTTCGAACTAGCGACCTTCGGGCGCTCTATCACTTCGACCAATGCCTCTCCTGAACCCTAAAGAATAGTGAACACTGCACACAATGTTGAGACTGCATAGTTGCAATGGCCAAAAGACAAAGATAAGACCTGACAGTTAATTTTCGGTAAAAATAGCTTTTCGTTTATATATTGGCCAAATTAAATGTTTTGATATCATGCACCCACTTTTAGATCATTTGAAGATGTTGCCGATTGAATTCCTATGGAATGCTAAGGAAAGTAAGCTAATTATCTCGAATATCTGAAAACAGTGTAAGAAAAACATATTTCTCGAATATTCTAAAATTATTTTTATTTTACCAAAGAACGCGCAAGTGTTCCAAAATTACCGTCTTTCATATTTATTTCGTTCCTATCAATATTTAAATCGATTTTTGATGCACAGAATCCAGGTTAAATAGTTTATTTGTATTCAAAATGTCTTTTAAATGATCTAAATCGTTTTGTAGCCTCTTAATGATTCAAAATACACAAGTTTCAACGTGGATACAATAATCTTTAAACTGGGTGCACTTTTTCGTGTTCATTTTTCTGATCATTGCTCATATATAATAAATTTATGAGGACTATCACTATAGATAATAGCGATTGAGTAAATTAGTATATATGATACAGCTATCAAATGTATTAATCTGTTTTGTTTTGTTTTTATTTTTACGTTGATTTTTTTCCTATGTGTATTTGATAAGGGAGTTGTGGTTAACCGATTACATATCAGTTCAAAACGGGATGTCTAAACAGAGAAAGAGAGAAAGAGAGAGAGAGAGAGAGAGTTTTAAAAACATTCCAGCTCCGGACTGTCATGGTTTTATTTGTAAGAATTCCTTGAGGTTTAGTTTAAATCTATTCATTGATTCATTTAGAAGCAAGTTCTTGCAACTTATATTAATTCATCTCGATAACTGGTCCCAGACCAGTACTCGCACCGGAAGTGCCGTTGGAGACATTCCTCCATGGTGGGATTCGAACCAGCAACGTCTGGATCGGGAGTCCTTCGCTCTAACCTCTCAACCATTGCTCACCCTCGATTTTCCGTTGACAATAGGAGAAACTTAAAACTAAATGACTTTATTTGTTTTAAAAATATAACACTTTTTGAAGTTCCTTTAGATGTATCAGGCGAGTAATATATAGAAGCAAAATAAATCAAGATGGTTCGATTGTTTCTAAATAAGCAATAAATTGCCTCGTACTCTGGTCGCATGCCGCTTATCTACTTAAAAGTCTTGATATAAAACAAGATAAAAACTATCCTATAATAGCCCGTAATTTTATAAACAATCCAAAGTTTTCACACCTTGCAATGCATTTATATACATCTGTTAAGTAACATATTGAGAACTTAAACCATTAAATTAAGAACCAAAAAACATCTGCATACATTATTTCACTTAATAAAAATTCGAGCAACCACCACAACAGAATGTCTTCGTAACAATACCAGATCATGATCCTAACCAATATCGCTCTATTATTTGAGATTATTTTACCCATTTGACCGACGCCCTTCACAGTGTTTAGTTAGGGATAGTGCAAGTTACAGAAAGAATCCAATTCTAGAAACACCTCTGTTTCTTTTCCATGCTCTGCGTAAAGCACTAATACTTGGGACCTCGTGTTATTGTCTCATCCGAAAGGCAATTAGTAATGTTAGTGGTGGAACGGGGGATCGAACTCGCAACCCCTGGGTTACCAGTACAGCGCGTTACCACTGGGCCACTGTACCACTATTAGTCTTTGTCAGCTACAGCAGACGATAAAAGTAAATGGAATTGTGCGTTCTCTATCCAGTACAATAAATGCTGTACAAATTGTTTTGTTCGGTACTAAAGAAGACTATGGCCGTAAGACTGGTGTACCGATAACATTAAATCGATTGTGTGACAGTATTTCCAAAAACACTTTAAACGATATATAACACCGAATAAGGGAGCGTACCGACACACAGGGTGTTCTGTTTCATTAAAGCCTTTCTTCTTAGGGTTTCCCCTACTTTTCATCCATCTGAACGAATAAAAAACAACAACTGTTTTCCCCATACACATGCAAAATTTAAGGTTCTATTTTGACAGTCATTCAAAACATTCTTTCTCGATATGACGTCATGAAGTAGCAGAAATTGACATGAATTGCTAGAAGGTCATATGGAAATAAGGTTTTGATTTCTGACAAGCTCTCGTCAACTGCAATTCCTTTAGGGAGCCATCACAAGACACCTTTTCAAATTTTCCATTTTCAGTTGTTTCTCAAAAAATTGTTTGAGTGTCAGTGCTAATAACATTCATTCTGTAACCATTTTAGCGATCAAAATCATCGAATATGACCATTCGACCACATCTGAGATAGAACAGACGACTGAAATAAAAAGAGTTCAAATATTGTTGTAATTGTTTCAATCCTAATGTCTTTTCTCTGACTAGTTTGCGTGATGCCCTTGGATCTTAACTATTTCTTAATACACACGCCGAGGTTATTTGCGCATTAAAGTGAAATATGATTTTGAGTGTGCCCTTTTAAAACAGGCTCTCATATCTTGATTGTTAAAAGTTTTATAACTTGGTAAAATGTAACAAAGCACTTTTTCTTTTTTCACACTTCCTCCGTGCATGTTACACCGTGTGCTGACAGATGAATTTATCTGCTGTGATATGAAGCGACCAAGAAAAAAAGCTTGCTGTATCACTCTGTTGATGTTTATTTTCGTTTTGATTGAAAATGTGATAAAATCGTCATGTTAAGGCTGATGTAGTACCCTAAGAAACAGAAAATATGTCCTCTTGTTATCTTATATTGAAATAAAAGTTTAGATGTATTGGTCGGCTAAGAAGAATACCAGTCTATGCAATGCACGTAAAGAAAACTGTATTGTCTGTGTTTAGAAAAACTTGCAATATGTAACAATAACTTACACAATGTTTTTGAAGTGTTTTCAAAGCGTACAATAAAGATAAAGTGTTATATATTTTTACTTTATGAACTACGAGTGGTAAATGTGTATTATTCGTGAAGATTTAAGGGGAAAAAAAAAAAAAATAAATAAATAAAAAAACAAACAAACAAAAAAAAAACAACAAAAAACAACAACAACAACTTAATCATTTGAGATTTTGTCTCTCATCCGCTTCCGTATAAACAATATTTGAAGTCGTTTTAATCAGCGTTTGTCGGAAATATAACTCAGGAAACAGTAAGACGGAGAACAAACTCTGTGGGCATATACACAAGATTTATACGCGTTACCATCGAAATAAATCAGTTTCTCTGAATTCACTGTGCACAGCCTGTTTAATAACTAAACACGTACGAATAAAATCTTCATTTAACAAATTAAAGAATGTGAACTTGGCGATTTTCTTTAAACAGTTACCGCCTTTTTTACAACAACGCGGCACGGCCGCAAAACAGGCAAATATGAATATATAAATATACATATACATGTATATGCATCGGTGCGCCTAAGATTATGCCTAGCATTTTTTCTCCATATCTATTTTAGCCACATCAGACATGATAAGACCATCTATGTGTTCTATTTTTTTTTCGAAAATATAAACAAATGAATGTCAGAATGGAATTAAGTGGAATTAGATACTTTGTGACTTTTAGTACTTTTTGAAAGCTATTTTCACTGTCGTTTGAGCTAGACTTACAAAGAATGCATTTTTATGAGAAGTGTATTTATACGCTATAAAAATCAACAGCGAGAAGGAGAGATAAGTGACTTTTATATTTTATTTTGTGGTTCAAGGTGAAATAAGGGCAACTGAAGTGTACAAAACATGGGGAGCTTCAGGTTTTAAACTCACGCATTTGGGAAGGAAAAAATACATTCACGAACAGAATTGATGAGTCACGTGACTGGAAAAAAAACGATAAAAAATAATTAGTAAAATAATTGCTGATGACAGAAGTACTACAAAGAAAAATAACTGAAAAAAGTGATAAGTAATGATATGAATAACGAAGTGATTTAAAAGATAATAACATCACTGAATTCGTTGAAAGTATCTTAACCATTTATTGCTGTAAGTAGTAAAACGTTGAACCTTGGATGCGATTCTTTCATCTGTATTCGGACAGTTTTCTGTTAAATTCATATTTGCTAGATTATCAAACAGTGCCGCACTGGAATCTTTAACTATTTCATACTATTTACGTTTTTTTTTCATATGTAAATTAAATAGACTGAATTAATTAGTTTAACTATTTGCTAGAACATTCTGTTTAAATGACTTGTTTTTAGGAGCATTAACACAGCTATTAACAATGGTAACAACACAAGAACAAGAAGAAACGAAAGGGCATTTTGTATTAAAACCGGGATAACATCTGTAAGAAAGATATATATTATAGTCTAATTATATAAAAAAAAACAACAAAAAACAAATGGCTGGAGTAATTAAAGTTGGCGTCTCGTGTTACCCGAGTCCCGAAACATAAAATATCCATTAGCAGTTTTAAAATATTAAACGAAAGCTGCAGTCTATTTCATATTAAGACACGGAATTAACTTGGACAGATAGCTTACTGTGTGCTAATATCTATCATATTTATAAAATAGTTAGCTGATTTTTATCAGTTCTTTGTGTGAAAATTTTAAAAAGAAAAAAAATAACTTGGTATGTCTGGCGCATCATAGCTACAACGCCAGAGATATCAACAAATTTATTAATATTCAGGGAAATCCAAAATGTTATCTTCCTCCGAGAGAATCGAAGTATTTTGCCAAGTCAAATGTTGTGAAATTTAGAAAAGCGCAGCACTAATTGGCAAAGGATGCTTAAAATCTATTCGGAGACGAACCTTTATTATTGAAATGTTAGCAGGACTAATGATGAAATTAAATGGATGTTAATGGGGGGAGAATTTGTTCGGCTATGAGGAAAAAGAATCATGATTTAAGACTTTAGAAACAACAACTTTAGTTTTCAAGTAAAGTGAAAGATGTTAATACGGAAACTTTATGCACTTAATGGCTTTTATATGGTTTGGATAACATTCGTTGTATGTTTTGCTATGACAGCCGAAGGAAGGAATAACAGACGGCGATCAGGTAAAAAAAAACTTCCTGTATTTAATAATACGGTATTCTCACGTAACACCGGTTGAATTATTCTTTAATGTTTTTATTTCTAATTTTTTAGGACTTAAAGCTCTTCATCGATCAGTGGAAAAGGGGTCTATGCTAGATTTTAATAATTAAGGTGCAGCTTTTCAGTTTAATAAAGCAGTGCACAGAATTACTTCTACTGTCATGAAGTTCTTGCGGATCGTTTAAACGATTCAAGATTGTCTTACATTGTCACTAAAGCGTAGTTTGTCACCTCATTATGACCAGCTTTGATCGTAACTAAAAAGACCAATGACAAATCGAACTCAATTTATCATTTATTAATCGTTTTTGCTTTTTTTATTGAACAGTACTTTGAACATTTTAGTTTTCAGCCACATGCTTGATAAAGTCCATCATTTCCTATCATAAAACAGTATGTGGTAATGTGACCAGCATACACGGTACATGTGAATCGCTTGAAGTAAAACCAGTTTTCAGAATAAACTCGTTATAGCAAGTTCACCGACAAAAGAAAAAAACGTATAGGCAACGTACTTAATGTTTTGTAATACCGTTTATCTGAAGCATTACATTCAACTTACCCATTATTATTGACCAAATTTATCATCTTTCTGTTTTACTGTAGAAACTATTAAACCAGATTTTCTTCTGGTAGCGTAATAGATAATACCTGTCTGGTATAATCGCTTTCCTGGTTCTATATAAAATACCTCTGATTATCTTACGAATGTAGAAACATTACAACCTGTTTAAGTTTATATCGTTTTTACTTGGGAACTCGGAAGTTTATCTTTTTATATATCGCATATTATATCGAGCTATTAAAACTGCTGCAAAAATTTTAATGTTTTATGATGGCATACCATTGTCATTAATTTTGATGATTTCTTTTGCTACATTTATCAATTGTTAGCGGATACGAATATGCGCCCATAAAGCTATCTTCAGTATGAACAGCCGCATTAACGCCACAGGAATGAGCCAGTAAACATTATTTTTACTTCACAACTGATCAATTATTTTCTCTCTTGAAAGAGACTGTAGCAATGAATGTCAGTTTAAAGTGTCAATTAATACATCTTACGTATGGTTATATTACATTTAGTAAACTTTTTTTATAAACAAGAAGCTAATTACAACACATTTTGGTACAAACAAGAATTCTTATAGCATTCTATCGCTAAGTTACAGATAATAAATTTCTATTTAAAGTTTTATATGTTGCGGTAAATTTCGTATCGATAAGTTATTCCTTATGGCAAAACATCTCTTGCGTTTTGTGCGCCTTTGCAGTACTGTACTACGTTTCATTTTTTTCTGACTTGAACCTATTCGTAGGTAAATGGTTGCATTATTTTAGTCTTTCATGCTTAATTTTCTCTGTTAATTCTTAACCATGCATACAAACAAAACCATCCAAAGAACCAAGGGAAATGTAATCTAAGGTCGAAAGCAAATGAATGTTTATTTGTTTCCTTCTTGAACAAAGCCCAGTAACTCTAGGTATGAAAGGTATTTTACGTGATTTTTATTGCAACAAACGGACTCTGCGACAAACACCGAAGCGAATGAGTAAAATAAATCCTCTGTTCGGTTTAAGGTCAATATAAAGGTCAAATGTTAAAAGTCAATTAAGGATAGACGTGATATCACGTGACAAGGCATTCGCTATCGGCAGTTCCAATGAAAATGTTGAGATCTACATACGCCAGAAATCCCAGGTCAGAGGTCATAGGTTAAATATAAGGTCAAAACTGACTTCGGGTGAGCTTCGAAGTGCTCGATTGATAAAAATGGCCTATTTAAAGTACGTGATCTAAAAGAAAAAAAAACCCTAACACTCCCGCAATCTGGCAATGATGTTTAGAATATATGCACACGAACTAACAAAACTGCATCAGAGCAAACTGACAATAGTTCTTCGTGCGTTTAAAGTTCCCAGTGGTACTTCTCATACCTTGACATATGTTAGTCCTTTGCATGTATTTTTGGATGGCTGGAGGCTGGAGATTCCAGAAAAGTTGATATTTAATCTTACAGCAGTTTGAAGTATATTTTTGGTATCAAGTGTATTTATAGCTTCAATTCAATGTGTTGAATGTTCATTTTCATCGCAGGTTGATTTTTTTCCGTGATAAGATTATTTCATGATTTTCCATGACTTTATTTATGGATTTTCTATGATTTTTTGCATGATAAAGTTCGGCGTAAGCCCGTATGTTGCAGTAAGTTTAAGGGCTTCTTGAACACATGTACATATAACGTCAGAGGAAAGACAGAATGCGTACCAAAAAGAGTAACAACACACTATGCCAATATCTGATCCAGCCAGGAATTTAAACTAAGAATTATTAAACATATTCCCGGTGGCTTTTCTTATCAAAATACTTTTAGTCATCTTGTTATAGAGACGAGACGGAATAAATCACAGAGAATAGAATATTAATATGTTAAGTAACATAAACTATTAGATTTTCATTACTCCCGACTATGCACGTGCTGTGAGCGTCGAGTTGCAGGGAAAACACACAGATCGCTTCTAGGTGGGCTAGGTACTTGCTAATGACTACTTGTTAAAGATGTTATTTCAATAACATGATAGGTAATCACGGTAATTGATAGATGTTATTCCCAGGTTAAGGAAGTCAGTTGGTACAAGTGAAAGGGTGAATAATTAAGAAGTTTCAATAGTCTTAGAGTATGAAAACCGTAATTTAGAGGTGGTATGTCTACTTTAAGTCTACTGTAAACATTCTTTATGACGTTATAACGTTTTGAGAGAGAACAAATGTTGGCTCAGTATTAGATTTTCAAAGTGTTATCCTTGTTCGAACGTCGACCGGGTAATAAACTGGCTTGACAGTTGGGTCGACATTCAGAAAGATACGTCGGGCTGAGTGTTGTTTGCCTATTTATGCATTGCAGACTTCAGGTTGCTTAAGGATTCTATAGTAAAACCGCCTCTGTTATATCAATGTTGTCATTGTCTTTTTTTTTTAAATTTTTATATGCACTAGTAGAATACGAAATATTTTTGTAAAGAAATATTATTTTGCAAATTGGACAAATTGTATAATGAAAGTTGTTTATTTTTTAAACAAAATATCATTTTTCGCGAAATAAGCGACAAGTTTTGAAACAAGGTTAATTATAGTTGATATGTATTTTCGGGTGGGGGAAAGTATAGTGTTACAAATCCATCAAAAACACATTGAAACTGCACCTTATTTGCGAACAAGTTTGGGTGCAATTTTTTACCGTTTACAATAGGCTATTTCACAACTGGTCGATTGTTTAGTCTTTCTCGTCTAAAATTATTAAAAATTCAAAAATATTAAAATGAAATATTACATTTTTATCAATACGCCATTTTCGTTGCTAAAAACGGTGAATGGTGTCCATTTTCTTTCTTTCAGCTTCTAGGTTTAAAGGTTTCCTTAAATGTTGACTAGAGCAATTGCTAACTGTTAAAAATCATTCAAGTTTCTTAAAATTATGCTTTTAGCACTAGAAATATCTTCTTCAATTTAGTAGCACGCTTTCGTTTGCATATAAGAAATTTTTCTCAACCATTGAGACAGATAATTACTTCAAAGAACGCTTGTTACCACACCTTTTTCAAAATGTGTGTGATTTTTTTTCTCAGCCTGGTATCAACATATTCGTTACTATGTGTATCTGAATAAAATTTTACCTTTTGACCCCAAACGAATAATACGTATCAACTACATTAACCCTTGTTTCTAAACTTGTGATAAGTCTTAACCAGACTATATCTTCATATGTCAGACCGTCCGTTGTTTTTCTCTGTAACAGATGCAAATTCTTCTAGAACTGATGTCATATCTCGACTAAAATAAGCCAATAGAAGTAAAAGAATTTTGTAAAATGGACAGACACTACAGACGCTCACACTGACCTTAGATCCTGAGAATTGCAAGTAAGATAAAATAACACATTTTAGCGAACAGTCATACTCCTTGACAAGGTGCCGTTAAGTTAGTCTGAGACGTTTTAGTCACGAAGCACTAAACGTTTTTTCTACGATTCTCAGTACTTCCGCCTAATGAGTTTACAAAATTTCCTTTCGATGTGTGCAGTCTGCGGATTGATGCACCTTTAACAAACATATCTTGACGTTCAGATTAGAATAATAAACGTGTCTGAGTTATTCCATTCTCAAGTACTGTTTTATTTCTCGTTCTGACAATTAGAAATAAAGATAAGCATAGGCGGAAAATCATTCTTGGAGTTTTTTTATCTTTAGGGTAGACAGAGTTGAAAACTTACATCTTTGGGGTAGACAAAGTAATTAAAGAACCTGGAATTGAAACAGAAATCTAGACTGGTTCAGATTCCCAGTGCTCAGAATGTATCTTTTGGGTAGACAGATTTAGAAATTTATATAACAAGATATAGTCCGAAATGAAATTGACAAGCGTCATTTTACAAGGTTGATGGCCGGAAGCAATCGGAACACCTCGGGCGACTTCAGTAAGTCAGTAAGTCTTTATACGAAGTTGTCGGAAAAGGCCGAGTTGTTACGATTGGGTCGGAAGCTCCTGCAAATTTCAACTTTATTTTATGACGTCTGTAGCGAAATAGCACACAAAACAATTACGACAATAATATATGTTTTTGTCGCACATTTGAAAGTAAAGAAGAATGTTACATTGTGACTATTATTACTTAAACTCTGAAAGCTTTTTAACACTGGTGCATTTACTAAAAGCGTATTGGTTTAAAAACAATCATTGAAATCATCGTTTTTTGTTGAAAATACAAATTTACAATGTGTTCTGCATAACTTTGAATTTGAATAAGTGAGTCCTTTTGAGATAGGTTTTGTTTAGGGAGACGAAAAAAAAAAGAAAAGAAAAAAAAAAAAAAAGAAATCCTGGCCGGCCTATATTGCTGAGTGGTTACGGTCGCTTTCTTAAAGTCGCTTTTAAATCTTACTGATTACTACCGACCTTGCTAACTGTGACTGGAAACTTTTTATGTTAACAAATATGACAGGCCTTTGTTCTGGTATTTCAGTGAAGGCTTTAATTTGACAGAATTCATTATACTTATAAGGTAGTCTCGAACTGTCAGGCTTGTTATACAAATATAATAGTATTCTAGGTGAAGAGCATATATAATTAATTATATCATTTTAAGGTCTTTGAAGACTATATTATTAGTATTATTTTCTTTAGAAATATAGTCTAAACACAACACGTGTCTTTTTCACGTTCTGAGCTTTGTTTGGTCAGGGTAAGCATTAAGCGGTTTATTACTACGCTGGAATATATTATTACAAATAATATCACAATATGTTGTAAGAAATGCTATTTATGCCGATCACTGTTCGCTATCTTGATTCTGTGAAAAATGCCCGCATGGGTTGTTAAGCGTTTTGGAAAATAAAGTGAATGCCCGTCTCAGTCAGAATATTGTAACGCGGTTATCTTAAATACTCATCAACTAAACAACATGCTTCAAATGAGTTTTCGCATTCGTTTTCGTATTCTTTTGTTTGACCAAGTAAGGTCCACAATGTAAGGCTACATGTATGTGACTATAAAATAAATATCATTTAGTTTCATAGTAAGTTGGTCTGATTTTGACTGGCATTCTCTGTTCATCAAGTCTTTTTAATATCCCATGAAAGTTTGCTGAGCAAACGCAGTTATTAAAATATTTTAGGATAATTCTGAATCACAAACTCTACCTATCCTGTATTCAAACTTCTTGTTTTCCTTGCGTAACGCAGTAAGTGGGGGTTTTATCACAGAAAATCTCTATTTTCTATAGACTTGCGTGAATATTTTGCGTGCTGAGTAAACAATGAATGAGGTTTATATTTAAGTATTTACCTAATCTCTGAACGGGAAATCAGACATAAAGATCAAGATTAGCTAGTTATTTCTAATCATAGTCAATTGGTTCGGTTTTAACATAACGTTCTCACTTGTTCGAAAATCTAGTATGGTGATGCAATGCGTAAAAAACAAATCAACTTCACATGTACATTACCTGTTTTTAGAAAATATATTGAAACAAATCATTTTCAAGTTTTCTACGGAAATCTATTGTCTAACAGAAGATGTGAAAATTCGTCGTTTTCACGTCTGTAAATCTGTTAATTCAAGTATATTCAAAAATGAATTACTATGATACCTTCCGCTCATTTCTAGCGTGTTCAAATCCCCGTGTCGATCACTCTACCTTGTTCAACTCCCGAGTCAATAATTCTACCTTGTTAAACTCCCGAGTCACTCAGTTTATCTTGTTAAAATCTTGAATCAGTAAGTCTACACTGTTCAAAACTCGATTCGATCAGACTACGTTGTTCAAAGCGGTCAGTCTTCCCTGTTCAAAAGCCAAGTCGGTCAGTTTATCTCCATTAAATCCCGAGTCGACCAGTGTACGTTGTTAGAATCCCGAATTGTTAAGTCTACGTTGTTCAAATCCCCAGTCGATCAGTCTACAGTGTTCACATCCCTAGTCGATTAGTCTACGTTGGTCAGATTTCTGGTCGATCAGTCTACGTTGTGCAATTCTTGAGTCGATCAGTCTTCGTTGGTCAAATCTCTAGTCGGTCGGTCTTTCTTGTTCAAAAGCTGATTTGATCAGTCTACGTTGTTCAAATCCCTAGTCGTTCGGTACACCTTGTTCAAATCCAACCACAGCGTGATATGTGTCTGGCAATTCACGATATTCCTGCCATAAATTGGTTCTAGCAATCATTACAGCTGCCTTACCTTTGAGAGACTGTGATGTAACGGTAATCGAGAATTATGTTTCTTTTGTAGTTTACTGGAATCTTAATGGAGCTTCAAATTTATATCTAATTATTTAAAGTTTGAATGAAAAATAGTTATTCAATTTTATGTAGCTATGTGTATATATCAGAAGATTGTCATAAACAGACTAATTGTCATTTGACTGCATATGATAGGTCAGTCATTGGTCAAAGAGGTGTTATAACTGAGCAGGAAAGTTTTGACATTAAATGTTTGACCTTACCTGACTTTTTGTTACATTGATGACAGTCTGTACAGAAAATAGCCTTAATAAAATGTGTCATCATGCTTGCAAAACAAAATATCTCAACCTGCGTTCATCATTCTCGAAAACTAGTGACAGCGCCATTCACCTGTGAGAGAAACTGCGACCAAAAGGAGCGGCATAATTCAAACATCTCGACTATAGACAAAAAACAAATCGACCTCTTTGTAAAACGGCCTGAAAATGCAGCATTCATGAATGTTTGAAATTACGCTGACTTGACTAGATCTTGCTCATTTCCTATAATGCACACGAAATCATTCAAGTTAACAAGCATTAATGTTCTGTTCCATTGTCTATCTTGGCGTTGTTTCCACGAGCAGGCCTGTCGTAGACAAAGCCAAAATATTTTACATGTTTTAAATATTTCATTATTGCTGCTAACAGGAATTATTCTTTATCTGGTACTGTTTGATGCCATGTGCAACCGTAACCCCATTTTATTAGAAAAAAATTATCTGATTGTATTCGGGAATGGCCGATTAGTTCTTTTCAAAACTTCCTGATATCTTTCCGATATCATAAAGAGAAGAGAGAGAGAGAGAGAGAGAGAGAGAGAGAGAGGAGCACAAGCAAACATAAAATGTCATACATTTAAGCCTCTTTTTTTAAAAAAAAGTGCCTTAGAGAAAAACAACAACAATGAAACGTTTTGACAAATGTACCAGCATTAGGATACCTATATGTTGATTTCCAGACAACATGTTTCAGCAAGTGTTTATTTGCTAGGCAATAGCGCACCTTTTTAAAGTTTAGTCAGTGAAATGCCGATATAATTTTCGGACAAAAACTTTGCTGAAAGGCAGGGAGTTTTCTTACTTTTTTACGCGATGTGCTTGTTTTACGTTCAAGCCAGCGAATGCGCTTTTATGTTTATGTTGCAGGGAGATAGTGTCATGTTGATGCTCCACCTTATTTAATTGCAGGGCCCGGGTGTGACCATATGTTCTAATTTCATCGCAGTGATATTGTATGTTTATTATTCAAGGCAATGAAATAGCAATGGAATATTTTGACATTTTAGACAATAAATTTGCCATTATATCAATTTTTACATAATTTGTTTGCCATTAGTTTTACAGGCAGTTAATGTACCTATACATTAATTTTTCAGGGATTGAGTGTGCCTCTGTCAATGCATGTCCCCATATTTCCGTTTAAACTGTTTATACAATGAATGCACCTAAATACATATATTCGTATTTCAGACAAAGATAATGTCGTTTCTTTTATTTCTACATGTTCTTTTTTAAGGAAATGTCGGTGCTTTCATGTATATCTTCAGAAAAAAGGCTATGTTGACATATTTAGTTTTCAGGCGCTGAGAGTGACTATATATACGTCCTTTTCAGGCAATGATACAGCTTTATTTTGTTTACCTTTCTGGCAATGAGTGTATTTGTATGTTTATTTCTAGGAGAACAGTGTGTTTGTATGTTTATTTTTTCAGGGAATAAATGTGTTTAGATGTTTACTTTTTAGGCTATAAATATTCTTAGATTTATTGTTTTCTTTGAATGCGCCAATATGATCATACTTCAAGCAACGAGTTTGCTTTTGTTTGCATTTTAGCCAGTTCGTGTGTCTAAAATTATGTTTTAATATCAAAGCAGTGACGGTGTATACATGTTAAATTTTAGTCACATTAGATGCTTTAATGTCTTTTTCTTTATCCAGGCAATGAGTGTGCAAAGGGAACGCTACAGTGTCACCCAGATGCCGATTGTATCGACTCTGTGAGAGCGTCAAGATGTAAATGTAAAAAGGGTTTCTATGGGGACGGGCACAAATGTGTAGGTAGGTGAAGTTGCAAAATTTTCTTACCTTCTCTTCGAAACGTCTGCCATGTTTGATAGCATTATGTATGCAGATTTAGGCTTACTTTTTTGAAAATTATTGACGAGGCCATCAGACCTGTCCACTGTGTTTTGGGTAGTAGCAGGCTGCATCCATTTTTGCGTATCGAGATTTGAAGTCCATATCTTTAGAACCGTTCTCCAATAATCTTTGAGCCATGCTCTGTTTGAAAATACGAATTCAGAAAAACGAAAAAAATATCAATGCAGGTTGTCAAAATTTTCGTCTAAATGACCGTTCACCTGTTTTACCTTTGTAATCTGCGTATTAAAGTAGCTGCAATCGCAGCAAAACCGTTCCAGTTATTTGGGAGCCATGACATGGCTACTTGAATTATTGCCGTGTTTCATTCGTGAGAGGGACAAATTGTCAATTTAAATAGCTGATATACTGATTAAGATAGACATAATTTTTTAGATCAACTGATGAACCTTTCTAATGCTTCATTTTGAAGATGCTTACTTGTTGCGACTTTAGTTTACCCTCAAAACCCATAAGCCTGGTTGCTTTTCAATTAGAAGGAACGAATATATCATTGTGAAGAGAAACCAGACAAAAATTGAACGAATTCTTTTTAGTGTAACCATACTACAGTACATTGTTACACAAAATACTTTTTCGCCAAAATTTGTACATAAACTATATATATAAAAAGGGAAAACTTTGTGTCATTGATATATATTACGAGCGCGAAATGTGTATGCTGTGTATTGTCATGTATTATAATTATCACTACTATTGTAAGGAAAAAAACTGTCAGTATCAGTTAAGCATATTTGAATTACGTATGTTCCCAAAACTGAAGTTTAGAAAAGCAGCCAATCGAAATTGCCATGAAACAAACTGCTGCTAATATGTCAGTTATAGCCTCATTAAATGTTGAGAAGACTTTACAGACTGGATGTATATTTTTTTCAATTTTTCCGGAAATAGCATAAATTTTATATGAGACAAACCACAATTTTATAGTAAAACGAAGGCATTGCACGACATGTTTAAGAGATTACATGTTATAGAGACTACATGTTATAGAGTTATAGAGATTACATGTTATAGAGACTACATGTTATAGAGACTACATGTTATAGAGACTACATGTTATAGAGACTACATGTTAAAGAGACTACATGTTATAGAGACTACATGTTATAGAGACTACATGTTATAGAGACTACATGTTATAGAGATTACATGTTATAGAGACTACATGTTATAGAGACTACATATTATAGAGACTACATGTTATAGAGACTACATGTTATAGAGACTACATGTTATAGAGACTACATGATATAGAGACTACATGTTAAAGAGACTACATGTTATAGAGACTACATGTTATAGAGACTACATGTTATAGAGACTACATGTTATAGAGACTACATGTTATAGAGACAGACTAATAAGTTGTTTCAGATACATGTTCTTTGTTTCTGGGTGGCATTTTAAAAAACATAAGGCAGACATTATTATGATTTATAACAGCTTCTGTACATTTTGACTTTTGGCACTGTATGTTGTTGGCATATTATGAAGTAAAGTTTGAATTTTTCTTTCATTTTCCAGACAAAAACGAGTGCCAATACAAAAACGGTGGTTGTGTTCATTTTTGTCATAATTTCAAGGGTAATTATACATGTGCTTGCAAAAGCGGCTTCCAGCTGGATAGTGATAATAAAGATTGTATAGGTATGTTTTGATTTCGTTATATTTCATCATTATATATAAAAAAAACTTCTTGCACCACAGATGAAGACATTCATGAATTAAGTGTAACATTTCTGCATATATATGGATATTACCTTTTATTCATCTAAGTATTGTTATTATGTTCATTAGTAGCCAAGGACTGTACTATAGCTACCTGGATCATTTGTAGAATGATCTTGATTGGGTCAAAGTTATTTGTTCAAACGTAACTTCAACAAAACTACGACTACATGGATAAATTTGGTCCTTTTGATGCTTTCGACCCAAAACAGAGATTTGATCTGTTTCAAAAAGGGAGACAATCTACTTTATAAACGATTTTAAAATAAAAGAAGTTATTGCTCTTTACAAGAAAGACTAAGAATATTTTATATATGATGGCATTTACAATGGTATATGATATGAAGTATGTGACTATGTTACCAATCTAGTTTTATATCACCCAATCCGTCAGACCAGAGTGATATTACATCTCGGTCGGTATTTTATCCACTTACTTTAAAAACCTAAATAACAATTATGTTACCCATCCAGCTTAAAACTGGATGATGTTTCGTTCATATTCAGTTGGCCGATTATGACAGCACATTTTAATTCCTCTTAGTATACCTTATCGTCAAGGAATTCACGTTAAACGTCAACGTGAGAAAAGAACAATGTTGGGCAATGATACTTTTCTCAATTCAATTTTATTTTCTATTTTTCATGGAGATTGTATTTGATATATAACATTGCTACCTATTTTCATGTTATTTATTAGCGATATTAAAAGAATAAAAAGTGTGTCAACAAAGCGGAGTGAACTTGGGGCATCTTTCCCTACTTAGCATTGAGGTCTTTGACGGGGAAATTCGAAACGTATATTAGTAACATTAAGTTTAGTTTACGGAATGTTTACTAGTCATAATGTTTGTATTACCATGGAAGGGTAATACGTTTTGTCTGTTTCTAATAAGTTGACGGCGATAGCAATATAAAACCTACAACATGTGTGTAGAAGAAAATTACTTCAACAAAACTACAACAACTGCTACTACTGCTGCTACTGGTGATGGCGATGATGACAGTAGTTTTTTCTCTGTTTCTCTGTTTTAGATATGAATGAATGTTTTAAAGACAAAGGTGGATGTCAGCATCAATGTGTGAACACACTAGGGGGTTACGAGTGTCGGTGCAATAAAGGTTATTCCTTAGAACAAGATGGCAGGCGTTGTAAATGTAAGTTAATAGTTATTCCTTAGAACAAGATGGCAGGCGTTGTAAATGTAAGTTAATAGTTATTCCTTAGAACAAGATGGCAGGCGTTGTAAATGTAAGTTAATAGTTATTCCTTAGAACAAGATGGCAGGCGTTGTAAATGTAAGTTAATAGTTATTCCTTAGAACAAGATGGCAGGCGTTGTAAATGTAAGTTAATAGGTATTTCTTAGAACAAGATGGCAGGCGTTGTAAATGTAAGTTAATAGTTATTTCTTAGAACAAGATGGCAGGCGTTGTAAATGTAAGTTAATAGTTATTCCTTAGAACAAGATGGCAGGCGTTGTAAATGTAAGTTAATAGTTATTCCTTAAAACAAGATGACAGGCTTTGTAAATGTAAGTTAATAGTTATTCCTTAGAACAAGATGGCAGGCGTTGTAAATGTAAGTTAATAGTTATTGCTTAGAACAAGATGGCAGGCGTTGTAAATGTAAGTTAAAAGGTATTTCTTAGATCAAGATGACAGGCGTTGTAAATGTAAGTTAATAGGTATTTCTTAGAACAAGATGACAGGTACTGTAATGCAAGTTAGTGGTTATTCTTTAGAGAATGATATTAGGCGCTGTAAATATAAGTTAGTGGTTTTCTCCTTTAGGACAGTTTGCCAGATGTTGTAAATGTAAGTTAATGGTTTCTCCTTTAGGACAATTTGCCAGATGCTCTAAATGTAAGTAACTGGTTATTCTTTAGGACAATTTGACATTCGCTGTAAATGTAAGTAACTGGTTATTCTTTAGGACGATTTGACATTCGCTGTAAATGTAAGTAACTGGTTATTCTTTAGGACAATTTGACATTCGCTGTAAATGTAAGTAACTGGTTATTCTTTAGGACAATTTGACATTCGCTGTAAATGTAAGTAACTAGTTATTCTTTTGGACAATTTGATATTCGCTGTAAATGTAAGTAACTGGTTATTCTTTAGGACATTTTGACATTCGCTGTAAATGTAAGTAACTAGTTATTCTTTAGGACATTTTGACATTCGCTGTAAATGTAAGTAACTAGTTATTCTTTAGGACATTTTGACATTCGCTGTAAATGTAAGTAACTAGTTATTCTTTAGGACAATTTGACATTCGCTGTAAATGTAAGTAACTAGTTATTCTTTTGGACAATTTGACATTCGCTGTAAATGTAAGTAACTAGTTATTCTTTAGGACAATTTGACATTCGCTGTAAATGTAAGTAACTAGTTATTCTTTAGGACATTTTGACATTCGCTGTAAATGTAAGTAACTAGTTATTCTTTAGGACATTTTGACATTCGCTGTAAATGTAAGTAACTAGTTATTCTTTAGGACATTTTGACATTCGCTGTAAATGTAAGTAACTAGTTATTCTTTAGGACAATTTGACATTCGCTGTAAATGTAAGTAACTAGTTATTCTTTAGGACAATTTGATATTCGCTGTAAATGTAAGTAACTAGTTATTCTTTAGGACATTTTGACATTCGCTGTAAATGTAAGTAACTAGTTATTCTTTAGGACAATTTGACATTCGCTGTAAATGTAAGTAACTAGTTATTCTTTTGGACAATTTGATATTCGCTGTAAATGTAAGTAACTGGTTATTCTTTAGGACATTTTGACATTCGCTGTAAATGTAAGTTAATGGTCATTACTGATTTCTTATTTGTATTTTCTTTTTCAAGCGAAATCAGCTTAAAATAATCTTTCATTTTCTTAGAAACTGATTTATTGATACCAGAAAAAAGTCACAACATACTAGTATATAAATTTTATTCCCGGTTTATACAAATGGTAACTTCTGCCTAGTGGTTGTTGGTTTCGGGTCAGGATGAGGTGGGATATAGAACTGTTTTCTTCTCAGATATGATTAGAATATTATTAACTTTTAATTAACATAATTTTATTGTCTTATTTGACAACACTGAATTATGAACTATGAATATGAAATAAACATAAAAGTGTAATATTACGTTTGACGATATTTTAGTGGGTGAGAGCTGGTGTCAGAATCGACAAGGTTGTGAACATTCCTGTAGGACCTCACAGCAGAACACTGTTGTGTGTACGTGTAGAGATGGATATAGACTACATTCCAATGGCAAAGACTGTATACGTATGTTTGTCAGACTTCTTAAAACTTAATCCTACTAAGCAGATTTTCTTCTTTCGCCCAAAACTTAACTTGTCACTTTGTTTCTGATCCTAATAGTTCAGGGCATCTGCGCCTTGATTTAACTTGGATTATCCAGTTGAATTTTGGTACTTGCTTTTCAACGAACCGATTTCCTCTGTGTTAAAATAGTTTTGTATTTTGACTGAGGGTAACTTCCAAGCATAGAAAGCAGATGGAATGTTTTTAGAGATGTTTAGCGTAAATCTTTAGAGAAGTAATTTCAAATTGATAAAAGCTATATCAAATGTAATTATAGATTTATGGACACAAATATAAAAGTTACTTAAACCGTCAAATTTCATTTCCAGAAACGTGTAGAGTGGGTAACGGAGGGTGTCAACATAATTGTTCAGATACCCCGGCGGGTGTCGAGTGTGGATGTGCTGTAGATTACCTCCTGGCGACAGACAAGAAAACTTGCATAGGTAACAATCATTACTTCTTACTGAGGGCATATTAGATTAAGTATGGGCATTTTTTTCAAGGTGTAACACTAGCAAAATCTATCATTTACCCTGGACCCTTTAAGGAATTTTCGGCAGCACTCTAAATGTCCGTGTTAAAGATACGCCCGAAATTTGTAATCACAGCTCTGGACATTTTCTTCAGAAGTTTTTTAATGTCGAAGGCTTCTTAATTGCAGGAATTTTATTATCCGGTTGCAAGTGATGGTCCGAGCTCTGTGCAAATACATAAGTCTAAAATCATATCGTCGCAAAACGGATTCTTTATCTGTTTTGATTACGTCACACCCTTTTAACAGCCCCTTTTTCACTTTCATTAAGGCATTCAATATAATAAGTTGAAGCAACTAACACTGCTTAGTGTCAAATAAAAAATATAAAAAAAATAAATCCATTCATGTCGCTTTATTATTTATTTAGAGATTTTGACACATTTTTAGATATTTCATACAATTTTAATTGCATTTCGTGTAGTTTGAGTGATTGTTATGTTCGCCATAAAAATATTTGTCGTTTATAGAAACAGTTTCGTGAAGTTTTAAACTGATGTATAACCAGTAATCTGAATTTTGCAATAAAAGTGTGGCAACAAATTTCTCATAAAAGAACCGAAATGAATACAAATTATGCAGTTTTCACATAATAATGAGCCGGTATGCATTCATGAAATGCGGAAACAGGACAAATGTTTAGAAAATTTATTTCCTAATTGGCGCTCGTGGAAATATACTTTTTTTCTAATTTGATACAATCTATTGACTTCTGCATACATAAAAAGATTTAAGTGCATTTTACATGACGTAAGATGCAAGGTTCGACTGAAACGTAATAGAAAGACTCTGCAACATTGAAAACCGAAATCGCTTAACGGGACTTTAAGAAGTAATAAATCATAACTTGTGTCTTGTCGAACTCATGCAAATGCACCCAATGCACCGTAGTTCCTTCATTACAGCATGTTCGTTGTTACGTTGGAAACCGACTGCTGGTAAAACGCGTATCTTGTATATACATAGAAACCGTGGTCAGTAATAAACACAACGTCATTTAAGCCATTTATATAGCCATTCTAGAGGGATAAAACAAATAGAAAACACCTCTTCTTATAGCAGAGCCAACCAACTGACAGAATTTATAACCCTATGTTCTTCAATTCCAGCCACTTGTATGGTAAACAATGGTGGGTGTGCGAAGAAATGCAAGGACGAGAGCACTGGACCAGTGTGCTCGTGTCCCCTCGGGTTTGAGCTTCATCAGGACCAGAAAAGCTGCTTAGGTATACCTCAGCAAATATCTCTGCATGCCTGTAGGTTATGCCGACAAGATATTTTTAAAAGTGTTGTGCTATCTACAAAAACTTCAAAAGTCATAAGCATAGTAAGTCCGGACATATTTATTACGGTGGTTTTGTATTGTTACATTACGTTTCTAATAAAAATGAGGAGACGATTTTGCTCAACAGATGAGGCTAATAAACTTTTAAATACCAACATATCATTAACAAGTCCGGCTTGTTTTTCTGTATAATGTGGGTCTTCAGCGTTACGCTTTGACCGTGTCAGCTTCCCAGAATGCAATATTAAAGTGAATAGAGAGGGGAATAAAATCCCATTCTCGCAGTAAAAACTTCATCGTCGGATACCCACGGTTGATTATTACATTAATCAAACCGTGGGAAAAATGAATCGATTTGCGTCGATATATAGCAACAAGTGCCTAAAATATCGACCAATGAAATCGCGTCTATAATATAGATACTCTTCATCGGAGGGGGTAGAAAACTACTGTTTCGCGTGTCTTGCCAAAATAAAAGGCAAAAACAATCGCCAAATCAATTCTTCACAAGCAAAGACCACTATAGTGATATCTTAACTAGTATTAACATTTCGCCGACATTTTCAATTTTGAGTATTTTACAAAATGAATGAAACATGTCGTCTATGGTTGCCGCCATCTTGTCTGTAATACCGAATGTCGTTTAGAACAAGCGTTTTCATTGGTTTTAATTGCCTCATGAAATTATGAGGGAACCATTGAAATAGCTGTCTTTGACACACCTTTTATAGACTAGATAGCCTTCAAAAGTCCCACGCCTGATAAATGTTAATGGATCGTCCGTGGCTAGCCGACGATGTAAAAACTTTCTCTGTTATAGAAAGTTTTGTGGACAAGATGTAAGTCTTAGTTACTTGTAGATAAATTCCTCCTCCTATTTGCTTGCATGAGTTTATTTGGTTTTTTGTTTTTGTCTTTAGATCTTGACGAATGTACAGTTAACAATGGTGGTTGCAGTCATGAGTGTCTTAATTTTGATGGTGGATACGAATGTCTCTGTCCACCAGGCTACAAGGTTCAGAAAGATCAGAAAACATGTGAAGGTGGGTGTAATGCCTTGTTATCAACAAGACTAACTTCTGTATGTAATACTTCCACCAAAATGTGGGGAAAAGCTCAACGAAACCTACGCCAACTTTACTGACTTAACACATGTTTTGACAACTCTCAGTACTGCCAATATTGACCACAATGAATTTGAAGCGTTAGCAACACGAAAATAAATGGGGAAAAAATTAGTGTTACTGTAGGATCGTTCTAAAGAGTACAGTAGATTTTGCACCTATAAGCCTTGAGCCTTTGAACATACACTTCAAATTTTAAACAAATTTTAATTTTGTTGAAACTAGCAATTTCATCGAATTAAAAATATTAAGAGGACCATCTTTTTAACACATATATTTAGCTGTTGTTAAAGTCGTTTAAGCATCTGTTTTCATTTTATATACAAATGTGAAAGTTGAATAATATCTATTGTATTTGTTTATAGATATAAACGAATGTGACATGGAAACAACCTGTGATCATATCTGTATTAACACACCAGGCAGTTACCTTTGTGCATGTAACCCAGGATATGATAGATATGGAATATCCCATTGTTCAGGTAAACAGGATGTAAAATTAAAAAAAAATGATATTTAGTACTACACTTTGCAGGTAAACCTGACATGATATTTCCGAAACGTTTGATACCCCACTGTACAGGTGTCATGATATTTCAGAAATGTTTGATACGCCACTGTGCAGGTGGAATGATATTTCAGAAATGTTTAATACTCCACTGTGCAGCTGGCATGATATTTCCGAAATGTTTGATACCCCACTGTACAGGTGGAATGATATTTCAGAAATGTTAACTACTTCACTGTGCAGCTGGCATGATATTTCCAAAATGTTTGATACCCCACTGTACAGGTGGAATGATATTTCAAAAATGTTTGATACCCCACTGTGCAGCTGGCGTGATATTTCAGAAATGTTAAATACTCCCCTGTGCAGCTGGCATGATATTTCCGAAATGTTTGATACCCCACTGTACAGGTGGAATGATATTTCAGAAATGTTTGATACTCCACTGTGCAGCTGGCGTGATATTTCAGAAATGTTAAATACTCCCCTGTGCAGCTGGCATGAAATTTCAGAAATGTTAATTTCTCCACTGTGCAGGTGGAATGATATTTCAGAAATGTTAAATACTCCACTGTGCAGCTGGCATGATATTTCCGAAATGTTTGATACCCCAATGTACAGGTGGAATGATATTTCAGAAATGTTTGATACTCCACTGTGCAGCTAGCGTGATATTTCAGAAATGTTAAATACTCCCCTGTGCAGCTTGCATGAAATTTCAGAAATGTTAAATGCTCCACTGTGTAGGTGGAATGATATTTCAGAAATGTTAAATACTCCCCTGTGCAGCTGGCATGATAATTCAGAAATGTTTGATACTCCACTGTGCAGGTAGCATGAGATTTCCGAAATGTTTGATACCCAGACTGTACAGGTGACATGATATTTTACATATGTTTTAAACCCATCTGCACTGGTAAACATTGACATGATATTTGCATATTTAGTACCCACTGTGCAGACGGGATATCATAAAATTTAGATTGCACCTGTCACTGAACATGTGTACATGATATAAAAAATGCTATATCGGTATCAAACTGTGTAGGTAAACAAGACATGAACCTTTGTAGAGATTAAGGATGCCACTGTTAACATAATATGTTATAAATGATATAGTAACAGTTATACGGGTAATATGATTAAGGTTAACACGATATGATATGAAAAGTCTAGATTAAGAAAACTTTTATATAAACTGTTAGTTTTGAATATTTCAACTGTCCTCCATTTTTTCTGACGAGTATGATTAACTTTTTGTTGTCTGTAAATGAGTGACTTTGAAAAACAATTGTTAAACATTCTGCTTAATCAAAACCGCTTGTTTTGATTTATTTAAGACAAAGATGAGTGTTCCGATGATAATGGTGGATGTGAACACGGCTGTAGTAACACACTTGGTAGCTTCACGTGTCTGTGTAACAATGGATACAAACTACACAAAAATGGAAAGGACTGCATCAGTAACTATCCTTTCAGCAAAAATTGAAAATAAACATGTTTAACTTCCGGGTTCTGCTATTAGTCAAAACTTTATATTTAATACACTCAAATATTTTTTTATATTCTACATTACAATAATATTTTCTGCATCATAACGATATAATTAAGTAGAATAACAATTTTGACTTAAAAACTTGACTTAAAAATGACAATTGATACTTAGTTTTGATACTATAATTTCAATGTCTGAAAACGCTGAAAAGTAAATTTCATATTTGACAAAAGGTGAAGTTTTAACACGAACTCAAGTGATTCCTATACATTTCAGCTGATAATACATGCAGCGAACTAAATAACCCTCCGGCGGGCAACTTGTCGTGCAAAGTTCAAGAACAAGACACGCTGTGTTTACACAAATGTACGGATGGCAATCGGTTTCTCACTGAGTCGGACCTTACGGAAATGAGAACACACTGCGGACCAGGAACACAGTACATGTGGGACCACGAGATTAAGCAAGTGGCTCTTCCTGCGTGCTCATGTAGGAGTTACACTTTACTTTATTTTCTTTAATATTTCATATTTATGCTATTCTGTCAGTCCATATAGGTATTTTTTGCTGCTCCTCTCCAGAACGTTTGGTGTTATCTTACAAGCTCAAACGCACACCTGTTGAGCTAGAGGTCAAGAGTTTGAACCGAAGTAAAGATTTGTCTTATGTTTAGAAGACTGTTGATTTTTATTTTTACTTGACGAAGTGTCTGAGAGTTGCTTCCGTATACGACAGTTGACGGTGAGTTATGTTCTCTGTGTCAAAATGTCCGAGGAATTAAAACTTGAATGGGAATACGTTGATATCAAGAAATTGTCGTCTTCTTATTAAAATACAATTCTGTTTCATTAGAGAGCAACCTCTGATTAGGTTTTAAATTACATAAACATTGGTCTTACAGCCCTTGTTGCTTCTCCTAATTTGTCAAAGAAAGTCCGAATTACGTTTGTGGAGAAAATATGCAAGAAAAGGAGATCAGTGAGAGCACAGATGGCACAGAACATTACTGGAATATTAAATGGTAAACCTTTTGTCTTTTATATGAAATCAATAGCTGAGACAAGGCGACAAAGAACATTGTCAATGTTGGGTATTCAAAGGACAAAAAAAGTGAATAGTTGTGTAGAAGTCAAGGTTTTCAACAAGTTCAAGGTCACGATAATGACATGGTTTTCTTCAAAGCATTTTAGGTTCTTAAAAGTAAGATACCTTTAATATTAGTTTTACTAGTTAGTTGCACTTAAAATACATCTGTAAGAAAATTTATGCTATTTTGATATGTAATTTAACATGATATAAACTCTCCACAGGTCACAAACAGTATAAATGCAAAGACAGCTGTCGAGTCGATTCGCTAAATCTGTCATGTAAAAGAATTCGCAGAGATTCCACCAGAGGACGCTTCCCTGTCATAACCTACGTCGTCACAGCAGAGTTTGACATCACATATAAAGCATTAGTTAGACTGAAAAGTGAGTAAAAAAGACATGTTTTATGCACTTTTTACATGATTTGAGAAGAGGAGTTTGGTTTAGCTTTGTAAAACATACCATAGACTGAAAAGCCAATGTAAATGTTAATAATCTTTGCTTTATGACGTTTGTAAATACAGCCGTATACCGCGCACTCAGAGCTTGACTTTGCATAGAAAGCTTTACTGTACAGGTTCAAGACTTGTATAACACATTGTAAATGATATGTGTCGTAAATAAATAGAATATTCTAAAGTGACTCTCGGCAAGGTTCAACACACATAGCCGACTATTCATTGACAAGTAAGTTAGGGCATAAATCACATTTTATAAGAACGATATCTATATAGCTTTTACCTATATGCCAGGAATTGTGTTTGGATCATGACACGTACTAATTATGGTAACTTCTGCGAGCACTCTTTAACTTTACTGTACTAATTCTTCAGAAAATTGTGATGTGCGTTGTGAAATAATGAAAACAGAGAGAAAGTTGAAAAAGGCAGTGAAGAAACTGCGGAGAAGTGTCAAGAAAAATGATTTCATCTTCAGGTTTGTCTTTAATGATAAAAATAGTAGGTTGGGTATTTACTAGTATTTTTTAGGAAACACTATACACTTTGTGATTTATACCGAACTAGTTTTTGTGTATACTAATATTTTGTTAACTATACCGTTGTACACTACAAATCTACTGCGGGAGACATAGTATCGCTCCACAGAAATAAGAATAGAGTTAGTTGTATTTTAGCTATTGATCTGTTCGCTCTGTAATTTTCCAGTTTACTCATCAACATAAATTCATTGAATTGTTTAATCTCTGTAATTAATTTTGAAACGATTATTTAAAATCAGTCAATAAATAGCAGTTTTAATGGCTAGTTTAGAGAATAAGCATCTAAGCAAACACTTCTATCTGAAAGGGTCGGTTAATAAAAAAAAAATATTTATCACATGACAAAAGTGTTTGTAATACAATATAACCATTACATATTTTTATATTACACACGTGTAATATAACGGCTAACAAAACATTATGCATTTATTTCTTGCTTAAATGTTTTTTTTTAAATTTATTATCATTATTAAAAAGTAAAATTATCAAGACGTCCTGTTTCAAACAGACGTCTTCTATGTTCAGTATTTCCAACATATTTTTACATTTCATTTGGAACTATATTCTTGGCGGATGTTTTGTAACAGCCTTTCTTACTACAGTTCAAATAAATATTGCAATGTGATAAAAAGAATCTGATACTACTTAACATTTCATGCAAACTTTTATTCAGCTTATCCAGGAATAATGTAATTAAGCTCGCCAGAGGCTCGAGCTCGCTATAGGCTTGCTTAATAACATTTTCCTGAAGTTGTTGAAAAATTATATGAAAAGAAATCAGATCCTGTATGTAACTAATTGCAGCTACGCTGGTCGCACTGTTACAGCTGACAAGAAAAAGTTTAAGTCACCGAGAGGCACGACTAAATCGTGCAATAAAAATTGGATACTGCTCAAAGATACATGTGGTAAGTCAATTTGTAGTGTATTACTACGCTGGAACTATATTACAACGTCATGTATGAAGGTCATTTACATTAGAAACTGTACCTGTTTCGGTTAAACAAAACGTGCAGTTTCATTGATAATCATCTTTCAGGTTTAGATTTTTTTAAACTAGCGTTTAATGTCAATTTAATATTAATTAAAAAATCAGAGACGCTAACAAAGAGTTCGGTCATCTTGGTTGAACCTTTAAGTGTAACAGTTCTTGGAAAGTAGGTATACATCTTAGTTCTTTTGATCAGCTCCTAGGGTCCCCAGCTCGTAGAAATCATGATGCAAAATTGTAGAGCCCCGTTCGACATACCTTTCACATGACCAAGATGGTCCTGTGCCACATCAGCTTAAAAAACTAAACACTGGATTTATTAATGTAAAAATTATTATAATTATAGCTACCGTTTATCAGGGGAAATAATTCAGTTTGATACATGTATAAACAATAAAATAGGGACGCATGTTTTTCTTTTCACATTTCAGTCGGATGTTCAAAAGGAACATATTACGACAAAAAAGCAAAGACATGCAAGTTATGCCTGCCTAGTTATTATCAAGACCAGGAAGCTGAAAACACATGCAAATCGTGCCCGAATAATCCCCCGGATGTAGGAATATACGGTGCAGCTAGTGAAGCCGATTGCACAGGTAATACGGTGAAGTATTGACTTCCTTTTGGCCAGCTGTTAAGCCCCGCCTCTCTAGATCTTCACCTGTTAAGTGTTGTTGAATTATTAGAAGAGATTTAGAACTTGAACAAGAGGTCTGTTCTTTTAATACAACAATACCCGATGTTTTACAAATATTGGTGAAAGTAACAAATAGAGGGCTTGACGCAAGACTGGACGAAGTTCCTTCTTAATTTGAGAGTTCCAGTGTTTGACCAAACCTTTAATATACAACTATTAAATTCATATATAAGTTGTTGATGAATTGTCCCGTAAAAGTTGAAATGCTTGACGAGTTTTAATGCTATTCCGGATAGAGTATATATAATGTGCAAAGTGCAGTATAACGACGTCACGCCCTATCATGATCAATGACGTAACGTATTTTGCGACTGTGACAGAATGCTGCGAAATTATTGATATAAAATTTATAAATGTAAGCCACAGAAGTGTAGTGTTGGCACCATAAACCAGCTTTGATATCCATGAAGTTTCAAGTGATTTAAAGACACTTTAATTCTTATTTACTTCTCTATTTATGTTCATTAAATATTTCAGTGAAATTGTGATTTAAATATAAAGATATTTTAGCAATCTTATAACTTGTCGAGCATATTTCTAGGAGTTTATGATTATTATAATACATAATGATATTCTTAAGCCATCCTGATAATTTTTCTTTCGTTTTGAAAGTTTTGTGCGAGCCCGGCCATTACTCCCAAAACGGACTGAAGCCGTGTATACCTTGTCCTAAAGGGACATATCAGCCGGAGTATGGTCGTTTATCCTGTAAAAGATGTGCCGGCTTCCTAGATACACAGTCCGCAGCCTCTTCAGACTTCAGTCAGTGTGAAGCCAGAGGTACGTAAAACCAGTACTTAAAGCTCATTCTTACAGATAACATGTTTTATAAAACCAAAAAAGTATATTTTCATTGACTCAAAAACAGCCAAAAAGTGAGCGGATATTTATATAGATAGTTGATATATTCCCAGTTATTTCAGATGTGCTATTAAGATCAAAGTTAGTTTCGTATCAGATAAAAAAATCTAAGTATTTTCATGGGAGTTAGTTCATATCCGAAGACAATTTATTCGATCGCGGTCTTATCCAAATAATTTATCAGTTCCATTACAGTGGCCTCTCCTTCATTATATAAAGCGGGACGTTACTGTAATATACCTTACAAGTCTTCTAATTGGACGAAATGTGTACTCATATATATATATAACACAGATATAGTCAGTTAACAGGAGTGTACTGAAAATATTTTTAAACTTACTGTTTCAACTGTTAACTTACATTTTTGATGAAATTTTGGTCTTGACAATGTCTGAACGTCTTTTCCGGTTCTTCACCAGAAACCTGTGAGCCCGGATATTATTATGACGTCATGAGATCCGCGTGCGTAGCATGCGAGAGAGGATACTACCAGCCGAAGTCCGGACAGAACTTTTGCATAAGATGTCCTCAGGATACGACGACTGACACAACAGCTTCTACAGTTCTTTCAAAATGCAAAAGTATTAAATTTCTCGAATACATTACTATTTTAAACAAAAAGTTTTTTATGCCTTTAACGTATCTGCGTCAATGTAACGTTAGCACAATCAGTGAAGAATTTAACAGAACAAAGTAATATAGGCTATTATTTATAACTATCTTTCATTTGTTTTAAAACTCATACTTTCCTACAGATCTGCCGATGGTTTTTCGAGTGCCTGGTTTCATTTAATAGAGCCTTTGTATCATGTTGTTATTTCAAATTAAAGTTTGAATGTATGTAAGGTTTTCTGAGCTTAAATTGTAACTTAAGATGGAAGCTAACGCCCTAAAATAGTCGGGGCCAACGAACTATTTCATTTGAGATTTATAAAATTCATCTATTAACAGTCTCAACGATTTCGGTAGCAGGTACTTACATTTTCTTAATTCGAACAAAACTGTTTTGTTTCAGATGTTTTCTTTGATAAACCGAGTTCCAAATTCTTAGATACTTTTTACTTATTTTTAAAAGGTCATAAGTGTGGAGAAGTGTTCAATAAAAGAGCTGTCAAGGGTATTATTGAATCTCCGAATTATCCTGGCGACTACCCTGTTAACGTCACCTGCGTCTGGAAGATACGACCTTCAAATGGCAGACGAATTCTCGTTATTATACCGGAAGTGAACTTGCAAAAGTCAGACAAATGTGGCGACAAACTTGTAATGCGGAAATCAAGTACGTATTAATATGTTGTGTATGTTAAACGTGGTCATCGGGTCGCGAGATCGATCCTCCGCTCCTACTGTAATATTATTATTTGTCCTTCGGATGAGCTGTAAATCGAGCTCCCATGTATCAGTGTTGTACACTGAGCATGCAAAAGAAGCAGGGGTGTCTCTAGAATGGGATGCTTTCTGTATCTTGCACTATCCCCTACAACATAAAATAACTGATCTCTGCAGGGGGCGTCGGTCATATGGGCAACCGGTACCGACGATAAATAAACAGAATAGTGGTCACGTGGTCACTCCCTAGTTTGCACTAAAGAGCATAGATCTATTTGGTTTCAGTTAGACCGTTCAGTCATACGATTACCTTTTAATATGTTCAAGGTTAAACTGAACATGTTCTAAAATATTATTGTGTTTAAGCTGTTATACATTGTGTTGAAAAGCTAAAATTTCACTTAGTTTTGAAGATTTGAAGATGATATAAGAAAACATAAAGAACATGGAATATATTAGTATCAGTTTTATAAAATGGTAGATATTCATTTTGGTACTGAAATTAAAAAAACAAAACAAAAACGGTACGTGTCAGTTTTTGTATTAAAATAAAGAGAAGGGTAGATATCAGATTTGGTGTAGAAATAAAAAAGTAGATATCAGTGTTTGTATTGAAATAAAGAGAATGTAAGATATCAGATTTGGTGTTGAAATAAAGAGAATGTAAGATATCTGGTTTGGTGTTGAAATAAAGAGAATGTTAAATATCAGATTTGATGTAGAAATAAAAAAATAGATATCAGTTTTGGTATTGAAATAATGAAAATGGTGCATATAAAATTTAGAACTGAAATATAAAAAAATGATATTGATCAGTTTTGGACTAATAATGAAAATGGTAGAATTCATTTTTTGTACTGAAATAATGAAAATGGTTGAATTCATTTTTTTGTACTGAAAATGAAAATGGTAGAATTCATTTTTTGTACTGAAATAATGAAAATGGCAGATATCAGATTTGATAGTGAAATATGGAAAATGGTATATAACTGCAGTGGTATATGGCACATTTTTCATGAAAGATATCACTCTCCGTTGAAAATGTTTGACATGTTAAGTAATAAGTTATTATTTCTTGACAGAAAATGAATTTTCCACTGTTACGTATGAAACATGTGAGAAAGAGGACAGGCCGATTGCTTTCACAGCAAGATCAAAGAAAATGTGGATCCAGTTTAAGTCAGATGGAATGAACACAGCCAAAGGATTCTCTATTCCGTTTGTTACTTATAGCCGTAAGTATCTAATTACAGAACAGAACAGATTACAGAGGTGGTCGACAAAACCAGTTATTCGTAGACATAAATGCAATGGTCAAGCTTAAAGAACTTTATTCGAGTTTCCTAAAACCTCATAGCCTCGCTACATTACTGTTACTACATTAATAAACTCTAGAAACAAATGTTTCAAAGTTATAACGCTATTTCATACATTTTGAATTGAGATTCATTTTTAGTTACGATATTGCCTGATGTATTGATCTTCAATCTTGAAAACGAATTTACAACACATAACAGTCAGTCAGTTTTGCTTGTAATAAGGGTGTCGTTGGGTAGACATTGCGTAAAAAATGTAGTTCATAACTGAATGAACGACTTGTGTGTCTGTAGTAAGCTTGGCCTTGTTTTTTATCTTTTAGTTTATTTTCTTATTTTTTTTTATTTTTACAAACATTGTAACACTTGTATGTTGCAGCGGACTATGAGAGGTTAATTGAGAGTATTGTGGAGGATGGGAAGTTGTACGAAAGACATCAGGCAGTTCTAAAGGTAACATGATGTCGAGAAAGGGGGATCTCTACCTCGACAATCCCGAAACAGGGCTTCTACTTTCTGAATAATATGAAAATGACAATGATAATATTAAAAATTAAGCTGACACGGGTACAATGTACTCATCCTGTTTTTCATTGTTTATAAAAAGCTCTAAAGTCATCTTCGTCAAATTTCAGCATAATGTATTTTACTGAGTGTTACTACAGCAGCTGATTTTCGAACAAGTTATAAATTTAGTAATAAAATTGTTGTTACCCTAATGAGTGTATATCGGTATTTTGTCATCGATCTGCTAATGGCTAGTGAGTCGCGGCAGGAGACTTAAGCTCATTTATATTTGAACAACTTTCTCCCTTCTTATAAAACTATGAGTTCATATTACCGAAGCTTACAAGATACAATATACTAACACATATTCATCTCATTTCAGGACCGGAAACTCCTGCTGGCTCTGATGGAAGTGATAGCTAAACCACAGATTTATTTCCAATATGCTAATGTGACAGACACAATAATGCCGCCATCTTTTATCAAGTTTTTGACAAAGAAAGTGATGCGATTTTTCAGTACATAAACATAATAACAGCAAGACACTGTATTATTTTGCGTACAACTTGTGTGCGATTTTAGTGAGTTTAGGTCACTTACCGTTAAAATAACCCTGAAGTTGAATTCTAACAATACTTTTATCAGTGGTATGTTCCATATTTTGACACGGTACGTCATAAAAATGTTGCATTGTGAAAAACGAAAGTGTACGTCTGTCAGAACGAGGCAGAACAGTGTTAATTGACGAAGTATGCTGCCAAACAATGTTGTTTGTTTGAATGTCTGTGATTTTATTTATATGTTGACACGTATCTTGAGAGAGGGTGTAAATAGAATATGCTGCTCATGAAATGGGAAATGTATGGCAAAAGAACTATGCAGTATTTTGTAGCCTCGTGTTACCAGTTCTTATAAGGTTAAGAAAGCAAAAACAAATATCTTTTTTATTTCAGTTATTCATATGCCTTTATATCCATCTTATGAGAAAATATGTTGCGTTAAATTTAATGACCACCAAATTTCTTTCAAGTTGTTTTTGCAACACCGGATCCCGTGATTTTTAACTCCTGTCAACCAATCAGCAGCAACATAGGCGTCACCTGTTCCCGAGCTATTTACAGATCAGCAAGATGCTTTACCATTCAGTTTAAGAATATACATATCTTTTAAAGCAAAAACCCTGAAATTAACTTTATTGACATAAAATATATATCACTGCCCCTTAACACCATTAAAGCATAGTTGTGCAACACCAGTGACATTTGAATTCTGTGTTTCTTTCTTTAACCTACATCAGAAGTAAGTGTAAGCAATTTCACACAGATTCCCTGTTGTAAAAGAGATACCATGAAAGATTAGAGGCCATATAAACTGTTGCATGTTCCTATGTCAAAACTACATTTGTACCTTCCATGCGAGCGAAGATATTTGTGGTGTAAACTTTTTTACTATAAAAAAAGAATACGAAAGAGGTATGGCAGAAACAGGACAACCTGAAAAAAATAAAGGCAGAAAAAGGCCCAGTTTAAGAGTAGTCATACGTAGAAAGGTAGTAACTCTAATATAGCTTAAAGTGGTGCGAATAATCAGAACAAGATAATTAAGTTTGTGAAGCACAGGACAAAACGTTGGATATAATGAAAAGGTATTTAGTGAAGATAGTATATGTTACTACATTTCCCGTAATGGTCATACCCTGATATGGATTATGTTGCTCATTCTTGTAAAATGAAAAAGAACAGCATTTGTTAAAAATTTAAGAGGAATTTTCTAGTATCAAGATTTGTCATAGTATCTTCTGAGCAGGAAAGCAAAATAGCTAAGGAATATGTGACGCTTAAAAACCCATTAATGCCTAGCGTCCACAAAATTGGACATAGGAAAACAGTGCGTACCCAGATCAGAGTCTAACCTTTTTGCATAATGGACTGTCTTCCTTAAACAGAAATTGAAAATTTATACCAGAAACCCTTTCACTTGAAAATGGACTCTTCCAACTAAAAAGGATGATATAATCCATTTGGCATAAATGGGTTAAGAACTGGACACTTGGGGCGGGGTGTGGGGGTGGAGATAGTGAGTCCAGACAAGGATTTTGATAGTTTTTTTCGAGTTTTGCTAATCTCTGTTATCTATAAATAAAAAAATTGATCAAAATTACAACTGGAATATCTAAATATATTTGTATTTCTATCTCGTAGAAAACTCTTTTTCCCATAAAAGAAACATTTGCAAGATGTCATTTCAAGTGTATTGATAATAAGTATGAAGGAATAAAGACATAACGTTTTACCTTTTTGCTTGTATAATGCTTGTAAAAGTTCTATTATTCCCTCCATAAGGTTTTCTCGACTGTCCGAGTGATAAACGTTGGTTTTACACCATTAGTCTGCACAACCTCCCCATTTAGATTTCAGTCGGCAATTTTAGTTATTATTTCTGCAAGACACTCCCAATCTTTTAAATGTTTGGCGTATAATATCAGCAAATGAGACCCGGAGTAAAGATTGATCATCAAAATGTTCAAGCAGTGACTCGAACCCGTGAGTCCTGCCAGTCTAGCGTTTTACCATGGGTCTGATCACTGGATCTTCTTGCATCATTACAGTTTGGTTCAACTATCCAGCTATCTTTCCTCGTGGTTTTGTCCTTTTTAACCGGTTACCCTTATTACAACATCCCTGAGAGAGTTCAGTAATGTCAGATCAGTGAGGGATAGTGCAATATACAGAAACCATCACGATTCCAGACACACTGGCTGTGTGTATACCTAATATATAGAAATTACTAAGTACTGCAACCAGTTGCAAACATTATTGAAGTCAATCAGACCCCCACCACCTTTCCCTTGAAAACAGCCTAAATAGCTCGGCTTCTGAATATCTAGTCATTACTCGAGAACGCTTTAATGTATGTAAATCAAATACCGCTCGATAATTTTTGTTAGACTGAATTATTTTAACTAATTTAGTTGTCACCTCTAGTTTTAATCTGGAAATTACAGAATAATGGCCACTAACTACAATAAGTGTTTTATCTGAGTCTTTTGTTAACCCCAAGTAACAACGCATTTCGTGAAATGTTACACCAAGTTACCAGAAAGTATCTACATTTTTTTCTATATATAAGGGACTTAAGGATGTTATTTCTAACTAGATTTTACTAAAGATCAAAACTTTTGTTTTATTAATGTTGATGTCGAGTGGCTACTAATACAGTCTGTAGACATTCAGGTGATGTGGACAAAATTATCATGTCATCAGCATAACATAATATGACTAGTCGTCAGTTAAATCATTGATGTACCTGCGATAAAGGGGTGGCCTCATTTTAAGTGCAGTGTAACATCAAAAGATTCTGACTTACGAAAAAAGATATATGGTTGTGTACCAAGTTCAACATTCTAAACATCTTACTACTTATGCCTTGAAGTAAAAGTTTATGCCAGAGAGCGTCTTTATTAACGTTGTCAAAAGCTTTCTCATCAGCAATAAAACAACAGTAAAAAGACATTTTGTTTAGGTTACTTTTCTAATTATGTTATGTTGGATAAAACCTCAATCAACAGTACTCTTAGTTTTTCTGAACGTATCTGTAAATTGGACTTCACGCTAAGAATCCATCCTGTTTCTGAAAATTAGGTTATATATATATATATATATATATATATATATATATATATATATATATACCCTAGTATCCCTTTATAGTTTGCCGGGTCTGATTTATCACCCTTTTCGTATGTATATAATGACCTATTGAGTACAAGAGGAGGGATGGAGTGCTTTTGAGCAAAATAGGTTAGAATGTTATGTTGAATAAGATGCTACAAATTCTTTGACCGCGAGGAAAAAACTTATACAATTTGATCGTAGCCCGGGGCCTTGTATGGAAGAAATCGTCTATACCTATTTTTTTTAATCTGAGCTTTTTGATTCGTTTAAAGTATTTAAAAAAATCTACATTATGCCAATTCATACTTAGTCTCTCGATATTCTCGTTGAACAACATTTACTAATGGTTAACAAAATTGGACAGATAAATATTTGTTTTCAACGGTTAACTTTATTCCTAAATGGTCGAGGAGAATATTTACTCAGATAAAGATGGTACTGTTTTTCTTTAAAATGATAGCTTCTATGAGGAAGCGGGACAAGTGACATGCACCGATTTTTTCGATAAGCGTATGCTAGGCCAGTATTTCAAAACATAGCCCAAAAGTTTATTTTCTGTGTCTTCAGGGCTGAATTAAATTGTCTGAACAATTTCGTTAAAATTTTCAAATGATTTATAATTCGTTCATATAACCGGAGGATGCCGGTTTACTCCCAATCAAGTCTCCGATAGTACTATTTCATGTCATGTGTCTGTCGTACGTAATTTTGATCATTATGTGATTAAGGCAGTACTTGGCGGGTTCATTTTAGATTACCGTTGATTAACAAAAACAACATTCTTTTCGTTTCATCTTTACCCAATGCGCTCTAACGTCATCATATGTCACTGATAAATAGAAAAGTATGATAAAGATTCACAAGTAAAATTTTCGTACTTTTCATACTTTACAACACAACACGCCAATCAATTTTGAAAAGTACACAAACCTTACAAATACGAGGAGAGAACCCAAATAAAGTTTTAGTAAGTTCGCTTTTGATTTAAGTTAGCAATGTATATCACAAATATTTTACTTGATTCACGGTCTTGTGGCTATGAGATAATCGTATGTCAATACACAGGGTCATACAACCGCTTTAATAATAAAGTTTAACAACGACTCGCGGTATTTCGAAATACGAATCATACGGTTATGATAAACAAAACCACGTGTTGTATGAATCATCAGGAATACCTGTATCGTAGTATAAATAGACTGTAGTATAACTCGAGTAATTAATATAAGTATAGTAGAAAAAGTAAAGGAGTAAATAAAATGTCAGGTAAGAAAAATGCATAATTTCGTAGTATTTTTAATGAATTACTGTTATAATACAAGGTCTTCGCGATGTTAGTTCGTTACAATTATTCATCTTTCATCTTTTGAAACAGAAAACATCATTTGATTTAACTTAAAATTTATTGTCTAAGTATTAAACCTAAGGTTTCATTTTCAACCATAATACCTAACAGTTGCAAATTCCTTTTTTTTTTTTTTTTTTTACTTATTACCATCGTTTTTCAGCAAATAAAAAATTGTCGCGCATTACTGTAACAAATAATAAATACGCAGTGTTTATATTACAGAGAAAAACGGCTTACCAGCCTATAGCGAGATAGCCACGTGTCAGCCCCAGTACACATTTGCTGACCCATACAAATGTCAACAGCCGGTGATTATAGTCAATGCAAAGTCAGGGATATTTCATAAAGGGGCCCGCTTTAATGAATTTGCAAAACCGACTATACCTGTAAGTATTATCGTAATATTAATAGGAAGAAAAGGTAAATTTTAAACCAAAAGACGTTTATTCGAACCAATATTTATCATTTAGTTTACGTAGAAAAAGAGATCATCATTTTTGAGAAAACTGATTTGCAAAATGTGTATTTCTGTATGAGAGGTGACTGCTATAAGGTGACAGATGTATGCCTCAGCGATGTTTTAACAGAACTTTGTTGATTATAAAGCATAGAATTGCAGAAAATGTGTATAAGAATATTTAGAAAAACGGAAACAAAAAAGAGATACATTTTACGGTTTAATTTAAAGAAATATTATATACATTTTAATAAATACTTAATATGACATTTTTCGGATCATCCATTTTCTGTTTGTCATGTTAATTGAATTTTTTACATCTTTTTTTATTAATTTAAAAGTAGATTTAACTAGTTATAATAATTCTACTTTTTGCTGTTTTTGTAACCGTCTTTCTTATTACAGCCACCACCACCTGGTTGTGCACCAAACCAGTTTCAGAGAATATTGATGGAGAAAGGATCTCTGGATTTAGTTTTACAATAACGACTGTATCAGTAAAAGACGTTGCCTCAATAGAAGCAGGATGTACGCAGCAGAGCTCAGAGAAATAAATGATATTCAAGAATAGAAGCATACCAACCGTTGAAGGTCAAGATCTAGTGGTAATGTTGTAATGACAAAGCTAGTATGTTTTACAAATTGACATTCAACAAGATATAAATGCACACACATTTATATCATTTACTGTTAAATACTTAGTACATAGTGTGTACACGTTTTATGTCCTGCAAAAAATACCAAACGGATTATCAGGGCGTCCTGGATGGTGCATGATATTGTGTGAAATTGGAGTTTGTAAGCAGATGTCTTTAAGTAATTTACTCAGGTTTAATTACAAACGTTGATATTACTTTTAATGCATTCATGGAAATTATTCATTGATATAAAACATGAATAAACGTGAGTGTATGCAGTATTACTTATGATATAAAAAAATCCTACTCCCTGTATTAACATATATAGGGTTTATAAACAATGGTGTTGTGATTTTTTTATGTTTGAACATTTTTGTTATTTATTTTTTGTAGGTACGACTTTTGTCATGTTGTTTGTTTTTAGTTATAATTAAAAGTGTTATAAATAAATTAAATATAAGAATAAAAATGTTTCTTTGTGATTTCTCATCTTTCTTACCAAGGAAAATTAATTTCTCTGCTTATCTTATATTTCCAGCAGAATGACATAGCAAAAGAAAATGACAAACCATTGAGAGAGTATAGTAGTTTTTGTTTTCTTATGAGCAAAAAAACCCCCCAACATTTAACCATCAAAGGGACATTATGTATAACACACACACACACACACGCACACACACACACACACACACACACACTTCTTACTACCCTGCCTTTGCAATAACGAAATACAAATACTGTGAAAAGAAATAATAAGAATCGTGTATAATAATAAAGAAATGAAGGCAACTACAATATTGGAAAGAAAAAACATTACTAATATTCAATAATATCTATGTAAGGGACATAACTTAATATTGACTGATAATAAATTGTCTATGTGTTTTATTCACGCATTCTCTATAAAAATAAAAGGACTATAAATAACTTAGTTTACCTGTTGTACTTAACATATCTGACACCAGTCTGGATAGTTTATTATCATTTACATATATATGAGTTTAAGGTAAACGGACTAATCCACATTTTAGGGCATGCCTTTTTAAATTGATACGACATCGGTTCAAAGTGGTTGATACCTGCTTTATATTTGCCTTTGTTAACAGATGCTTGCCCAGGGTATATTCCAAGTCCTAGATAATGCCATACCTCAATTCTTAACATTTCTTTGATGTAGGACACTTATTTTATCACCAACAGTTGTCTATCAAATGCCTGTCGTCACATTTCTCTCTCAGAGACCAATCATTGGATGCTCTTTGTCTTGAGAAATTTCGAGGACAATAATAATCAGTTTTGTCATCTCTTTTCAAGTTCTAGACTTAGATACCTATTTATTACATAGACAGTCATTTCACCAGCGAGTTTTTCTGCGAGTCATGGTAATGACAAGTAAATATAAAAATTGTCAGTTGTTGAGACAGAGTCATATAGACACCAACGACACGTTGCATTTAACACATTTTTGCGATAAAAAGGGAGATATTGTTAAGATATTATTCTTTTAATGAATATGAGTAAAAAATTATACAACAGGAAAAAGATAATGCATGCATTGACAACATGAAATAAGCACAATGTACATTTTATTGGTGATTGAAAAATCAAGGACCTTTGAGGAAAGTTAATTTCGCTTTATCTGGGTTTGCAGAATTCTCGAAATTTTATGCCTGTTATGTTAATTCATGACATGTAATGACATTGATTTTGCTGGTTAGGTATTTCCTTGTGGACTTTCGACAAAGCCCACCCATGTTCCACAGTCATTAATGTTAGCCTTATTTAATCCCGCTTATTAACGTTAGTTCTCGTTCTAGTGCTGTAATGGATACGTCTATAATGTCTGCATACAGATATTACGGGTCAGACATGATTACAGCCTTATTCTTATTCTAACATTTACATATTAAGAATCTTGCAAAAATCTAACAGAAAATTATGAACTTAAAAATTTCATTCCCTGAATCATTAAGTTGCCCTGAATTAGCATAGGTTTACCAGCTGAATATTTCTATTTGTCTTGAGTTTCTGATTGCATCTGATTCTTAATGGCTAGCTTGTGCTTCTGAAACTCATAATTCCTTGTGAAAAAGTTACTGAAAGTTCCGGCAATAGCAGCAATGGGGAGCGCAAGTACAATTATACCATTGATTGCACACATCACACCGATAATATAGCCGAACGAACTGACAGGAAAATAATCGCCATAACCAACTGTAGTCATTGTAACAAGCGCCCACCACATCGATATCTGAGTATTAGGGAACATTTCAGTCTCGATTTCTGCGGAGAAGATAAGGCAACCATAAACGACGACAGCGATGAGAAATGTAAACAGAAGTAGTAGGAGTTCCTTTAGACTGTGCCTAATTGCTAACAACATTATATGCAAACCGTTGTAAATCTTGCGTAACCTAAACATAAGTAGTAGCCGTAGGACATTGAAACACCTGCATGCCTGTGCAAACCGTGCTAAGCGTATGTTTCCATAAAGAGAATCTTTATCTAACTCTAATGCCAAGGAAATAATCATACAGGTACATACAAAAATCTTTACCAAGTTATATCCGTCAGTGAAATATTTCTTCAGGTCAGGACAAACACAAACTGAAAGCAATACCTCAAATGTAAAAAATGATATACAGAATACATCTAGTACTAATAACACAGGGTGAGGATCAGTGGCCCCCGCTAGGATGATTTTTTCATTGTACTTGGTCACAAGAAATTTATATACAGTTTCGTTCAATCTCAAAACATCGATGGTGTCCTCATCGGTGAAGAGATAACGTGACACCCGCAAGGACGGAACCAACCATATGATGTATAAAATCACACTGACCATAGCAACGAAAATGTAGAAATAACACCATATCTGAAAAGGCAAACTAGTTTATTAGTTGGGTATATTAACCTCTTCAATGTCTTATAACGCATGTAAACATTTAGGGAAAAATAAACTGTTTATGATTTCTTCAATTCATTTAAAATATATAGCTTAATATCGCTTATTCTAATTTATGATATGTTATAGAATTACAAGAAAAATGGAGAAAATTGAAAGTTACCAATGCTGCTTTCGAAGATGCGGGCTCTTCAAGAAATAACCACAGCTTCGAACCTAGAGTTTCCTTTTTGCTGCACCTCATGCCATCTCCCCTTTCTGTAGGTTCAATCATTGTACTTAAATCACTCTGCCACGGCTGAATTTGGTTGTTAGCTTTTGTATAAGTATTAAACTCATTGTCTCCTTCCATTACCTTCTGTAAGTTCTCAACATTGCCCTCAGTATCATAAAGATAATTCCAACAGCAGGGCGCAATAAGTTTTATAGATATTTTCCAGAACTCCAGCTCTTTCTTAAACAAGATTGGGCAAACATTCCTTGGAAAATGTATTTCTCTATTCCGGTGTATATTTAGTATATGCCGAAAAAGATCTGGGTCGCGATCAAAAGTGTAAACAGATTGATTATGATCAAAGTATTCTGACGATTTATCAAGTTTTGATAATAAACTCCCATCTATACTATTTAATGTTGCTCTTGTGGCACTGAACACGACTGAACTTACCGATAAAGTCACAACTTCTTTATCTTCCGGTTTCTCCATTGTTTTCACTGTTCAAGTTTCTTCCCGAATGTTCAAAACTTAAAACATCATTTTTTTATAATATCTAAAACCTCTTCATTTCATATGTCCTATAAAATCGAAAACAAATAGTTTCACATTATTCTTTAGAAGACCATTTGCTTAGCAATAAGGCCGTACTGATATTTGTTTGTTCTGTTAAGTTTAGACCATGTCCATTTCCATTCACGCAATATGATTTAAACAGCTAAATCAATAGATAAAATGTTCTATATAATTCTTGAATAGATGCTTTAAGTGGTCTCTTGATTGTTAAAATTGTAAACTGGTTATGAAGTTTACCGTCTGTTTATTTAGAAACTTATGGAGGAACAATGCCTTTCAATAGCACTACTTCCCAGTTTTCAAAAAGATGAAAAACAAAGAAACCACGTTCAATTGTCACAGTACAGTAGATACAATGCGATCGTCTACCAAGAAATAATCTGTGCGTTCGCATTTGGATGCGGGTTATTAGACCATACGATACATGTCTAACAAAGATTATTTAAAGAGACATAACAATAGTCTGGCTGTATTTTAGATAACGGTAACAAAATCAATATTACAATATTAACGTTTTTAAATTAGACAAAATGCAGTACTGCTGAAATTATCTTAAAAAAAGAAGAAAGAGAAAACAAGATTCGGTTGGACAGCTATTCATAATGGACGGTACTATACTTATCTTAATTTGCAAGCCCGGATTAACCGAGTAGTTGGGGGTGGTGGGGGGCTCAATTATGTTCCTGTATTGGTAGCCCTTTTTTGTTCCCCATATTATGGCTAACTGACAGCTATTTATTGCTAAACGGATGCCCCGCTAATTAACACCTACATCAGATACTAGATAAATTTGTTCTTAGTCATTCAGACGCTTGAAGGTATTAAGGTCTATGTTAATACATTGCTAAAGTCAAGCGTTTTATGACTCGGATTAAAAATGGAAATGTCAATATTTTTGACATGTGACAAAGCATAAAAAAGTAATGGACAAGTTTGCCATGCTTCATCCAAGAAGAATGTAGCTACAGGATATCATGGATTGTGATCAAGACAAACAGTGAAATGAAAATTGAGACCTAGGGTTAGGGTTAGGGTTAGGGCTAGGGTAAGAGACCTTGAGTATACAATTATCAAACTGGGCTGAATTATTATGTTTTGAAGGAATAGTTCACAGCAGGCTGGCAACCAGTTCCTATATTTTTAGTATAACTGTCGCGAAATAAATGAGAAAGTGTAAATATTGTTTTGATACTGCTTTAAACTTTATTTTACAGCTAAGATAAGTTGTTTGCTTACTGAACTGTGACTACCAAAAATAGAAAGACAATGCCTGGAGGAAAGACTCATTGGAATGACAAGTGGCTTATTCACGAGCATGAATGATAATAGTGTACAAGTTTCTCGCTGGTATAATCCTTTACAGGGGAATACTGAAGCAGATATTGCACTTTATGCTGTAAGCAATTTTCTGTCAGCAAAAGTGGTTTCAATCAAGTGAAACAGCACAGTAAATCAACAAAACACAAGCAGATATCAGATACTCGTTTTCGTAAAAACACTTCTCAAAAACTGCTGAGAAACAAAGATGGTAAATCTATGACTGTGGAAGGTCATGCTCCTGGAGAAACCTTACCTGATAAACCATCTACAGTAAGCTCAAGCTCAAGTGAACAGAGAAAAATAGAACATATATTCACAAGTCAACCATTCAAACATCAATTTACAGAATCTGAGCTGCTGTGGTGTTTTAAAGTACCAGCTTCTGATTTTTCATTCAGATCATGTGATGGCATTGGCAAATTATTTCAAAAGATGTTCAAGTGTGAAATAGCAGATCGGTTTTCTTTGTCAAGAACAAAATCTTCATACACAGTTTCAGAAGCTATAAGACCTTTTCTGACAGAAGCAAGTGCGAAGGAAGTGATAGAAGAAAATTTGATGTATGTTCTCATGTTTGATGAAACTACTACAGCTCAGCAATGTAGGCAAATGGACATACTGATAAGCTTTTAGAACATTATTGAGGGAGAAGTTTCAGTAAGATTTTAAAAAGCTATTCACTTTGGCCATGCAACAGCTGACATTGTTAGTGAAGCTCTTCTTGACTTGAGGAATGATCCTGAAGTTGGACTACCCATGAAGAATTTGATCAGTCTTTCATCTGATGGTCGAAATGTCAACAAAGCTATCCATTAAAAAGTCAATGAAACTTTGAAGGGAGATGATAGTCCAGGTTTACTTGACTTTGAGCCCTGCAATCTCCATACAGTGCCTAATGCCTTTAGAAAAGGTCTCAACTGTTTTGGAAGTGATACAGAAGAGTTTACTTTTGACATGTACCAGTTCTTCAAGCAACAGCCAGTCAGAAGATATTTTAAAGACCTTCAACTTGAGTATTACATGGATGAAAGCCTGTTCTTAAGGCATGTACCAAGTAAATGGTTGACTTTGCTTCTTGCCATGACAAGAGTCTTATCAAACTGGAGAGTTAGCGTAGAGTACTTCACTGTTCAACTCCCAAAATCAATGAAATCCAACTCAGCTCGAAAACATCAGGAGAGCACTGAAAGGTACAGAAGAATATGGCCTGAAGGACAAAAAGCTCCTGTTCCAGTTCGCCTTTCTGTCATCGGTTGCTCCTCTGTTTGAACGGTTCTTGACACTGTTCCAGACCAGGGGTCCAATTATTCATATTCTTCTGGATGAATGTTCAACTTTCCTGCGAACTGTCATGTTTAGGTTCATCAAGAAAGATGTAGTGGGAGAAAAGACTGGCAAAAAACTCCTTGATATTAGTATAGATGAGACAAGAAACCATCTGCCTGACAAGGGGGTTGAGATAGGAGAGGAAGGAAAGCATCAGCTATCCAAGATGCCAAAAGAAAAACACCAATCAGTTATGAAGAATGTCAGGAAATTTACATTGTGGTGACGGAATATCTAGTGAGTCACCTACCACTAGGTAATGAACTGTTGAACAACCTTCAGTTCTTGCACCCTCTGTTGAAGTCAAGTGACAAGGGATCAAAAGCCATCACATCAGTTGCATAGAAATTGCCACATGTTATATCTGAGGATGAATTTCCAACATTGAAGAATGAGTGGCTTGATTACAGCACAATCAGATGTTCCAAAAGAATGGTCAAATAATGAACAAGGCCAGTATAGAAGAGTTGACCATTACTGGAAGAAAATGACTGACCTAAAGACGTCAAGAACCCAACTCTTTCCAGAGTTGTGAAGTCTGCTCTTACTTTAGCACATAGTAATGTGATGATCAAAGCCATTCAAGAAACCTGTATGAAGTTAATCGTTTCCATATATTTTGTCTCAAAACGACTTTGAAATTAAATCGAAAGAAATTCGTGAAATTTTGTGTTTCACTTTAGAAATTTTTTCCGAACTGAGGGATTGTGCAAGATACCGAAAGCATCTGTTCTTGACGCAGATGGCAGAGGTTAAATAATACTAGTCTATGCAGGTGCACAGTCAACCGTAACGCGCTTATTTATGAACTTCAACTTCAATTTATAACTGCCAAAAGTCAATACTGACTATACTAGGCAGGCGCGTGTCAGGAACATTTAAAATTATAAAAGTTGATAACAAAGAAAACAAGATTTAACTGAAGATCTTACTTAAACATTTATTTTAAGTACTTTAAAATCTATAAAACTTGTTTAGCCCACTGATAAAAGCTGGTACAGTTGGGGTAGCCTTAATTTCGGTCGGTAATTCGTTCCAGAGTCGTATAGTCCTTGGGAAGAATGAGTTCATGTGATGTTGTGTTTTTGATTGTGGAATGAGGAATTTGCTGTTTCTTGTGTTTGTAAGGTGATTGTGATCAGCATTGACCTGATTGTTTTTTATTTTGTGTAGCATGACCAGGCTAGCATGGTTTCGCCTTTGTTCTAAAGTTGACCATTTTAGTTCTTTGATCATGTTTGTTACACTGCTTGTATAGTGGTAATCATTATGAACGTACCTTGCAGCTGACCTCTGGACCATTTCTATTCTGTGTGTGAGATATTTTTGCCATGGATGCCATATGGTTGAGCAGTATTCAACCTGTGGTCTTACCTATGTTTTGTATGCTGCTTCTTTGAGTTGTTTGTTTTGTGTTTTGACGTTTCGTCTGATGAACCTTAAGCTGTTTTTTGCTTTGTTTGTGATATTGTTTATATGGGATGACCAGTTTAGGTTGCTACTTATTGTAACTCCTAAGTATTTTGCATTTTCTGTGGTTTTCAGTTTAGTGTTATGTAGGGTGTAGGGAAAGATGACCGGTTTCTTTTTCCTGTGTATTCTGAGTACTTCACACTTGTCAGGGTTGAATTCCATTGACTATTCTTTTTTCCCATATTTCAAGGTTGTGCAAATCATTTTGTAAGGTTTGTGCAGATGCTTGAGATTTAATTGTTAAATAAACTATGGTGTCGTCGGCAAATAGACGCACCCGGCTCCTGACACTTCCTGGTAGGTCATTGATGTATGCGAGAAAGAGACACGGACCTAAGACCGATCCCTGCGGGACCCCAGAAAGCACAGGGAGCCTGTCATAGACCTTGTTTTCCACTAATACTTGTTGTGATCTGTTTTTGAGAAAGTTTTGTAACCATGAACTGATGTGTGGATGAACTCCCATGTGTTTCAGCTTGTGTATGAGTTTGTGGTGGTTTACTTTGTCAAAAGCTTTACTGAAATCCATGACTATGACATCAGTTTGTTGACCTCGATCAAGGTTGTCAGTTATTTCTTGTGTGAAGCCAATGAGCTGTGTCTCACAGCTATGTTTTGACCTGAATCCATGTTGCTGTGGGCAAAGTATGTTGTGTTTGTCAAAGTAATCCATCATGTTTGAAACAATGATGTGTTCCATTAGTTTTGATGCTATACATGTGAGTGATATTGGTCTGTAATTGCTAGGTTTTGAATTTGACCCTTTTTTATATGCTGGTGTGATGATGGCATGTTTCCAATCCTTAGGAACAATACCTGTGTCTAGTGATCTTTGGAATACGATTTTAAGGATTGGTGTTATCTCTGTGTGTAGCTCTTTGAGTAACCTAGGTGAAATATCATCTGGACATTGGGCTTTGTGGGGGTTTAGTCCTGTAAATAACTTATCAACTCCTTGAACTGAGATGGATATGGGAGCCATGGGCAGGTGACCAAGTAATGACATTGTGCATTTAGTTATTTGTTTGAGACTGAGTGGTGAAGGCTTTGAGAAAACTGATTCAAACTGTTTGTTTAGTATGTTTGCCTTTGACACTGGGTCACTGTAAGTATGCCCATCAGTGCTGAGTGGTGCAATTCCTGTGTTTTCAGTTTTTTTTGTGTTTAATTAAGTTGTAGAACTTTTTCTTATGACCTGGATCTGTATTATCTGAGAAGATGATTGACTCTAGATATGACCAATAAGCATTTCTTATTTGTTTTTGCACTGATGCCTAAGATGTTTGAATTTCTTTGTGTTCTGACAATTCTGTGACCGAGACCTTTTTATTTTTGTGAAGAGCTTGTTCCTTTTCTTAATCTGTTTAACAATATCGTGATTTACCCATGGTAAATCAGCTTTATTTTTGCATTATCTTGACGGTACGTGTTTGGATGATAACCTTTTGATCTCAGCTTTGAACGTGTCCCATAATTGGTTTGGGTCTTATTTTGATTTTGGTTGAACGTACTACTGAAAGTGACCAAGAACATAAAGTTCTTCCATAGACATTGTTCCACAGTTATAAAGGTCACATGACCCGTCCGCCAATAAAAAATGAAAGAAAAAAAGAACTGAAATACCTCGAATCGGTGCTGGCGTGCCGTATAAGTGCAGCCATATCAAAGAGGCACCCTGCTTCCTTCATTTACGATATTGCGTGAATTTTGTTTTTTCGAATTAAAATATCATCTGTTTGTAAGTCCTATGTTGGCAGTTTTATTCCTGGCTTGAACATACTTTTAGCTTTGAATTGCTTCTTAAATTATCAAACTCCTTTCTGTCTCTCGCTTTGTCCTGTGGTGTTAGGAATGTCGTTAGGGTGAGGGTGACATGTTTTCTTTGTTTAGATAAGTCATCGTCAATATGCATTGTCAGTCTAGCTTAATTAGTCCCAGTAAAACAGTCATATAACAAAATATAAGTTTTAGAAAATGCCTGAAGGCTTTAAAACGTCGCCCTTCTTTGTGCCTTTGGTTGTTATAGAAAAATAATAATAAAGAATAATAATGTAAAATTAACGAAATTATAGAACATGTTTTTCTTACAAGAAATAAAATCATATTTACCTGCGGAAATGAATAGAAGATGCAAGGAACATGTCTCTTTCATATTGATCTCAGAATAATAGTTTTGCATTCCATCACCTTATCATCATTATCACGATAATTATCATCATTATTGATAGTATTATTATTTCTTTTACTAAGTAAAGTGATTTATTCACTAGCGGATCCAGAGCGGGCGCACACCCCCCCCCCCCCCCCCCCCAATTTCCGGATCATATGTGTTATTGTAGGTCTATTTTGAATATGTCTTTAAATATTGTCTACTTTATTGTTCAACATTGAATTGAATAATCAGAGAACCATGTGATATTGCCAAATCAGTATACTCTAGCATAACCACAACCGTTGAAATGAGGTTGAAAACGTACACAAATTGGGCCGAATATTTTGCACCCCCATCCTGAAATCCTGGATCCGCCCCTGATATTTATGACACATATACTATGGCACTCTGTTGTTTTTTTAAGATTTTTTTTAACACACAGGTACATGTTTTCATTTAAAAATTAATGTTTCGTGCAATTCTGATAAAATCAAAAAAATAAATCTTCAAGAGAATAAACAAGAACTGTATTTAACAATCCAACAAATGTGAGATGTCAGAAAAATCAATCTAAGATTTTATTTAAAAAATATACAAAAGTAACTGCACACAGAGCAGAGAGTTCAACTGTTGTCGAGAATATCAAATAACAAAGCTTATGAGTGCAATTACTCTTGACTATCACATTTCTCATTGCAAGACACTGTAGATTCATTATACAAAAACTAAATAAAATGTTTTTCTTTGCAGACATAGGTTTCAAAATTTTAAAACAATGAAATCTGAAAAAAGTAACAACAACAACTAAAAGAAACCCCCCAAAAAGTCTTACAATATTTCGTGCAGCCTACTAACAAAAAGAGTTTGATACACTGGAACGTTTTAATTATAACTGAAATCAATAATTAACAATTATGTTTTTTCCTATTTACATTCAAACAACAACAACAACAATAACAACAAGAACGTTTATTTAGCTGTTAAGCTATACAATGTATTTCTAGCCTAAAGAATAAATTTTTCGTGAAGTAAGACATAAATGTTTGTGTGTTTCTATATATATTTATAAAGAAGAGATTCCTCTAAAGTTATTTGATATAAATTGAACCATACACACATATCTACTTCGACAAAATGTCAAATAATTAACTCATCTGAGATATGCTTGTGTGAGATATGATTTATGAATTATTATTCTACTAAACAATACACAGATAAGCCAATATAAAGTTCTTCAAGTTTTGACTTTTGACAAAGGCATCCCTTACTGTTTTAAAACTCTTTATACATTATAACAGGCCTTATTAAACCAGGGTGACTTATTCTGTTCTCGGAATTAATTTTTGTATTCAACAAATCGCCTACTAAATACCTTCATGAAGAAAAGTAGACACACTCTTAAACTGTGAGGCTACTGCATGATGAACTTTACCGCTTTTAAGCCAGTCTAGTTTCTTCACATACAAGCCTCTTGGTTAATAACTACATATGGCCAGGAAATGCGTTAACAGTTAGCTTCCTTAATTTGAAACCCGTTAATCACTTTCACCAAGTTCTCACATTGTAATATTCGTGTGATTAATGCAATCGCCAGATACTAACGGTACCTTTTTCCGTTATTATTACATTGTACGGCCGACGAATGGAGAGTTATGTAATGGGTATGCGACGATGGGTGAATGCACTAAAGCTATCTCATTAATGTAAATTGTCAATTTTTATCACGTGAACTCCCGGACATACAAGGATTTTCTATGGGGAATATACTTTTCTTTTGTTTTGCCATTTTGATTTATGTTCTGACCTATATTTGTAAACACCTTTGTATCTTCTGATTAAGGAGAAATTGAATTGTGTTTAAGTCAGTTAAATAAATTTTAATCTTTTGAAATATTATTTATCCTGATTATCTAGATAAGATTTTAATCTGGTTTAATATACTATTTGCTGGGATTGTCAAATTGAAACGTTTAATGTAATGCTTGCCATTTACTTACCCATAAACAGTATAGTGGTAATTAACAATGTAAAAAGGGACTAATGGGTACGGTGTCCCGTTAGGACCATCGATGTTTCGTTCTGGCGCCATAATAGCAAAATTACGATGCTAAGACACGAAAATATGATGCGAGGACGCAAAATACCGATGCGACAGCACGAAAACATGAATTTAATCAGAAGATATGACCTTTCGACGGCCGCGTGTTTCAAAATACGCTTTACTTCAGACACTTGGTACAATATACAATATAATTGCTGTTATTTCGCAGAATTAGCATTTTCATGTCATCACATCATATTATTGTATTTTTGCCTTTAAGGCATCGTCGGAAACTCACGTTCGATCCATTCCGTTTCACTCTATTCATCGACCGTGAGACAATTGGTTGGTAAAATTTCGTACTCATGAATAATTCATTACCTACTTTCATTGGTTTCAGAAAGATTTCCATCGCGTAATCGCAGCCAATGAAATTACTCGTTACAATTTTCCTGTCACGGCTATGTAAAAATCCTGGGAAATACGTCTATTTTAAGTAACATGTCGTTATTCCTACCCTCCTCATTGAAAAGTATCTATTTGTAATGTGGTATCTCATTGGACAACTAGTTACTTCCCTTTGCTACTTAATACTCACGAAAACGAATATTCTGCAGTCAATTGTCCCACGGTACATAATGTAGTTGTGCGGAATATGTACCGGGGGTTACCGACGATGCCTTTAAGGTGGCATAGCGATACAAGAGCGAATTTACGGTGTCTCGTTAAGGCCATCGTAGTTTTGCTATTGTGCCCTAAAGGCGAAACAATTACTGAATGCGAAGACACGAAAATACGATGCGAGGACGCAAGATAACGATGCGACAGCAAGAAAACACGATGCGACAACGCGCTATATGTATTGCACTATCGCATCGTGTTTTTGCGAATAAGCATCGTGTTTTCATCACTTTGCGAACTCACCCGCGAGGGCAAAACAACGATAAGACGATGCGAAAACGCAAAAATGCGGTACGAATTCGCGTCAACGGGACGCAAAAGTGTGATATAAATAGCGCGTTTCCGAATCTTGTTTTCATGCTTTCGCATCGTAATTTCGCGTCCTTGCATTGTATTGTCGTCTTCTCGCATCGTGTTATCACGTTTACACAACGTGGAAGACTTCATTAAAATTTTTGAATCCAGTGTAGACACAAAACTATAACAAAGTCATATCTATTTGGGTAAAGCCATTTAACTACCTTGTGAGACTTAAGATTTTTACTCTTCTTTTCACTGTTTTTATTTTTTCATATTTTTTTGAAAATGGAAAAGCCAAATAATTTTGACAATATTGATGGCAAATAATTGAGACTGGTTGCATTGCGAGAATAAATCAGCCTTTATACTATGCGTTGATTGTGTATCACTATTATGACGACTTTCATCACATGAATATTTGATGTGTTAATAAGTTGCAAGTGACTCATAAGCCCATCGGCCAATGTGTATAGTTTGCTTTACATGTTTTTAAGTTACATAAATGTATACATATTCTAATCACAGTAATAAATTACTGCTTACAGACTGAAGAAATCTACTGGCAAGCCTTTTAAGGTTTACATATTGAAGTAATTGTTTAAAGGCCCATTAAGCCCCCAAAATGCTACTTTTTATTTCTCAAAAGCTTTTTATTTTTATGTTACATATTCCAAAATGGTATTCATTAGCCATATAGTTGAACAATGTTTTTTTTTTTTTTTTTTTTTGCTTTTTGGCCATAAGTAAAGCTTACGTGAATAAGTATTTTGTATGAATGTCAAAATACCACTTTGTTTACATTTTGCTACTTTTATAACAAAATATTTCACATTGTGTGCAACTATCTTCAAGTGATAAGCATCTAACATGCTCTAAATCCATTGTTAAAATATTGTAAAATACATTTTTTCCTTTCCTTGAGAGGAAAAATTATAGTCATTTTTTAGGCTTAATGTAAGTATCCTTTAGGCGTTTAAGTATCAGTTAGAAATTGCTGATTTACTGACAAGTAGTTGTCGTGTTGTTGCATCTATTTCGTCTACGATTTTTCATCTGTGACCAATGCATTTTCTTCTTGCTTTCTCACTTCTTCCAAGTGTTTATGTAGATCCCCGTTCCTAGAGTAAAACCCGCTGAATGTAGTGGCAATGGCAGCGATTGGCAAAGCTAGAACTACGATTCCGTTGATAGCACACATCACGCCCACAACGTAGCCCCAAGAGGTAACGGGATAATAATCCCCGTACCCTACTGTTGTCATGGTTATCAGTGACCACCACATTGAAATATGTGTGCTTGAAAACATATCCGACTCTATCTCTGCAGAGAAAATGAGGCATCCGTAAACAACAACCGCAACCAGAAAGGAAAACACTAGCAAAGCTAATTCCTTTGTGCTATGTTTAAGAGACAAAATCATAATATGAAAGCCGTTAAAAATCTTGGACAGTCTGAATATCAACAAAAGTCTCAAAACGTTCAAGCTCTTGCAGCCATAGTAGAATCTTCCGACGGAGTAATCTCTTTCATGTAAAATATCTTTTCTGAACTCAAAGAATGTTGACACTAGCATTGAGACACATAGAATTATTTTCAAAAGATGATACATATTGAGGCAGTAACGAAGTTTTTGTGGACACACACAAAAATGCACAAGAGTTTCCAGTATGAAAAATACAACACAAAATATTTCAAGTGTTAACAGTGCTGGATGCGGATCACTCTCAGCTAGGTAAAGAAGTTTCTCGTTATAAATGGCTACAATGTGTTCTACAAGTGTTTGATTGTCAAAAACATCTCCCAAAGGATTTTCTGTCAGATACCTGGAGACGCGTACAGATGGATCTAACCAGATGATGTAAACAACAACGCTCAGAAGGACCACACATATATAAAAGAACAGCCAAATCTAAAACGAAAAAAAAAAAATAAATTAATAAAATGTAATAGAGGTCAAATGTACAACATAACCTGTTGATATTAGACAGTGATGTTTGCGGAATTCAGCTCAAAAGCATATACTGTATAATTTTTGTCTGCTTATGTCTCAGTGGTGATATTCGCTCTGAAAATTGCATTTCGCATAAATGTTGGATGGCACAGACAGGTACACATGCATTTGTACTGGTAACAATGAACAAAAAGAGAAAAAAATAGTCTGCACTTCATGCACAAGTTATATGGCAGTATAGGTATTCTAACATTTTTTCTTATTTCTGTTGCGTTAATGGTTACAAATTATTTATTTTACGATGTGAAATCACTAGCAATTCTATCTGTCGCCATTGAAGTATACTGACAAATATTGGGGCTACTTTCAATCAGGGCTTTAATTTACAGGGAATGGACACTCCAAAATTGCGATAATATGGTGTCGCGCGCATGCGCGGCCGGATCTCAATAAAAACACCTCAATGGCGGATGGTACATGTTGCTGCTTTCACGATTATACACTCAAATATGTTGAAAAGAACTTACATTAAGAAATTTCAGAACGAATTGTAAATTAAATATTGTGAAATAAATATTTTGACTATCTTGTTTGTTATTTTTCGAAGCAGCTTTTGCTTGAATAACAATGAAATCAATACTAAAATGTAATCGTTGTTTTCAAAATGGCGGAAAGTATGTACACATTCGTGTTTTCTTGTCAACTTTCGGGGGGTATTAGACAAAAATGGAGTTATGAAATGAGTTGACATAAGATGGAAGTTAATCAGTGGACATAGGATTGAGCATTACTATGCATTTTATTGCTATATCTGTGTTTGTTAATATAATAAAGCAACGTAAAATATAGCATTTTTGTCGAAAAAAAGTGTTATTCGGTAATCAACACTTTAACGAGTTTCGGGTGGTATCAGTGCAAACAGACTCGATTAAAACACTTAACATGAATTGCATCGTACTCTATTTGGATGAGATTGACATTTGAATCTAAGGTTTCCGACTTCCTCTGAATATTAACTTCAAAATTGGCGGTTAAATATTGTGCTATTTTAAACACACGGTTGATCAGTGTTCTTTAAAATTACTTGCACTGAAATTTGGTGTTGTTCGTTGCATTCTCCTTTTTTTAAAATTAAGTGCTGGTTAATTAAATTTGTGGACAATGGGTAGCATTGTGGTCGTGCTTTTGGCTCAGTGGACAGGGCTTTTATTAATTAATTTATAATTAATTGCTTTGTCATAATTTTGGGTGTCAGGATGTTGTGACATGACTATCATGCAAAAGTTTACATTTATACTTGTTACAATTTGTCAATCAAAGTCTCAACCTGTGAAACAAGTGAAGATAATCTGAATAATTTGAAATAATCTGAGTCTACAATTTCCAGACATACTTTTTTCAGTAAATTATACCATATATTGACAAAGTTATAAACAATATTTGTAGACACGTGAACACTTTTTTTCATCAAATCGAGACAAGATTTTTACCAAAAGAAAAAAGTATTGAGTTGTCGTCTTTTACTCGTCGGCTTGGAACAGCCACTTCCTAAGTTGAAATAAAAAATAGATATTATAAGAGGTCAATGTTTCTTCTTTCTTACAAATTTTAAATTTTGAAAATCAGCCCATTATTGACAAAAATACGGATGTTTTTTGTAAGGTAGGTGCATGTATTGCATGCCAATTTACCGCTAACTAACGATAGATAATTACAAAAAAAGACGTAAAAAGTATTGGGTTGTCGGTTTTTACTCGTCGGTTTGGAACAAACACTTCCGTTGTTGAAATAAAAAATAGATGTCATAAAAGATCAATGTTTCTTCTTTCTTACAAATTTTAAATTTTGAAAATCAATCCATTATTGACAAAAGTACGGATGTTTTTGTGAACTAGGTGCGAGCGTTGCATACCAATTTACCGCTAACTAACGATGGATAATTAATTATCGATCGATTTTCCGTTACAGGATATACAGCTGAACTCGCGACACCATATTTTGGTTATTCATTCGATAGATAAGGAGTGTCCATTCCCTGTAAATTTAAGCCCTGTTTCAATATATTCTATTACTTACGCGAATCACGTGGACTATTTTGTTGAGCCTTGCAACTCTACGGCTACTATCAAAAAAAGTGCAGGGGGAAGACTGACATACTATACATTTATTTTGCAGGAGTGATAAGTGTTGTTTGGCCTACCTTTGCAGCCGTCGACGAGGCCGGCTCTTCAAGAAAGAGCCAGAGTCGTGCCATAGTTGTATGGCCTGTGGAATCTGTTATGTCTGTGACGTCGTCATTTTTTCCTTTGTACTTTAAATCAGTATTTCGGAACACTGATGTTTTGATGGTCTTTTGTGCAGAGTCGATTTTATTCTTTGAGTCATATTTGTTTTTTTCTTCAAGAAGGATCTTCAGGGTTTCGACATCTTCATCTGTTTCGTAGATATATTTCCAGCAACATGGTGCTATAAGTTTAAATGGTATCTTCCAAAACATTAGCTCATTTTTAAACACAGTAGGACACACGTCCCTGGGAACATGAACTATGCGATCTCTGCACGCATTTAAAATATGTCTAAACAAAAACGGATCCCTGTCAAAATTTAGCTTCTTTGAAACATCAAGGTTTGATAAATAGCTTCCTTCTATTGATTTCAGTGTTGACAGTTTCGTTTTAAAGTGTTTCCCTCCAATTTCTAAATCGACACTCTTATCCATGTTTATACCACTATTTAACTCCGTCGACATATCTTCATTCACTATTCTGATTATTATATCTGTTCAAAGTTCTTACAAGTCATAGGAGTGTTAATGTCACTTATGAAAGCTACATCTGAAAATATTCCAATTAATAAAATAGAAGACTTTTGTCCGTTCACAAACCTCTGAAGATATAGATTAAAGCTTCTGTCAAGCGAAGTGCATTAGACTAATAATCTGATCTGTCAGAAAATTACTAATTCATAATGCTACTCGGAGCGATCGATTTCAATTCTAAAATATAGCATGCTCAAATATCAAATAATTTGAAAGCCTGTAAAGTGATTGAGACACGTATCGTATTCGTTTGTGAAGATGAAATAAAACTGTATGGGAAATGAAGAACAAGCTATTGCATTCGTTGGGAAAGCAAATTTTTCAGTTTGTTTTTATGAAGTATGTAAAAAAAACACTCTTTCGGCAGTACTGAATTTAACAAAGGTATGGATACATGCGTTTTCACTTTATTATTCTATCTAGCAGAAGTAAGGAAATGACATTTGACTAATAGATATTTATAGAAAACTAGACAAGTGCAGTGTATATATGATATATATGATACAAAGAAATCTAATATATCAAAATTTTGTAATAACTTATGCATAAGTTTAAAAGACTTTTATACATGGAGACTGAAGATCATGAATTAGAATTTAAAACACATTCAGTGCGAGGATAGATCCGAAACACAATCATAGTGATATAAATATTAGCTTAAAACTAGCCTTATCTTAAGTTTCTAGAACACGGTATTTGCATGAATTTTTAATTCTGTATGTAAACTAGTTTGTATGTAATTGACATGTGTAAAATATGAGTTTGAAAGCGATCGATGATTTCACTTATTTTGTGCCTGATTTTGATCACAGAGTCGGGAGTTTTAAATGCCCACCATCATAATACTTTTTCTATATCTGCTATATCACAAATGGCTGACATCGAAAGAGTGAGACTTAAGAAATGATTAAGTCAATTTGTCAATCATGGTGACATTGTCCATCAAATAAATTCAAGTGGTAACCAAAAACTTCTTTTAAGGAGCATCTATGTTATAAAAGCTTAAATCTGAATGACACTGTCCTCCTGGTCAGGATTTATTTGCATGGTTACCAGATGATCTTTATATATGTGGAGGTTCAAGTGACATTCTGGTAGTAACACGACTAGCTCTTATATTAGAATTAAATCATTAAATGTAACGAAATCGTGAGAGAGAGAGATAGTTCTGGCTTCCAAAACTTTATATGCCGCTTTTTAACATCTGATGCGGCATTCAAGTTATAAACAAACTGTGTGTTGGTGTAGGACTGATTAGCGTCATAAAAGGTTCACCAGAAGAATTTTTAAATTCAGGGAAAATACAAAAAAATAACAATTGTTTACGGTGAATCAAACTTTAATGTCTTTAAAGTTTTACATTAAGTATAAAAATGGTTAAAGTCGATAAAACACAAACGTAACTGGCGAAATCAGGTCACCATCATAATAATTGAATGTACTGAATGCCTTATTGAGAATACTGGTATATCTAAACTTAAAACGCACTCACAGACATTTGGGAATCCACTGAAGGAATCATTTATAAAGTAATCGCTTAAATATCATTACACTGTCCTGTGATGGAAATGCTTACTATTATATTGAGCAATTTTTACATTCCACGGTTAATTGCATTTGATATGTTTTTAAAACTAATGTTTGCTCAGCTCATGTTTATTTAACTAATGGAGCTAACATACCTCAATTGCAGAATATCCTATGAGACATTGGAGGTACAAATAGCATTGGAATAAATCATTTATAATGGCTATCAGTGCTTATTTCAACAAGTTGAAATGAATTGTTTAGATCACATAATGCAGGAAATGTAATGACCGTTTGCGCCCAAAGAATAAACAGTTTAACAATAATTTGTTTACTGTATCGTTTAACAACAGCAGATTCGGGTGTCAACACTAATGAAGCATAAAATATGACTTTTGTAATTTTTTAGCGCTAGGTTATAGGAAAAGCGCCAGTTCCTTCTTGTAATATTGATATTTCAAGTGCTCATTTTAAAAAAAAACAAAACCTATAGTATGTTTTGAATGCCATTTTGGAACATTTTCTTTATAAAACTATGCGGCTGATACCATGTACCAGATCTATGCTACTTCTGAATACCGTTTTCAAAATGACTATGCATTTGATGTTTAATGATTTTCCCTTAGATTCCAAGGATTCCAACAGAAAACAATAAAAATAATCACAATTTTATAAGGTAACCTAAAAGAACGTTCCAGACTGCAAATTTAAATACCTTTTATGTCGATGCAGTAGAAAACCTTTTCAATACAAGAAGTACAAAGATCAATCTGAAAATTACATATTTGCAAATGACTTCGCTGAAGGAAGTTTGTGCACGTGTTCTCCATTTTAGGCTCTACAGCAGAGAAACTATTAAAATATTTTTCAGTTTTCATCTACATAAGTGGCCCCACCAAACTGAACACTGTTTCCTGTAGGCTTCTCCTCAAGTTCAGTCTCTTTCCTCTGCAATTAATAGACAAAATCAATCGTTATAAACTTTTTATACATATTTGGTACAGTCATTGGGACACGATTTGGTCAACATTTCAAAGAAATATCATGATAAATATCAATAAAATGTCATGATCTTTTCAAACATTTAGAAAAAAATTGTTAATAATGAGACAAGAACAAATAATTTATAATAAAGCAATAATTTCGAAACAATTATGAAAACATCCGAACTGCTTTCATCTACGAAAAGTTCACAACACCTGCGTGTTCTTCTTACACTAATTATTCAAATTTTGAAAATTGTAGGAATTGGATTTTGACAGAGTTTTTGAGAAAAGGGGAGAAAGATTGGCTACTACTTTAATATAGTAATCGATACCTTATGAACTGGTTATTGTTTTTTAAATGCTGTAATAAATTCTACATCTATCTGAATTTTTTATCTAGTCTATTATTTGATTATTTACAGTGAAACTGCATGCTGTAATAATATTTTGCATTTGAGACAAGATCTAAAAAAGATTAAACAACTTTTAACAAAACGTTTTTTAAGAGTTTTAACTTTTTAAAAACGAGTCTAGTTGAAGCCACAGAAATTCACAACAAAAAGTATGTTATGTACATGCTCTTCGAAGTAGAGTCAATGGAGAACGATGCAAAGCATGATTCTAACACTATCTGCAAATCGCCGACAGTAAACAAAGAAGGAATCGACCATGATATATGCTATTTATTTCTATTTGAAGTGACACGCTGACGTCACTCCAAACTACATTTGGCTGTACTCAGTCTCAAAATTTGACACATAAGAGCATTTACAAACTGCAGTACGGAGTAGGAGTTAGAGCATGGAACATGTTCTCAATGTCTTATATTCATCGGAACAATAATTTATAATTATGTAATTACGATGGCTGTAGGCATGAGTGATTAATAACAACACACCTGAACTCCAAACCGTACATTACAACTTTGCGTCCTTTTTAGCACAACCATTTCTAAGGGACGCTATCAAACCTAAATACTTTATTGCGCATTGTACCATTTGTCCCCCTTAGTTTAACTATGGGCACATTGTTATATTTCAGACAACACAAAAGACAACTCATCGTGACAGGATGAGAGTAAATATGTTAGTAACACATATGCGAACTGTTTTCCTTTGAAATAAAAACTTCTATATCACAAAGTGCATAATATTTGGTTCCAGTGATTTTTGTGACTGCTCCTAGGTAATAGTGTAATGGTAAAGTTACGGAGAGTAGGTGACAGAAAATAAAGTGAAGAAGGGAATAGGAAACTGAAGTTTGAAAACAGTGTCTCTTCCCTAGTCTCCATCTATTTCATTATTTACAACTCACCAATTAAAATGTTTTGTATTTCAGAAAATAGTTGAACAATTACAAAAATTACGTTTTTTTTTTCTATTTAATCACTATCTGTTTATAAAAAAAAATCAATTATTTGAAAATGAAAACTAGAAAAAAGAATTTGCACAGTTTCGCACGCTCTACAGATTGTGGCATGCCAAATACAATGAAAGGGCATGTGCATGCTACTAACACATGTTCATCAGATTGATGAGTTTTTTAAGATGAGATATTAAGTTCATATCTTCATTCATTTGTTGGTGGTGCTAAACAAAATACTGTTGTCATTAAATAATCTTTATAGGGTCGGTGGGTGGGATAAGTCTTCCATATTCTAAATGTGCCAATAAACGGTGTGATCTTATACATTTATGACTACAAAAAGCATTTGTAATGACATTATTCATAACATTTACCAAAGCTCTATTTAAAGGGAGGTCTATTAAAACCAAACGAGTAGCTGATTCGTCTAATATAGGGTGATGTATCACAGTAAAGTCCTTTGTTTCTGGTGAACTAAATGTCATTTGTGTTAGAATAATTTATATGAAATGACTTTCTGATGCCTAGAGAATTTTAATACAGAAGAAATATAGCCTGTTAATGACTGAATGTTAATATCTAGTTGAGATAATGCAAAACAGATGACTACGAAAGCAGCTTTACTACAATAAAAACATGAACAGATAATGATGATGATAACAAATGTGCATTGTGATGATATCTTACTTTCTAAATAACTATAACAACCTTTTTCTTTTTTCTCTCTCTGCCGAACTTGAAGAGGAAAAGACCTATTTCATACAAAACTGCGAGTACGGCGAACGCGATCAAGACAATGAAGACACCGAACATGTTGGATATGTCCAGTTCGGAAGCTGTGTTCCCCTTTGAACTGGTCTCTGAAGTCTCTACTGTGCAGTTCGTTTTGCTGTTCCACCATCTGAATAAAGTAGCAAACAATAATATATTTACAGCAACAACCTGTTGTTATTTTTTCATTATTTTATATTTTCCATTCCTTAGCATTACCGCCATTGAATAGAAACCGAGAATGCCTAATTATGCTGAATAGGCGAAATAACCCCTGTTAGACTATATTACAGATTTTTTTTGCTTTTGTGTTTATAAAAACTTTCCCTGCATTAGATGAAAAACAGTATGCTTTAAATTCTATACATGCTTACAGCCCCGTCGACGAACACTTTTTATAAGTATTGAATGAATGAGTTTATTAATGAACATGTTTCTATTAGTGAAACAGAAATTCGTAACATAATTCCGTAAGAAATTATTTTGCATTTAATTCATTTCAACATTACGATATAACTATGGAATATAATATGTATTTTTTATTTAGACTGAATGATGCTTTAACTAAAAGAGAAGACTGTAATGTAAGTTACTTGTCTCTGAGACGGTCGAGTCTACCATTTTCTTTCAGCTTTAATAGTGCTCTGTTAATATCGCTGCGATAAGGTGCCCCCTTTGGAAACCCCATGCTGAAATGTTTGATTCCAAAGTTCTGCTCCACAGACTCTAAGTCACAGTTCTTTCTAGCATTGTAATTGTTTATTACGCCGTCATCTAGGTATATATACTCGTCCACGTCTTTGGGGCCATTCAGGACGAAATCTACACCCATCTTTCGTGTGGGAAGCAGAGAAATGTCTTCATATAGCTTCATAAAAGTCCACATTCGCTCATATGGGTCATCCCTGAAAACAGTGAAATACTGAAGTTTTTACAACTTCAAACAAATCGGATGGTTCGAGTAATATTAAATAGTTATCTTATATAGGTTGGTTATAAAGAAAGCAGATTAGGTTTAACTGGTTTAATATTTAAAACTGCTGTGCACAGAGACAACATTATCATTCGGTAGAGTCCTACAAGCAGTTATGAAAAAAATAACACTTCTTTTGAGCAACGCAATTTCTTATTCAAAACCCGTTGTGTTAGTCTTCAATAAACCTAAAAAAAACATAATCTACTTAAATCTACATTCATAGATCAACAACAAATAAATATGTAAAAATCGTTAAAAATAACAAAAATTTAAATATTGTAATATTTTATTATGAATACCTTGAATCTTTGAAGAACTGCATCAAGTCGCTGTTGTTGAGGACTCCATATTTGACGGCAGATTGTCTAGCTAGTGAGTCAACAGTTTTAATCCTGTTATCAATTTGCTGCAGAGTGAGAAAGGCGGCTAGATTGGCAGTATAGGCGGCGGTAATCACAAGCGTGCAAAACCAGAAAAACGCCACTATAGTACGCATTGAAGTCGTTTGCGGGGAATATTCAGTAGACCCTAGATGTACAATAAGATAAAAATGAAAAATTTAGGACAGGACGAATCATTTTTTCAGTGGCAATTCAACGCTGCATTAGTAATACTGCTTGTTTTTCAAACGAGACGTTAAACCGAGGCCCTATAGATCGCTGCTACAAAGGGTATATGTTTTCATTATCTTGCACTCTTCCCCACAATGCGGGGTAACTAAACTTACAAGGGTGAGTCAGTCATATGAGCTAGCGGTACCGACGAAAAATAAACGTAAATAGGTAGATGGAATCCACTGGCATACAGTTAAGCAACTAAAGCTAAAAGAATATTGTGATAACTATTCAAATCAAGTGGTCTACCAACTGTTCTTGAAAATTGGCATTAGACTTATTTTCCATTTCCAACCACAATAAAATTTGACCACGAGTGCGAACAACATCAGCTTTACAATTCAAATATGACAATTTGGTTTTGTGAACTGAAACCATTCAAAGTTTAAACCCATCTTTCACAATACGTTAATGATACCTTAAATACAGACCTTGAAGTAGAACTGTTAGGGAGTACCACATGCTCTCTCGCAGATCAAACTTCTGTTCTGAGTTCTCCTGAGTAGAGTCAAACTTTGCCATAAAGAAGAGTCCAAAACCAACCGAGAGAAAAAACAAAACAATGGTCATCCATAGTAAACCCGAGAAAGGTCCGAGGAACTGAAACGGAATGAAATCTTTTAGGTTTAGTTTTTGTTCAGCTCTGTTAAAAATCCTGTACAAGTTATACACAGGATTAGCTGAAACAAAAGGCATTTTCAGACAGACAGAATAAGGTCTTTAGCGTGCTCAACACATAGACTTGAAGAAATATGATGCCAATTAGAGTACGTATTGGACCATGCAGATGGACAACATTTGATTAGTGTTTACTTGCCGGCAAATATTATTAATATAAATATCAAGCGTAAAATTTAGAAAAAAATCTAAAAGACAAGCTTTAAATTGGTACTGTGGTTGTTTAAATCTAAAATTGTGCATCCTTTGACAAACGTTTAGACTGACTGAAACTGTATTTTCAAATTCTAATAAAAGGCATAAAGCACAATATATCAAACCTGAAAGTAGTTTGTTGTATCTGGAGGCTTTTTCATCAACATACTGACGGACGATGATATAATTGTGTAAGAAAATGAAATTTTTGCCTCTCGTTGTGCTGTCACCGCAAACGCTCCTATGGCCATGGAAGCATTCTGAAAAGCAGACGTAACAGTTATCGCATTTGAAGCAATTCAGTCAGGTACATGTTGTGCTTGTAAACCAAAATGTTCTGGTTCTTTTATCAGTTAACAAGATTGTGAAAATATTTGCTTTAACTGCTCGATTTTTACAAGGTGAAATTTCCCAAATCGATATGTTTTGGAACATTTTTATCAGTTTTTTCCCTAAATTATAAGAAATCTATGGTGATGTAAAAAGTTCTGCACTTGAATCATTGATCTCTATTACAGGACTTAAACGCTCGACTTTTCTACTTTAATGGCATTCTTTTTTTCGGGTCAACGTTTACATTTTTTATATACGCTTAAATCACGCAGTCTCTAAATATTAAATATTCAGACTAAGTCACTCTTGCATTTTCAAATACCATTTGTAACTGTATTGTGTACTTACTCCAACTTTGAGTTGTGTAATAATGTCATCCCATACCGTAGATTTACCATTCTGGTTCAAGCCTGAACCTTCCAGCTCAAATATTTCATACTCAAACTTAAGGCTCTCGGCTAGTTCTTTTAAGACGTCTACACAGAACCCTTCATAGGTGTCTCCATTCTTCATGACAAATGGTTCATCCTGACAACAATGCAAAGTTTTAACGTATTCAGTACTATTGGGGTTTAGGAAATAGAATGTTTGTCTTCTCTATGAATAACACAACGCGAACATTTTTGGGTTAATGACTGCGTAGAACATAGCTTCAACAAAGACATTTTAACTGATTCAAAATTCTGATTTTTTTCTTGATCATATTTCAGTTTTTAATACTCATTTTTCTAGCATAAAAATGACAACAAATAAGATGTAACCATACCAGAGAGACATTACTCATTCTTGTTTGAGTTAAAGAAAGACGAAATACGCTTGTGACCAAAAATTTAAATTATCTTATTCTCTACAGGGTTGAATTTAAAGCAATCTGGAAAGTTTGAGATATACGAAAATCGGAACTCCCGAGTAACACTGTCGTACAAGTAAAGAACTTGGAGGTTAAATATGCTTTAATGGTTTAAGATACAAATAAAAATAAGAAATACTTTCCAAAGGATCAAGACAAATACTTGCCTGTTTTGCAATGACTTCAAACCGCTTGCCCTTGAAAGGATGCTGAATATGAGGCTCCTCTACAGACATAAAGGGTATCACTCTTAGACCTTTCTTGTCAATCGCAACTTGAGCAATCTGAGGATTGTTTAGCGTGAAGTTAGTTTTATCAATTGGCAGTTACAAAAGTGAAAAACGCGATGATAGCTATATATTTAATGAATAAACAATCAGGACTGAAGCTTATGATAGTGGTGATAATAAAAATGATCATATGTCATAATCAAAAATTATTACTGAATTATCTACAATCAAACCGATTCTGAAAAAACGGCTATGAAAATAACGAACAATTTGATAAATCCGGAGTATTCAAGGTGTCAGCTCCGAGTAGCCGAACTACTTATTCAGAGTAAGCAAACAGTGAAATATCAGAACTCAGAGATATTAATTCAAATAATAATAAATTGTATTTTGTACAACTTGAATGTAAAATATCGCAACGACATTGCACTAAATGTTTACCCTGTCAAGTCTTTCTGTATATCTGAATATAGGGATAGAGTAGTCCTTCCTGATGTTGGAGGTCTCCTGTTGGCTGACCTTTGGCCAGATGTATTCACCTAGAGCCCCACTGTAAGGTGTCACCTGGTACATACATTAGAATACAGTCAAACAGCAGCATTTGTATGCATATACATATACATATATAGACATTGTTACTTTCCGATGTCACCATCTTTTCACGTAAGAAAGCTACATTCACAGTCAGCGAAAATTTCACTAAACTATTTTACGTAACAAATAATATAGAAGTAGTTATAACACAACTGAAATCTTATAAACTTTTATTGACACTTTTCTAGTCTAATAAATCCTTGCATAAAACATCATAAATGAATGAAATAATAAGAAAACATTACATGAAAAAGTAATAAAGCAAAATTTAAAAAGGCAATAAAATATTACTGTTTAAAAGTCCAAATATAAAAGGTATCTGTTAAGATGCATAAATGTATTTTCAGGGGAATCGTGCTAAAAGAAATGCTAGTTGGTAGTGAACTGCTGTTTCAAATTATATATGTGTGCATATATATATTACACAGAATTTGATAGGAATGTCTTCGTCAGTCTACATAATATTATGCAGTTTATCATGTGAAGAATAATAAATATTTCGCTGTCAACAGTTAACCTTTTTTAGACGATATTTCACTCATTTTTAGCACGAAGGGCACGAGAATTACAAACTCACGAAAACAGTGTGGTTCGTTGACATGATCTTTCATGATAATGATTTTTACGTTTTTGTCACTTTAATGCTGCTACTAGAAGTAAATAATCGGAAATGACAAACGCTGATGCAATAAAGCCTATAAGAGAATCGTTGGTTACCCACGGTGCACATCCCACATAACTATAATAATTATTGTGCCGATTCCTCGTGTTCATGAATATTAATGAGCAAAGTTAAGGAATACTCCGTCCAATGATATTTCACATTACAAATAAACGCTCTTCTGTTTGGACAGTTGACTATCTTCAAACAGGGTTTTTGTAACTTTCAATGGACGTATTTCCCAGAATTTAAACATGGCCGCGTTAGTGCTTATTTGAAAATACAACAAGTAATTTAATTTACTAAGACTGCGAAATGAAATCTTTCGGAAACCACTGTAAAAGAAACTAATTTAACATTCTTCAGTACGAATTGAGTACCAGTTGTCCCACAGTCGATGAATAGAGTGAAACGGAATGGATCGAGCATGAGTTTCCGACGTCGGTTAAAGAGTTGCTAAGATATATACATATATTCAATAAAAGTTGTCTAAAGTCGCGGGAGTGTACTTTTCAGAATCTTTAAGCATAACTTTTTCCAGCACTATCCTTTATCATCACGTATGTTATGCTTACATCGGCACTTTATTTTTTATTTACTTTTAAAGTTACCTAAATACATAACCATTCAATCAATTCGATTAATTATATTTAAAAACACAATTAAGTAAAATTGCATAATAAATAATTAAAATAAGTGATCCTTATCAAATTTTGAGTTATATAATTCAATTCTCAGTTTAACTCATACTGAACAACCGAAAAGTGATCATTCCAGTCTTCTAAGAAAGAGTTGATGTGCCTAGTATAGGGCTGGTGTCTGATATGCAAATATGTATGAATATAAAATGAATACATAAAACAATACAAAGGTATTAAAAATGCATTCTAAACTTGCTGCTTTTATATGAAACGTATATATTGGTAGACGAAAAGCAAAGTGAAAAAGCTTATTTTATATAATTTTGTGTAGAAGCTGGTGTTAAAAAATGGAAATGCTTATTGTTTTGTAAGAATGATTTACACTTATGTTTTCCATCTTCCGATCCTGAAAAGTCAAAACACGCTTCCATTTTGAAAAAAAATATAAGGGATAACTTCATGAACAAGAGCACCGCTGGGCGGAGCATTATATGCCCGAAGGGTGTTTTTTAAAGGTATGACGTATTTGTGATATAAGGGAGGAAACGTCAGGCTTTGGAATTAAATGATTTGCTTTAAATGGTGAACTTTTTGTTTTTTATTTATAATATTTTGATTTTTAACATTTTATAATTTTAATTTTAGAGTTTTATCGATCTTTATCATATCTGAATTTTTGGTTTTATAATTTGTATTAATGACAGTCTTTCAGAAGTTATGATGTTCATGCTATAATGCATGGTTATCAAGTTATAGTGCAGAAAAATTGATTGTTTAGGAGATTGTCACCTTGACCTTTTATGTACTTACCCCAAACAGTACAGGGGTCATGTAGTCAATGATGACAATCATCCTAAGAACTTTGAAGTCTGTCTGGAAAGACGATGCCAAGTAATTACAACAGAAATGCTTTTCAGTGTTTAGGTCATTGTGACCTTGACATCTGACCTACTGATCCTAAGATTTATGGGGGTAATTTTCTCAATGTAATCAATTATCATATGAAGTTTGTTCAAAATTTTACAGTGGAAATAGTTTTCAGCGATTAGGTCACTGTGACCTTGACCTCTGACCTACTAACCCCCAAATCAATAAGGGTCATTCATTTAATATGTACAACCATTATATGAATTTTGAAATCTCTATGACAAATGGTTGTCGAGTTACAGAGTGTAAATGATTCTAAACATTTAGGTCACTGTGACATTGACCTTTGACATACTGACCCCATAATAAACAAGTGTCATCCACTTAATGTGTGCAATCATGATGTAAAGTTTGAAGTCTCTATAACAAATGATTGTCAAGTTACCTGGCTGAAATGTTTTTCAATGTTAAAGTCACCGTGACCTTGATCTTTAACCTTTTGACTCCAAAATCGATAGAGGTCTCCACTTAATGTGGACAATAATCATGTGATAGTTTAAGACTGTCGACCAAACAGTACTGAAGTTATCCTGCGGAAACCAAAGTGCTAACATACGGACTACAATGACTTTAAAAATTAGGTCACTGTGACCTTGATCTTTGAGCTACTGACCCCAGAATCAATAGGCGTCATGCACTTAGAGTTAACGTGGGCAATTATCAATTGAAGTTAAACGACTGTAAGCCAAACAGTTCTCAAGTTATCCTCCGGAAACCAAATTGCTAACGGACGGACACCCAGGATCATAACACAATATGCCTTTCGGGCATATAATAAAAGAATAATTTTAATTATTGTTATAATAATAATAATAATAATAATTTTCTGCTTAATCATACAGATAAATAATCAAAAGCAAGAACTCGATTAAAACAACATTAAAACAACCAAGCTGAGCTCGAAACACTGGTCACATTTATCATCATGCTGACAGCATAAATCAGCTGTTATATTTAGCACGCACCACAATGCACGATTTAGTATTTCGGTGTAATAAAAAAAAACTTGCATAAAAACCATTGTACCAGCTTCAAATAATAATAAGAAAAAAGCAATCAAAGTTTCAGTAACTGTAAAAAGTTGTCAGGCAGATACATGCAGGTATGAATATAAAAATGTTTAACTTAACAGTTACGTTTATGTAACAAGTCTCTTAGATAGAATATGAAAAATAACATAATTGCTTTTTTCCCTAATAATGTAAATGGAAATGAACCTTTCAAGATAAGGGCATTCAATAAAACAGTCTAGCAACATTTCTACATCTGGAAACAGAAACATTCTTAACCATGGTTAAATCTTCTACACAGTTCTGCAGCAATGGTCTTTACCGCTGGAGGTTTAGATGTATTCACGTGCGACCGTAATTTTTTATGATCTTATAATCTGTGTTCAAGTAATAAGATTAAATGGAAAGGGCCTTGTTTTTTCTATTTCCCTTCAACTATCATCACCTAAAATGCATGACTGCTGAACTAAAAGGGTCAAGGTAAAAGGGTCAAGGTAACTGATATAGTTATGCAATTTGGATGCGATGGCCTGTCGCAACGTTTGCACTGTTAAAGTTACATGATTTCAGGTAGTGGTACAGACGGCCATAAAGTAATTAATAAGAGTCAAAAGAATATTCCCATGGAGAAAAAGGAGTTTGTATATATTTCCAGGTTTAAACTCAAAATGAACTCAATACTCGTAAAAGTAACTTTGTTTATGATATAGGCAACAAGAATGACACATATTTGAATAGACATATAATTTATGATAAAAATGTTCATCTTTATACAAGTCGTAGCAAAATAATGATGTAATATAGTACAAGCCACAGTACCTGGAAACCTGTGAGTAAAAAGATTTAGTTCATTTATGCCCTTTCTATGCACATACCAAACAGTTATAAAGTTTATGTTATCATAACCTTCAAAGTAATTCTCATGCGTACTTACTTTGTTTGACTCCATAATTAAACAAATCAGATGTTAAATTTTGCATAAAACGTAACAAAACTCCAAGGTAAATAAACTAATCGCCTTTTAAAAAACTGGACTAAAGAGTGGTGCATGAGTACATAAAACACTTGAACTTTAATTTTAAACTAGTTTTATAAGTAGATTTATTGGCAGTCAGTGGGTTATTCTTGTTGTAGAAAAGGCATGAAATTTCACAGTGACTGTCTGCGATGCCTGTTATTTGATACATTTTAAGACCTGTACTTGATTAATTGTCAAACGTATTTAACCATTTAAAACAAAAACAGCACTGTATATGATAAACAACTCACTGCATTCCTTAAAACATTTCTGAAGTCTTCAGCAGTCATACTAGAGTTTTCTGACGGTTCTTTCTTGCAGTCTTGCACGTGTGTTTGTAGATAGTGACGTAATATACCCACCACATCACCCATCAGTCCTTGTTCAAGTCTTGACTTGTTCCCATTGAACACGTCTTCGTTAAGAACATGACAATATTTAGTATACGACATCAAGTTAAGCATTTTTTGTTTATTAGTCATATACGAAGCCAAAAGTGATATTTTTTTCAGTAACAAATGAAACGAGAAAATATCTGAAAGTGTCTGTAAAATACGAATTACGATTTAAGAGGATAACTGACTCGCGGTATAAAAATAACCCTTTGTGAAGTCACAAAAATACAATCATACGATATTTAATACTGCTTTACTAAGCATTCAATTAAGAACTGCTACAGAGATAAGTATTTATCTGAAATTGTAGATTTATGTTGATTTTTTTAAATTAAAGCTACAAGTACACGCGTGTCTTTTATGTAGCAAGACAGCAAAAGAAAATGTACCGTTTAGCTTTTTTGGAAAGTTGTCTGGATTAAGAAGCTGCAGTCCGTAGATTTTCGCTTTCCCTTTGACATCCCGCGATATATCTTCGAAGTCCTAAAGCAAAAATAAAAGATTCTGAAATTAAACCTTAAAATGTTATCTATATGCCTTACACTGCTGAACTCAAGGGCATAAACCGGATGGATATTTATGTCGTCTGCAAGCAATTCTGAAACATTGTTACATGTTACTAATTTCGCACAAAATCATTAAAAAAAATTACATTGCTTTTAACGGTTCCTAGTTGAACTGATAATTTATGACAGATTAAAGTTATAAAATGTAAGATTGTTTAAAAAAAAATACGATTCGTCCGACGCATCCTGGACAAAACCGAATTTCAAAAGACTAGTCCCCTCATTCAATTTGTACTGACCTATTTACCATTTATAGATGTGAAAAATACATTTGAATACAAACGGAGTGATAATTGAACATTTCCGATCATGGTCAGGTTGAATGGATGTGCCAGGCTGATCATGGGCTGCCCTGCTCATACAGGTAAGAACTGTTACCAACAACAGTGTGAAGTTGAAACTCAGAGTCGAAATGTAACATACCTTGTTTTGTTAACGCTGTCAGTAACTAAATTACGAATTGTCAAAACGAAACAACGTTTTCCGAGTAAATCATTCCAGATATGGTTGAGTGCTGCACACGTTTTAACAAACCGACAAAAGAATATTTACACATACACGTACCTTTTCAGGTTGTCTTACTTACCAGATAGGTTATAAACCACCTAATCGTGTGATGAAGCAGGTGAAGTTTCTGGGCCTGAAAAATATTTTTTTCTAAATTCACGTAAGTTCACAAGCTTTGCTGTACTGTACACAAACAATACATCTTTTTTTGTTTGCACATTGCCTGGGGTGGATCCAGGAGTTCAGGTTAGGGGGGCGCAAATTGTTCGGCCCAATTTGTGTCCGTTTTCTACCTCATTTCAACGGTTGTGGTTACGCTAGAGTATACCACATAGGCCTCTGATTATTTAATTCAATGTTGAACAATAAAGTATACATTATTTAAAGACATATTCAAAATAGACCAACAATAACACCTATGATCCGGGAATTTTAGGGGGTGCGCCCCTCTCTGGATCCGCTAGTGAGTGCAATAACCCGATCAGCGTATCTACCCGTGATTATATCTTAATTGCCTTTACAAAAGGTAAAAAACACTTTTTTCGATTAAGTGTTTATAGCAACTTTGAAAGAGCAAAGCCTTTAGCTCCGAGAGCTCATTACACTACACAAAGAAATTGATGGTATCAATTTGAAGAGAAAATCTGTTTTCTAAGACTCTGTTTATTAAATGATCTGTAATAAATAACAGAAGTGCTTGTCCTATAATTTCGTCCAGTCGGAGTCTAAAGATTCAGCTAGAAACATATTGTTTAAATTTCAAATCTGATAGCTATTGTTTGACACGTTGCTTTATATGACGTCATGAACAGACAGAAATTGACAAGACAGCCAAATAAGTGGGAGGCTCACTAGAAAATATAAATTTTAGTTATCTAATTGGTCGCTACGTTCCCTCCAAATCATTTTAAAATCTATTGATAAGACAACCTCTTAATGTGATTTTGACCTTTGTGATACTGACCTTTGAGGTACGAAGCTGAGAGTTGTATGCGACATATGGTCTAAATGTGAAAGGAAAACATTTGTGCCAACCTTTTTTTCGAAATCCATTTAATATGCATAACAAAGTTATACCCCGGAAACGAAGTAGACCGACCCATCGACCAACCAACAAACAAGAGACATGGTGATTCATTTAAACCCCTCCACCGCCGCCTTTTTCGTTTGTGGAGGTTTAAAAAGACATGTTTTCAACATTCTGTTCTCATAAAATACGCGCTTGAACTGAAGTTTTATTTTGACACTATGTAAAAAAATGTGTAATGTAGATATTCAAAAAACGCTAAATTTTAAAATGTTTTATAGACCAAACAAAAGGAAACCAAAACTATACAAACACTTTCTTTATTCAAGTGTTCTACTTTCTATTTATCTTCTTTATACTCTTTTTAGTAACTTTGTAGAAATATGAAACAGACAGATAACCTTTGATCAATGAGAATGGTATCCTCTATTTTTATAACTGTTTAATTGAAGCAAATAAGGTAAAGGGAATTAGAATGCAATTTTGCACATTTTTATGACTCGGCCTGCTGATTTATTCATAAACAGATTACTATGATAACTACTAGGTCTATATTGTCTAATAACTAAGTGCCCATTTTGCATCTATAGACCTCTGTTGTTCCTGAGGCAGCTACATGATTCTGATCATTTTTACATACAAGCTGAACTTTTAAAATCATCAAGTATAAGTTCATCTTTTGTTGATTTCTCGTACTGAACTTTACTATCAATGGTCTGATCTTTGATCAACGATAAACATCCTACAAGAACATTTTTAAGTGTGCAAAGTGCATTTCATAGCATTCATTTTTGAAAGAGGGCAACACAATTTAGCATGCATTTTCAAATCATGACACAATACTGTTTTGTGATGACGATTATAGAGCGTAGAAGCACCTTAAATTTATTGTTCCCTCAGTGGAAGTAAATTCCACACAAATGTCTGTGTCTTGTAGCTTTACTTCGATTGCAAGACATAATAATGATATTGATAAGTAATTAATTAATTGGATAAGCATACAATTTAATAAGACGCTTTGAAATATTATTATTTGCCTTTGTTTCTGTCGAACTGAGATTTCAGAAGAACATAATGTAATGTGATTGAAATGTAAGCACAGGCCTTCGACTTTCCTCACTCTAAAACCATGTAATACTTTACTTACGGCCAAAAGAACTGTCTTAACAACGTCTTTCTTCATGGAGTGGAGTATGAATGTATCCATCTGAGACTCTCTCAGCGTGGTCAATGTTTGCTGAAGCTGCGGGTTCTCATATTCCCGATGTCCATTACCGTTCCATGTATTGTTACCATGCTTACCATTGTGTCTGGCGTAGCTAGATGAAAGGTTGGATGGTAAACGTATGGGGGAGACAAATATATTCTCCCCTCCCAGTGTCAACACTGGAGAGAAGTCCTCTGAAAGAGATGTTTAGCTCTGAAAAGTTTTGATAAGCAAAAAATTTCGTTTGTAATGATTAGTTTACCAGATTTTTCCCTTGTTCGGCGTAAACAAGTTGAACAAACATGTTTACGTAGTATGAATTAAAAGAAAGTAATATAAATGGTATTTCGTATTACAATACAACAGTATCCTTGCATAGTTTCTGATCTTCCAATTTCTAGCAACTAAAACACACCCATATAGTCAACCTCTACATAAGATACTGAAAACTCAGGATATTAGATGAAAAAGTCAGCTGGGATGAAATACCTTGTGAAAGAAAAGCAACTTTTGGCCATTTTAGAAACTTCACTATTGTAGCAATGGCTTTAGACAACGTCTTTGGATCCGGTAAAATCGGCATTGTTCTGTTTGCTTCTGTTACGAGCTCGTCCGATGATGTCACGAACAGGGTCTGATGAAGAATGACGTAATCGGTTGACGTAAAGACGTCAATCTGAGGTCCAATAGCAACAGCTATATGAGTGTCCTCGAATGTTTCTCTTGCTGCGTATGTACACAAGGGGCAGAGTGAGTAAAAGCGCTGCATGTACAAATATACCTAAATGTTGCTTCTTCGAAAAATTTTTATGTTCATATTTAACTAATCAAATCTATTCAGACAATTGGTAAAAGAAATATTTTTTTTCGAGAAAGACTTAAATTTGTAATAATAATGCAGTTCTAAAATTTTTAAAAGATTATATCCGCTTTTTTATTTTTTAGATTAAAGTTTTGTGTGGTCTTTGTTTTGTTTCATACCTTCTTTCAGACTTTCGTAGACGGATTTGCCGTCTGTGGTATCATATTCGAGAGCTGTAAAGTTGATTTTACAGTAGCCGTCCTCATTGACCCGCAACACATCGGCAATCTCTACATACTCGTCTATGTTCACCTTTCCCTTGTGACCGACAAGAACTGTTTTATAAAACCAAAAGGGGGTTTTACTCGAAATATTTTTTGAAGGCAATGGCGCTTTATTCAGCTAATGGCTCGGCAAAAGCATTATTTGAATAAATGTAATTTAATCGTTCTTTCATAAGTTTTCGAAAACAATCGAAAAATACTGTCAGATTGTGTGCTGTTTTCGTAGTATTTACATCTCAAAAGACATTTTAAGCATATTACATAATTACAATTAAATGCATTTTTTAAAGAAGGACAAATTATGTTAAGACATCGGTCGAGAGGGAGAGAGAGAGAGAGAAAACGCGGGATTCACTATCTGGAATTCGCTGTTTCGAATCTAACCTAGGATGTTAGTCTCTGGTGACGGTCTGCACTCCACATAGATAAAGGAAGTGCTGTTTCGAAATTAGAAAGCAGCCATCAAGTTAGTGCATTTAGATTGTTGCAATTCCCGACGGATGTTACATAAAAAAATAAATTTATCTTTCTTCACAAGTCTCATGCAATTTGCGATAAACGAAAATACTTGATGCTAATTACATACATGTATTTTATTATGTAAATACCAGCAGAAAAATCATTTATATTTTTTATCATGATTAAGTACAACAGTGAGCAAATTGCATGTTATGTTAATATGTGAAATATATTGAACGCCATAATTAGTGTACCGTTTTTTCACATGTGTGAAATAAATGTTTATATGAATAAATAAATACTGTTAGTGTTTTAATGTTTACAAACAACTAAACAATAAAAAAAATATAATAAATATTTAACAATATTGAATGTTTTTAACACAACTCACCAATATTAAATGTACATTAAAAGAAACCAAATAATATGAAATTTAAAATGAAAATTTAATGTACATGTATATTAAAAATCTCACCTGCATTTAGTGTCGTTTCAAAAGAGGACACTTCCTTTTCAAAAATCAGCAGGATGACAATTACACTTAACATTTTTAAACATTTAATTATTCTACAGTTAACTCCATTTTATCTCAAAGTATACTTTTATCGTCTGCTTTCGTTCAAATAATATCCCTAGTCATAAAATTCTTTTGTCTCTGCTCGATACAATGACGTCCCCATCCTTATCCCGCTTGGTATTGATTGGTTCAACTATCTACCTCCCCTTTCATGTTTCAGTCCATTTATCATTGTCCCCGATTACTTTCTATGAATGTCCAATTCCAGTGATGATACCAGTTCCTTAGTTTCCTATTAATTCTCAATATTTGTCAGCAACTAACAGACAAATCATATCGTCCATGACAAATTCAATTGTTTGGAATACCTTTGTTTCCATCGAAAAAAAACGAATACAGTCTTTACGACAACTTGTTCAACATCGGATGCCAAATTCCGTAGTATCCTTTTAATTATACAATATTAGTTTACAGTATGTTTACACAATAGCCAGGCAACCAATTTGGATATTGCTGCCAGAAAATAGTCCCTTAAGGACCTCAAACTTAACTAGAAAGCTACAGGACCTTTGTCTGCTGTCCCCGAGAGGTATACACGATATCTTTCGTTTCTAGCGACCTCGATGACATTTTGACGTAGTTCTTTTCATCAACGAGAAATGAATTATGATCCATCGCTATCAATATTGTTGTAATATCAATTAGTAAGTGGAAATTTGGATAGTACTGGCACCACAGTATCATACATTGTGGAGGAAATCTGGATGGGAATACTCGAGAAAAAAAATTTGATTGGGAGCAGAAATATTGGTTTTGTGTACGCCTGACCCAAACGTGGGTGGTTAAAATGCAGGAGTATTTAGCTCTTCTCGATTGGGGTGCTGAAATTGAATAAAAAGGTAAGAAATTACTTTTTCTTTTTTTCCTTTTTCAAAACCTAATCTTTGTCACGTTTTTGGAAGTTTAACGTAGCGACTTCTACTTATTATGCCTGATCAAACAAAGTATTTGGCGTCTATATTCATTCTTAATTAAACGGGATATTTTTTTCTTCCGAAAGCATTTTTTTATTAATTTTCATTTATTCATGTTTACAACATTAGAGACAGTAACGAATATATAAACATTTATATAATAAAAAATAGTTTTTATAACATTTGTAAAATCTTACCCCCAAAATCGATATGTATCTATTCATATACAACAATTTGCGCACTGTTTTTATTGAAATTTATTCTAGAAATGGTATATTACTCTACAAAAAATAATGCAAATAAAGCAAAATAGAACAATTTAGACGTTACGTCGACAGTTCGGAAACCGTAATATTTGATATTTAAGATTGTTTTATTTGGTGTTGATGTTACATCCATTTTCAGTCAACCATTTATTCTATTGGCTCTGCTGGATTAAATGTTGCGTTTTATCTATTTAAGCATTAGAAAATCCTTAAATGAATCAGGTAGAAACTAAAAATATCGAATCAGTATGGAAAAACATCTTTACGTCTCAAAAATGTCATAAATCCGCTTTTTGTCATGTAACTGATTATTGATTCGTCTAAATTATTCTACAGTCTGGCACCCCAAATGTTTGAACGAACCTGTGTGTAGTCAGACCGTTTGATTATGATTTTGTTATTTCCTGAAAAGTAGTGATGCAGAATTTGAATTTGGAAAAAGCTGAAGACTATCCTCTTTTAGGTATGTAATGATTCAAAGCTTGTGATACACTCGTTAATTTTTCGACATTCACTCTGCTCATGTAGAATTAAGTAAAAAAATGTTTCGACATTCACTCTGCTTATGTCGAATTAAGTAAATATAATGTTTCGACATTCACTCTACTTATGTAGAATTTAGTAAAAAAACACCCTGCTTATGTGGAATTAAGTAAAAAAATGTTTCGACATTCACTCTGCTTATGTCGAATTAAGTAAAAAAATGTTTCGACATTCACTGTGCCTATGTCGAATTAAGTAAAAAAATGTTTCGACATTCACTCTCCTTATGTCGAATTAAATAAAAGATATTGTTTCGACATTCACTCTCCTTATATCGAGTAAAGTAAAAAAGAAAAAAACAACAACCACAACAACTCGGTCATAATGACGGAACGAAGATCGAAATTATTGTAGATATTTTCATAACCCTTTTATGTTTCAATGTGTCTTGGAATAAAAGGTTAATATGTCTTGTCAAGGATCTCAGACTTGCATTCTCGTTTCACAGAGGATAGACTTTATTCTGTATCATATAACTTTTAAATGGCATGGCGTGATTTTTGTGAATGGTCCATACCTGAGTTTGGATATACTTACTGAACACATTAACAGCCCATGCCAATTTAGAAATTTGTGAAGTTTGCTTTCTACAGATTGAACTGCAAGTGAAGAATATATAACACTTTCATGCATGGATAAGTTCAAACCTGTTCAGGAAACAAGTTCTCTCAACTTACATAAATCCTTCTCGACGACCGCTTGTTTGATTCAAACCAGTACTAGCGACACAAGTGCGGAAGGTAGAAAACGTAACTTTTATCAGATCACAAACGAATTTCGACTAACCAATTATAACAATGATAAATTTCCGCCAAGGGAACGTAAAGTGTAATGTACTCATTTAATGAATTACACACATATTTGACACTTGAAAGCATGCCAGTTTCTGATTTCATTTTTTTTATAGTTTTTGTTCATTATTATTTATTATCTCAATTTTGTTAATGATATAAATGCCTGTAATGAGATTAGCGCTGTCCTAGCTCTGGAATTGCTTTAAAAATTAATCATAAATTGAAACATGAAACATATGACAATGAAATCACTCAATATTAGTGAGAAAATATAATAAATTATGAACTTTATTTGCAGGCCTTTTCTCCATTCTGTTTATGGTTTGTGATTTTTTTATGTGCGTAGAAGACTTAAATTTGCCTTGTCGAAATTTAAATGTATTGGAGAATTTAAATTTCTGTTCTTTGAAAGATATGTCATTATCGTTAGGCGCATTTTATCATCTTGTGATTAATTTAAATCGACCAAAGGAAGATATCATCCAAAATCCAGTTTTCATTGCAAGTTTTATTAATAATAGCAGTAAAAGGGGAAGACAAGCGATAGATCAAAAGAAAATTTGTCGTTTATGTTAATAGTGTTTTTAAATGTGAATTCAAAACTTTGCTGCATTTTTGAGTGACTCACATAAGACTCATCGCCTCTTCTATAGTTACACCCGATACTTTTATAGAAGAAAACATGTATAAACCCTTACTCTGCTAAAACTAGTTGACACTGCCTTTGCGACTAGTGCAGACCAAGATCAGCCCGCACGTCCGTGCAGTCTGATCATGGTCTGCACTATTCGCCATTCAGTCAGTAAATTTTCAATCAGCATCCCCATGAACAGTTAATGGACCTGTCCAAATTGAAAGATGGACAAGTTCATTTTAGATATTTAGCATGGTAAGGGTTAAACGCTTTCTAGCAGATCGTTCTTCTGAGCAGTAAACAAAAGATATTAACCGATTAGTTCTTTCGTTGTGTTTCTATTATTACTTAATTGGAGTACTCTTTTTATAAAGTTTTGTTAATATATTCTTTTATCTCGTTAGAGTTATTAACAGCAAACACAAGAAATGTATGCACATAATAAAAACAACCTCTCTACGAACGCATGTAGCGTGAAAATAGTAAATGATCTTTTTGTTTTTGTTTTCATTTTGGTTTAACGCCATCTTCAAACACTTTTTGTCATATCCCAGCTGTCAATCAACTTTACAAGTGGTCTTGGGTGTCCAACTAGTTAACTGAACAATCTCTTGCAAGCGACTTGAGGGATGACCTTTAATGATGAATGATGCATTGTTCAAATTGAATTATCGCGGAGAAGTATAGGCAGCCCTGGTGGGGTTTGAACCGATTAAGTAAATAATAAGAATACAAATAATTCATTTGGTACCTTGTTTATTGACGAACAAGGGTCCAAATGTGTCATTAAACGAGGTCTCAACATGCATCAATGTACAATTTTATACTTCCTTCCCCAAAATAGAATATAATAGTGTAAAAATTCTTTGTTAAATGTAAAAAGTACTTAGTAGCGTCATTTACAAGGCTAAAAAATCAAGATACTAAATTCAAACTTTTTGACTTTGGCTTTGTTTATCATCATTCAAGAAGTTCAGAAATATCAATTTTCAAATCTTGTGCGGTCAAAGCTAGTCTCATCCGAGCCTTTTTCTAAAATAGGTTTCTTTATATTACTTTCAGAAAAATGAAGTTGAATGCACACTTTACTTATACTTATTTAATATCAAACAATTATACAATGCATATTTATTTTGGGGATCAATTTTAGGTACTACAAAGTGGATGTAGTATATATATATATATATATATATATATATATATATATATATATCGTATTTTCCCGTCTTCATATGTATCAAATGATGAAAAATGGTCGGTCCTACTATAATATTTTTACCAGTGATAAGTCATGTGCCGGAAATTAGCTGATTAATAAAAGTTACTAATGACGAGCAAACATCACTGGCGTATTTACTGACAAGCTTGATCGATAGTGGTCTATAGGGAGACATTGATAATCCATGCGGAATAATTGACCATGAAGAAGTCTCTTGGTGAGTTTCTATATCACTTTGTTTCCAAGCCATCAAAGGAATGTAGTCTCTAGACATCTGATTGACTCTGCACCGGTCTGTGAAACATCCTATGACGGATCACATTGTTTGGACGAATCTAATGAACCCGTGCATCTAACCATTGATTTCTGGACTGTTTATTTTTCTTTCTACCATTTTATTTCAGTTCAGATAATCATGTATTATCAAGGACAATGACACTCATCTGACCTCCAAAACTTAGTTGAAATACTTCCGGTCTAAAATAAAGTGGTGCGCCTTGAATAATAAGTTTACATCAAGGAAATGAGCTTTTTTGTTTAATGCCTAACTGTGAAAGGCGATAGATACATTGTCCGGCAGCTAAGCCGAGCTTTGATAAAATAAAATGAAACGAAGACTTTGAAAACAAATTTCTCAAAAATCGAACCTTTTCTTTTTCGACCTGTTAATTTCAGATATTGCCACTCAGGCAGAAGTATTATATAAAGACTTTAAAAGATTTAAACTGACTTTCACAATTTTACTGATATTTTGACGTCTTTTCCTTGCAAACTATTTGTGCAATTTTCCGAATGTTATTCCTCTTAGAACATCTTTGAAACGAAAAAATGGTATTAAAATGGTTTCAGAAATCGGCCTGTTTTAGCAGTTTGAAGCCAGTTTGAATGCTTCATTCTATAATTATTGTAGTATATCACTATTTCATGTTAATATACTACTACAGATGTCGTTTTTTATTTCAGAAATGTCACTTGTAACATGTTTCATCATTGTTAGCAGTGTGGTCGTTGCAGCTGAAGCAGCCACAAAATGCACAAGTCTGGACTTTGTTATAGGTAAGCATGGGAGGTGAATGTGTCCTAGTTTCTGCCTGTATTTTTTGCACATTGCTATACTATACTTTTACCAATTTTTTCATGATTTTTTTTTGTATCAACAAACTTTTGACTAGCAATCGTGACTCACAAACATTTATAAAAGCATTTTCATTTATTTCATTTTTTTGAAACGCATGGACTTTAACATTTGATTTTCCTTCAAAGAACACGTGACACCCACTATTCTTTGAGATTATTCGTGTTCTATTCTTGTAAAATTTGTTGTGGAACACAAAGACAGTTCGGACCTGTATAAAAATAATTTACTTTTCACATATCCACATAACAAAAGTATACGCCCGTCGAAAGACTGCCGTATTGTAGGAAACCCCGTGGCGGGCGGCATGTTGACCTTGTCCGGATCATATCTTTGTTGTTAAGTTTTGAATTATCTTCCCTTTTTTGTTTAGAGCATAACTTTAAAATTATGAAGTGAATTGATGTGAAACTGAAATTAAAAATAGCTAACGACACAGAAAAGTGTATTGCCCAAGAAGCATAACTCTTCTTTACAAGTTTTTAAGTGATCTCCCCTTCTTTAATTTCTGTAATGAATTTTTGTCCGGAGCAAAACTTGAACACCATGATATCTATTTATCTAAGGTTATTTATCGTCGGTACCGCTTGCCCATATGACCGACGCCCCCTGCAGAGATTAGTTATTTTATGTTGTGGGGGATAGTGCAATATACAGCAAGCATCCCATTCCAGAGACATCCCTTGTTCTTTCGCATGCTCAGTGTACAGCACTGATACATGGGACCTCGGTTAAATGTCTCATCCGAAAGACAATTAGTAATGTTAGTAGAGGAGCGGGGGATCGATCTCGGCACCCCTGGGTTACAGTCCAGTGCGTTATCACTGGACCACTGATCCGCTCCTAATAAATAACCATGAAAGGAATTGTCTTGAAACTTAAAGATAGATGGTAACAAGTAAAAGTGAAGTGTACATGAACCATAACTCTTCCTGGTCCTATTTTTGAATTATATCACCTTCTTAAAATATTTTGAATTGAGCATCACTTTAAAGCGACTGACTCACAGAATTTTGCTGATTTTTTTCCTTGAAATTTAAGAGAATTTAATATACTATGGAAAAATATAATATTACGCTTCTATACACCATGAAAACTGAAAAAAAGTTTTGACATAACCAGGATCCGAACCAACAACCTTTCGGTCAGTAAAATATTCAGCGACGATCTAGACCACTGAGCCACAGCGCCTACTTGTAACGAGGCGTTAAAATTAATATTATAACTAAAATATCTACCCCGTGACTAACGGGGTAAATTTTTTACCGATAAAAGTGTGTAAAACTTTATATTTTGATGTTTTCCTGTATCAAAAAATGAATCAGTAAATTAGTTTAAATATGTTCTTCACAAATGCAGCAAAAATTTCAAGATGTGAGAACATTTTCTTTTTTTTTTTCATCGTCGGCCAATCTGTGAGTCTGTCGCTTTAAAACTATAAAGTGAATTGATATAAAACATAAAGTAAAGATAGCTGGCGAAAAGTGCAGTGTCCTTATCTAGCTTTTGAGTAATCTTTAATTTCTATAATGAAATTTTGTCGGGGGTTTAACTTAGACACTATGAAGGGGCTTGCTTTGAAACTTAAAGTAACGATAGATCGCAAGAACTAGAATAACTCTACCTGCTTCCATTTTTGAATAATATCCTTTCTTAAGCAATTTTATACGGAGCATTATTTTAAAACTATAAAGTGATTTTATGTGAAACTTAAAAAATATAGATACAAGGTGACAAGGAGAAGTGCATTGCATTTGAAGCATAACTCTTCTTTATCCAGTTTAAAATAATCTACATTTCTTCGGTTTTATAATGAATTTTTGTCCAGAGCACAACTTGATCATTTTGAAAAGAAATGCCTCGGAACTTTAAATAAAGATATGTGGTAAGAAGTAGAAGAGCAGTTTGCAAAAAAAGTACTCTTGCTGAATTTGATAATTTCCCAATATTTATGCATTGCCATATGGAATGTCTGGCATCATCAGTTCACAGCCTAGGCTGACTGGCGTATATTGCATCTGTTCTGCGATGTTTTTTTTCTTGTTTCATATCATGACAGATCACCATTGCTACATTGTTAAATTTTTAAACCAAACAGGAAAAAATGTTATAAAACACGAAAAGGTAGAAGCTGCTAAATTCTTCGAGTTTCCTTTGGCTTTTTTTTTCGGCGTTGCTGTATTAAAATCAATTTTGACCTACATTTGTAACGCATGAAATTGTTAGATATGAATCTTCAGCTGAGGAAGGAAGGTTTCCTTTGGTTAAAAGTGTTGATGTTATGAAATTTTAGGTCAGAATTAGTAGTTGTTAGTTTACTTACCTTTGAAAATAATGTAATAATGATAACATTAATACAGTCGTGAATGAAATATCAAAACTTTTTAACCATGAGCAATTATCCTAAATGGAATAAATAAAAATATAATAAATATAACTAAAATTTAATTTATTGTACTGAAAATGACATTGACACTATAAGAATTAAACTCAATATTTGTTTGTTTATACATGTTATATGGTCATAGGACATACTACACGCGCGTTAAATATTTGTCAATGTACAGTCTAGTAAAGTTATAACACCGCCCATTAACAATAATATTACAGTATCGCCATTTTATGCAGATATTCAAGCATACACAACTTGCTAAAAGGAAAATCTGCTGTTTATTTTCACAAATGTCACGGCTAGGTTCGAGGATGTCAGCAGATCTAAAAACGTTATCTTCGTTTTCTGTAACTTGTACACTATTGCTCGGATTTAGTCGGAAGATGCTTCTTTGCATACATAAAAGTTGTTTTTAGAAAATAACATTTTATTATAGGGTCTGATACATTTAGTGCCGATAAGTATTCTCAACTTCTTACAGATTTTTGTTAGTACTGGTAAGGTTTTGACGTTCTCGAGAACATTTTTGTTTTGTCTATTAGTATTGATTTAAGTTTTTGATTATTCCCTATTGTTGTCAACGTCATGTATTCAAATATGATCACGGGACATCAAAGCCTCGTTTTACGGATATTAGCGAAGTGCGTTCGGCATTTCCGAAGCAATATAAGACCCGGGGGTTCCAAAATAGTTCGATGTATCTCAGTCGAAAAATAAACATGTAGATAGATTTTTGATATTGTTTTTAAATTTAAACGTACTAGAGTTCGATTGTGGCAAGAATTATAACTTAAAATGAACACCTTATTTTCAAATGACTGTCTGAATTATCAAATATACTAACAAGCAAACATTTTATAAATGTTACCAAAACGTCTCTGAGTAGAAAGTAGACATTTTTTCACAGTGAGAAGAAATTGGCGGCACTAGATTCGTTTTCTCCTAAACAGAGTATTTGACAATGTATATTACTGAATTGACTGAAACATATTATATATAGCTCTCCGATACACAAACATTTTATACTCATTTTCAGGAACCAGACATGTTACATTTTTAATTTCCATATCCAGTTTCCGAAGTTATTATCAATTGCACTAACCAATGAACGTGGGCTGTAACAAAGTCGTTTGTTTTGCATTTTATGTTATATTAATGCATTCCCGCTGGGAATGACATTAGGGAAAATAATTATAACATTCATTACGTCACTGCGGGCGTGCGATATGAACCAGTGTTACAACAATAGATATAAAATACTGATTCGTGTGATATATAGCGGTCGTCACAGTTACGTTTAATATCAATCGCCATTTTGATAGCTTTTAATAGAGTTTGGAAATGCATTAAAAGCGACAACAGTTAGTGCTGAAAAAAATATTTTTTTTCTAGATATTTTAGTTTCATAATTAAAGTTTGAAGGTTTTGCCGTATGTTCTAAAGTACCAACTTTTATGTAACAACAACAACATAGTTAAACATAAAAAATAATGAAATTCATCTAACCTTTAAGAAATGCATTGCGTAAACATAATTATATGAATATACAGTTAAAGAGTAATAAATTCTTACTTATGACTGGACCTTAAAAGCACATGCTTGCAACTCCCAGAAAGACGAACGTACACTTAAGTACAAAACGTTTTAGAAATCAATAACGTTTCTTAAGTCCTTAGCAGTGTCATAAAAAATTCCTCTTTTCACTCATAAGCTATTTAAACACACCAATATATGAAATCATCATGAAACTGCACATATATATTTTTAAATAGCTCGTAATTAACTAACTATGTATCTGACATTGATATCAATGGATAAAGCATTCGGAACTTTCATAAAAATGTGTATTAGACGAAACACATCATTATGGCGCTCAATAAGGTCTTAATAATATTACTTCTTTACTTTTTATAACCAGACTTTGCATACATCTCTTTGCTGATCTAAACAAATCGTCTATATGTTTTGCATTCTATTTGCTTTAGAGTGGATTGAGACAGTTTCTTTAAATAGACAAGATACAGTTGGGTAGCAGCTCATTCACAGAAAATTGAATCCCTTCAAAATAGATTAAACACTTATATTAAGGAATGAATGATCAATAAAATCTGTCTCCAGTAAAGATTCTAATAATGTGTCTCCTGTTTTTGAAAATAAAATTCTGCCTAGCTTATAGCGTGACGAACGGTAAAGATGTTAACAATATAGGCTTAGAGTGCTGCTGCACAGTTAAACCAAAGTTCAAATATATTTTGGTCAGATTTTCACAAACTTTATAGTAATTTTCAGTTGTTTTGTTGATTATATTTTTGACTATACGTGATTGAAACTGTGTAATCCTTTCTTGTTATTCTTCTAAAAAAATGCTATTACTTTCTTGCAGGAATTTTGAGTCCTAAGGTTGGGGATTCTCCATTACAGAAAGACTTTGATGACTTTAGCACTGTGAAAAATGAAGCAGTGAGCAAATGCTTTAACACCCCATACAGCGTCAGTTTGAATATCGAAGATCTTTTAGATATTCCAAAGTCTGGATGGACCAAAATACAAAAAGGAATAGATGACGGTAAGGAAGATGTTTCAATGAGTATAGTTAAAACTGTCCGAAAAATGTTTATTGTTCGATACCTATGAGACGTAAAATCCACACTTACATGACTTCTGTTACAAGAAGTTACTCTGAAGGAAAAGGTGAAAATTTCATTTTTGTTCCAGTTTGATTAAAAAATGAAAAAAAGAGAAAGACGATCCTGATTACGTGATAAAACTTTGAAACAAATCTCAAGAATGTTTTGCGTATTCGGCTTGGAGTTTTTAAAGAGTGTTGAAATTATCAAAATTAATTGCATTAATGTATGCTTAACAGGAAGCTGGTTTATCACCAGCAAATTATATTTAAAATTAAGGGTTTATCTAATAAATTATGTAAGATCCTACTATATTTTTAAAAATTGCAGCAATAAGTGTACAAGCAAACACTAAGGTGGATGTTGGGCTATCAGTTGTCGTCGGTCCGTTTTATCAGAACCTCGCCATGATTTTAGAAGATACTGGCATACCCTATGTGGTCACAGACTACGCGGGATTCGATTGGTCAGATATAAATCTTGTAGACTCAAAAGTAAAATGGAAGAATATTGTCGAAGTGCGTCCTCCGATGAAAGATTTTAATGGTGCTATTGTGGATTTCTTTGTATTAAGGAACTGGGAAAGTGCGGTCATGATTATGCCGGAACATCCAAGAGAAAATCAAGGTAAAGATCACTATATAAAGTGTATGTATTGTTCTGTTAATAAATATAACCAGTGTATTTATAGTTACTGATTGTAAATAATATACAGACATTCTACCGTAACCTTTGTAACCTTTACTTCGAATTTCAGTTTCACATATAGTTGAATGTGATAGTTTCCAAAACATTTTTTAGATTATTTCAAAGTCACAACCAAAGTAGAGACTTTCATGGTCAAAGGCTAAGCGCGACGGACGTTATATTATTTTCTCTTTATACTTTGGTAATGCCAAATATGCCAAAGTACTTTATTAAATAACAAACCAATTTGATTGAAGTAAAGTATTGAAAGTATTTCAGTGTGCCAGAACCTCGGATGGCAGATGTAAAAATAAAATATTTCCATTCCATATGTCTTATTGTAGTGAAATGCACTGTTTTATTTCGATTTCAGAGTGCCAGGACTTGGCCCGGCAGATGGTAGAACACAATATATCTCCGATATCTTACACTCTGCGTTATAAGGATGAGGAGACAATGAAGGAGAACACGGATGAGGTGCTTAGGAATGTACAGCTACTGGAACAGAAACGCATAGTCATATGTAGTCCTAGGGATGAAAAATATAACCTTATACAGATGGTGCTAGAACAAGTAAGCTTTCCTGTCTGTAGACCTGATAATTACTATTCACGAGACACACACTACAATTAGTCGATGACTTATTGCATATCTATTTAATTGGCTCATTATCTATAAAACAAAATTTAAAAAAATAATAATTCAAAGAAGAAACTTCTCCGATTGACATTAGGACTGTCAGAAAGTGTTTGTCATATCCTTTGCTACATTTAAACCATCTGGTTATCAGAACATTTAAACATATAATGTGTCATTTTACGTAGGTTGACAGATTTGCAAGATGCAGTTCCTTTACGATCTTGAGTATTGTTTCGTTTCTAGGCTGTTCTCTTGTAAAGCACCTATACACGTTTATTCATTTTTTCTAGGCAAAGTTGTTTAGAATGCTTACGGATGAGAGCTACAGCTTTTTTATCTTAGATCCGGTGAGTTAACTGACAAAAGTGTGGTTAAGTTAACCTAAGCTGTATGTAAGCTTTATGCTTCAAATCTCTCCGAATTGCGAATTTGTATATAAACTGAAACTACAAATGTTTATGTAAGCATTGATTTTAACATTTATTGATACCGAACATTTTCAAATGTGTAAAATAAACAGAAATACAAATTGATATATTGATTGAACAAGGATAATTTTATGGATTATTTACAATTAGTACTATTTTACTTACCTAAAGAAGATTTGGCAATAAGACAACTGGACAGACCATAATAAGTTTATATATTGCTGTAAAAATCTCAACAAGACAAAAATTAAAAAATGTAAAACTGAACAAATGTAAAGCAATAGAATCTAATAATTACATAAGATTATATCTTCTGTTCATGCAGTCAACCCACCTGAGAGCTCTTTCGGAGATCAACATGTACAGAACCGGGCTGTTTACGGCAAAGTGTGAGCTTCTAGCATTTAGGTACACCGATATCAGAAACGACTCCATTCAGTTTGATTCAGGGTAAATAATATCTTCAAAACTATTTTAATGAAGATTAAGACTTTGAAAAATCTAGTTTTATTTACAGTAGATGATGAATGGACGTTTGTAAGTATTGAATATTTCAAACAATATCAAAGTCACATATTTATACAACACCTATTATTTGAACATAGAAGTGCATTTTTATAACATTTCTTGTTTCCTGTAGTTAGTTATAATTATATTTTGCAAACTTACAAGTTTACTAATGAAAAGTAATAGCACAGAGCACAGGGACTTTGGGCATAAATAAATATACGTGTGAATTGAAAAATGCAACCAAACCAATTCTCATAAGTATAAACTATATTTCCACACCGGCGACGTTTAAAAGTCTTTAAATCAAACTATCAACATGTATGTTCGTCAACATTTGACGCAAACAAGGCCTGGGTGGTTACACTTTCAAAAAAAGATTACTTCAGAGGTCGGATTCAAACCTTTTAGACACAGGGAGCTATTGTTTCCAAAATATTTCTGTTATCTAGCACAAAATAGAGTTATTGCTCTCTCTCTCTCTCTCTCTCTCTCTCTCTCTCATATTAGAATTATGTACATTATAAGTATAAACTTTTTTCTATTTGAAATATTTCTGCAAAGAAATATATCACGATCGTACCTTATATTACCTTTGAGGTAGGAGGATTAGTGCAAATAGTTCTTTTGTTGTGCAGTTTTCAGCTGACAAGCCATGTAGTGTCAGTTTCAGAGCAAAAAATCGCTATGTACATTAGATAAAAACGGTGTGACAATTATTCCACTTTGTGCAAGATGAAATAAATTTTGAAAACTATTGCACGCTGTTTCTAAACTGTTTATGTCTGGACTTCGAGGTAAACATTCTTGCCATTATATGTATAACTTAAAGGGGCTGTGCTCCAGATGACAAAAAAAGAAAGTTTTCTTTTATTATAAATTTCTTGTAATATTTATGACTAATGCTTAAAAAATAACTTACTGACAAAAAATAAGTCAAATAATTACATTATAAATTGATTTTTTCCCCTTTCAAAGTGCTATACCGTAACGCGACGGTATAACTATATCGTATAAGATTTAATGTAAATATCTTTAATATCACATGCGGCGATGGTGGTGACAGTTAAAGCGTTGGAAATATTTTGTTAATATGAGGGTCCAGAGTTCAAATCAGGCTAGAGCGAAAATATTTTTTTTATTCTATTTTGACTTTTATAATCAGTTTTGAAGTAAAATATTATGTTGTTATAATCTCACGGCATCTAAATATATAATTTATGAAAAAAAACTTTTATGTCAAATCTGGAGTACAGCCTCTTTAAAGGCCTGGTATTTGTCAGGTTTTGGTGAATATGCAATGTAAAGGTGATATCAAGGAACTGGGTAAGGGGCCCGGTGTGAATACATATAATAAACCATGTTAATGAACATAAAGAGATGTATGACCTTAACATGTAGTACTGCTTAAAAGTTTCGATTTTCGTACACACGCGTATATAGCTTCCCATATACTTCCCAAGTACCTCTGGCAGAGATCTCACTTTAATCTCTCAGCTTAGATTGTATAAATTTCAGGTATGGATATGGTGCCGCAGATGCTGCCACTATCATAAATGAAGCCAAATACTACTACATTACAGATAATGACTCTACTAAAATAAATTATTTTTCGAGGGAAATATTTCTGAAAGCACTGAAAAGAGTATGAATCTTTTGTAGTTATTTTATCCGCACTTTCCTGTCTTAACTCATGAGAAACGTAGTCTCAAAGCCTTTATTGACAACGTTTATAATAAGTCGGATATTACAACTTGACTATTAAATACTATTTGCAAATTATTCTTTTTACTTTAAATGTGTGTTAAAGATTTACCTCCCTTGTTACTATTTTAAGGCATACGATTTAATATTGTTTACAACTTTTCTGGCGTAATGGTCTTATTAAAATCTTTATCAACGATTCTGTGGAATGTAACATCCTCATCAAATACAATTATTTAATTAATTATATTTGTTTTCCCTTTTTAAGGTGAAAATAATTGATGGTGCGACAGGTCTAATTGAATTTAACCGCACTACGGGTTCCAGGATTGGCTATTCGCTGTCTCTCTATAACTATGGCGGCGCAAATTTATTTTCTAAGGTATCTTGTGCCTTTTCATTATATTTTGTAAGCAGCTGTTGTAGTTAAGAAGAAAAATTTAGTTATTTAAACACCACTTTTCTCTGTTTTGGAACTCTCGATCTGTTTCATTGGATAATCTTTATGTTAACATTTGTTTATTGCATGATTTAATAGTGGGTCACGTTATGATAAACATGCTCCGTATACATTGTCAAACTTTGAAACACAAAAAGGTAGACCACGCCTTTGCATTTTTTCTCGAACAATATTAATTTATAAGGGCGATGAACTTTCTTGAAACAATCAGTTAATCGATTGGACGGTCGGTCAATATCTGAATGAACGAATGAACGAGTAACTATTTCAGATCGGCTCTTGGGAGGATACGCCATATGAGATAGATGAGGACAACAGCACTGTAGAATATATTCCAGGTCCAGCGGACAGGATAACATTCATAGAAGTAAATGATACAGTAGCCCGAGAATCTAGAGGAATATTCAAAGATGTTGAACGTGTTGTTGTTGTGTTGGTTGGTAACTCAAGTTTTGTATCTTGACCATTAATTTATTAGCTTATATTGATCTTAAATGTTACTGGTATTTGAACTAAGGTTAATTATCAAGATAACTCTCAATGTTTTATATTCTATTCATACGACTAACAACACAGGTGCAAGTATTAAGCTACATCGAAAGATTTCTACTGGAAACCATGTTTTTTTGTTTGTGTTTTTTTTCTTCTTTTGAAATGTGCATTAGCTGTAATAAATAGAACATAAACAAATGTGTGCCTTTAGCGATAGACTGTTTATCTTAGTTGTAAAATTGACAGTGTATATTCTATTTTCACTTGAAAGAAAGAAGAAATAAACGGGCCATTTTTTCGATGGTGTTTTAGTTATGTTGGCATAAGGATACTCGTTAGAAATAACTATGTCTTACATGTACATATGACGTTATACCGTATGTTACATTCAAAATGGAATTCATTTGAATCATTATCTCTATTATTATGTATAGTTCATAGTCATTTTGGAAACTAATCAAGAAGTAGATCTACATTAATTACCTATAAACAATTCCTGAGTTACTGGGGCACCAACTTAAGATTTAAATGCATAGCATAACAAAATCTACACACATTAGAATAAGTCAATTACGACTTCACTTCAGGAGGAACCATTTGTCATGTATAGGCCGCAACCGAAAGGGGTAGTATTTACTGGAAACGACCAGTTTGAGGGTTTCACGATAGACCTTTTGAACCGTATTAGCAAAGATCTTAAATTTGACTATGAGATAATTTTGTCCCCAAATAATGAATATGGCGGACCAAGAGGCGACAGTGCGAGAGATCCAGCAGAAGCTAAGTGGGGAGGTATTGTCGGGGAAATTCTTGCAAGGGTAAGCAAGAGCTTGTTTCATCATTTAAAAGCGCTTTGCATGTAGACATACTCAAGATAATCGTTGACTTTTTGTGTAAAACTACATTTTTAAGGCATACTTTTATTATCTTACAGAACAGGTATAAGTCTGAGAGCAGCATATCACCTACCTTTTTTATCAATATTTCTGAAAATAACTTCTGAAATGGATTCAATTTCTTTTCCTTTAGAACATCTACATATTCCATTTTACTTTTCCCTTTTATTTCTTTTCAGAATGCAACTCTTGGTATGGGTGCTATTTCAATAACTTCCAAACGGCAGGAGGTGATTGATTTCAGTCTTGGTGTTGTCAGTACGGGCGTCAATATCCTGATCACCAAACCTGAGGAAGTCTTTAGTATATTCCAGTTCTTAACACCATTTTCCGTCGAACTTTGGATGGCAATTATTGGGTCTTCTTTTGGAGTCTCAATCTTGTACTTTCTTCTGGATTTTGGAAGTAAAGAAAGATTATTTACCGTTAAATCAACGCTCTGGTTTTCCCTTGGTACATTGCTAATGAAAGGAAGTGAATTTTCACCGAAAAGAACATCTCAAAGAATACTAACCACTGGTTTTTTGTTCTTTGTTTTGATTACCGTCTCCACATACACTGCAAATATGGCGGCCTTTTTAACAAAGAAAAATTTAGAAGAGCCAGTGGACTCTTTTGAACAACTAGCTGAAAGAGACGACATACGAATTTACACAGTAGAAAACTCAGCTACGATGAACTTTCTTGAAACATCAGCTGACAATTCCGTGTATCATACAATATGGGAAAAGATAAATCGAGACAATAAAAGAGGACTTGTGCCCAATGCAACAGTAGGTCGGAGGATGGTGGAGCAGGGATCTGCAGCGTTTATCTTTGACTCAATGATAAATTTATACTCTGAGAAGAGATACTGTAAAACACAGTCGGTTTCTGCTCCTATACTCTTACAGGAGCACGGTATAGCGATGCTGAATGGAGCTCCTTTTAAGTCCCAGATGAACATTGAGCTTCTTCTGTTGAAAGAAGAAGGTTTCATTCAAGCTCTCAGACGAAAGTACGTATGCTAACAAAATTACAATAAAATAAGAAACATAAAGAAATTGTAGAAAATTAAGAAATAAAATGATTTTATACAATTAGTTTTCGTAGTGGTTAATGCATTTGTAACTCTAATGTATAGTACATTATGTCAAGAAAAGAAGGAAAGACATGGCTTTGTCGAAAGCGTGTGTTATATTTCTTTTTAAATATATTTAAAATTCTTAAAAGACAGAAAATAATCTGGAGATGTGCGTAATTAGACTGAATTAAAAGGTTCTTGAGGTGTTCACCTTTAAGATGCCTAAACATCGTCAAGGCAGTTACCTTTCGTCAGGAGTGAAAAGATGTTGGCTAAAAGCTGACTTATGTAAATTTCAGATGGTGGGAAAATACTCGAGAGTGCGACGAAGACTTTCAGAGTAGGAGTTCAAAACAGGTCTCCTTTGAACTGAGGCACACTGCGGGGGTATTCATTGTAGGGAGCTTTGGGCTTGGTGCGGCTCTGGTACTGTTTATATGTAAGAAAATATATGTTTTTGGAAAGAAGGACAGTCCTTTTCCAGCTATTCGGTGAGTTTGTAACTTTCTTTGTACACGTTTGTTTTATAAGTTTTAATTTCAGTATTATTCATTATATTGTCAACAAACTGCGGATCACGTGACATTTAAACCGTGTATACTTCTTAGTAGTTAAGTGCAATAGCACAAATTGTAAATACAGTTTGGAAGTATGGAATATTGCCAAAAAAACCCTTCACGTTCAATCGATTTAACAGATAGATTTTACATGTACATTTTTGTGACAAGAACTGTCTTGTGTGAGAGACAGGGAATAATACCATTTACTGTGTTTTTTATTTCTTGCAGAAAAGATGAAAATTCGGATGGTGCATCACTAGGAAGGGGCCATGAAGAGAAACTGATTTACGGTGTTTCTGAAGGAAAACAATCAACTGTGTAATAAACTTAATTCTTCATAAAGAAATGCTGGAAATAAACAGTGATCAAATGAAACACAACATAACAGAAATATAGAATTATGTACATGTATTCAGCATGATTAAACATATATGTATAAAACATTTTATGAACATGAATACAAAATCTAGTTCATTAAAACAGACACCATAACAACGTTAAAGCTTAGGACAATATTAAATAATTAATAGAAATAATTACTTAACCGAGTAAGATATTTCTTCTTGGTTTGATAGAATAAATTATAAAGTAAAGGATATCATCTGTTGAAATCTGAAATTTTTATTTGATGTTAAATGAGATTTCTTTAGAAAACATCAATAAAAATAATAACATTAGTATTTCAGACACTTCTTGTATTGAAACGTGTCCTTCTTTTAAATGCTCGACACTTACAGCTGTGGTAAATGTGACAATATAGCCTGTACAGTCTTTCTTTCAGCATATTTTACGTTCTTTTAGATGTATTTAGTTTTAAGTAGAGAGAGAGTTAGAGAGAGAGAGAGAGAGAGAGAGAGAGAGTCACACTCTTGAAGTTTTTTAAGTTATAGATCTGATGTCTTTTGTTTTGTGTTGTACTAAAAGAAATAAAGTTGTTTACATAATTGTTTTGTTCCTTATATGGGCGACTGAGTTGACCAAAAGTCTCTCGAAAGTAATTTTCGTCTTATTACTAATATAAAATTCGTTTAACTAACTTATCCACCACAGCAAACCGCAGGTCTGTGGTTGCAACATCATGTCCTCCTCTTCGTTTAGTAAATCTTTTATTTTACTATTTTCTTTACGTTAAAAAAAGAGGAAACATGTTTTCACGGCGTTTGAGAACGTGTCTAGTAAGTGACTATAGGGACCGTATCATGGAACATGGAAGCCTAACTAAGAGGCAAGTGTATGCAAGGATATGTTTAGGAAATCATAGTTTCTGAAATCACCCTGAAATAAGAGCAATGGATAATGACGTAACTTACTAGTATTCAAAATATTAAATATAAATATGCTATGTTTGTATGTATGGGTCTTGTTTTTTGTGGCTGGAGCTTATTTTCACTTAAATGTTTAACCGAAAAATGTTTCTTGTAGCAGATTCTTGAAAAACAACAATCGTTTGTACTTAGAGAATAATACAGTGGCGTGTTTTACTAATTGGATTTGGCTTGCAAAAAACAATTACAAAGACCAATAGAGCAACACACGTTACGAGGCAAAACTAGAAAGTAACAAGAGGGCCATGATGGCCCTGGATCGCTCACCTGAGTAATTTAGCTGAAGGTTTGTTGTTAAGCAGTATTTCATTTTTTAATTGAAAATATGTAAGTGCCTACAAACCAAATATGTAAAATATCAGTCAATAAATAAAGGCTCTATGACAGAAAGTAGAAATATTTATTATAAGCTATGGTGACCTTGACCTTGACTCAGTGATCTCAAACCCTACCCATAGGTAGAGGTCCATGCAAGGAACCTATATATTTAATATCAAAGATATTTGTCTATAAATGAAGGCTTTATGAGGTACAGTAGATAAATCTATTTTTAGCCTCCATGACCTTTAACCTAATCTAATAATTTGAAAAAGCTTCATAAAGCTTGCTTCATGCCAAATTTTAAAATTCTAGGCCTTGTGGTTTCTGAGAAGATTTTTAAAGATTTCCTTTTTTACATATTAAGGGCCCCAGGGCGGGGCCAATTTTGACCCCTGGGCCAACATATAAACAATACTGGTAAAGGTTCTCTACACAATACTCCACACCAAATATCTAAGGTCTATTCCTATTAGTTTTGGAGAAAAATGATTTTTCATGTTTTTCCTATATAACTATATGTAAACCAAGAGAACCCTGGGGTGTGGCCAATTTTAACCCAGGGAACATAATTTGAACAAACTTGGTAGACATCCACTAGACAATGCTACATACCAAATATCAAAGCTGTAGGCATTGTGGTTTCTGAAAAGAAGATTTTTAAAGATTTCCTTTTTTACATATTAAGGGCCCCGGGGGCACGGCCAATTTTGACCCCAGGGCCAACATATCAACAATACTGGTAAAGGTTCTCTACACAATACTCCACACCAAATACATGTATCTAAGGTCTAGTCCTATTAGTTTTGGAGAAAAATGATTTTTCATGTTTTTCCTATATAACTATATATAAACCAAGAGAACCCTAGGGCGTGGCCAATTTTGACCCAGGGGATATAATTTGAACAAACTTGGTAGACATCCACTAAACAATGCTACATACCAAATATCAAAGCTGTAGGCATTGTGGTTTCTGAGAAGAAGATTTTAAAAGATTTCCTTTTTTACATATTAAGGGCCCCCGTGGCGGGGCCAATTTTGACCCCAGGGCCAACATTTAAACAAAACTGGTAAGGGTTCTCTACACAATACTCCACACCAAATATCTAAGGTATAGTCCTATTAGTTTTGGAGAAAAATGATTTTTCATGATTTTCCTATATAACTATATGTAAACCAAGAGAACCCTGGGGCATGGCCAATTTTGACCCAGGGGATATAATTTGAACAAACTTGGTAGACATCCACTAGACAATGCTACATACCAAATATCAAAGCTGTAGACATTGTGGTTTCTGAGAAGAAGATTTTAAAGATTTCCTTTTTTACATATTGAGGGGGACCCCGGGGCGGGGCCAAATTTTGACCCCAGGGCCAATTTTTAAACAGTACTGGTAAAGGTTCTCCACACAATACTCCACACCAAATTTCTAAGGTCTAGTCCTACTAGTTTTGGAGGAAAATGATTTTTCATGTTTTTCCAATATAACTATATGTAAACAAAGAGAACCCTGGGGCGTGGCCAATTTTGACCCAGGGGATATAATTTGAACAAACTTGGTAGACATCCACTAAACAATGCTACATACCAAATATCAAAGCTGTAGGCATTGTGGTTTCTGAGAAGAAGATTTTTAAAGATTTCCTTTTTTACATATTAAGGGCCCCGGGGGCAGGGCCAATTTTGACCCCAGGGCCAACATATCAACAATTCTGGTAAAGGTTCTCTACACAATACTCCACACCAAATATCTAAGGTATAGTCCTATTAGTTTTGGAGAAAAATGATTTTTCATGATTTTCCTATATAACTATATGTAAACCAAGAGAACCCTGGGGCGTGGTCAATTTTAACACAGGGGACATAATTTGAACAAACTTGGTAGACATCCACTAGACAATGCTACATACCAAATATCTAAGCTGTAGGCATTGTGGTTTCTGAGAAGAAGATTTTTTAAAGATTTCCTATATAAGTCTATGTAAAATGAAGTGACCCTGGGGCGAGGCCAATTTTGACCCCAGGGAAATAATTTGAACAATTTTTGTAGAGTTCCATTAGAGGGTGCTTAATGCCAAATATCTAAGCTCTAGGCCTTGTGGTTTCAGACAAGAAGATTTTCAAAGTTTTTCCTTTAAGTTGCCATAGCAACCAGAGTTCTTGATGGAATTGAATTCTTTGAACAACTTTGGTAGAGCTTCATGCAAGGAACATCCCAGGCAAGTTTCATTTAATTTGGCCCTTTGGTTTCAGAGGAGATGTCATTTGAATGAAAAGTTGACGACGGACGGACAGACGGACGGACGGACGACGGACAAAGACTGATCAGAAAAGCTCACCCTGAGCACTTTGTGCTCAGGTGAGCTAAAAACTGAAACGCTGCCTGGTCTCTGAATAAAAAATATAGTTGTCAATATTGGAGTATATATATATATATATATATATATATATATATATATATATATATATATATATATATATATATATATATATATATATATATTTGATTAATACACACTTTATTTTCTAAAAATTGTCATCAGTGTTTGTAATACTACCATTATGTTGTGTTTATGACCTTGAGGAAGGTCACAGTCTACAGTTATAGTCTTGGCCCTTATCAAATCCCAGATTGTCTTTGCTAGAAACGACTTGCAGAGCTTCTTTTCTTTTTACACTTGCACTCACAACATTTTTATTATCTTTTTCACCATTTTCTGAGTCGCTGATTTTAGCCCAATCCTGAAAAGATCATATAGAATGGGTCCATTATATGTATTTCCTTTGTATCACAATTTTAACAATGCTTATATTTCTCGATGAATCTGTATCTACACTTTCTAAACATTATCTTGGATGGCTTTTTAAAAAGTACAGAAGAAGACAGAAAGAAAGTATTTCAACTATTATTCATGGGTGACGGTGTCTATTAAAAAATGTGGTCTATGAAATAGTGTATCGACTCTACAGAAAAAAAAATAAATGAAAATTATGACTTGATCAAACTTTGAACAACACGTCAATTTCTTAGGCTTGCACTACAATAAATAACTTACTTGCAATTCCCCTGACGCAAATAACCCAAAAACTATAGTACCAATCACGTCAAAGGCTGCACACACATAAAACACTTTCTGCCATTCTTCAGAGGTACCCTGTGATGAAAGTTATATATTTGACACAGGTTTTGCATACACAAGCCTTATGGGATATAGATAATTCAATGTATCTTCAATCTTGTGATTTCGTGGGATTCACCTGACAAAGATCAAATTGTTTTATTGGTTAATATTAAATCTCGTTTCATAGTTTACAAAAATACAATTTACTTCACATTTTTAGTCTGACAGAAATACAGGCCTTTTATATTTTCTAAGTACTTTTTTTTAATTTTCTAACTTTTTTACATTTACTTAGTATTATTTTTTTCTGACTACAAACTATATTTAGAATCATGCTAGAATTCTTATTGAAAATTGAATTATTGTTATTTTGTGACTCATTTACTCTCCCACATACATTTGGTGTCAGATATCCAACCAGTAAAGGGGCTGTCATTCCAGTGACTGCTGCCGATGTATTTGTTATACCAAACAGAACCCCTGCATATCTAAAACATGAGCATTTATAATCTAAGTATTTCATTATTTTGTTATGACAGTTTATTTAAAAACGTTATTGAGTAAACATAATATCAACATAATATTACAGAAAAACGAAACTTGGAAAAACAGACAAAAGAAGAAGGATACACAAATGTGCCATCGTCTCTCCTAAAAGAAAGATAAAATTATTTAACATAAACTTTTAGCTGCCAAAGTTAATGCGTAATTTGTGGTATATTTGACCTCACGAAAACGACTTCCACTGATCAGAGGGAAGTCACTCTTGTTATCTTAGACATTGTTTTTCGAAGGCAGTGTTGAGCTGATGCCAAAAAATGTTAATATCCCTAACAAAATTAAAGTTTAATATCACGAAAATACTAGTTTAACATGAAATAATACACATTGCTGCTTTTGTGAGTTCATTACTTTTTTCATGAAAAATTATGATGTATCAAAAACAACACAAAAAGCGACGTTATTTCTTGATTCTTGATGATGTTCAAAACTTGTATCCGTTTCAAACTCTGACTATCCTAGGTTGAATATTGCTACTAAATACTCTATTTGAACAAGGCTTTACTTATTTATCTTTGTAAGCCATACAAAAAACATACCACTACTTTAATTAAATAATTTAACATAAAAGATGCGATTTAAAGACAAAAAGAATACAAGTAAACCATAAACAGTCGGAGAGTTGAAAAAAAGCAGAGCGCAATTATGCTTTCGAAATATACATTTTATCAACAAGACATTCTTGAATTAATTTTATTTGGAAATTTAAAAGACAGATATGTCAATTCAGTTTAGAAAGAGCTTTAGCCAATATTCAAAAGTTAAGTAATAATAAATGTATTCTAATAATAATGATAATAGAAATGCCATGGTGGTACATGCTGTCTGAATTATATCTTATTAGAATACAGATATTATAATTAACAAGTTATGATTATATACAAAATGCTAGATCAGTTGAAATGAACAAACAAAATATTTTATGAAAAATGATCTTGCCAGCGTGTTTGTTTTTGTTTTGCTATATTTTCATTATATTCTATTCGAAATATTGTTTATTTTAATAATGTGACTTATAGCTGTGAATGGTAAATATAGTATTTTTCTTTAAAATATTTTATATCAGAATTTGTCAATTATGTTTTTCGGCGATTTAATTTATATATTTAATGTTCGCACATAGCTGATGCTGGACAGCAATGGGATCAAGCCTAGGAACATTGGCTTTCACTCATTGATTGGTTGAACGACATGTCAGCCAAATTCCCGTCGTAAGGCCAATTACACTATTTAGAGAAAACGATTTGTACCATACAATTTTCCTTAATTTCTTTGAGATAACAATAAAATAGATACATTAACTGGACGGTAAAATTATTATTAACGTACGCTGGTGCAAAGTCAACATGGTTTACCATATACCCCGCTCGACCAAGGCCCATAAACGTCATTGCAAAAGATAGCAGAATAACAGCTAATGTTCTGTGCTCACAGGTACAAAACCCCGTTCCAATCAAACAAGAAGCAGCTCCAAGGAAACCTACAATTTGCGAATGGATATTTTATTCTGTTTTATATGGTTTTGTGTGGTTGTGAGTGTCAGAAATCGGGGGATGTGCGGGCTTTATCAACTCTAAGCTTTGTCTAACAATAATCAAAGAAATATAACACACACACACACACACACACACATATATATATACACTACGGACATTACATTTGTATGCCTTATAAGCAAATAAAATTTGTTATTCTTATGCACTTCAACAACCTTTTGAACTTCACTTGAATAAGCCCGTGTCTTATTAAAATCAATTAAGTATGGACGGCAAAAAATAAGAACAATTTTTTTACTTGACATCTGAAAGGTTTTCCTCGTGGCAGTTGTTGCCAAATACTTTCTAGATCGGATGAAGTCAGCAGCCTGGCCCGCTAGTATTCCTGACGCAAACTGACAAACATATGGTACGGCTGACAATATTCCATTCTGAAAATAAGCAGGAATACATACAAGTCTCAATTCAAACAGAAAATACTGATCTTTCTTAAAAAATCAAATTTACTAGGGAAACAAAAAAAGCCTATTAGCTGCTTATAAGAGATTGTATTTGTGAACGTTTATTCAATTCGTGGTAATTTATTTTGAATACACTGCTTGTCACATGACCTTTTAGCCCCCTCAGTCCTGTTTTTGTTAACACATTTATTCCTAATGAACTATGCCATCTTTATCAGTTGGATGAGTCTATTTTCAATTAAAAGGGTTTCTGGTATAAACTTTCAATCTTATTCTATAAAGGGAAGAAAGTTCTTCATGCAAACAATGGAGACCCTGATCAGATGCAGCATATTGCGGGTCTGCACTGTTTGCCTATGTCTCATTTTGTAGAAGCTAGGCATTAATGCGTTAATGATTTACATCTTCAATTTTTATTAAAACGGGTCCTTTACAAACTGCATACAGTTATTCCCTTTGTTTCTAGTCCTTAATACTAGAAAAGGCCTAGGCTATAGCGTGGGTCATTCATTACTAAAATGAAAAGACTATCTTGTTAGTAATGACAATTTTACGCTCAAATAAGCCTGTATGTACGGATGTAAGAAATCGTAAAATAACTCGAAATCTCGTATAACTCTTTTAATAACAGCAAACTCCTACTTCTTGTGATTTTACTGAACCTAAAATATACTAAATTTTCTTATGCAAAAAGCAATTTGAATTTATAGGACAGTAAGCATAAGTAAATAAAGTGATATGTATTAGTCTCTAGTCAGAGATTATTCAACATCTTATTCTTATTTATTAACAACAATACGCATCATTTGTAATCATTCCAACACAAAAGCTTGGCAGATACAGAATTACCGCCCTGTGAATCCCATCGGACTAATTACACATATTCATGAAACAGACGTCAAACATAACCTTTCCATCTTGGAGAAGAATGTTTTGCTTAACCCTCACTCTGCTGGAACCAATAGACTCTGGTTTTGCGACTCGTGCAGACCAAGATCAGCCTGCTCATCCGTGCAGTCTGATCATGGTCTGCAAAATTCGTCATTAAGTTAGTAAATTTTCAATCAGCAACTCAATAAACAATAAATGGATCTGTCCAAATTGAAAGATGGACAAGTCCATTTTAGATATTTAACACGGTAAGGGTTAATATCACCAAGAACAAACAAACCTCAGTAGAAACATTGATGGAGTTTAATCAATTACTGTAACAGCATTTTACTGCATTTGGTCGAATTCTTTTGTCATAATTCAATAACACCTTTACTGAATAAGTGCATGGCTTTCAATTAATGTCCGTTTACTGAACAACTTTTGGCGAAAGTTTTAAAGTGATCAAACGCTGGTACATATCTGCAAAGACTTGGTACACCCGACTGAGATCACACATTTTAGAAGTATACAGATACTCTTATGGAATGTTTCTGCAGGCATTAAGTGGTTCTGAAGTGGCTACGCCCGAGTTCTGGATAATACCAGAAGAGCAATATCCGGACACAGATTTTCGTGAAGAAAGATGTCCTAAGTGAGTTGGAACTGTATTAAGTTTTCTTTATTGATTGTTTCTATTTTTAATGACGAATCTTACCGATTTAATGTCAAAATCCAAGACATCCTTCATAAACGTAGGTATATTCGTAAGGAGTGTTGCATTTGTCCAGTTGTTGCATACATGGGCAGTTAAACATGCATAAACACATGGAGACTTCACCAGTGCAAGCCAAGGGACCTTAGTGTACTGAAAAGGACAGTGCTTTTATTAAGACAGTAGACTGATAAAAAATTTCCAAAGTCAAACATTATGAATGACACAGGAACCCATCAAATAGACTTAATTATTACCAGACTACAAGTGATTTGTGTCAGTCCGTAATCAGAATTGAAAAATAAAAAAAACAGAGCACAGATATCTGAAGTGCATAAATGTATTATATTAACTTTTAGTTATGGTGCAACATTTCTGAACTATTCAAAAAAATCATGTGAACACAGAACCCATTCTGATATTCTATTACATGAAGTGCAACATTATATTATTGTTATCACTGTTTATGTAAGATAACAGAACAATTTACTTGTAAATTTAATTGGAATTACCTTCAATTTAAAGTACAAAATACATAACTGTTACAGTGATGGCAATAGCTGAAAACAGACTTATCAAATATTAAATATGATCGGCACTTTTCATACTAGTATTAAAATTAAAAATGGTAAGCTTAGCCTGAGAAAGCTTAATTCAAAATACAGTTTATGTTGTATAATATAAGTTTGTACAAGTATATATCAGAAACTTTCGTTCCACAATATCTAGAAACTGATCCGACAAAACACGAAACTGACGTGAAATGTTAATTAAGATATTTCCAAATCTCTGACAATCTACAATAAAGACTTACAGTTTTCTTTTTACCATGACTTATACTGTCTATGATATAGTCCTGCTCCGCCTGTGAAATCCTCGGGTGAACTGATGGATTGTCTGCAACCGCAAGTAACCATGCTATCGTCCAAACAACACCAACAGCACCTAGGGAAAAAGACATAATGTAATTCACAGTTTTGTTTGGATCTTTATATCTTTACAACAATGTTAGCAATAATAGGTAAATTGTTAAGTGAATTTGCAGACACCTTCTATATACACTAAAAGCCGAAAATTGAATGATAAACAAAGCTGAAATTGCACCACCTCCTTGTGAAATGTTAAAATATTAAAATAAGAAAATGCTAACAGGGACTTAACATAAAAAATATGAAATAATAAAAAACGATTCCTTATTATAAACATTGCTAATATGATTGTTTTTTGTATGGACAATAATGATATACCTGTGATATAAAAGATAGAGCCCCACCCACTATCAAATCCATAAGCACAAAGAATTCCAGATGTGCTAAAAGTCAGAACATTACCAAATGTTGCTCCTAAAAGGTAAATATAGAATAAAATAATCAGATACAGTTCAATGACAAAACTACCATAATTGCATAAACATCTGATTGTCAAATATACACGTTCGTTTGTAAAGGAAAGTTCGAATAACTCCGCGAGAATCACTGTAACCAAGGTACAATAAAACCAGAATGTATATAGCATAATGCTTTATATATGTGTAATTTTACATGCATACTTTACCAGGCAAATGTGAATTTAAAGCTCAAACAATTATTAAATTTATAAATATCTTATTTTGTCGACAAACTGTCCGAAAGATACCAATGAATGTAGAACTAAGCTTGTTAAATTAATGCGCAAGCATGTTTTACAGACTTAGAGTTAAAAGAGCATGGCTGTTTCTATGCTTACCTGCATAGCATAAAGCTGTCAGCTTGCTTCTTTCTAAAGGAGGCGCCCACTGTCCCCACATGTCATGCATTGCTGGAAACGTCATTGCCTATGCACAGAGGTCAATGGTAATATCATAAATACCGTTAACATGAAAAAAAAAACTCACCAGAAGGCCATTCCAACTCTTTAAAAACTACATGGCAAATATAAGACGTTATGATGAAGGGAAGTAACCCCAGCAAAACTAACAAATTCGCATAAGCGTTTTATATTGCTTGATATTTCCATCTGTTATAGCGGACCGCAGCGTGGAATTATGTTTATTATTTTTGTAAATCTATATATTTCATGATCAAAAACTATATTCAACCTAAAACATAGCATGCATGTATACATACAGAAAATAATCCTATCAGCACCCTAAGGGCAAATGTTAGGATAACGTCAGTGCGGGCGCATAGCGGAATTAGCATGGTAAGCAGAGAGGACGCAAAGATTGAGGTGAATAGCACCATCTTGCCACCAAATCTGCAAATAAAATTCGAAACAATGATCTAAGTTGTTGTCTAGAATTTAGTTTATGTTAAAACGGGGCAACTATAACTTTGATATTTTCTTTTACTAGAATAGTAAATTTTGACAGTAAAGGGTAGAATTTGGAGCTAAATATTAACCTGTGTGCCAGCCATCCGCCCGGAATTTGTGTCAATATATATCCGTAGTAAAAAGAGGCGAGAATAAGTTCCTTTGTTGAAACACTCCAATCAAGTTCAGCTCTCTGGAAATAAAAAAAAATATTGTATAAACATTCTTATCCATTTGGCACCAAATCAAGAGAATACATGAACGACTTGGGGAATGAACGAACTAACGAATGAAAGAACGAACCAATTATTCAGTCGACCAAACAAAATCGACGGCGATCAGCATAGGTAAAGATATTCAATCAAAATCATGATATCACGGCAACCATTTAAAATCATAAACAAACTGAAGTCATTGTACGTAATACCAACAGTCTTGTACAGTGAAGTCACTGATTGTTCTGATGTCTACGTCTAGGATTTTCATTTCAGCAGAAACTTCAACATCTTTTGGGTTAGGTGAGGGTTAGGCTAACCCAAAGTATTATTGCAACGAAATGACGATTTAAGACTTTGCAAAACGCCCCTACTTGTATAATGTTATCGTAAAATCGTTGACTTACAGATAAACAAGCAAACAATTGCAAAATGATCGCCAAGTTAACGACACTTACATCACGAAACTAGATACTCAAACTATTTTGAAACGCTAATATTTTACGTCACTAGGAAAGCACAAGTGAGATCACTGGAGTTCTCTTACGTCATTCGAATGTGAAGCCTCTTCTTCTTCTTTGATGCAGTTTAAGTCCAAACTTTGTGATATTGAACTAAGATTAGTAAAATTCTTTAGACCTGAAAACATAAATCAGAAGCGGTTTAAACGTTTTATCAGTATAATTTATACATGTTATTTATTATAAACAAATTTCATTTCATTTCAGTATATATGACACCCTACATTTGAAATAGTTATTCTTGCAAGTCTTATTTTTAGAGCACACTTCAAAGCTTCTATAAGCCCCATTTTAGTGTGATTAATACACCCGCACCTTTTATGGCATCAAAGTCTATATCTGGTGTCTTCACCATGCACACAACAGCTACACTTAGATTGACCCTCAACGAGTTGAAGACAGTAAATCCGAAGAAACCAACATACGCGAGAATCCATCTTTGTGAGCAGAAAATTGGCACCTTCTGAACTGCTGTAAAGGTAGAAATGATTTTAAACAAAAGAAATACAAAATAAAATTTCAGAATTATTCCTGAATTAAAGCGTCAATTGCGAGGACTTCGATTTGAATCAGGAACTGAACCCAGTTTGAAGGTTCGTTTCATTGTGTCATCTTTTCCTGAGAGCTGGTATGCTTCAATCTATGTCACGAGAAATGCTTTGCTCGGTCAGAAGACTATACTGAGAAGTGAACGGACGTTTATTTTCTGACGTTAACGTTCACTGATAATTACGACGTCGTGCTCCGTGGAATGTATATTTACCATTTGTTCTATATTGTTATGTGCATAGTTTATATTGCTAGTTTACAGTGTTTTATGTATCATATTTGTACTGAATCAAGGAACTAGCACATATAAATTTTATATATGCATTTTGTCATTTTCTTTCATAATACACTTTGTCCGCGAACTTATCAAACAACCCTCGTAGAACACAAGATCATAAAACATAACAGTTCCACATTTTATATTTCATTCGTCGTCCACTACATCTTCCATAAGTGCACTGTGTAAGCAGGTAAGTCTATTCTCATTTAGCTAATGGAATGAATATTATAATGATAGTTTAGCTATACAATGCACATGTTAGCTATTTGTTTGAGAACTTAAGTTCATATATTAACATAATATACAGTAATACACTGAAGAAACCCGTGTTAAGTTAAGACAACTCTTTTAAGCATAACATGAACGTTAAATTAAAAAAAATGCCATGACAAAGATTTATTCTGTTTTGAAAGGGCTTTCGTTCGCTGACTAAAATCTTTCTATCCGTTTTATTTTATTTATTATTTTATTTGCGATGGCAGTTTGTAAGAAATGACCTGCCACTTATTTGGTCTAAGATAATGTTGGACGATCATCTCAAAGCCACAGTTGTTTCAATTCGGGCTTTAAACATTAGGGCATTAAGATTTAAACTCTTTATAGCATACCGTGATCACACCGACTATTTAAATGTTGTTATGCATTTAAAACGACAAAAAACACGTACAGACGCTAAACGGTGTGGAAACAATCAGGTTTTGTGTCGTAACATATGTCAGAATAAAAACAAATACCTATATATTACAACTTAATACCTGTCACAAAGGGAAATATATCAGTTAACAAATTGCTTGAACAATTGCACCGAACAGTTTCCTACATATCTAGCTGAAATGAGGGCATTGATTAGTGCTATGAACTAAACCCGGGAAAGGTTTATACCTTATTCTTAAGTGTAGTACCTTACGTTGCGTCTTAAGGTATCCATGAGGTTATTTCAACAAATACAAATTTTGATTTATTAATAAACATTTATGTTGACTCTCACTGTAATTTTTAAACGACGCATGAAGCATTCTGATAGTTCCGGGAAAAACGCATTTTGAAGACTGAACCATAAGCTACTAAGCATGACTTGCGTGCAATTGAATTTTTGTCATAGTCCCACAAGAAAATATCTGTCACCTTCGTGTAGCGCTTTACGAGCGGTACCAAACACTGAATATAGCTAAAAATGGACGTTCATCCGGAATTATTACGACGACACTTGAATGTATTCTTTCCGACCATGAAAAAGATTTTAATTAAAACTGACCATTTCTAGTTTATATCCTACTAAAACTTTAGTTCGGATTCAAAACATAGCGTTGAATGATAAAAGTTATTACACGATGGGAACACTATGGAATTGCTATGGGACTCAGAATCATTACGGTATAATGTGCTAGGCAATAAAACCTGCATTAAACTCCAACAACAAGACAACGTTAAACAGGAATGTAAAATGACATATTTAAGATGACAACTGTCTCTCAAAAGGTATACGACCTCCATTACACGACTGTTTTTCATGCAAGGTGGAAAAATTATCTTTCATCTTGAAATGATCTGAACGATATATGGCACGGACATTTCAAGACTGCTTTCGTTTCCCATTAATATTGAAAATATCTTAAATACCACGTCAATTGGCTGAACTAATCTGATTGAACGGAATCAAAACAGGATAAAACCAACCAACTTACTAAATAATACGATAAATATATAGATAGAGAAAACAAGAAAAAGCGTGCAATCGAATGCATCTACACCCGAAGGAATGATCGAGCGAAGTAAGGAACGAATCTAAGAAAGCACGTACAAATACACGATCAAATAAAAACATTTATATGCTTTAAGAAGTTGTGTACCAAATCAGCCATCGAATCAAGCCATTAAATAAAATTTGCAATAATAATGTAAATACTGAAGAGAATCTAATGCAGCTTATAGAATATCTTGAAATCGAATCTTCAAGGCTTAACTTAAAATATTGAATTATACTGGTAAACATTTTGTTCAAGTAAACTTTCTTGAAACGTTTGATATCTAAAACATAACTTATCTCTTCAATAACTGACATAGGTAAGTTTATTTTATAACCTGTTTCAAGTTAGAAAAAAATAAAGTTTGATACAATAATAACGTTCTGAAATAAATCCATTTTTGTTAAAAGAATATTCTGAAATGAAACCAATAAAAGTAGGTTATTCGAATATTTTAGAAAATGTAATTGAATTATAAAAAAAATAAGTGCGTAAAAGCAGGCCTTTTCTAAATGCAAATGCATCAATATTTCAGATTGTCTTACCTTTTGACAGAGCAACCTTGGTCATTCTTTAATATTCTCAAAACAAGCACAATGTAAACCACAAGAAGTTAATTTGGAACACAATCTAGAAAAAACACACTCTACAATGTAAGTCAGAGCAAGTCCATGTGTCCACTAAGGTATTACGTGTACAACGCTTTTATCGACTTAAAGACAGCGCTCGTACAAGGCTGAACCTTGCATTTACTGTTTGCACGCGTTGAAGCAAACAGTTTTACTTCTGTAGCTAAAGCCCGGATGTTTTGATTTCTTTTAACGTTCACCGCCCGACAAAAACAGACAACTTTAAAATTGCTATATTTTTTAGACTTGTTTTTGGACATCTATTTATGATTCAAAATATAAGACACCGATTGTCGTAAACGCCGTTATGTAACCTTGTAAACGTCCATTAGAAATGATAAACATTTAGGTCAAGAAATAACGTATTGTTTAAGTATTATCTATTTGAAAGTCCTACAAAATTTATTCCCTATCCCGTAAGTTTGTACAAAATACAGCCTTTTTTTGATTAAATCACTTAGTTCAACTTAAAATTATTTGTTTTACCTCAATTTCTATGAGAGTTATTCAAGCTTATCATACACTGTTCTCGAGATATCGACCAATATGAGACGAGTCACCCTCGAGCCACCAACCTAGATGGGACCAGTCACCCGCTTTGCACCGCCTAGATGGGACCAATCGCCTTCGAGACACAGCCCTAGATATGACCAATCGCCCTCGAAACACCACCCTAGATGGTATCCATTGTTCTCGAGCCACCATCCAAGATGACAACAATCGCCCTCGAGACACAGCCCTAGATGGGACTAATTGCCTGGGGTTCGAACCTAGTGTCTTCAGAACCGTACATGTACATTCTAACCACTGAACTATCGAGATCTATCATTACGATCACTTTTTCACATTATCTCCTCAACCTATAAGACATTATTAGTTGGTTGTAGAGGCATTCTTGTTTTACAAATTTAGTATGATTGTTGAACCTGATTATGTTCCCCAACGAAGATGCATATAGTTGCCAGTTTGTCCGTCCGTCTGTTCGTCCTAAAATTGTTTCCTGACTATTTCTTAACAACCATAGGAAGCTTTACTACCTACAGGAGCTGTGCACAGGTTTCGGTTCAATGATCTTTCACAAGGTTATGCTTCTTTCAAGCCTTTGCTACTATCAACTTTGTTCGGACTATATCTCAATATCCACTGACTGGCATTCATCGAAACCATATAGGAAGCTGTATTACCAAGAGCTGTGCATATTAGCAGCATGTTTCAGTTCAATTATTTTTCACAAAGTTATGCCCCTTTCAAGACTTTTCAGTTATCAAGTTTGTCCGGACTATTTCTCATCAACCATGGAAATAATTCAAAAGTTACAAAAAAAAGGTTATTCTCCCTATACAGCGCATTTTTCATACTTTATTCTATCATTTTGTTAACTTTCAGCAAATTAGTGCAATAGGTTTGAAGTTATATTCTAGTTTTGGTGGAAATATTTATGTGGATATTTTTGACATTTTAGCTGGAAAGATAAAATAGGATATAATGTTTGGCCGCTTTGTCCGTCCGTCTTTCCTTCCGTCCGTCTGCCCGTCCTTAAATTTTATATGAGCCCACAACCCAAATTACTTTTCATTCATTTTCAACCATAATTTCATAATATTTCCCCACCCAGACCTCTTCAGCATGAAACATAAAACAACTCCTCTCTACACCTTCCTACAATTTCCTTGACTGCACACCTTTTTACTTTCTGGTGTTCGTTTGTGGAGCATCCATCGTTTCTAACGATATCCTTGTTTTAAAATTCTTGAAATTGTCAAAGTGTTTTTCTCCTAAAAGTGATTTGGTCAAAGTTACAAACTGTTCTAAGATCATATTTGCAAGCGCTTTATTTATCTGTATTTACACGAATAATTTAGTCACTAAAAGGAAACAAAATTCATAAAAATAAGGACCATGAAATATTTAGTTTCTGATGTTAAGGTTTTAAATTCTAAATACTATTTACTAAATGGAACATTGCTTAATTTATATTTACAATTTGTTAATTATTTAATACTAAATTATTGTATGAAGAAATGTGAACATTTAAAACGAAAACAAATCTCACAAACAAAAATATTTTGATGGTTATGCTAAAACCGTTATCGGAATTCAGTAGGGGTTTTAATGTAAAAATGGACCTCACACAACAATTTTATGATAATCTGTAATAATAAAAATTACTGTTATGTACAGTTTGAGTAGAATATACTTAAGACAAATAAAAGTATCTTTTAAATGAAAAAAGATCTTGGAGGTTCAAAATATACTTGAAAAAAGAATGCATTTATGTAGTTTTTTAGTAATTTAAATATTTACAGATCAGTCATCCTGATAAAAAGTGGCACATAATGTCTCCGTGGCCTAGTGGTTAAGGCATCCGCTTACGGAGCGGGAGGTCGAAGGTTCGAGTCCTTTCAGGGACTTGTTCTGATGCGACCGGTTGGTGCGCCGCCAGATAGTTAAAGAATGGTTACCGATTGCCTGTACGCCTGGCGCCTGGCACAGAGCATAAGGAATCGGGGAGTAAATGTGTACACTTATACAGGTGTCTCATAAGCCCGGGAGGCTGACACTTTCAGTAGGGGTGACACTATAATAAACAAGCACTTTACTTTATTTGGTATTTCTCGCATTTTTGCATTTCGGCATGATCTTATGATACGTGTTAACGTAGAAATTAATCTTGATTACAACGGTTGCGTTGCACGTTCATACGCGTAGAAGGTTATTGTCGTACTGTTACAGGACTTGTTAAACGGTTTACTTCCTGAAAGCTCCATGTCACAGACGACACTAGAAAAAGTCTTGACCATCTCTTACTCGAATATATTTCAAAAACTCTCCTGCAGTCAGCTGTGTAAATTGTGTTGTCAAACAATATTTATCCATTAGTTGTTTTGTTTAAACTTCTGCTTTTTCGTTTTTGAATTTCCAGAAGATCATTATAAAAGACACAGTTAACAAACTCGTATTTAATGTTCACTTGTAAAGCCTGTATATCCGTAAATTGAAATTTTATGTAAGCTTTAACTCCCGTCAAAGCTTTTATTTCTGGTCAAGCTAGAAAAATGTTACAAGACATAAAACATTTTACCCTTATTAGCCAAAATATGACACAACGAATAAATGATGAAACTAATGTAAGAATCAAATATAACCTCTCATATCAAATTCGTACACGAATAGTACAAATTCAGATTCTTGGCCAATTGAATAGACTAAACAAAACTGAAGCCGAAAACGAGATAATAATACCGAATTAATATTTTGCTAGTCTTCAGGGTCCCGTTAAAGAAAGCCGTTTTTTCTCTTTTTTTTGAACTTGTGTTACCGATATTATAAACAATAAAAGTGAGTAATCGGGATAATTTGTACAAAACCTGTTACTATTTTTTGAATAAAATAAGCGCAGAAATCTAATTCTTCACGGATAAATCTATAAGAAATCCAAATATCTTTGCTTTCTGATTGGCTAGAAAAGTAGTCTTCTATTATTAATCTTACTTACTGTAACGTAACGCCAATAATCAGCGATGTGGTCCAGTGGTAACGCGCTGGACTGGTATACCAGGGGTCCCGAGTTCGATCCCCCGCTCCTCCACCAACATATAGTCTTTCGGATGAGACTTTAAACCGAGGTCCCATGTATCAGTGCTATACACTGAGCATATAAAGAACCACGTGTCTCTGGAATGGGATGCTTTCTGTATCTTGCACTACCCCCACCACATAAAATAATTAATCTCTCCAGGGGGCGTCGGTCATATGGGCAACCGGTACCGACGATAAATAAGCTTAAATAGGTAGGTAGGTAACGCCAATAACAGAACTTGTAGTGAATAAAACCCCGTACTGTATAGTTACTCAAGACGTCTACTTAATATATTGATCAAGCTTGTCCAGTTGTCCAGCAAAAACATTCCGTAAAAAAATGACGAAAACTGAAAATATAGTTTTATATATTCAAGATAAAAAAGTTCCAGCTGGATATATTGTGAAATTAGAGGGACGTGATAATAATTTTTACTCAATTGTTTGCTTAAGATTTTCCAAATTGAAAAGTTTATACACTAGCAACATTTTTTAAAAGAACACATTTTACGGGGATAACTTTACTACGGTCAGAATTTTAAGTTTAAAGTTGTGTTATTTGAGTATGTACCGTAGTCCTAGACTGTTCATAAGGACTAGTTGCTATCTTGTCAACAATCTGCGCCATTGTCAGAACGCAACGCCTATTTGTACCTAAATGGAAAACGTGTGTTGGTTCTTATTTGTATGCAAGCCCTTTCATCTAGTACTTTAAAGTTAATAATGTCAAGCTTGTAATATATTTACAAGATTAAGTATAAATGTAATAAGGTGTACGTAATTAAAACGAGTTGTTGTTATCAAAACATGACAGTCTTATGTGTTTACTTAGGTTCAGTTTTTTAATTAGGTGCAAAACGTTATAGTGAATTTTTGAAATGGTAGACTGCTCAGCATTTGTTGTTTTTTTCATTTGCTTTGAAATTAATCAAGCAATAATGTCACTTAGATCTTTGAAAAAAGATTCATATCCCAATTATCATTAACTAACTTAAACAAATAAATACGAGAGGGGTTTTCAGCTTAATTTTGACGCCATTTCTATTTCTTTTTTTCGTATATATTTTGATCGGTCACCCTCTCTCTAAACTGTCTAACGAGTGTCTACAGTTGAAGTCGTTTTTAATATTACTAATACTAAGAAAACACATCATAAATGGTATATTTAGTTCCATATGACTGCAATTGTCTAAGGAAAATCTAAAGGTGATAAAGACATTTCACGCTACGTTTGATCAAACTTTGATATTTATTATTTCAGATCAAGCACGTCTCCCCGCTCTACTTCGAACATTTTTTAACAAAGAATATATTTAATTTGATTTAAATGAGATTAAATTTACCAATTATGAAGACTCTTTGTTTTTGGCTTCCACACTCTGCCTTTTATATCTGCCATTCCACATTCTACTTTTTATTTCTTAATTCACTATTTTGACATTATGTCAGTTAATAGTTTGGTACAATTATTTGGATGATGTCTCTTTGTAACTTGCAAAGGTCATGAAGGAACTGTTACAAGGAAACGGAACTGTTTGTAAAAAAAGTATATCTATTGAAAATCGGGGTTTATTTCAATCATTTTATTACTGCGTTTTTAATATGAATTTATTACGGATACAACATATCTAATAATTTACTCATTTGTATTATTTATTCGAACTCTTTGAAATGACATTTGAAAAGATCTCCATTTTGTAGTAATAAGTGTTCCTTTGATATGTATAGCATATTTGATTACTACATTTGTGAGCTATAATATGCACCGAAGAGAATAAAAACATGCATGTTTCATGTCATAACTAGTATCACATGGAATGTAGTTACAGTCTAACAAGATCACGAAACGGAAAACATCAGTGTCCATAAAACGCTTTTACAAATGCTTTGAGCATTACGCAACAACTACAACAACCATAGTAAACGTCTTCTGACCTCGAAATACTTTCATTTTGGTTTGAACACTACTTAATTTGAAAGATACAGATATTATTTCATCAGACTGTTTCTAGACTGTTTTTGTAACCCGGAAAAGTCCTCTTTCCACCGAATAGAATCCGAACTCAGAAACACTATATCGCTTCCTTTTTTTGTGTCGCTTACGCGTGTGAGTACAAGTGCAATATTAAATTTCTTCGACGGACAACCTATTATTTTCACAATTGTCGTCAAATATATACAGTATTACATGTCTGTGGGGCCTTCCTACGAAATCAATACATAATTATAAACTTGTGACTTATTTACAAAAGTTTCAAAACATAACCCGGAATAAACGCTCTTGCCTCGAGCTGTTTCAGGATTCAGGGTCACTATATTACTTAGCGAACAGTTTACCATGCTGCCATAAAAACTAGCTGAAAGGCAAGGGAGTACAAGTGACTTATATTGTACCTGCTCTGCGTTTTTACTACATTTTAATGTTTAGTTTATCAACTTGCTCCATACGTTTGCATCTTATTTCTATGCCAAATGTTTTTTTTACAAAAGGTGTCTGTTAAAACTATTATTTTTGCCTTTAATCTGAGATAATAACTCATTGTCATGCTGGTTTTGGTAATCTCTTATATTAATGCTGTGTAATTAATTGTCTCTTTAAGTAATATATCCCACTAAATACTCAGTTGCGTCTAATTTATACAAGCGATTCAGGTCAGCAAATCTTTTTAAGTAAGTTACCTTGACATATAACTCTTATATTAAGTAATCATGTCATAAGAAGCATACTTAGCATGTTTAGTATGTTTATCATATTATATCATATCATATAATATTCAAATGTTTATGATAAAAAAGAATCTTTAAAGCCCAGTCAATGCTCAAACTAAACAATGTGTTAAATGTTGAAAGCAGAAATTATATATTTATACAATATAATAATTTAGTCATTACATTTACCCATTGTTTAAATAAAAAGGTCCCAAAAGCAACAAGACATTATCATTTAATTTACGCCATATTCACATAGCCAGTATTGATGCTGGCGTCCTATGTCTTATACCATCTATGGACAATCTATGACTTACAGTCTGGACACTGATTTTGTTGTTTGTAAATTCAGGTGTTTACGAAGCTGTAGTCTTGGCTGGCAAGAATCGGTTTCTTAAATGCGGCTTCTGGACATAATGTTCTTGCGCTGGAGGAGTAATTCGCTGTTTTCTAGATATGCACCGATCATCGACGGTTTTCAAAGGCTCAATATTGAGCAGCCGGCCTGCAAAAGGTTTGCGACGTCTGAATGACGTGTACTAGCTTGTAGAAAGTCGCTAATCTTTAGATAAACGGGGAATAACTTTCCGTTATAAATAAAAAAATGTATATATATTATTTGGCTAATGTCTCTTTGAGACATGCAAAGGACATGAGTTAAAGAAACAGAACTCTTTGTAAAAGAAGTACATCAATTGAAAATCGGGGTTTATTTCAATCCTTTTATCACTACGTTTTAATATGAATTTATTACGAATATTATATACCTAATACTGTAATTATTTTTGTGTGATGTTTATTCGAACTCTTTGAAATGTCGTTTGAAAATATCCCTGTTTTGTAGTAATAAGTTTTCCTTCGTTATGTATAACATTGATGGTTACTACATTGTGAGCAGTAACATGCATAGAAGAACATCAAAACATGCAAGTTTCATGTCATAACTAGTGTAACATGGAATGTAGTTACAGCTTTACAAGATCACGAAACGGAAAACATGAGTGTCCATAAAACGCTAAATTACAAATGCTTTGAGCATTACGCAACAACTGCAACAACAATAGTGATCGTTCTTTCTGACCTTGAAAAACTTTCAGTTTGGTTTGAATACTACTTAATTTGAAAGATACAGATATTATTTCATCAGACAGTTTTAGATTTTTGTTACCCGGAAAAGTTTTTATACCACCGAATAGAATCCGAACTCGGAAACACTATATCACTTCCTTTTATTGTGTCGCTTACGCAGGTGAGTGCAAGTTACATATAAAATGTCTGCAACGTACAACCTATTATTTTCACAACTGTCTTCAAATATTTAGAGTATTGAATGTCTGTGGGGCCTTCCTACGAAATCAATACATAATTATTCACTTATGACTTATTAACATAAGTCTCAAAAACTAACCCGGAATAAACGCTCTTGCCTCGAGCTGTTTCGGAATTCAGAAATTCTGTATAACTAAGCGAACAGTCTACAATGTTGCCATTAAAACTAGCTGAAAGGCAAGGGAGTATAAGTGACTTATATTGTACCTGCTCTGCGTTTTTACTACATTTTAATGTTTAGTTTATCAACTTGTTCCATACGTTTGCATCGTATTTCTATGCTCAATGTTACTTTGTATGTTAAAACTATTATTTGTATTTAACGTGAGATAATTAATTCATTAACATACTGTTTTTTTTGTAATCTCTTATATTAATGCTGCGTAATTAATTGTCTCTTTAAGTAATATATCCCACTAAATACTCAGTTGCATCTCATTTATAAAAGCGATTCAAGTCAGCAAATCTTCTCGATTACCATGATATAAAACTCTTATATTAAGTAACTGTGTCTATTTTAAGAATCAAATTAATCATAAAAAAGCATACTTAGCATGTTTAGTATGTTTATCATGAGTCTTTTTTCGTTTGCCGTCTCAGCCAGACCTGCAGAACGTTTTGTGACGTCTTAATGGCGTGTACTAGCTTGTAGGAAGAGATTTGGGGGGGGGGGGGGGGGAAACCATCTTTGATCTTTGCTTACGTACTCAACTTGGTAATTATCTGCAGATGACTTTTTAAGGAAGATATATAGACGAATAAAATATGTTAAAAATAGCATTACTACTGACATATCCCTTGTAATTAGCATGATAAACGTACACTATGAAAAAGAGAGATATGCAGACAGGAATGTGCATTGTTTCTGTTTTCCTGAAATGAAGTTACTAAATTATAAATTGTTTGTCAGAAAACTGCTACTGTTTTTAATATATCACTATGCATCCGTGCAAGTCTCTAGGTATAACCAACTATAAGTCATACAACATATACAAACAGGAAGCAGTATACATCAGCATATTTTGTTTTGTCTTACTGAATAATTAAAGCAAGAGCAAAATATAAAATATTATATTTATTTATTTATTTTATCTATTTATCTATTTTCTCAATTTGAATAAACGTAAACAACAGTTAAACAAACACTAGAATGAATATGAGTTGTCAGACTGACAGTGACCCCCACCGACCCAACCCTCTGCTTCGGCACCACAATAATTATGCATCAGACATCTGTTTGAAAGGCATTGTCAAAGAGACATTAACCTTTGACACAGTGACCTCTAATCAGTAGAGTCATCTTTTGTGTTTGAAGGACTTGAAAGTTAGTGACAAGAGAGGTTTATACTTGTGATATAACATTAGATTGCGTAAAACACTGAGATATATTTGGACGAATTCACAGATTTCTTTTTTAACATTTTTCCATTGGACTTTAAAACTGTTCTACCTAATTTTTGACACTTCTAAATTCCTTCTGTTGTATTGTAGAATTGTAACACTGGCTTGTAAGTTCATTGAAAAACTGAAGTATTGATGGTCTATAAATTCTCAAAATCGAAGGAAGGGAGTAGACAAATCTCCATATTTATGCTATTATTTGTTTTATAACTTACATAAAACGCTTCGAGAAATATGCATAGATGACAAAGAAGCAAGAAAACATATCATAACATGTCAGAATGATCGAGGTTAAATTTACACAAATAGCTTAGCACCTGTCATAAACCATAATGTGGTTTAACAAATGCTCTGAAATTTACACTACACCTACAATGGCATATTTCTTACCTTGATACACATCCCTTTCCATCAGGTTTACTTGAAATCAAATCTGAAACATGATAGAAAAAGTATTTTACTCATTGAACGTGTTTAAAAGTTTTAGGCGTTTTGTTACTTACAGTCAGGAGCAATTAATTTGACATTAATATGTTTACAAATCATTTTACGTTTTGTAGCTGCATAAAGATTTAATGTATTACATAGGTGGAGTTGTTAAATTGTCAGTCATGTCTTTTGTATGTGAACCACTCTCTGTATATTTTGTTAGTCTGTCAATTTTTGTATTACGAACCTACGAGACAACTTTTCGATAAAAGTTCTTTAAAGAAGCAATGATATTACATTTTACATACAGCTTGCCTTAATATTTTTTTCTGAAATATATTACTTTGTTGTGTCTTTTTTTTCAAAAAAGTGTTTTCAAATCGTTTTTGGAATACACTAAACTATTCTTTTTTCCATACATTTACCCTACTAACGACTGATTTATTTCAAGCTTCCGAATCATTTTTAAGCGTAAAACTACGCGCTATCTCATTTAAAGAAAAAAAAATCTTACATAATTATAACAGTCAATAAATTATTAAAAAATACTAAATGTCTTTTCGGGTCATTCAACAAGCGTGCGTGACGTATATGAAACAACAATAATTCAAGGTCAACATAAAATTATTTACGAAACTATTGTTTCATTTAGTTTAATCCTGATGTAAATGAATGTTAATTAATGGCTTGACTTCGGTCGTATTAATATTAACAAGACAGGAAGATGTTATTTTTCGTTTCTCACATAGAACAATGTGACCGAAAATTATATCTTTTCTGCGTTCAAGCATTGTTAATGCAGTACGGGAAATTATTTTTGCAGCTACTTGTCGGCGTAGCTGTCTGACCTCACTTTAGACCTATTTAGGGATGATGACGAAAGTGAATGCCGAATGAATATTTGCATGACTTCTATTGGAAGGAGGAGATAATCAACTTGAAACACCACACAAAGTGAAATTATTGTTTGTCATTTTGTTTTGAAAGTATTCGAAATAAAGAGCTTTGCATAATGAACACGCTTAATAAGAAGTTGTCTTTGAAGTTAAATATACGTTGTGTTACGCATTTTTATTTGAAAATAATTTGGCAAAATTCCCTATGCGGACCATGTTAAAAAAAAAATTATGATTATTGCGATCCATGAAAAATGTTGTCTACCGGGACAGGGGATATTGTCCTGATATGTCTATATGGAAAACTGAAAATTTCTTCTAAGAAACTGTTATCTTGATTTGAAAATATTTCATATTTGGTTTATTTACTTAGAATGTCTGTATGAAAATCTTAAAAGTATGCTAAGAGACTGTGACACAGATTGAAAAATAATTTGAAATAAATAGTGCTTGGATGACTCTTTGTCTCTGTATTTCGCGTGAAATAAAAATCGTTTAGCAAAAAAACATGGCCGCCAGGAGCGGGGCTCATTTTACGTGTGTATGAGAACATGAAAAAATCTTCGCCTAAGAAACTGCTAGAATTACTTGAAAATAATTTGAATTTCCATGGGTAACTGTTACATTCAGTATGTAGGAGGGCTGTCCGGAAAGTTCGTAGACATGGCTACGAAATAAGTCATATCAATATGATGTTTTGATTTTTTGCTAAGTTTTGTTTTTGCTACATATTTCTAAATTAATAAATATGATAACACTAATATTCGCAAAACGAACACTGCCATGGTAACATGATCTACGGTTCACGGAGCACTTTGATTCTATTATAACAGCTACTCGAATTAAAAAATTGATAAAAGCTGTAGTTTTATCCCAAACGCGTTTCTATTTACGTGACGTCATAGGATATCCTTGCATGACATTTGGTTTTCGTCTCGTCAGTGCTAAGCAAGTTTCTGTAGTTATGACGTCTTCAGCAGAAACGGAGTTGAACGCTTACGTCAATTTTCTTGGTGGTCAAGAAGCAAATACATATTACTCAACATTCTTTGCAAATATTAGACTAAAATTGTTAAAAATGAAGATTTATTTCAATTTTTACACGGACTTTTCCGAACAGCCCTCATAGTATTGCTTATTAACAATGGTCGTATTGTTACGAAATAGAGGATTAATCTGTAAGTAATGTTTAAGACATTTGGAACGAATATTCGGAAATTTGACGATCAAATGATCGATTTTAAATGAGATACCTATGGAAAAACTGGTGTTTCAAAACTGCCTCCTGCCCATGCGTTCAGTTTGCAAACAGATGAAAACTCATCGGCTCATGTGAGCTAAAAGTGCATTTAAATGGACTAATAGTGTATTATGCGAATGGATTCACGTAATGTAGTAATCAACAGTTACTAAAACTTAACGTTTAATTGAGCTTACCCTTTACAATAATGGCATAATCTTGTAAGTAAAATTTTTTAGTTGTAAGCATCCTTAGTTAAAGCACATTGAGCAAAACAAAAACTATCCTGTAGCTGAATTGTGTAATGCGTATATACAAGTCTCAGTCATCAACGGACAGATTAACTAGAATTTCCAAATAAATGGACTAAAATTAGTGTGTGTGATATCTTTATAACTCACAAAATATTTAATCAGTTGCCTGATTCAGCCTTAATAGTGGTTCGCACGTTTCATTGTTCTCTACTGCTGTTATTTAATATATATTCCTACTTTTGTTATTTATGTTCATTTACCCATTTATGATTTTCTTAAATGATACCGAAAACTGTTCGTTTAACAAAAAATAAGGATAAATGTAAAGTGCTTTAACTGCACTAAAGACACTTGGAGCATTGGTAAGGGCAAAATCGTATCTAATTCATACAGTCTATTGTCATTTTTTTTTTATCTCTGATGGTTTGCTTTTGAGATAAACCTTTCATTGTATTTCCTTGTAGAAAGGTTTTGTAAGTTTGTAATTAAATGAATGTTACCTACAGTTAATTTTAGTAAAGCAAGGAATAAGAGAGGGCTTGTTATGTATGTTACTGTCTGTTTAAAGGCAGGAGTAATAAATCACTACATATCAAAGGACTAAGTTGTCAAAAAATCATCATGCCTTCATAAAAGAAGGGGAAAACACAACAGCTAATCAACCAAAGTAGTGACTTGGCACTTCAACGTTCAATTCATTGTTAGTTTAAATGAAAGAAATAAATTATGCTTAACTCAGTATTTTAAATAAATGCCTTTCCAAGGAGGATATTGCAACAATGGGAATGGTAAATAGTTTCATTATCTCTGATAAATTATTTGATATAATCGGTAGCAGTAAAAAATCTTATAATAGATAGGGTACATAAAACGTTTCATTTCATTATTTTCCCGAATGTAGGTTACTATATTCTAAACTAAATGTCAGACAGTAACTGGCCTTCCTAATATATCATTTTGTAGTCGTGGAAGTCTCAATCCATTACCAACTATATACATATATCACTCCAACATGTCGAGACCGAAAGAATTATACGTCAGCATAATATCTATTTTTCGGGGGGGGGGGGGGGGGAGGGGGCGGGGTAGTCTTGACTTCCTGTTTAATGTAAAGTGAAAGTAGGATTGCTGCTAAAACTTCATTGGTGGACAAAAAAACTATCGAAATTTCATTGGTCACTTGCCACAAAAAAGAGAGAGAATTAGGCTTTCTGACTCTAAACCTAAACGTACTTAAATAGGTTCATAGGCATTTTTAATTGATTTACATTTTGCACATTTGATATTCGTGAAAGAATGGAAACGATGGTAAATTATCGGCGAAAATGTCGTAGAGGTTGGATTCAAAATTTGTTTTGCCTTTCGGTCATCTAAAGCGTTTTTGTGCATACTTTCCGCCTAATTACATAACAAAGCCATTAACTTAACTGGTGCAGCAGTACTTGTTCCGAAGTCGTCAGTGTATGCTTTTTTAACTTCATGCGACTTTGTAGTGCTGCCGCGTCTTTTTAAAAGATACTTCTTGTGTGTTTTTGTTTTACTTGACTGCATAGCTTTATTAGAACATATAAACAAAATTAAAAGAATCCTATAGAATATCTAGGCTTAACTTTTAAATAAAATAACATTTTGAATTAAGGCCTAAAGCACCTGATTTTCGGAACCTTTTATTATGGATTGTCAGTTTACAGACACAATTTAGCATTTTATTTAAGATATGTATATTCAACTAGTCATTTATGGTTGTCAAGTCAAAATAACTTGATTTAATTAGGTCCTCTGGATTAAGCGTTACTCCATAGTAAATTGTTTTAGTTCGCTACAATGCGGCCCAGGACTCTATCCACTAAATCTTACTGAAATCCCGTTTATCATCTGTTGATCGGGACTGTCTCTCTTAAAGCCCCTTCTCCCACAATATATTTTATTGTGTTCCATGTAAGAAATACAAACACCATTAATATATAATTATTAAATAGTTGAATTCCAAACGACATTATAAACCTGGTCGGAGTGAGAAATAAACATAATATATATGCTTTTACACAGGGATTTACAAATATTCATTTTGGACAATACGCTAACATTTGAAGGTTGAGAGGACAAAACTAAAATTTATAATTCTCGCGCGTCATTCGAAAAACAAATTGCGTTCGTTCCATTTACACGTAAGTTTTGTAATAAGGCTATTAACCTAAGCTAGATATCTTGGTATATTTATTATTTCCAGGGGCTCTCTATTCCTAACGTTGTATGTGGTAATATATAAATTATTTCTGTTTTAGTAAAATATATAATATTCTATGTGGCTCTTAAAAGGTGTCCGATTACGGAAGATTATTGTTTTAACTCCACCAAGTTTGTTAATTTAAAGGTTCATGATAGCTAGCTAATTCATCCAATATTTGATTATAACTTGTTATCTTTTGAACAAGTCCTTAATTTAACGAGAGAAAGGCTACATGTAACTTCCATGAGAAGCTTCACTACATGTTTTCGTATTTTATTTTGTATATTTTAATGAGTTTTTTTTATAAGACAGCTCGCTGCCGAATATGGGTCCTTGTATTTAGTGGAGCTCACGTTATCCTGGATTCATCTTCAGTAAAACTTACTTAAACTTAAACTAAATACTTCTCATTACACTGAATGTGAAAGTTATTTCTTATAGACTATATACGTAAATCTTAAATGTGCCTTTCATTCTAAACCATATTAAGGATTAGTTTTGTCAAGGACGAAAGTAATTAAAATATTTGAATCTTATTTATAATTGAGCTTCAAGACCCTCTTTGATCTATTTGTGTATAATCGTATACTTTACTCATTCAAAAGACATATTACATTTTATTTTTTAAAGAAATTGACGTATATTTGATACAGTTAAATTTGCACGTGGAAAACAATACGGGACAATTTTACATTCTGTTAAACACATTTGGCGTGCCCCGTGCTTTGCACATGTGAATGAACTTTTCAAAATAAATCCAACATGAAAAAAGACTAAGATATTAAGAGTTTATTTCGTTACCTTTATCTTATTTCACTAATTTTTTGATAACTTTCACGGTTGTCAGACGTAATTCTATTGAAAAACAAAGAGAATCTGCAATTTGTTACGTCTTTTCGTGTCTATATAAATTATGTTTCACTGAACTAAGGGATGAACGTGAAAACATAAAAAAAAAAACAACAAAAAAACATACCATATTCTTCTTTTGGGAATTAATCGCGTCATACAAGGATGACGGTTTGGAAAGATTTTATTTCATGCTTTTATCGTGGAGGGGGAACAGAAGGAAAATAGAAACCGCTTAACTGATACATGACATACATTTGTTAAACCGCATTAAGAGCCAGATTCTATCCAGAAATACAAGTTTCATAGTACACAAATTACTTTGGAGCGAAACATTTTCCTCAGTCAAAAGGTGAGTTTTAAGAATTTTGTTTTAGCACATAATTTTATATGAGCTTACTTCAGTGACATACACAGCAAGATATAGTTTTCCCAAATAGTCGTTTTAAGCTAGAATCTCTTCAAATGTGGGCCAAACTCTAGAGCATTTCATTAAATATAACATGTGTCGAAATGTTACATGTACTATTAGTGTTGGCAATAAACAAGGATGCAAGTACTGTTTCATATTCAATGAAAGGGAGAAAACCTTTTTAATATAAGTAAATCACACTTTAATAATTACTCCACTTTTAATTATCTATTTTGTCTACTTTAATTATTATGGTGACTCAATTATATCATATATGAACTAGAGTAATTTTGCATGAACTATAATAATTCAGTGACTGGAATGTCAGTCAAAGTTCACAATATTCATATTTAAGCAAAACGCAGAAAAAAAGAAACAACATGATAATGCTTTCCCCAAATCTATAATATTTTTTTTTCTAATTAACTGATTTAAAAACAGGAAATTTACAGTAATTTCATGAAAAAGAAATTATGTCTTATTCTTATACATCGTAGTTTTCAGGCAAGCAGTCTAAAATTGTTCTGTTCTAAAATGGTTAACTTCTAATTAAGATTTATCTAAGCACTCTTTTCAAGCAATAATTCCATCTTTAGGCAAACTGTTAGAATGCTGATCTTCAGGTCATCGCTGTTAAAAATCATCCTGACGTGTTCAGTGCATCTTTTAAGCATTGCTTGAGCAGATCTTGAGATAGCTGATACCTCCGATAACATGTTAGGACCGTGTTAGTGTTCCTCTTCTTGACAGTTAAACCGTTTAATTGTGAACCATAGTAAAGCACTGGATGAATGATGTCACTTTTACCTACACGTTCATATTCGTTTATACTGTCCCATATATTACGTGTTTTGATGTTCCGTATATGATTTTCGAGTCTTATATTCCCAATATTAGCTTCAGGGTTAGTTGTTTTAGCAGCTATAAATAGGTGTTTCCAGGGTGCGTTGTAAGGAATTCTCTCTTCTGAAAAGTGAAAAGAAAATTTTTCATCAAAATTATTGTTATTTCGAATGTTCAATACGAAATATGAGCAATCCTTAAGCACAGCTGATTAACAAGTTTTTTTTTGTCTTGATTTTTATCATTGTTTAGAAATAAAAGTAAAGTAGAATATTAAAAATAGCAAGAAAACAAATAGAAATAATTTTGAAATTATATACACTATCATTATAACACCCTATTAATTTAACAACCCAAATCATATAGCCATTGTAGATGTAACATATTTCGTTGAAATTAGTAAATTTCGCAGTAAGCTGTACTGTTTTTATACAAACATTTTTATTATTTATATTTTTAAAACAATTTTCTTTATAAAATGAATATAAACTCGTTCAAGATTGTGTAGACCAAAGTCAGATTGTTCTAAAAGTTTTCAATTTAACATTAAAAATAAGGTCCATTTGATATTTGATCTTGGAGGAAAAAAAACAATCATGTTCATTGGTATCCTATAACGTTTGTTTGCCTTCATAAATGTCCAATTAATTATAAACAACATGTTACGTGATTTTAATGAACGGCATGTGGTCAAGTGCTTTTTCTTCAACTATTCATCTTTTAAGAGATTAAAACAATATCCATGTTTTCTGAACCATAACGTTTTTTTTAAAAAAAATCATTTGTTCAATACTGCAATTATCAAAAGAAAATGACGTAAAATATTTCCTACAGTTCTCACAAGTCCTTTACGCAAAAAAGATGGAAAAACTCACCTATTTCAAATGCAATATTTGAATGTCCACTAGTGATGGCAAAGACAAGGCAAATCTGTAAAATACTGAAAGATAACATATTTCTCATAAAAGTAATATTACCGATCAAGTAAGTACTAACCGTTCTTTGTTTGAGGTCTGATGCCGACCTTATATAGCAACGACAAGGCTTCAGGTTACTAAAGCATCCCATTGTAGAGAAAAGTAAATAGAAAAAAAAATGAATGATTTTAATTCAAGTGTCCCTATACATTTGCTAATGGTTTATGTTGACATGTATTTTGTTAAATAAAGTGTACATTGTTGCAAGATACGAAAAATAATGCCATTATGTGGGATGTAGTTAGAATGTAATGGTTCTTGACAAATCTGATGCCTGAATGAACTATCAAATCAAATAGTCATTATCATGTCAAACGTATCGAATTAATACATCTACGATTTTGAATTTTAAAACTATAGTACTGCCTCCAACGCAATGGTTCAGTTTGTATTGTTATAGAAGGTAGATACTTAAAAAGACAAATGAATCAATACCACTATCGTGACAGGATGTTTAAGCTTGTGAATATAGGGAGTATTAGAGTATTATCGTCTGAAGGGTTGAGCAACGTTTTAATTGTTTTGTAGAAAAAATATAAATGGTCAGTTGCAAGGAAATGTAGGAGAAGACAAAGGTTAAACCGATGCCCACGTAAAAACAATTATATTTAGTATAGAAAGGTGAAAATTTAGTGCATGATAATTTTGTTATTATGTTAAAAAAAACTCACAAAGTTCAATTTCATCTTATTTTGAAATTAGCTTAAATGCAGAGCGTAGTGTTTGGTATAGTGGGTTGTTTCTTTATATAGCTTTATACAACAACACTGTGTTTCTTTTAACATTATGATTACGCAGTACTGGGCTGTTTCTTCTTTAATATTGCTAACAAAAGATACTGACAAACAGGATGAAAATATAAAACAAAAAATATGACCGATAAAATAACTGTCAATGATTCTCGGACATTTGAACAATTTGCGCAGCAGTGTTGTAAGTTTTCAAAACCATAGCAATGGCTTACATTGTGAGATTTATTTGCAAATTTAACACAAAAATTAAGTTTTCCAACTGCAAAAGGCTGAGAAAGGACAACAAATTCTTGAATTTCAAAACCATTTAAGTTCCTATTTACTATTTGTTTGACATTCTAAATCTATCGCTTATATATGTCTCTGGTTACAAAATGCTTTTTCCGATATTAAATGCATGAAAGCCTCTTTATCTTCCAGAAACAGTTATATGAGAACATGCTAAAAGGTAAGTCTGTTTTTTTTTCTCCATTTTTGATATAAGAAGTCCTGATATATCTTATATTAACATCAAATATCTTTACTCTTTGAAAACTGATCAGATTTCAAACCTCGATAAGAAGTGTGTGTTCCCTTCTGAGATTTTCGAAAAGAAACGACTGTTGCTATATATTTGACGTTAATTTCTTCATAGTACAATGTGCAGGAAATATCTTATTACTCCAGCAAACTTAAGTCATTCGTTTATGCGTACCGCAGTCTTACGGACCGTCAGAAACACGCGGCCGATTGTTATATAAACAAAGCCGGTATTTATAAGCAAGAAGGAAGTACGCGGGGATCAGATCTTTGGCATTTGAGTGCATTAAAACTTCAATAACTCGAATTCGGTAAGAGGTGAGAAAACATTTTAGTTATCCAAATGCCCGAATGATCAAAGATCTCAGGTTTGATTTGATCCCCACGTGTACCACGAGAAATTTCACCGACGTCCGAGAATCAGAACGATTAGGGATTACGGGGAAACGACTCCTTTGTATTCTGTAATCCAGACAATAGCTATTCATTTGATAACAATAGTGACCAGACTGCTCGCTGTGATAACTCTCTCAGCACTTTAAATATCCTCAGTCTAAATGTATGTGGTTTAAGTGCAAAACTTAGAGTGCCTGAATTTATCTCATTAATAAGTAAATATGAAATCATAGGTATACAAGAAACAAAAACTGACATAACAGATTGTATACACGTGAAAGGTTATACTATACATATCTTTAACAGACAAAAACTATCACGCTATCGATCTGGAGGAATAGCAATATTAATTAAAAACGAAATATCACAATACGTAAAAGTAGAGAACCAAAATACAAGTAATATTATTAAATTCTTTACGCTCTCTAAAGATATATATGGCACAGAAAACGTTGATACACAAGATCTTAAATGTGGCGTCGTTTATATACCGCCAGCTAGTTCAAGAATGCGCACGAAGAACCTTACCACGAAATACAGTCAGAAATCGACAGATACTGTAATTATGGTGACCATTTGTTGCTGTTCGGAGATTATAACTCGCGTTGTGGGAACTTACCTGATTATGACCCCTTGATAATTTTATTTCTGATTCATTCGATTTAGAATTCGTTCAAAGCGAAGATGAAGAAATTTCTCAGCTGTTCAACACATTTAGTATACCGTTTGTTAGAAATTCTAACGATAATTTCGTTAACAGTTACGGTCGCCAAATGACCGAATTTTGTAAACGAAATAACATATTTATATTAAACGGAAGAATTGGTATTGATAGATTACAAGCAAAGCTAACGTGTTGCGATACTAGTACGGTCGACTATTTCTTATCTACAAGCCAAGTATTTAAGAACATTATCAATTTACAGGTTGAAGATTTTAGCCATTTATATTCTGACATTCACTGTCCAGTTAGTATGACACTAAAAACAAAAACAGTACATACATATATGAACAATTGTTGCCAACACATTGTACAAGAAACAATAAAACTTTGGGACCCAAACAAAAAGGAAAATTTTATCGAACATTTTGATATTTTAAAAGTTGCTGAAATTGAAAATAAATTAGATGGAATTATCTCAGAAAGCAATTTCGACCAAACTGCCGTAGACGATATTATTACAGACATAAATTTTTTGTTTAGTAATTGTTCTAAGGAATCATTTGGAGTTATTAAACAAAGAGTAAGCAAAAATAAATCAAAATTTAAACAAGAGTGGTTCGACCGATCTTGTACTAACATGAGAAACTTATACCATAAAACCAGACGCGCTTATAATAGATATAAAACTGATAATCTCAAGTCGGCGTTAAAAGAGATAAGCAAACAATATAAAAATACATTAAATATTACGCGAAATCGTTATAACAGCCTAAAAGCTGAAAAATTACGACATTTAAAAACAAAAGATCCAAAGCAATATTGGAAAATAATAAATAATAATAATAATGCAACACCGCCATCCGCAACTTTAAATGACTTATACACTTTCTTTAAAAATGTAAACGAAGATGAACCGATAAATGATGAACATTCCGATTTCGCGAACAATGAAGACAATGATATTAATGAAGAAATAAATTCTCCTATTAATGAAAAGGAAATAACGGACGCTATTAAATCATTGAAAAATAATAAATCACCTGGTTTCGATAATATTGTGAACGAACAACTAAAAGCGACTGCTCACATTATGCTCCCAATTTACATAAAGCTATTTAATATGATTTTTGATAACGGTATCATTCCTGAGAGCTGGACAATAGGAACTATTAAACCAATTTATAAATGTAAAGGGGATCCTAAATTACCTGAAAATTACCGACCAATTTGTCTACTTAGTTGTTTTGGTAAACTGTTCACATCTAATATAAATACGAGATTGAACGCGTATTCCGAAAGAATAGGATTAATAAAAAATACACAGGCGGGATTTCGAAAACACCACTCAACGACTGATAACTTATTTATTCTTAAAAGTATTATAGATATAGTAAATAAGAAAAAGTTGATCTGTTGTTTTGTAGATTTTAAACAATGTTTTGATTCTATTTGGAGAAAAGGATTGTGGCACAAACTTAATGCCGAAAATATAAATGGAAAGTGTTTTAAACTTATATTTAACATGTACAACAGCATTAAAACAAATGTAAAAACCTCCGAAGGCACATCCCAATTCTTTAATAGTCTAAGAGGCGTGAGGCAGGGGGAAAACTTATCCCCTTTTCTTTTTAGCATTTACCTTAATGATCTAGAAATATATCTCAGAAATAGAAATGTTAACGGAGTACATACAGAAATGTTAATAGATGATTTACATATTTACCTTAAATTGTTCATCTTTTTATACGCTGATGACACTGTTATTTTTAGCGACAATGAAAATGATTTGCAACATGCTCTTAACTGCTTTAAAGTGTATTGCGAAACTTGGAAATTAACTATTAATATTGATAAGACTAAAATTGTTACATTTAGTAAAGGAAACCCGAGAAGACGCGATTTTTTATAGGTGATGACGTTATAGAAAGTGTCAATGAATACAAATATCTTGGCATATTTTTTTCAAAGAGTGGGTCGTTTTTAAAAACGAAGAAATACATTGCTGAACAAGCAAATAAAGCTTTATACTCCTTAATTAGAAAAATTAAACTATTATCTCTTCCTTCTGATTTACAGATTGAACTTTTTGAAAAAACTGTTAAACCTATATTATTATATGGAAGTGAAATTTGGGGATTTGGAAACCTAGATGAAATAGAGAAAGTTCAATTGAAATTTTATAAATATGTCTTTAATCTCAAACGAACAACACCATCTTATATGGTTTATGGTGAACTCGGAATCACACCAATATCCCTTGACATAAACAGTCGCATATTATCATATCGGTCTAAACTTGTAGAATATCAGAACGGTAACATGCAGTTAAAACTATCTCTGCAAGTGTATTTATTGTTACATGGTATGCACTCAGAAAACAAAGTAAAATCTATTTGGTTAGATAATATCAAACATTTGCTGTGTAGCCTAGGCTTTTCGGGTGTTTGGTACAGTCAAAGTTTTTTGAACAGCAAATGGTTAACAGCTAGTATAAAACAAAAACTAAAAGATACTTTTGTGCAAAAGTGGTATTCTGAAATATCGAGAACCTCCGACTCGAACTTATATAAAATTTTTAAACGAATTTTCATAGAAGTAAATATGTTGATGTTTTACCTACTGATTTATGTAAAAGTTTACTCGCTTTCCTAACCAGAAACCATCGTTTGCCTATAGAAGTCGGCAGATGGAGAAGTATACCAGCTAACGAAAGACTTTGTTTACATTGTAATACTTTAGGTGATGAATTTCATTATATATTCCTATGTCCTCTTTTTGATCGTGAGCGTAAAAAATTTATTAAACCATATTTTTGTAGAAGACCAAATATTATTAAGCTTAAAGAATTAATTACAAGCGAAAACATAATAGAATTAAAGAAATTAAGTATCTTTGTTAGAAAAATCATGAAATTAGTATGCGCGTAAAATGGTTAAACATAGTAACATTCTTTTTATTCCTTTTTAACATTATTTAGTTATTACTGTCGTTAGTACTCTTATCAGTAACTGTAAATAATGTTTATACCTTTTCTGTATTGTATCATGCATAATCTAGACATCCATATACAACTGTTCTTTTTCTTCATTTTATAATGCATTATCACATGCATGGAATGTATATGTTTATTTAGCATTTATAAATATGATGTGACCTGCTTTACTGTAGATACAGTAAGCAACGTTTGATATTTTCATGTCGTTTCCCTTTTACACCATTGACGCTTGTATTTGTTATATTGAACTGTTATATGCTTTTGCTGTTCATTGTTATGAACCTAAGTATATGTAAATAAAGTTGGTAAAAAAAGATTCATGGAACTACTGTTTTCCTGACATTGTATTGTTTATGGTCTTCTACATCCTCGCAAAATTACTTTAGAATTTAAAAATATCACCATTTTTTAAAGATAATGAGACTATTGATATGTTAGTCTACGTTACAGCCCTGAGAAAACACATTAAATTACACCCATCTCTAGGTATGTATATTTTACGAATGACTAGAGATAATGAAAAAATGTGCAATAAAGAGATCTTCATAAAGTAATGTGCAGACTTGATAAGCGAGCAATCGGTGGAGCTGATCATATCGTATCATTCAAACAAAAATGTATCTAGCTTATGATACAATTCAGATCATATTCTGAGACAAACGAACTAGGTAAAACTAACCAATATCTTATTACAGCAAAGCACAAATTAATTCTCGTAAAGCTTTATTAAGGTATGTATAAATACTACGTCTTTACTTCTTGACATATTTATATAATCAGAAAAAGCAAAACAATCGTCAACAAAACCTTTTTGAAGGATATGAACTAACTTTCGAATGCAAGTTGAAAAATTGCTCCAGGAAAATTACAGTGTATAACATAGCATAAAAGAATGTGGCTTTTTTTGAAAAAAAAAGACTCCTTTAAATAGTTTAAATAGCTAAATCAGAAAATGTCTCCCTAAAACCTTGTATTGATCTTTGCATTTCGTTTTGTTATATTTTTTTTTTCGTGAATCTGTAAAGGTCAAATAAGTCAGGGTTTTTTTCCCTTGCATAAAGAAAACAAGTATGGGAAAACACAAATCTGTAAGTAACGATGTTATTATAACCATTATCCTTTTTGAATACGTTCTTTGTTTGCATAAAGTATTTTGACTAACCTTCAACGCATAGTGAAAAGAATAGTATATTTTTAACAGTAAATAGATAAACCCAGCCTGGAAATGGCTTTATTTGTATTAGTCTGTTTTTCTTTTCACTTCTAGAACAGTTATCAAGAGTTGTCACGAAAAAGGCATGTAAAAGTATATTAATTTACTTAAATTACAGCTGGGTAGTGTTAACTTAAACACTGAGTAAAAACACAACAATACTTTGATCAGATTAAAAAATTCTTTGAATATTTAAAGATTATATATACCTATTACCCTTGTATCAGAATAGTGTCAAAAAAGCTTAAAATAATACCAATACGTGGTATTGTATTGTATACATTGTATTGTTTTTAAACTTTTTTTGCATACTAACATTTATCGGCAGTGAAAAAAAAAGGGCAAAGCATACCAATACTAGTAATAAATAAACAAAGCTGATAGAAACATTTTCTATTTATCTAGATTTCTATGTTTCACGTTTTGCCTTGCATGCTTAAATGCATCTTTTTCTGTCATCCTCATATGTAAAATATTATAAAGTTTGTTTGTTTTCAATCTTGACATGTATATATTATCTATGCAATATAAAAAGCATAAATTTAGTATATAACTACTTTTATTTCAATGCGCATTTTAGGCAGAATACACCAAAAAAAAGAGAAAACTAACAGAAACATCCTTAAGATTTAATAGCTTATTCTACATGAAAGACCAGCTTATTATAGACTTTGTTTTTATGTAGACCTGAAGAAGTACTTTTCAAATTGGAAATGTTAACTTTTTGAAAAATTTTGTCATATATTCATATAAATATGTTTTTTCTTTGTTTTCTCTACTTTTTATCATACGTCAGAAAGAAATAGTGTTCAGCATATAAATTATTATGTTCAACGCATAGAAATTTCCCTGTTACCCTTTTTTTACTACATAATATGTAGTTAATATATACTTGTACACCCATTAGCCTTTTTCAGATAGTAAACTATCAACTTTTTCCCAAAACAAATGATCGTTTCCAAAAACTTAATGATATGCATTTTTGCAATCCCACCATTATGGATACAGTTATATGCTCTTTAAATGTAAGGGGTCTAATGAATACCCAAAAAAGAAAACAAGTCTTCCAATGGTTAATAGAAAAAAAATATTCAATTTGTCTGTTACAAGAAACACATTTAACTAAGAAAAACACTGATAAATGGATTAAAGACTGGAATGGAAAAGCGTTCTTTAGTGGCAACGAAAGTAACCGAGAAGGAGTAGCCATATTATTTAGTAATAATCAAACATACAAAATTTCGAATTACACAGAAATTATTCAAGGGCGACTTATTGCAATAGACATTGAAATAGACAGTAATGAATGTACAATTATAAATATCTATGGTCCAAACAATGATGATACTCAACTTTTCTTAAAATTAGAAGATTATGTTAATGAAAATGATGATAAAAATTTCATAATAGCCGGCGACTTTAATACCGTATTAGATGTAAAAAAAGATAAGCAAAATGGTAGACAAGATACACATAAAAAATGCAGAAAAAAATTAAATAATCTAATTGAACAAGCAAACTTAATTGACATATGGCGTCATACTCACAAAAATAAATGCGAGTTCACATGGCGATCTAACAACAATCCTCCAATACTAAGTAGACTTGACTACTTTCTTATCACAAATTTTTTGACCAATATTACAAAGTCATGTGAAATTAAACCTGGTTTTAAAACGGATCATGCTTTAATAACTCTAAACATCAATTTTTCAAAAATAAATAAAGGTCCGGGATATTTCAAAATAAACAATAGTTTGCTCTTAGAAGAAGATTTCCAAGTGATGATTAGAAATTCAATAAAAGAAACAGTGAATTTAAACAATGAAACAAATCCAAACAAAATGTGGGAACTTATAAAAGGAAATATAAGAAATGAAACTATTAAATATTCAATATACAAAAATAAAAAAAATAAAGAATTAGAAACAAAACTTGAAAAAGAAATAGAAAAGTTAAAAAATAAATTATATGAATCGGATAATAAAATGGAAGAATATAAACAGGAAATTATACAAAAAGAAGAAAAACTAAATGAAATATACGAAAAAAAGATAAACGGCATACTTCTAAGAACAAAGGCGATCAGAATTGAAGGGAATGAAAAAAATTCGAAATATTTTTCCAACTTAGAAAGAAAAAATGCAGAAAAAAAGAATATAAATAAACTCATAATAAATGACAGAGAAATAACAAACTCAACAGAAATAATAAATGAAGAAAAAAACTTTTTTCAACATTTGTACCAAAAAAAAGAACAGCAACCAGCATCAATAAACTTTTTTGGAAATAACGGTAGTAATCTTTCTGAAAATGAATCTAGTCTATGTGATGGCTTACTTACTGATTATGAATGTTCTCAGGCCTTATTAAACATGAAAAATAATAAAAGTCCAGGATCCGATGGTTTTACTACAGAATTCTATAAAAAATTTTGGCAAGACTTAAAAACCTACTATTTGAAATCAATAAACTACTCTTATGCAAGTGGCGAACTGACCCAACTTCAAAAACAGGGGATCATCTCACTACTGCCAAAACCTGGAAAAGATTTAAATTCTTTATCAAATTGGCGTCCCATTAGTTTGCTTAATGTAGATTATAAAATTGCCACTAAAGCCATAGCAAATAGAATTAAACAAGTATTACCTGTTCTTATCAATCATGAACAAACAGGCTTTATGAAATCTCGATATATTGGTGAAAACATTAGGTTAATTTTTGAAACAATGGATTACTTAGAAAAGCATAAACTTCCAGGAATTCTTTTTTTTTGCTGATTATGAAAAAGCTTTCGACAGTTTAAATCATGATTTTATATTCCAGTGTCTTCGCCATTTTAACTTTGGGGAATCTTTCGTAAGATGGATACAACTTTTTTATTTTGATATCAATAGTATTATCATTAACAATGGCTACTTGTCTGAAAGTTTTCAGATAAAACAAGGAGTTAGACAAGGATGTCCCTTATCTTCCTCCATTTTTATAATTTGTATGGAACTTTTATCAAGATATATTAATGATGATAAAAGAATTGAAGGTATACAGATAGGAGAAACAGAAATTAAACAGACTTTATTTGCAGATGATGCTACATATTTAACAAATGGTAAACAAAAATCTTTCGAGCGATTAATTGAAGTAATTACTGAATATAGCAAAATTTCTGGACTCAGACTTAATATACAAAAATCAGTAGTTCTAAAAGTAGGGTCATTAAGAAATAAACAAATAAAATATTCTAAGAATAAAGAATTCATATGGACATCAGAATATGCGAAAACACTCGGAATAATTTTTCATACAAATACCAGTCTAGCTTATGAACTGAATTTAAAACCAAAGATAATTGACTTCCAAAACTGCTTAAAACAATGGCAACATCGTAAACTCACGCTTATGGGGAAAATCATAGTTGTAAAAACCTTTGCTTTACCAAAACTAGTATATCCTTTTACAGTATTACCAAACCCACCAGATTCTGTAATAAAGGACATTAATAAAGCAATTTATAGTTTTATCTGGGATAACAAACCAGACAAAATAAAACGGAACATTATTACAAAGGACTATAACATGGGAGGTTTAAAACTAACAGATGTAGAAAGTTTTCTTTACTCAATAAAATCTTGCTGGGTTAAAAGATTAACATCTACTCAAAATAAAGGTAATTGGAAACTGTTCTATGATAGGATTTTAAATAATTTAGGAAAGGAAATTATATTTAACTGTAATCTTAACAGCAAAATTATTGATCAAATAATAAAAGACAATGTGTTCCTTAAAGATGTCTTAAAATCTTGGTGTTCAATAAATAATTGCTATATAACAGAAAAAAAGATTGGTATCTCTCATGTAATATGGAATAATGCAGATATAAAGGTATTAGGTAAAACATTTTTTTGGAAAGAATGGCATGAAAAAGGTATAAATTATATTGAACATTTATTTGACTTTAGAACTGGCAACTTTTATAAATTTCATGTTTTTAAAGATATATATGGTCTACATGAAAAAGATTTCTTGAAATATAACTCTTTGATCAATTCGATACCTCTAAAGTATAAAAAAAATATAGATCAAAATTTTATTACTAGCACCAATGCCAGGAAACAGACATTACTAGACGAAATAAAAAACATAACCAAGACAAACCAATACCTTTACAAAATTAGTATGAATAGTAAGAAATCTGATCAACCTCCTTCAGAAAACAAATGGAATCAACAGTTAAACGACAACCAGTTAGAATGGAAAAAAATTTATCAAATGATATATCTTACATCAATTGATACCACTCTTAGAAATTTTCAATATAAATTTTTGATGCGTCTTATCCCTACTAACAAATACCTCCTAAGGTGTAAATTATCTTCATCCAATCTTTGTGATTTCTGCAACATGAATATAGAAACGACAAAACACCTATTCTGGGAATGCCAGTATGTACAGAATTTCTGGACAGAATTTAATCAATTTCTAAATTTAAAAAATATAAATTACACAATTAATTTTAAAGATATATCTTTTGGAATAATGGATAACTTTTTACAAAATGATACACTAGCAACTAATTTTATAATCATGCTAGCTAAATATTTTATTTTCAAGATGAAACTAAAAAATATCATTCCACATATAGAACAATTTAAAAACTATTTAAATCAAAGGATTACAACAGAGAGAGAAATAGCAATATTTAAAAATAAGCTAGATAAACATAATTTGAAATGGTTAAAATTCATTAGAGCATAACATACCTAATCTGAAAAGATCAAAAATTCATTAGAGCATAAAGATACCTAATGTACAGAAAAAAAATGTATTCCTTATTTTTGGAAGCGATATTACTATCCCCCTTTTCTATTTTTTTTTCTCGAACGAGCATTTAAATTTAAATATTTGACATCACTCCCCCTACTTTTCAATTTATTATAAAATCCACTTGATATACATAAATATTTTAAAAACAGACAAAAACACTTAAAATATAAAAAAAATATTCAAGTTTACACATGTAAACAATAACCGATGTAACAAATGATAAATTATAATGTTTTTGTTTTTTTTTGTTGTTTGTTTTTCTTTAAATAGCATAATGTACAATAGCATATGTTATATGTATTATGTGTATTGTGGAATAAACGGGGTTACCCGTATGGGGCCTCAAAAAAAAAAAAAATATTTATATAATCAAATAATCAACATATAAAACTTTCTGACAACAGTAAGATAAATATTTCATTGAAGCTTTTCAATTGAGAGGGCATTTTTATTAAAAAAAAACAAAAACATTAGATCACAAAAAATCCTCCAGAAAAATAGTATTATCTTATTAAAAAGTTGATTTCCATTAGCGGATTGTACATTTAAACAATGTGGACAACCTTTGTTTAAAAAAATTGGTCATGATTTAAAGAACAAAAAATATAGAACATGTAGGTAATTCAAAACGTGTATTTAATTCAACAGATAACTCGCCCATAATTTGAAGGTAAAATTCAAATGCCTGCAAAATAAGGAAAGAGCAAATATATACTTGTAATATAATAATAAATTTCGTCCCTTTTTCACGACAGTACTATAAAAAGCGTACAGACGATAGGTTAAGTTTAACTTTCCTTGTGGAGGCCTAACTTTGATTTCACATCGATACAAAATCTCAGGATATAACAGCTTCCTATTGTGAATAACATTAGCAGCATGGGCTACCACACGCTTGCGTGTTGCTATGTTGTTTGGTTTGTCTATCGTTTCAAAATCCTATGAAATTCCATTTGTGTATAAGATATATATTGAGCCAGTTTGTTTGAGCTTTTGATCTGACTGAAACCATGTGACTGAAACCATGTGAGTTAATCCTATTATAAGTTCAAAGCAATCATGCATGTACAAAACGAGAAATAACACACTTCCTTTGCTTGCACTTTACAAGCCGGTTTTAAAGAGCTCTGTCGCAAACAGAAAATTAAGTCCACCAATGACACGAGTGCATGGCTTAAACTATATATATGAAAAAATATAAATTGTCAGTTAAATATGATATGTTTTGTAGAAATAACGAAAGCAAATAATACACTGACTAGTAAATAACCTATCTGACTTAGTTTTTTTTTAATCACTATTTTATAAATGCAGTTGTTGACTATTGAATATGATATGAAATCCACCAGAGAAGGTACTTCACCTCCGTCAGGATTTATATCTTTTAGTATATATCACGTTACATCGAATGTCTCAACACCCGGCAAATAATATAAGATTATATATAATGAAAAGTTTTATAGTGTTGTAGCGTAGTAGGATAAGTAGAATGTTAAACTGATTAGAAATACAAGGTGGATTCCATATAAAATATTTCAACAGTCAGTAAATAAATTCAAATTGTTTGTACACGCATTCATCGTGTTTGACGATTTAGAAAGAGCGCGCAAATTCTCAATATGCACAAAAAGAGTAATTCCTTTCAGCTTCATTTAGCGACATCATACATTAATCAAAGATATTGATTTCAATGTGCATGTCTTATAATTTTACAACCGTTTTTTTTATAGGAATATAGAAATAAAATACCTGAAGTCTTAAGAGAATTATATTAGGGTAAACGGGTAATTCAACGGTATTGTTTTCATTCGTTACACTTTACCTTCCATGTTTTGTCTTCGAGAGAGTCATTTCTATTCCGATACACCAACAGGAGTCTACCTTTAGGGAGGGAGGGTGGCATGTTCCTAGTAACAATACAAACCACTATCAATACAAACGTTGTCTGCTCACCCATGTGGAGCATCCGGCATTTGATCCGTTAAAACTGCTGCCTATCTTCAGTGATTTGTATGCGCTATTTCATCTCGGCGTTCCTTAGCGCTACGTTGGTCCCTGTTAATGACTGACAAATATTGTTTATGGGTTGAAACCGGACCGAAGCCCAGAAATAGCCAAAAAACGCATACAGGGCTCACAACACCTAAACACCAGTTCCCGATTAAAAGGCATATCAATATGCAAGCTGTATTGATGTGATCTGGCACGCTGTATCTTATCAATGTAACGCCTATAGGTTTGTGATACACCGTTGAAAGTCTGATTTAACTGGCTAGCTAAGAACACTAGTTGCAGCTAGTATCTATTCTTACACTGCCGATTTACCGGTCAATTTGTTCCGGCGTTACATAGTATCGACACTGCCAATAGTTTTTCAGTACTATTTTTTAAATAAAACGGTACATCTGGGTCACCGAAAATACCTATAAGAACTATGTTTTCGTTTTTTTTTTCACCGAAACCTATCACGTCTGAAAAGAGCGCCTGAAATAGCTTCTTAATACCCGTATCAGGCCCAGTTCATTATTGGTTAGGTTATTTAGTACCTTAGGTCAATACCTTTGATGTCCGGTATGTAGGATCTTTCAGTGGATGTATACCAAAATTGTTCATATTATGCTCCTTAAGCTAAAATGACTTCGCTTCAGGGGTCATGATGTTATATGCATTAAAGGAGGAAAAAACACACTTTCTGAAACCATACATCTTTTATAAGGCTTACAGCATCATCCTGTGTTCCCTTTCAAAGACTGTTTAAATTAAGTCACTTGAGTAAATGTTGTCCTCTTATTAGGGGTCACATATTTTAAACGGACTTGTATAAGTAAAAAAATGTTCTTTTCCCAAACAGTAAGGCCTAGGGCTAAGATATTGAGGATGGAGTATCATTTGTGGTACCTAACTATGTTTAAATAATGCCCTATCGGTCAAAACTTGCTCGGCCCAATGGTTCAATTGTTTTAGATAGAGAAGTATAGAGAAAAGTAAAAAAAAATACTTGTCTAAACTATAAGGGATTGAGTCTAGCTATTTGTATGAAACATCAGTTAGCATATCTGTTCAAAGATTGTTTGAACGAAAATTGTTAGAACAAAGATTGTTTGAACAAAGACTGTTCAAACAATGCCTCTGATTCCCCTTTCCAGACGTCAAATGTTTTAAATTGACTTGTAAAAGAAACACTAAAAATGTCCTTTTCTGAAACAGTGAGACATATAAAACATAGACTTATTAAGGATAGCGTTTTTTAAAATCTTGTCTGAAACCATTTGGCCTATGGCTTAGATTATTACCGTGAAGCATCATATATTGGACCTGTACAAAGATCGTTCTAATTATGCTTCCCAGGGTCTCATATTTGATATGGGCTTGTATAAGGCAAAAATAAAATAATATTTTGTAAAACAGTACGACCTAGAGCTAATATTAAGCATGGGGCATCATCATCTTGTGGACCCTTAAGATTATTTAAATGGTACCTCTGGTCCCTAATAAAGAAAATTAAAAAAAAAATCTTTTAAGTTAATTGTTATTAAATTTACCTGATAAATGAACAATTTACGGCTGGTTAAAAAAAGGACACTTCAAACCAGGTTAGGGTTATAGGAATAATTTTCAACCATGTATGATACTGTAGTAATGCTCGTACATTAATAAATTAATACACATAGCACTTAACCAAACTTGCTTGATAAGATTATCTAAAGGTAAGCTATGTTTTCTCTAAATTTATATCAGCTGTGTTTCTGAAGTACGTCTTTCTAACGGTTGCCTAGCTGATCATTGCCCTATATACTCTCCTGCGCATCGGTCGAATGTTTCACTTTCTTACCTCTGCTAAAATTCAATTTTCAGAACGATATTTTTATTTTTAGACAGGGAAATCCACAGTTACTTTTCAGCCAATCAGTGACTAGCTTACAACGAAATGTCCATACATACAGTTGACAACCCAAAATGTAAACAAACAATGCCTGTCTGCATGTTACTTACGTATTTCACTTTTCAAAGTGTTGTTTTAATATGTATACGTAAATAAACCAGTAAAACTATCAAAAAGGTTAAAATCATGATGGTATGGTTGTTTTTCGACGTTTAATTGCTGTATTAAGATGTTTACTTAAACGCGTAGTTGAAATGTGTTTATAAAATTGTCAGAAAACACCCGTCTACTTATAATTTTTGAAATCACATGATTATTTAAACCAATGAAAAATGGTTTAAAGATTTTTCGGTTTCGGGGATATTGATGCACTTTCATTGGTTGTTCAAAAGTTCACTGTAAAGTTCAATATCATAAATCTACTCTTATTAAAGCAGCGTTGTGAAGTAACGGTTGTGTATTCACTTAGCTGATGAGGGAGCGTAAGCCCTATATAAGTCCTCTCGCGTTCATTCATTAGTTATGTGTAAAACATTGAGTCTATAACTTACATGAATTATGGATTCTTTTAACAATAGGTTTTACCCACAAACATAACCATGTGCTCTTTTGTTATATACTTGTTTGTGGTGAAAATATAACTGCATTTCTTTGTTAAATGATGCAAATGTGAGGGGTCAGGGATCCATCAATTGTTATTGAGATTGCAATATATGACGTCATGGGTATTTGGTTTCTTAGTAGCTTTTTCTAATGTACATAATTCATTATCACTTGTAATAATTAGTCTAGTATCCCTTACTTAATATAATAATGGTATTCGCATAGATACCTCTTATTCTTAAACAATCTTTTTATAGTCATTCACTTCTATCACGAAAATGATATAAAACCATGGCCGGTATTATATACATTATTTTCACTTTAAAAACTCAATGCATCATAACATCTTGTATTCTTACGGGCACAAAAAAGTCTTGTCTCTTTCAGGCACAAGAAAAGCCTGTTCTCTTACGAGCACCCAAAAATCCTGTACTCTGTCAGGGACCGAACGTCCTGTACCCTTACAGGCATCAGAAAGTCTCATACTCTTACAGACGTCAGAACGTCCTGTACTCTAATAGATACCAGAAAGTTCTGTAGTCGTACAGATATTAGAAAGTATTTTTGAACTGCATCAGAAAGTACCATGCTTTGAAAGAGACCAGAATGACCTGGCACAAGAATTTCTTGTACTCTTTCAGGCACCAGAACGTCTATGCTCTAACAGGCACCAGAATGACCTGTGCTCTTACAGGCACAATAACGAGCTGAATTTTTACAGGCACAAGAACTTCTTGTACTTTTTCTGGCACCAGAACGCCTCTGCTCTAACAGGCACCAGAACACCCTTTGCTTTTACAGGCAACAGAACGCCTGTGCTCTAACAGGCAACAGAACGCACTATGCTCTATTAGGGACCAGAAAGCACTGTGTTCTAACAGGCACCAGAACGCCCTTTGCTTTTACAGGAAACAGAACGCCTGTTCTCTAACGGGCAACAGAACGCACTGTGCTCTAATAGGCAACAGAAAGCACTGTGCTCTAACAGACACAATAATACCTGTGCTCTAACAGGCAGCAGAACGCCCTTTGCTCTTACAGGCAACAGAACGCCTGTGCTATAACAGGTACCAGAACGCACAGTGCCCTAACAGGCACCAGAAACGCCCTGTGCTCTAACAGGCACCTGAACGTATGTGTACTTACAGACCCCCGAACGCTCTTTGCTCTTACAGCATCAGAACGTCTGTGCTCTAACAGGCACCAGAACGCCCTGTGCTGTTACAGGCACCAGAACGTCTGTGCTTTTATAGGCACCAGAACGCCTTTTACTCTAACAAGCACCAGAACGCCCTGTGTTGGCACAGGCACAAGAGCGATTTGTATTCTTACAGGCACAAGAATTTTTTGTACTCTTTCAGGCACCAGAATGTCTTGTGCTCTTACGGGCACCAGAACGTTCTTTACTCTTACAGGCACCAGAAAGACCTTTATTCTTACAGGCACCAGAACTTACTGTGCTCTTACAGATCTCCAAGAACCTCAACGAACTAAAATTATAGACATTAGAAGAACGTTTGATTGCATTGCAGATACATTTTTTTGCAAATTTTAGAAATGCCAAGGTGTCACTTGCTCTCTGTAAAGCGAAATATTTTCAGTCCACTGATTATTTCTTTTCAATTTTACCTCTGTATTAATTATGACATTGAACCGTTGTGTGTCACAGATAGACAGTTACTTCCAAAAAATATATGAGCAAGCAAGAACCCAAAAAGATTGACGACAGTCAAGTAAAGAAATGGCGAATATCAAATAAGTACATGGTAGATATATTAAAGAGATGGGAAAATATCGAATAAGTAAGAAAGACTAAATTTGACTGGGGATATTGGCGAAAGTCACAAAAGAGAAGGCGAATCACGAGTTAAAAAGTGGGAATACCGAATTATGAGTTTGGTAGAAGTCGAACATTGAAATAAGGAATGAAAAAAATGGAAACGGAAAAGAGAACGTACATCATACATTTTTAATGTTTCATTATATAAAAATGTCCCCTATTTCAATCGAAAGATCTTGGAATAATATTAACACGTCTTCTCGTTATCCCTATTACTATTTTAACTTTCGGTTTGCGTAGGAAAGCTGTTTTTATTGTTTTTATTTTTCCCAGGAGATTCAAACGGTGAATTCTACGATTTTTAAAGACGCTTACGCTTGTTTATATAACACAGGAAATAAGGGGCACAGGTTTAGCCATTCAACGGAAGTGCATACTCAGTAAAAATGGAAAGGAATAAAACAGAATACAGGAGACGTAAGATCTTTTATTTTTACCAAAAGTATTCTGATTCATATTCAAAGCATTTTGTTATATTATTGTGGGTTCTGGGTGTAAAACAAAGCATCAGATAGCTTCAAGGAACTTTAATGTATGCTAAGGACTGGATGAATAAAATATCCCGATGATGTTTGTTGAAGTAGTAAAAACTGTGAACTGCTTCACCTTCCCCGCTAGCTTTTAAAACATAGCAATCCTAATTCTCCATGTTTCGAGACAAATCTAATATATACTGTAGTGAATAAAGTTGCCCTTCGAAATGAATCAGCCCATTTATACCGTTTCAAGGCTTGAACAAACTGTAAGCTAATGAATTAGAGTAAAATGTCAAATAAGAAATAGTGGAAACAAGTTCTGAAATAAATTTTCAGTCCAGACCTGACTCATTCATTCATTGAAACGGAAATATACGATAAGAGTACTATTTAAAAAATACTACTGGACAATTTTCATAGCTTCAATTCTTTATTTCAATTTTCTTTAAGAATGTATGTAGGTCCGTACATAGTGCAAACACATAAAAATTGATTTGGTAAAATTTAGTTAAGATTAAAAAAAAATAGATGACATGCAGATAGTGTACAAAAAATGTACTTAAATATTTTACATTGTGAAGAGCTTGTTAAAAGTTCAATCGTTTAGCAATCGCAATGCAAACCAAATACATATTTAAATTGAAACAACAGAATTCCAAATATATTTCACAGTATTGTATGATAATCAAATTATACTGGTACAGAAATCTATAATAAAGCATTACAGTAATCAAAGCAAAACGTTAAAAGTACAATTATTACAGTATTAAGATATTTTATTGAAATAAATAAGTATTTATTTATGTTATTAAATAGACTGTTTCTCGAAATATTTCCTTATTTGCACATTTGTATTCCATGATATGAATGAACAAAATGTTCAAAAATTTAACTGATAGTTAAAAAACTGAAATAATTTTCAGGTATAAAGGAGAAACCGTATAACATATCATGTCTCTCTTAGAATGAAAGAATCTATCGAAGGTTGTTTTTATATAGTTTATTTTCATCATATATAATTTGATAAGCTGTTGACAATAGGCCTGTCAAAAGACCTTTTAAGGAAACTTGTCTTCTAGAAAATTTTGTCAGTACTCAATGTCAAATTCTAATTTAAAATGATACTGTCATTCATAAATCATATCTTAGCAGCATAACTATCTGAAGTTAAAAAGATTAAAAACTAAATTCACTTTCAATTTTGTCTCTTTTGTGGTTTCCCTTTTAATTATCTAGACGAGCTGAAAGCTCTTAAAAGGCATTGCTTGCGCAAGTCGTTTGAGTAATACTGATAACAAGATTGCCCAATGAATTTCCTCTTCATGACATCTAAATAATTTTGTTGAGATTCATCGTCAGCCAAAGGCATAGGATTCTGTTTCTCTGTTAAGCGTGCATTTCCGTGTAACAGCAATAAATCCCAGATGTTTGGCCTTTTGAAACCGGTCACATAATTGCTGTATCCTATGTTGGAGTCCGTTGTCTCAATGACTGAAGGTGTAGTACTCCCATATTGCCCTGGCGAGGCAAAGAGAGCACGCCTTTCTGAAATATAGTGAAACTTTTGATAGGGAAAATGTTTTTGATAAACAAATTTATGTTTTGAATTATATTTGGTATTTTGAATTGTCGTGAGTACCTTTTTTCCAACGTGAGCTGAATTTAAATATCGCTGGTTTATTTTACCGAAAAGTGTTGGTTCATCACAATATTGTCCTGCATTTTTAAAGCTGAAACTTCAATAAACCATTTTCGTCACAATTTGAAGTTTACTTACATCATTCCACTTCTCATTATTACAACCTATATCTGTTCGTTTTCATAGTGTTCATCTACCTAACAAATAACTTTCAGAGAAGCAATAGAGGCATTGAATAAATAAATAATGACTGTTTTATATACTTTTCAATCTGAAAAATATCCAGTTATTATTTCGTTGCGCATTATAATCATTGTAAAAGCATATTGTAAAAGTTAATTAAAGATGCTTGCACAGAAATTTGCAGTAGAATAGGCAAAAAAAATAACTCACCAAATATTGCGTTTGCAAAATGTGCATGTCCCCTGGTTAAGGCTAGCACTAAACAAAGTTGTAAGATATATGAAGACAGCATATTTCTCTTAAAAGCGATACCAACCACCGGCAATGCTATGTTTATACTTCAGTTTGTTCGCTTCTAAAACACAGATAACCAACGGCCTTATATATTGACAACACCGACTAAAGCCGTTATAAACTTCCACTGAGAAGAAATAGAAAAATATATCTACAACATGATAAGAAATAATAAGTCCCTAAACGCTTGAAAACGGCTTATGTTTGACATTTATATTGTTTAGTGGTTCGTACATTGTTGTAGGATCCGTGGAAATTCCATTAACCTGTACATTATTAGAATTTTAATGGTTTAAGTCAGATCCAATGTTTAGAAATAGTATCAGATTAAACAGTCATCGCAGTGTAAAACGTTATTGTTAACTTGTTAATACATTCATGATTATAACTTTGATGACAATTTCTATCGAAATCATTTTATCATTACTTTTATTGTGCCAGGTGATACATAAGAACGTAGAGAAGCAAGTCAATAAACTGATTGTGATGAAATGTTTGAGCAAGCAAATACAAGGCGTATTTGTTGGTTCCATTGTTTCATGGGCAAACTTTTCATTGTTCTGAATAAAAAAGCTTTTAATATTGCTCTTCTAGTACAAGCTAAAGAATCGAAGTTCTCGTTTTAATTGTGTGAAAAAACTTTAGTTTCGATTCTGTGATAAATTTCCAGGCGGATTTTACCAGAGGTCAAGTGTTATTAACCGTTTTTAAAATAAAAAGTTATTTAATGAAATAGATTGTTTTTATATTTGAACGCTCTGATGATCTAGGTGTCACCGGTTGACAAATGTACATTGGCAAATCCGGGTGTTTTGTTTTTTGCTTTGTCATATATAAGTTTATAAGTTGGCCGTCATATTTTGGATATTGAAATAGTTTTACATGTTTCATAAGTATTTAATGTCTGTGTCATAAAAAGTTAAAGCCTTATAAGAACAACTGACTAATGACAGGGCAAACAGCAGTTGAACTTGTAAATTTACTGTTGATTTTCTCCAAAACAAGAAGAAATTTTATTGGCCCAAACAGTTGCCTCTTAAAAATGACACATGATATTAGAGCAATTAATATTTTATTTTATAATTTAAACTTATGAAACAGATTTATCATAAAAGAGTTTGGCTGACAAATACAGACTTATTTGACTTACTGTACCTTATTTTTCGGTCTCGTGTCCAGTACAGCTGCCTTAAGAGAAACTGCAGGGCATTGATAAAATCACTTACTTCCTAGCATATGATAACATATCAAACCATCGGTCCACTAAGTACTAAGTATGTTGTTTTTCCCTACAGAACAATTAGCGTTAGGCAAATCATAGACAATAGAAATCATACGTGCATTATATGACGATATATCTGTAAGACTATCCTACAGCGCGAGATATATGATATTTATGTGTCTTTAATATTGCTATATAATGCTCTATATATTTCCACTGAGACTCGGTATTTTAACTGGTATTTTAAAGGTACTTACTGTTTTACCTTTTACAACAGTTTATGGAATGTTTAGTTCTTAAACTTATCAAGTTTCAGATTAAGTGGACATCATCTATGTCAGATAGGAATTGTTAATGTTTATTTATGCAAGGGTAAATCTTTGCCATATCGAAGGCCGATATTGTTGGCTAAAACAAAATAATACTCCAGTTACAGTAATACAAACCAACACACCTACAGTTATTGTCTGCCAAAAAAGACTGGTTATTCATTTTTCCACATATTTTCATATTTGCCATTGGTTGCAAAAGACACGCGGTAACAATTAAATCGCAGGTCTTACTAGGCAGATAGACATTTAAGGTCGTGTCTAGAAAGACTTTTGAACGCAATTTCATTGTTTAACTTGGGCCTTGTCTTTCAATTTTGTAGAATACTGAGAGGTATAAATATAATTTTGTTTCTAGACGCTCTAAAATCTCTCACTGTATCCTTATTTTTTCCACAGAAGAAGTCTTTGTTACTTCGGTTGATAGGTTCAAGCCTTGTATTTTAGATTGACAAGTCGTTTCTCTTTCAAAATGATTCGGTAAGATGCTCTTACTACCAGACTCATATAGTAACAAAGAAAAGATGAAAACTTTTATTGTCATGCTTGACAAATCATGTCTTTAAAAAAATGAGCTGTTCATTATCCTTCATGTTTTTTCCTGGTAATTTAGGATTAGTAAATAACTTTCTACACAGAAAGGCATATGTAATTTGCCTAATATCTTTTTAAAACCTAATTTACGTCTTGCAGTTTCTCTCTCCCTCACTGTTTGCAGTGTCGATAATCGTCGAAGTACGTTAGTTTCTAATTTATTCAATTAAATAAGTCAAATCGCTCACAGAGAACATCATACACAAGAAAAGCGTTTTGGATGCTTCATTTAGTATGACTTGCGTTTCATTGAATGTTTTGTGCAGAAAGTCATCAGCAGCTAATAATAGCTAATCATTATTTTGGGGAAAATATTTTTATCAAACACGCACTCACAACATTTGCAAATCTGAATGACGATCTGTAGTTACCCAGGTCAATATCTAGGACGTTGAAAAGCATGACAGTCACTGTAACAACATATTTTATCCGCAATCGTCACCCATTTGCTCTTTCGCACCTTGTCCTTGATAAAATATCAACTGTACTTCTTTTTATAATTATGCCAATTTGAGTGGTGAGGGCTCTATTAAGTCAAATATATAGGCGAGCAAAAATAAGGTCAAAGGTAGGCGAATGAGGCAAAGATGGGGCAAACTGTAGTATGGTTGTTTGTAAATTACGATTTTATAGAATTCATCTGATCGCTCCACAACGTTACGCCTGCAATAAATTCGATAAAATTTGATAAATAATCAATAACTAATACATAACCTGCGTGTATTATATGTTCGAAAGATTTGTTAGACGTGTGCTACTGAAATCATGTTGCCCTACCACATGTGACCCGTTCACAGGTCTTTTCTGCACTAGTAGATTTTTGTACCTTTTTGGGGTTTTATACTGACATCGTTTCAAACAAAACAATTTGTTTTTCCCATGGAATGATGTGCATTGTGACTTTTGTCAAATGGCGCAGTTTTAACCAATACGTTACATAAGAAAAATGTTTTGACTCAGAGAGACAGCATTACTGTTGAAAATTAACTTTTTTGATATTTTGCTAGCACGTAGTTATCATCAAAGCAATAGAGGCAGAAGACACTGGGATTATTCAGTTTTAATTCAGTTTTGAAAGTAGTGCAACCTTCTTGCTAGTAAGGATTTCAATTATTTAAAAGAAGTACGCCTTTGGGCAATACAGACTGATAAACGTGACATTATATACACAAACGGTCAGTTCGACCTTCAGGTGAATGACACTGTGTATAAAAATATTTCTTATACAATTCCTGTTTTGATATTTTTTATTCATCTATTAGAGTATCGTATGTATTGTTTATGTTAGTAATAATAAGGGTAAGAAAACACAGAAGCTTACGAGAGACTTATAGCTTAAGATGGTGCCAGTTTTTGGTGACACCTTACTTGACTACTCTGTTTTAATATCATTCTGTGATCACCATTCCTAGGTGTAGGATATAATTGTTTCAAATTCTGAATGTACTTTTCTCAAACAAATGCCAGACAATAAATTCATTACACTTTTCATTTTGAATAAAATGAAGAAAACAGTATAAAATGGAAAAATTCATCTACTCCCACAAATAAATGTAAAAGAGCCGAAAAACTTCAACAGTTTAGAAGGAACTTTAAATTAGTTGTAAGACAAAAAGAAAGAACTTCATTAAACACTTTGTCTTTAGATACTGACAATTTCTTTTAATGGACAAAAACTTTTGTTCTAACCTTCATTTAAATTCTGAACAGCAAATTTACGAATAAAACACTCTTATTTCTTCTATTCAAACCAAGTGTCATTAACGATCAGCGTTTAAGAAATAAACATTTATCATTACGTCTCAAGCGGCAAATACAAATTCTTTAGGCTTACGGTGCTCTTCAGAAGAAGTGATATTCTATAAAACGTATGTAAAATAATTTAGATCTTCACCGTTTTTTTTCTATTTTATTTCTCATAATGTTTTCTTTCTAGAGAGTCATGGGTGACATAAGATTCTAATAATTCATTTAGACTTTCGTTCTAACAGTCTATCTTTATATTTTTCTTCATTAACCATACGTAGTATATGGCATCGTCAGGTGTTTTTCACTGTCACCAGTGTAGCAAACTTAATACACTTTTTTATCACCGTATACCTGATAAATATAAACTGTAAACGATACATTTTCGGCAACTTTTACATGTCACGCCCAAAACTACTGCTTGAATGTGTTCTTAATTATCACTTATCATGTGCTGAACTTCATGATTTTGACATCAAAACATTACTCTGCGCATATTTGAATCTTAAAAAGTCTTTACGCAAGTAACGATTGCATATGAAAGAAATATTTATTTGTTTACAAAACTATGCCACTTTTTACGCTTTCAAAATTCTATGCAATCTGAAGTTGTTGTTTAAAACTATTCTGCAAGATTTCAAATAATTTACCTCTGGGTATTTCAGAGTCACGTTTGCCCTAGCAGCTTTATTATGGCACATCTGACCAATGAAAAAAGTCCGCGAACCATTTCACGTAAAGTAAGTGTAACGATTCTGCACATTACATTTTTGTGGGAATAAATTAAATTACACGATTTTCTTAGTGAGAAACCAGTTATCATGTCCCCACGTTTCGAGGAAAGGACTCGAACCCATCTCTCATTAGCAAGAAGCAAGTATTTTTTGACTGTTGTGGTTACCTTGCAGGTCGGTAGATAAATGAGTTATTTATTCATTCTCTTTTCTGAATACTGTATATATTGTATTACAACCAACATTGTAACTTTTTACAGAACGCCGCTTTCAATTAACAATGCCATTTGTGGCAAGGTGTTCAATGCTATTTCTGGATTAAATTAGGAACTCCTATGTGCTTAAGCATGCGTTTCACTTTTTTCACAGCAATTTTATCTAGAAATCATGTAGATTTAGGTAAAATTACCCTTTTTACCAAATTTCAAAATTATTCGGTTTTTCAATAAAGTGAAAACGTAAAAAAAATGAATATTAGTAATATAGCAGAATACAGTGTCTTTTCAAATTAAAATCGCAATGCAGTTCATATTAAATGTATCTATAATAGTGTCCATTAGGATATAAAAGTCAGCTCTTAAAATGAGAGTTAACCGTTACATTGAAAAGTAATTTTAGCTAAATATTTTAAGATAAGACAATCATTGTTGTCAATGTATTCCTTAACAAATTTTACATATTGGATTGTAAGTATTGATGACGAAATGCAGTAAGAAACTATTTTGCGTTCTAGAAATGTTGGAGATGGCATCAATTTCAATTTGCTGACATGTAGGTTTCGATAACTAAATAAAAAAAGTCAAACATGCCAAAAAATAGCAAAGCTCTGGGCGAGATTAAATAAGCCTTTTAACCGTAATTACAAATATTTTAATAATTTAACAAAAACAATTTAAGACTCGTTTTTATTTAATATATTGACAGTCTGTTAACAGAAATGCAGTCATAGATGCTTATTATAAATGTTTTGTCTTTATTATAATATACCGTTAATAAGATTTCAAGGTAAAGAAAGATCTAACATTGTAAAAAAGAAAGAAACGAATTTCATTCTAAAGTTAGTCTGTGCGAAAATTGTTTAAAGAGATGTCTACAGGGCACGCTCGCATCATGATTTATCTGGACGCGCTCTTTGAAACAAGTTAAACTGTTATATATCAAGGCTAAATAATAGGGCGATTTTTGTGCAATAAAGATATCATTCTAGAAATATAATCCTAACGTGGATACTTTCGTGGGATTTAAAAGCTCTCTTCCATTGACAAAGTTCATGTCATAATTTGATACCAAGAATGGGTCTCATAGCTATTAGTTCTTCCTCGTGGGCTGAGTATAACCGTTGTATACGGCTCTAAAGAGATTTTCGGTATCAGTAACAAATTACATTAAAATAGTCATTTTGTCATCGTTTCTAACGAATTACTTGAAGGGAATTCCTTCTTATATACAAAACTGTTGTTCTTAGATATGACATGAAACCGTCAGTTTAATTGTTCCGTTTCTTTGTATGTTTTCTGCAAAATTACAAATGATTTAAATAATTCATCTGACATGATCTTAAAATACCACGAAAATTAGACAATTAAAAATTTAAGAGATTCGGTAAGATGGCAAATATTAGTGCGACCTTACTTTTAAAAAACAGCTGTGTTTAAGTATGCCTCTTTCACTAGTGATGGTTCTCTATTTAGTGTATACTTGGCGCCTCAAAAGACATTTAATGATTTAGTTTCTTTCTGTTAACTTCTCACTTATTCTTCTATTGTACTTTATTATATAAGTGCACTGTATTTTCTATGCCAAAACCTTTTCAGTGTTGCCTGGGATTGTAAATATAGGGATAGTTATAAATTTGGAAAACTTTCAATGACACAATATTATTAAAATGGTATATTTTAATGCACGTTCTTTCCAAAAAAAAGGAATTTCGTTTTCAAATATCATTTTGCATTAGGACACGTTTTGTGACATTAAATGACGATTTTGACTACAGCACGAAATCAATAATGCTACATCAAATATAGTTTACACAAAAAAATTAAGTACGTCTTTAATCAAACTAAAAACAAAGTGAACAAAATATTAAACAAATTACACAATTAATATAAACAATATTAAATAATTCTAAAATTGATCAAAAATGAAAACAAGATAATTAATTGCAGTGTATAATATATAATGTTAGTAATCACTTCAGATCACTTTCCATTTCGATAACTACATAATGTATTTAACCAGCTGCCAAAGACGCCATCTTTTTCACAGAGTGTTTCAAGGCTGCTTCTTTTTCTGTTGGGAATCAAATCATCGTATCTAGCTGTACCATAGTACTGTGTATATGCTTTGGCATCCAGTGATTTTGAATCTTTTCCAGTGCTTCTTGGTAACCACGGGAAATGTAAACCATTACCAAAATTACGGGACTCTAACTGTGTTACAGGCTCGTAAATGTTGTTTGATATCTCAGAATCATCTCTGACTTCAGTTGGCTTTTTGTACTTTTCCAATGCTGCAATCAGTAATGCGTTAACATCTTTGTTCAGTCTTAAATCTACAACTTCTTCTCTTGGAATATCTGAATAAGAAATCGTAATAAAAGTGAAGTGTGCAAATTATGTCTGAATCATTTTCAAAAGCAAACAGAAAAAAGAGGAGAAAAAAACTTTGTAAAACATAATACAGTATAGAACTGTAACTCGACATTTAGATAATTAAAAAAAAAAACGGGACAGAAAAGTCTGAGAGAAGCTGAAAAACCTTAAATCGTTTCAAGTGTTCTTTTTTATTTGAAAAAGGTTAAGTTTTCCATCGGGTTTAGCAGTTTCCTACATTAACAGGACACAAAATATCTTCAAACTTGCATTTAAATATTTGGCAAACGTCTGCTTTTCAAAACAAAAAAAGTAAAAACACTGAAATAGAATATGTTCTTCCATTTAAATAAAAATATTAAACTTTGAGAGAATTTAAGATTTAATTTGTTTAATTTTCAGATAAAGCATGTTACAATGTTGAAAACTGGATATTTATATTTCTATAATAAACGAGAGTTCCAACAAAATTATTCTTACCTTTAAAAAACGAAAGAAAAGGCTTTTCTCCGTGGACTGTCCACTGTGGAAATGCATTTAAAGTTCCAAAAATAACCACAATTAAGGACATTTTTACGAATACACTTGGCTGACGAAATAACATTTTCTTTTAAATAGACAATAGACGTTCTTCTGTCTGAATCGTGTTGAATTGTCTGATATATTCTATATGTTCTTTTGCAATGATATGTACAGATGTAACCCGCTGAAACCATATGGGGAAATCAGCATATCAGATTCTGCTCATCGGAGTGCAGCGTGACTTTTTTAGTTAAAATTAAAAGCTTTTTCTCATTGACAAAATTCATGTTATAATCCGATACCTAGACTTCTGTCTCTCAACAGGTATCACTCGCCTAAAATGTATTTAAACTAGGGATGGCAACGAGTAACCGGTTAATCGAGTACTCGATCGAACGTCCGAATATCGGTTAACAAAATTGATATTCGATTACTCGGCAAAAATATATAATTTCTTTTTTTTGCGTTTTAGAAAAGTTGGCGTATCCAATCAGTTCAGAAATTTGGAGATGTACATGTATCTTCATAAATACCTCTTAAATGCAATCAAAACATTCTTGCAGAGGTGCGAAAATGATATCGTTAAATTGTTAATTTAACGAGGCGATCAACAGTTTGACACGCGCATGGGATTGAACACCTGTGTCGCTTACGTCATTCGGCCTCTTATAATATTTAATTACCTTTAATTGTGTAAGAGTTTGTAGCCAAAACTTGTTTTAAGGTATATGTTTTGAAAACAGCAAATGGCCGGATTGCTATTATGAATGTTAGATTAAAGGTAGTAATTAGACCCGATTAAGCGTTTGTTTTTCTATACTCAATAAAGGAGAGTAACTCCCTTTTCTTCTTTACGCATATAAATCCAGAAATATCATTAACTTTTTATATATTGATAAAGTTTTTGTTTAGAATAAGATATTAAAATTTCAAGAGTCAAAGTACCGCCTGCAAAATCTAATGCTTGGAAATATTTCAAACGCTGTGCTGATAGCAAGACCATTAAGTGTACATTATGTAACTTGATATTGCATTAATTAAAACGTTATAAAATATAATGTTGATTTAATTTGTTTGATGGTTATTCTAAGTTACCTCCCTTGCAGTCCTATTTATGAATTTAAATAGAAAACGAAGGAAGCATGCAGACGGTGTTAATATATTGTGATAAAACTTTGAAGATCATTGGAAATCATCCGAGTAACCGAGTACTCGATCGGAAAAATGACCGAGTACTCTAGTATTGATTTTGGTATTCGTTGCCATCCCTAATTTAAATTTTAAACAGCCAACAGCTGCCATTTTAAGTTGTTGCTTATTCTGTTTATCAAAAATTGCATGAACAAAAGATCGGTTCCAAGCATTTGATATACTCTGAAACTATACATATTATACTGACATCGTTTCAAACAAAACAATTTGTTTTTCCCATGGAATGATGTGCATTGTGACTTTTGTCAAATGGCGCAGTTTTAACCAATACGTTACATAAGAAAAATGTTTTGACTCAGAGAGACAGCATTACTGTTGAAAATTAACTTTTTTGATATTTTGCTAGCACGTAGTTATCATCAAAGCAATAGAGGCAGAAGACACTGGGATTATTCAGTTTTAATTCAGTTTTGAAAGTAGTGCAACCTTCTTGCTAGTAAGGATTTCAATTATTTAAAAGAAGTACGCCTTTGGGCAATACAGACTGATAAACGTGACATTATATACACAAACGGTCAGTTCGACCTTCAGGTGAATGACACTGTGTATAAAAATATTTCTTATACAATTCCTGTTTTGATATTTTTTATTCATCTATTAGAGTATCGTATGTATTGTTTATGTTAGTAATAATAAGGGTAAGAAAACACAGAAGCTTACGAGAGACTTATAGCTTAAGATGGTGCCAGTTTTTGGTGACACCTTACTTGACTACTCTGTTTTAATATCATTCTGTGATCACCATTCCTAGGTGTAGGATATAATTGTTTCAAATTCTGAATGTACTTTTCTCAAACAAATGCCAGACAATAAATTCATTACACTTTTCATTTTGAATAAAATGAAGAAAACAGTATAAAATGGAAAAATTCATCTACTCCCACAAATAAATGTAAAAGAGCCGAAAAACTTCAACAGTTTAGAAGGAACTTTAAATTAGTTGTAAGACAAAAAGAAAGAACTTCATTAAACACTTTGTCTTTAGATACTGACAATTTCTTTTAATGGACAAAAACTTTTGTTCTAACCTTCATTTAAATTCTGAACAGCAAATTTACGAATAAAACACTCTTATTTCTTCTATTCAAACCAAGTGTCATTAACGATCAGCGTTTAAGAAATAAACATTTATCATTACGTCTCAAGCGGCAAATACAAATTCTTTAGGCTTACGGTGCTCTTCAGAAGAAGTGATATTCTATAAAACGTATGTAAAATAATTTAGATCTTCACCGTTTTTTTTCTATTTTATTTCTCATAATGTTTTCTTTCTAGAGAGTCATGGGTGACATAAGATTCTAATAATTCATTTAGACTTTCGTTCTAACAGTCTATCTTTATATTTTTCTTCATTAACCATACGTAGTATATGGCATCGTCAGGTGTTTTTCACTGTCACCAGTGTAGCAAACTTAATACACTTTTTTATCACCGTATACCTGATAAATATAAACTGTAAACGATACATTTTCGGCAACTTTTACATGTCACGCCCAAAACTACTGCTTGAATGTGTTCTTAATTATCACTTATCATGTGCTGAACTTCATGATTTTGACATCAAAACATTACTCTGCGCATATTTGAATCTTAAAAAGTCTTTACGCAAGTAACGATTGCATATGAAAGAAATATTTATTTGTTTACAAAACTATGCCACTTTTTACGCTTTCAAAATTCTATGCAATCTGAAGTTGTTGTTTAAAACTATTCTGCAAGATTTCAAATAATTTACCTCTGGGTATTTCAGAGTCACGTTTGCCCTAGCAGCTTTATTATGGCACATCTGACCAATGAAAAAAGTCCGCGAACCATTTCACGTAAAGTAAGTGTAACGATTCTGCACATTACATTTTTGTGGGAATAAATTAAATTACACGATTTTCTTAGTGAGAAACCAGTTATCATGTCCCCACGTTTCGAGGAAAGGACTCGAACCCATCTCTCATTAGCAAGAAGCAAGTATTTTTTGACTGTTGTGGTTACCTTGCAGGTCGGTAGATAAATGAGTTATTTATTCATTCTCTTTTCTGAATACTGTATATATTGTATTACAACCAACATTGTAACTTTTTACAGAACGCCGCTTTCAATTAACAATGCCATTTGTGGCAAGGTGTTCAATGCTATTTCTGGATTAAATTAGGAACTCCTATGTGCTTAAGCATGCGTTTCACTTTTTTCACAGCAATTTTATCTAGAAATCATGTAGATTTAGGTAAAATTACCCTTTTTACCAAATTTCAAAATTATTCGGTTTTTCAATAAAGTGAAAACGTAAAAAAAATGAATATTAGTAATATAGCAGAATACAGTGTCTTTTCAAATTAAAATCGCAATGCAGTTCATATTAAATGTATCTATAATAGTGTCCATTAGGATATAAAAGTCAGCTCTTAAAATGAGAGTTAACCGTTACATTGAAAAGTAATTTTAGCTAAATATTTTAAGATAAGACAATCATTGTTGTCAATGTATTCCTTAACAAATTTTACATATTGGATTGTAAGTATTGATGACGAAATGCAGTAAGAAACTATTTTGCGTTCTAGAAATGTTGGAGATGGCATCAATTTCAATTTGCTGACATGTAGGTTTCGATAACTAAATAAAAAAAGTCAAACATGCCAAAAAATAGCAAAGCTCTGGGCGAGATTAAATAAGCCTTTTAACCGTAATTACAAATATTTTAATAATTTAACAAAAACAATTTAAGACTCGTTTTTATTTAATATATTGACAGTCTGTTAACAGAAATGCAGTCATAGATGCTTATTATAAATGTTTTGTCTTTATTATAATATACCGTTAATAAGATTTCAAGGTAAAGAAAGATCTAACATTGTAAAAAAGAAAGAAACGAATTTCATTCTAAAGTTAGTCTGTGCGAAAATTGTTTAAAGAGATGTCTACAGGGCACGCTCGCATCATGATTTATCTGGACGCGCTCTTTGAAACAAGTTAAACTGTTATATATCAAGGCTAAATAATAGGGCGATTTTTGTGCAATAAAGATATCATTCTAGAAATATAATCCTAACGTGGATACTTTCGTGGGATTTAAAAGCTCTCTTCCATTGACAAAGTTCATGTCATAATTTGATACCAAGAATGGGTCTCATAGCTATTAGTTCTTCCTCGTGGGCTGAGTATAACCGTTGTATACGGCTCTAAAGAGATTTTCGGTATCAGTAACAAATTACATTAAAATAGTCATTTTGTCATCGTTTCTAACGAATTACTTGAAGGGAATTCCTTCTTATATACAAAACTGTTGTTCTTAGATATGACATGAAACCGTCAGTTTAATTGTTCCGTTTCTTTGTATGTTTTCTGCAAAATTACAAATGATTTAAATAATTCATCTGACATGATCTTAAAATACCACGAAAATTAGACAATTAAAAATTTAAGAGATTCGGTAAGATGGCAAATATTAGTGCGACCTTACTTTTAAAAAACAGCTGTGTTTAAGTATGCCTCTTTCACTAGTGATGGTTCTCTATTTAGTGTATACTTGGCGCCTCAAAAGACATTTAATGATTTAGTTTCTTTCTGTTAACTTCTCACTTATTCTTCTATTGTACTTTATTATATAAGTGCACTGTATTTTCTATGCCAAAACCTTTTCAGTGTTGCCTGGGATTGTAAATATAGGGATAGTTATAAATTTGGAAAACTTTCAATGACACAATATTATTAAAATGGTATATTTTAATGCACGTTCTTTCCAAAAAAAAGGAATTTCGTTTTCAAATATCATTTTGCATTAGGACACGTTTTGTGACATTAAATGACGATTTTGACTACAGCACGAAATCAATAATGCTACATCAAATATAGTTTACACAAAAAAATTAAGTACGTCTTTAATCAAACTAAAAACAAAGTGAACAAAATATTAAACAAATTACACAATTAATATAAACAATATTAAATAATTCTAAAATTGATCAAAAATGAAAACAAGATAATTAATTGCAGTGTATAATATATAATGTTAGTAATCACTTCAGATCACTTTCCATTTCGATAACTACATAATGTATTTAACCAGCTGCCAAAGACGCCATCTTTTTCACAGAGTGTTTCAAGGCTGCTTCTTTTTCTGTTGGGAATCAAATCATCGTATCTAGCTGTACCATAGTACTGTGTATATGCTTTGGCATCCAGTGATTTTGAATCTTTTCCAGTGCTTCTTGGTAACCACGGGAAATGTAAACCATTACCAAAATTACGGGACTCTAACTGTGTTACAGGCTCGTAAATGTTGTTTGATATCTCAGAATCATCTCTGACTTCAGTTGGCTTTTTGTACTTTTCCAATGCTGCAATCAGTAATGCGTTAACATCTTTGTTCAGTCTTAAATCTACAACTTCTTCTCTTGGAATATCTGAATAAGAAATCGTAATAAAAGTGAAGTGTGCAAATTATGTCTGAATCATTTTCAAAAGCAAACAGAAAAAAGAGGAGAAAAAAACTTTGTAAAACATAATACAGTATAGAACTGTAACTCGACATTTAGATAATTAAAAAAAAAAACGGGACAGAAAAGTCTGAGAGAAGCTGAAAAACCTTAAATCGTTTCAAGTGTTCTTTTTTATTTGAAAAAGGTTAAGTTTTCCATCGGGTTTAGCAGTTTCCTACATTAACAGGACACAAAATATCTTCAAACTTGCATTTAAATATTTGGCAAACGTCTGCTTTTCAAAACAAAAAAAGTAAAAACACTGAAATAGAATATGTTCTTCCATTTAAATAAAAATATTAAACTTTGAGAGAATTTAAGATTTAATTTGTTTAATTTTCAGATAAAGCATGTTACAATGTTGAAAACTGGATATTTATATTTCTATAATAAACGAGAGTTCCAACAAAATTATTCTTACCTTTAAAAAACGAAAGAAAAGGCTTTTCTCCGTGGACTGTCCACTGTGGAAATGCATTTAAAGTTCCAAAAATAACCACAATTAAGGACATTTTTACGAATACACTTGGCTGACGAAATAACATTTTCTTTTAAATAGACAATAGACGTTCTTCTGTCTGAATCGTGTTGAATTGTCTGATATATTCTATATGTTCTTTTGCAATGATATGTACAGATGTAACCCGCTGAAACCATATGGGGAAATCAGCATATCAGATTCTGCTCATCGGAGTGCAGCGTGACTTTTTTAGTTAAAATTAAAAGCTTTTTCTCATTGACAAAATTCATGTTATAATCCGATACCTAGACTTCTGTCTCTCAACAGGTATCACTCGCCTAAAATGTATTTAAACTAGGGATGGCAACGAGTAACCGGTTAATCGAGTACTCGATCGAACGTCCGAATATCGGTTAACAAAATTGATATTCGATTACTCGGCAAAAATATATAATTTCTTTTTTTTGCGTTTTAGAAAAGTTGGCGTATCCAATCAGTTCAGAAATTTGGAGATGTACATGTATCTTCATAAATACCTCTTAAATGCAATCAAAACATTCTTGCAGAGGTGCGAAAATGATATCGTTAAATTGTTAATTTAACGAGGCGATCAACAGTTTGACACGCGCATGGGATTGAACACCTGTGTCGCTTACGTCATTCGGCCTCTTATAATATTTAATTACCTTTAATTGTGTAAGAGTTTGTAGCCAAAACTTGTTTTAAGGTATATGTTTTGAAAACAGCAAATGGCCGGATTGCTATTATGAATGTTAGATTAAAGGTAGTAATTAGACCCGATTAAGCGTTTGTTTTTCTATACTCAATAAAGGAGAGTAACTCCCTTTTCTTCTTTACGCATATAAATCCAGAAATATCATTAACTTTTTATATATTGATAAAGTTTTTGTTTAGAATAAGATATTAAAATTTCAAGAGTCAAAGTACCGCCTGCAAAATCTAATGCTTGGAAATATTTCAAACGCTGTGCTGATAGCAAGACCATTAAGTGTACATTATGTAACTTGATATTGCATTAATTAAAACGTTATAAAATATAATGTTGATTTAATTTGTTTGATGGTTATTCTAAGTTACCTCCCTTGCAGTCCTATTTATGAATTTAAATAGAAAACGAAGGAAGCATGCAGACGGTGTTAATATATTGTGATAAAACTTTGAAGATCATTGGAAATCATCCGAGTAACCGAGTACTCGATCGGAAAAATGACCGAGTACTCTAGTATTGATTTTGGTATTCGTTGCCATCCCTAATTTAAATTTTAAACAGCCAACAGCTGCCATTTTAAGTTGTTGCTTATTCTGTTTATCAAAAATTGCATGAACAAAAGATCGGTTCCAAGCATTTGATATACTCTGAAACTATACATATATACATTTAGAATAATTCGAAGTGAAACATTTTCGACAGAACTTAAAATTAGACAATCATTTTTTTCTTTTCATTCTTAAAATGGATGTTCTGGAAATAAATTGCTAAAATAAGTCACGTGAATCTTTAAATTATACATTGCCTGGTAAGTTTGTGTTACAAAACAAACAAACAAAAGAAAGAAAGAAATCTATTGATAAAAAATGCTTTTGTCATTCTAACATGCCTGCCTTGCCACATTTCTATTTTGACTAAGTAAAGAATTAGACCTCCTATTTAACCACTTTTAAGATCCAGTTTACTTGCAAAGATAAAAGATACTTTTATAATATAATACCAGAATTTACATTATAAGTGATATAACTATTCTATTCTTCTAATGCGCATCTTATTTCATAACAGACATGTTTGTAAGGTCTTTGGATAGCCAAAGGTACCGAAGATTGATGCACCATCAAAGTAGAGAAACTGTTTGTTAAACCTGACAGATTTGTAAGTATGAATTTGTATATACAATGTAGTTGTTTAATCGTTAAAAGCACAGCAGTAACACATGTTTATCCTTTAAAATGAATATCTCTTTTTACTTTGTAAGTGGAACTAGACCATTAACTAAAATGTTGATAACACTGTCGAAACCCATAAATTTGAATGATAACAACGTTGAATTTTATGCTGACATTGTATTCATAAAATATTTACAGTTAAAGCATTCAGGAGAACAAATTATTCAGTCGTAATTATGCTTTCTTTTACTGCATATTTTAAGACCCCAAGTGATTAGCTATTTTGTACAGTGAACATCAAAAGAATTATTTTAAATTCCACATAATTTTAAGATTGTTTGTATCCTTATAATTATAATAACACTGAAAATAACATCGATATATGGAATCAACAGAATATCTGACAGAATCTCTATAAATGACCGTAACAGGGGGATTTTCTTATTCGTAAATAAAATGTTTCTAACGCTTTTTTGAAGTTTTTCTTAAAATTAAAATTTAAAGTTATTACTGTACATTAATGTATTCTTAATACAGCGTCATGGTAATATAGGGAAATCGAACATATGTTAAATTGGTGTAAGGCCTCCTCAACTAAGATATCTAAGCTATGCCTATTACAGTCTTTAAAGTGAATGAACCAAACTTACTTTTTATGGATCTTTTCGCAAACTATCAAGATCTTGTTTCTCATCAAACCTTTATCCAAGCCATATACTGCCTGTTTTCATCAAATGAATTATCCTTTTTATCTCCCGTCACGCTAGCTGTTTACAACTATCATTCGCATGGAATTCTTATACAGACAGGCAGACTTAATTACATGCTAAATTGTTATCTTTCTTAATTTCAGAATTTAATATAATTTATATCGCCATGCTCCGGGACGCAGATTCTAAATGATAAACTTCCGCACCACGTCTTTCCAAAAACAGCGACGTAAAAGTTTTCTTTATTGCATCAAAATCCATTAAAAAGCTTGAACCAATAACAGCCGCAAATAATAATAATAATAATAAAAGGCAATGTATGACGTCAATAAAATGTTTAAAAAAGAATTGAAAAAAAAAATCATTTATTATTTGATTTTAGAAATACAGTATCTGTATATGAAAAAAATAACTCGACAGAAAAAAATCTCACGGAGCAAAAAAATTAAAAGGAAATGCTCCTTTACAGAAAAAAAAATGTTTTTGAAATAACCTGTGGCATGAAAAATACGTTAAAAAGACACTTGGTTGATGTTTCAAGCAAAATAGCAAGGTTTGGAAAGGTAATTTTAATGAAAAAGTAAATGTAGGCATTAAAAAACTCAACACTTTACGAGAGAAAACTTTTAATATACGGTGTGTTGCCATTTCTAGAAAAAAAATATGACGTGAGATCAGTAATTCATTCTACGTATCGTGGATAAATAAATAAATACTATGGTCACATGTCGCGCAATTTTATCAGTTTTGCTGGATGAATACATTATATTTAATTATCATATTCGTATTATACTGTCATCTTTTGAAACTGAAATAAACGCTGTATACATGGAAATAACGGTGGATATGTTGTACACATTACGAGAAAGAAAATATGAGCCAAGCTTTTTAATTCAAATTCCGTCTTTCTGTTCTATATAGGGAAATCAAGAACGTCGTTTAAACGATTATGGCGCGCTGAAAGTAGCGTCCCTTTTATATTCTTTTATATTCAATTGAAAATGTCAGTAACAAATACGAATATTTGCTGTTATAACAACTGTTTAACAAAAACGCATTCCAACGTTTACGTCCTTGCTGAAATTAACCTTCATTGCATTTGTTCTTTTCTAAAGGTTTGCACTTTTCGAAACGTTTGAACTTTCTCAAGGTTATAACTTTCTAGCATTCTCTACTTTATGATATTTTATAAAATGTTTACTTGACATAGTATGTGTAGTTCTAGAGATTCATATAAAATAACGTGAATACAACTGTTTTCATAGAATTTCATTGTTACTCAATCTAGTATCTACCCTTGTAGCACCGCACTTCGGGGTCAAATGCACTTTGGGGTCAAAATTTGACATTTATAACATCAGACAAACGACCGCACTTTCGGGTCATAAAAATTACATCAATAAAAATGAATTTTAGTGATATTTTAAAGTAATATTTTTGTAGTTAATGCCAATGGTAAACTAAAACTAAGGAATGAAGTAGACGAAATGTATTAAGTCGGATAACAATAGCAGACGATAGTTTATTTTATTTTTACTTAACATTTAAAATTTAAATAGTTTGTTGTATAGTCACGATTTTCGTGATATTTAAAGTGGTAAAATTCATAAAACATTTATCACTTACATTTAATAAGCAACAAATATAATGTTTTTATTTTTTGAAATACTGCTCCATCAGAAGTTAAATGGCAGTAAGTAAGATTATTTGATTGCACAGTGATGTACCTAAGTATCGACCGTCATCTTGAACTCCACCTTAAATATGTCAAGGTTGCAGATCGAAAATAAGTCAGTACTCAGTATTTAAGCAGAACTCAGTTGATTTTTTCAGAACTTTGAAACCCAAAGTGCGTTGATATGTAGCATAGTAACGCACTTTGAGGTTCATTTCCCGATTTTGACCCCAAAGTGCGTTTGACCCCAAAGTGCGGTGTTACATACCCTTATAACATCACACCAGACTGCACTTTTCAGCTATATCTTGAATCTGAACGATTTGCCTGACATAATAACTATCTATTTCATACAAGCTTATTTTAAATAAATCAGTACATATGGCGGAACGGAAGTCAATAGATCATTTTTTCTCTATTCCTAAAGAAATGGACAGTATGAGATATAGCAAAAATACTTTCAATGTTAACAATGTCAGGCTTATTTAAACATGTAAAAGATGTCGTACAGAAGGGAAAGAACAAATTATCTCATTTCCAGTATTAGTTAAGCATCTTAAATTACTGGCAAATTTCACATTATAATTTCTAATGAGCAGAATATTTGTGAAAATGTTTGGTATCAGTATTCATATTTCGAAACAATTTCCATCTTAAATTTTTAAATCGATGACATTCTAACAAAAATGATAGTCATGACTAATGCTATGATTATAATTACAATGTTTGCATACACGTGAATGAAGATTTGTTCCATTCCAACATCCCGTTTTAACTGGAGGTCTATTATTACGTATTCTAAACTTTATTAATATCTAAGAGAACTACCACTAGATATATTAACTAAGTATGGTTCCAAATGAAGTTTATCTACAAGCAATCTATATTTTTTTACGTTTACTTGAATGGTCAATCACTGAGCACCATGCGTTTAAAAGATAAGTCTGAAAGTTTTTATTTGACATTTGCAACAAAGCATTTATAATTTGGGAAATCTTGTTTTGTCAAGTTATAACAAAACATCAAACGAATTTATCTCTAATAAGTTTCATCCACTGAAATGTTTGTCTACTTTCATTTGTACAATTAGGAAATTTGGTAAGCATAGTGTAACTCATTCGGTACATCATGTTTTGACCCAAACCTAATCATTCTTGTATCATTGGCTTAATACCAGTTTCTCTAGAAACCATGCAGTTTAGAGTGCTAGCTTTCAGAGCAAGAATATGTTTCAAATATTTCAGTTGTACATTTTCAAGACAGTAACACATCTCCCATATTCACGACCGTGTGATGAAATATCAGTAAGTAACAGGAGGCGCATAGACCTTTTGATCAAATAGTATATAGCTTTGGTAGCTTGATTAGCGATATGATCTTTAGCATTTACAAAACGACCGGATCTACTAAATAACAGACCCAGGTATTTATATTTATCTACAATTTCGAGCTTTACCCATGTAAGAAAAAATGCATTGAACAGGTCTGCCTTTGGCAAATATAATAGCATTTCGTAAATGAATGTGAGATTCTGAAAAAATATCCTTGTTGTCTGCAGTTATATAGTTATACAAACAAAAAGACGAAAACATCATTTTCTTCTTAAAAGAGTGTTGCAAGCCCGTACTTACTTGAATAATAATTGGATACATAAAACAATACTTTTACGTCATGAATAAAGCGATCTCTGACCAATAATGATGCATTATCAGAAAAGCGACAACTTAAATCGGAAACATTTGCAAATTCAATAGAAAATCCTAAACCAACAATGGGAGCGTAGACACCACCAATTGGCATCAAATTCTGACATAAATGTTTGGGAAGCACTCAGCTCTCACGAAAATCACATTGGGGCGAAATATGTAGAAACTGATATGATGTTTTTCCCACAATAAACAAAGTGCAATATGTTATCATTATTTAATGGAAATCAACGCCTGCTTCGTCACTAAAGCTTGGACGACTTCAGACAATTTACCACGATTCATATAGGTGAACGCATATTTAAAGGACATGATGCGAGGTTGTCTTTTTAACGTTACTACCAAAGTGGCCTTATTGGTTCTTTTTATTGGAATTTCAAAAGGATTTCCGCGCTGGTCAATAAAGGGGCATAATAGTTTGCTTCCAGTTATATTAGGTAAGATGCTTTTATCGTGTTAATAAATTAGAATATATTAAAAGTGAACAGTTTGGGCCCCGAGTTGGTAGAACTTGTTTCTAAATTTATTTAAAATAAAACAATCTGTAAATTAACTCAATTTTTGTCTGTAACGGATATACTTACTTGCAATACGTGCATTAAATAACATGAAGCTGTAGTTTGAAAGACGTAATAACTACGGAATATCAGAATGTTTGATTTATTTTTCCATTTTTAATATCAAAATCCATTTACCTACGCCGTACCTAATGCACTTTGTAACTGATGTGGGAAAAATATATTTAAAAAAGCAGATAAGAAAAAAATAAAATCATTTAGAATTTGAAATTTTTTGAACGTTTAATTAATTGATTTATTTCTTCATTTGTTTTTTTTTTTCATTTCTTAATTCGTTTATTTGTTAGATTTAGTTTCCAATTAGAACGGTGTCATTTACCTGCATTTCAGGAAATGGTTTGTGTTTTAACCAGTTCTTACATAGAAATAAATCAACAAAAAGAGTTGTGGTAAAATAAAATAGAATAACCTACAGAAGTATGATATATGCTTTTTGGAGCATAAGTAAAGTTTAAAAAATCATTTATCATTTACATTTAAATTAAGAGGCATGGCTTTGTCCAAAGATCATCATTTTATTGCAATGACAAAAGATACAGTCGTAGTAAAAAATGATAACAAATTTATCAGTATAATATATTTCTAAACTTCGCAGCTACTTAAATTCCATAATACTTTATGTGAAGTTTTATATGCGTAAAACGACTTGTCAGAAAATGTCTTTAAAAAAAACTCAGGCAAAACGTGTTTTTCTTTTATTCTTCGATTTTTTTTCTATATTTTCTTTTCCCTACGTCAACTGAAGAATGGAAAATAGACGCTCAGTTATCGTTTTCAATCAGTCAGAAACTAACAACTGATCATCAACTTTTTTTCTGGCGAAAAATGAACATTTTAAATACTCTCGTAAATGTTTTTTTTATTCAAAGTGTAAAGAAAAACACATATTTCAAATTTTGTTTAGATAATAATGGTTATTTGCAGATCTTTCTAGTTTCATCTAACTAAATAAAAAAATAGTACCATATGACATAAACGTCATTCTGCATTTTCCCCTTTGTAGATATTCCTGGCGAGGATTTAAAGTTGTTTGCAGATACTTTGGCATCGCTGAGAAATATTCTAAAAACGCACGAGAGAGACATCGAAGCCAACGACAATCATATAGAATCCACCGACGGGTATTTAAAACCAAACTACGATAATTTTTTCAAGAGGTCGCCTCTTACATTGCTGTCAGAGACCAAGGAACCCGTCTACAATTTGTGGGAGAATGAAATAAATAAACGATTTGAAAACAGTGGCAATGGTGATGATGACTTGACTGTAAACAGAAAAAGAGACGATCTTAAAACCATTTGTGAAAAAGGAAACGTGTTTGGCAGTTGGCTGAACAAATTGTGTATTAAGCAAACACGCTAGTAAATATAAAAACTTAATTTTATCTTAACATGAAACAATTACATTTATTCCGTTACAACCATTGCTGGCAGAAAAATATAAATGTACATATTCTGGAGGTGGAGATAAAATGTTACTTTTTAAACAAAATTAAAAATATTTATTGATGACCATAAATTTACAAACGAAATAAATACAAAATGAACCAAACTGAAAATAAGAAAGTAAGAAAAATCTAAAGGTTTTACGGTACTGTATATGTTCATAATTACAAGAAATAATTTTTCTGTGTTTCCGTTTGGAACACATTCTTATCAAGCTGTACCAAGCTGGGTGAAAACTTTTTCAACGTTTAACGTTTTAATGTCTAATCTAAATAGATAAAATCAGTCAATTAATAAATTATGAAAAAAATGTTTCATATACATTGAATTTAGTTTTTAAGCGTTATAGTTCAGTGCAAAACCAGATATTTATATTTTACTTTTTGTTGTAATAATTTTTTAAGTCGTAATTTCGATGTGTGAAAAATACGTAAAAATGAACTTTATTTCTCTGTTCTAATCACAAATGTATGAATTCTTATTCCAATGTTTGAAGGGTTTTTAAGCGTTTATTTATTTGAAGAAAGTGCAAAAAGTGAACTTCTAACATCTCTAAACGATTTCAGCTTTAGTTTTGCAAGAGATTTTCTTGTATAAACTCAAGGTTCTGTCCTCTCTAGTTCGGATAGTTTGCCACTCGTGGATCTAATTCAGTGTCAACTGATAGCATTTTAGAGTTTCATGAATCTACGTGATATGTCTTTTTTTTATTCAATGTGTCTTAATACATGTATTTTACAGTCTGTAAGCTTACGTAAGTAAAAGGACTTTGTTTTGGCGTAGCGGTTGACGAAGACATTTCTGAATAAATATATGCACGACTTCTATTGGTAGATATTACTTTATTTAGTTAATTGTTTGTTTAGATGACACACAGCTAAAATATATGCTTCGTTCTTACGAAACTTTAATAAAATATCTTGAATGAATTACAATTTCTTCGATAATTAAATTGTTGTTTTATCAAAACACTTTTCCGTAGACGCACGTTGAAACCTGTTCTGAGTACAACTGTTATAGATATCAGTACAATACAATCGATAGTTGTAAAACATTTTTTTCGGTCACTTTAGCCACTGTCAATGCCGTTTGTAGTTTCTTTAGATATTTCTTATTTATTTAATACTATTTTGTAGTAAATGTCCTATATAACATTGTGAGCTTGTCAACACTTAAAGTTAGGTCACTCTTAAGTATGACGTAAATTTTTTGCGACAGAGAATTGCGGTATCTAAATCACCTTCTACATTAGCGTGCTTTATTTCTTTTTATAGGTTTCTTCAACCGATGAAAAAAAGTTTAAAGATATTTCACTTGGCATGGTTTAAAGATTATTGTGTAAGAAATGCCCGTAAATCAATACTGTTCGTCAAGTCGGGAACGAAACAAGCAGTGGAAAGACTGTCTAGATGAAACAAACTTACAATTTGCTAATAAAATTTTTAACATGATAGTAAATAAAACTATTTCCACAAATTCAGATAGAGGTTTCAATCAACACACGAGGATAACAGTATCCTTTCATACAATTGTAACCAACCTTTGACTTAAATTGGTAGAAAAATCGTCTTGGATGTTTGTCATAAAGAAATTACTTCATAAATAACCAACTAAATAAATAACTTTGAAAATGCACATATTGGTTTATTTATACTCCCCAAAGGGTTCGTTTAAAGCCAGCACCATGCACTTCAGTCCTTCCTCCCATCCGACCCTCTGTTACACTTTCTAATCTGGACTAATAGCCGAAGACCCCCACTCACGACACATGAAGATCATTCAAATGTACTTGAATTCTGCTCATCATTTTGTTAGTGCGTGACGTTGTTAGTAAAGTCGTAGCTCTGAATTCAGTGAATACTTGTATTACCTCCAAGCGCATTTGACTTGCGTTGATATGAAATTTTCATTTTCCTTTTTTTTTGGTGGGGTGGGGGATGGGTGAGGGGGTAGAATTTTCGTTTTCGTTTATTTTGGGTTTTTTTCCCGAGTTATCTGAAATAAATCTTGTTTCTTTAAAACACCATGTTTTTTTTTTTTTTGTTTTTTACTTTTGTTGCAGTAATCATAAAAACATTTTTACTGATATATATGAAATTAAGGATATTTATCTATTCTATCAAATGTCCAGAAATCACGACCTGTGTATGTATGGGACAGATATGAGACACGATTTTTGTTCAGAAAACAAATCTGTTCAGCACAATTGTTTGTTTCTGCAACGGTGGCTCTACTTTATAACAAATAACTGAAATAAAGGAACCATACGTTTATGTTTAAACTGATATTCTAAAGAAAGCATTTGCAAGATCAAGTCATGTCTGAAGAATAAAATAAATGTTTAGTAAAATAAACCTTTATGCTGCGTTTTAACTTATAAACGGCCCTTTGGAAATGTTCTAATGTGCTGTAATCTGATCTTCTTCCGTTTCAATACTTTATTAACAATAATTGAAGCCTTGCTGTTATAACCATTAAAACATCATAAATTTACGGTTACCGAACGCAGTCATTTTCATTTGCCAGTTTATCAGGGGCAATTTTTTTAATGACTCGGTAAAATTTACTTTGGACTTGTTTACTATCATTTTGAATTTATTTATTTTAAATCAATATAAATTGCAATTTATAGTAAAATTCATATTATTAAGTGTAACTATAATATTTAAACAAAGATATTTATTTTTATATGGGGTTATTTCTAAATCTTATACTCTAAACACTATTTACTTAAATGGTTCTTCTATATTTAGGTTTTTACAATTGAACAGATAGAAAAATACGAACTCATTTGTATCACATTAGATTGAAAGTAAATTGCAAATTCTCGAGGGTGTGTTTTCACTTTCCAAATTTTTATATTTTCAGTATAAAAATATTGGCTTTTTATGTTTGGAACGTGAGAACCCATTGAATTATCTTGACAATAGAATTAATTAGCGATAATTGGTTGAATTTGCTATACTTTATGGGAAAAAAGATGTCCTGGTGATTCTGTATTGATGAAACTGTACTGTGGTAGATTTTTTTTCTGTTTTCACTAAAGATTTTATATAAACATTTGACCATAATTTGCAGTTCAGTAAACTTAGTGAAACAAACGGAATATTTAATTATTGAACAGAACAGAACCGATTCTTTATTGAAGACTTGTACATAGTACATCGTCTACATCACATAATGTTCTCAGCTATAGTATCAACGTGAAAAACATAGTAAAAAATGTTTTGCAACTATAAAGGTAAAAAAACAACAATTTGTTACACTGGGAGGAGGAAACAAAATATTAACGTTCAACGTTTATCATTGCATTTCTAATAGCAATTTTTGAATCAAGTCATCAAATGACCTAATTTTTATGAACACTAGTCAGCGGCCTGTAAACAACAAAATAAATTTCATAAATTGCATTAACTAGAACTATCACTAAAGGTGATTAATACCACCACATGGGTGCTTGATACTGGAACTGGAAAGCTTAGAAGCAATGGCATGAAGTGAATAAGAAACATGGAAATATGTATATATTTTATATTTAATAATATTGTATATAGAGAAAACAATTACTGGTAGACCATTGAACTGTATATCTTCTAGTAGAACTAGCTGATGCTCTAGCTGATCTCTTCTGGAATAAGACATCTAGAGCATTCACGAGCTTGACTTCAAACACGATCATCATCAAATTTTACAAGTACATATATGGGCTTGAATGCATCCTTTTCCATCTGGGAATTACTCCCTGACTGTTCCTGTAACTCATTAGGTACATGTATCATCCAGAAACTGTTTTTCTATTCTTAGTTAAAGTGAACGGTGACCTTGATCCAACTGGCCCAATCTTCAATACCAAGCGTCGTCTTTATAGAAACTATCTTTAAAGAAAGTTTCATCATAATATCTCATTCGTAACTTAAGTTATTAAGCAGAAACCTTTTTTATTTTTAGTAAAAGTGACCTTGACCTTGGCCCCACCAGCCCCAATATCGAAATTGACCTGTATGTTATGATGTTACACATGTGTATCAAAAATTGTTTAAATCTGTCAAGCCATTCATGAGTTATTGTCCAGAAACCGTTTTTTCTATTTTTATTAACAGTGACCTTGACATTGGCCCCACCAGCCTCAATATCGAACGTGACCTGTATCTTATGATGTTACACCTGTGTACCAAAAATTTTTTTAATCTGTCAAGCCTTTCATGCGTAATCATCCAAAAAATTATTTTTCTATTTTTAGTAACACTGACCTTGACCTTGGCCCCACAAGCCCCAATATCCATGTTACACCTATGTACCAAAAATTGTTTAAATCTGTCAAGCCATTCATGAGTTATTGTCCGAAAACCATTTTTCTATTTTTAAGAACAGTGACCTTGACCTTGGCACCACCAGCCCAAATATCGAACGTGACCTGTACCTTATGATGTTACACCTGTGTACCAAAAACTTTTTAAATAGTGTCCAGCCTTTCATGCGTAATCATCAAAAAACTGTTTTTCTTTTTTTAGTAACACTGACCTTGACCTCGGCCCCACAAGCCCCAATATCGATGTTACAGGTGTGTACCAAAAATTGTTTAAATCTGCCAAGCCATTCATGAGTTATTGTCCGGAAACCGTTTTTCAATTTTTAGGAACAGTGACTTTGACCTTGGCCCCACCAGCCCCAATATCGAACGTGACCTGTATCTTATGATGTTACACCTGTGTACCAAATTTTTTTTTAATCTGTCTAGCTTTTCATGCGTAATCATCAAAACACCGTTTTTTTCTATTTTAAGTAACAGTGACCTTGACCCCACAAGCCCCAATCGAATTTATCCTGTATCTTGTGATCTTACAACGCTGTACCAAAAACTTTTTTAATCTGTCTAGCCTTTCATGAGTTATAGTCCGGAAACTGTTTTTCTTTTTTTAGTAACAGTGACTTTGACCTTGGCCCCACAAGCCCCAATATCGAACTTGACCTGTATCTTATGATGTTAAACCTGTGTACCAAAAAATGTTTAAATCTGTCAAGCCTTTCATGAGTTATCGTCCGGAAACCGTTTTCCTAATTTTAGTCACAATGACCTTGACCTTGTCCCCACCAGCCCCAATGTTGAACTTGACCTGTATCATATGATGTTACAGCTGTGTACCAAAAATTGTTTAAATCTGTCTAGCTTTTCATGAGTTATCATCCGGAAACCATGACGGACCGACAGACCGACCGACCGACAAACCGACCGACCGACCGACCGACCGCCAAGCTTACTCCTATATACCCCCTCAAACTTTGTTTGTGGGGGTATAATAACAGTTTGTTTAACTGATTGATAAAGTTTGTAGCTTTATTTTTATTCATTATTTCATATGCAAACAATTTATGTTTTTTTAAGAAGTATACAAAATTACAGGTAGATCAGAGGTGCAAAATAATGTAGATTTGAAATCTGAAGGTGCGAACTTTAAAAAGTTTGAAAATGAGAACAAATCTTCTCAGGAGATAATATCATCTGCAATCGGAAAGCATGCAAAGAATCCATCCAATGTCCATCATGTGAATGAGAATCTGTTTCTTGTTTCTGTTCATAAAACTGTGTAATAGAATCATAATAATTATAGTTTGTTTTAACAGTACATTTATGAACTGACCAAGTAAGTTCTTTGATAAAACTATGTCATGTTAAATACTCAATTTTAAAAATAAACTAAGATAACATGATAATATGTTTTACAAATATTCTGCGAACGATAAATACTATTTTTTTCTGAATTTTCTTTCAAATGTGAAAAGTTACACCAACTTTATAACTAACAGGAAGATGCATCAACTAACTGCAAATTAGGTACTTTAACGTGGGTAGTAACAAAACACGTAACAACTCCTCTTTCGTAAAATCAAAAACTGAATGCCAAATTTATGTTATACATTTAGATGTTTGTTAGACAAATTGTTTGAAGACATATTTGAATTGTGTTAATCTAGAACAATTTATTTTTGAGAAAGAGACGGTATCTTCCGAAATCATATGAATTAGAATTAACAAGATCGTGTTTCACCTCTATGATAGACATATCAGAAAATATCCCATCTAGTACAAGTGTTACAGATTTTCACAGTATTCAGTTTTACCCTTTTTGAGGGTAAATGAAGCTTTCTTCTTCTTTAACAACACGCCATTGTAAAGGGTCGACTTGAAAACAAATAAATTATGATGTTTTGACTTCAACACGTTCGAACTTCAGTTTCAGTATTCTTATTATGACGAGGGTAATGAAAAAAATTAATTCAATCATTCAAAACAAAGTCAAGCTCAAAAACTAAGCTTGTACATAACAACGTTTTTATGCAAACTATCAAACAAGTTTTTATGTGAAGAAATACGGATTTACTCGAAGAACAATGCGATACACAAAGTGGATCACATTCAGATCTTGTTTTTGGCAGGAAGAGCTACATTATATACTTTTAACAGGAAAGGATTGCGTCTTCGTGCCATTATCTTCACAAATTCTTGTAAATCAGCATCGTTTGAAACCCACATTCGATCCATTCCGTTTCACTCTATCTATTGACCGTAGGGTAATGGTTTTACACATGAATACTCTCCAAAATATTTCCTTTTAACTTTCTTAGCCAAAGAAATTACTCGTTATATTGAAAGCTTTGTTTAAAATTCTGGGAAAAACGTCTGTATAAAGTAACAAAATCTGAGTTTGACGTTATAGACTGGCCTTCAAAACTGATGAATATTTATTTGTAATGCGAAAGAGTGTTGATCCCTTTGCTCACTAACATTTATGTTAAAGAATTATCGGCAGTCAAATTGTCCCACCTTACATAACGATATATTTACAGGGGTAAACCGACGATGGAAATTCAGCGCATCAGTTAAAAAGATTCCAGGTAATTTTTTGCAGCATTGTTCACGAAAACATCCGCCTACGTAATTGTTACCTTGTGGAATGCATCAACAAAATCAGCACCATGACACGTTCTGAATGTGTTTTTCTTTTGTGTGAAGTTTAAATGGCTTTTTTTTATTATGACACCTCGAAGATTAACTTCACACGTATTGTACGAAACAGTTTTTCATGCTATCGTTTATTGCTGTTGACAAAACATATAAGAAAAACATTGAACATCACTGTCTGTTTCATAACACATGGCATAGATTTCCACACGTGCAAAGGGAATGATAAGTTTGTTAGTGATGAAATACAGAGACTTCGTCTCATCAGCTTTTAATTATTTCAAGTATAGCCTATTTAATATAATTATGTAATTTATTTGCATAAATGAATAAAACCTTGCCTTATTCTTCAGTGTTTGATTGGGAAATAAAACATTAATGTCATGATAACGATTATTCATTTAACATCAGTTGGTAAACATGTTTTTTTGTAGATTATTTAATCCCTCACGATGACTGCGTCCTTCGTTTAAACTAGTTCTCGCTCCTAATGTGTGGAATGTGGACTCTAACTGGTAGGCATTGAACAATATTTTTCGAGTATATAAACAGTTTTATCTAAATCACTTTATAAATTATAGTCTTTAGTGTTTTCAGCAGGAGTGTTATGTTGTTTTAAAAAATGTATTACTTCCCGAAAAAAGCAATATGTCACATTTGAAGATATCGAACACAGGTAAATTGAAATCTGAAAACTCAGTTTAAGACACGGTTCTTTGCAAATGGTATTGTTTAGCATAAGAAATGTAAGTTATATTACAAAAAGTGCTATTTTTCTTCACAGAGGAGTTAAACCAAAATATTTGGGGTACAAAATGTATAATCATCTCTTAATTCAAAACGAAAAATGTCGCTCGTGAATGGAATAAATGTTTTAAATCAAGAAAAGCTTAAAATGCTAAAATCCTCTGTTAATCGTTCGGGTAAGTTTAAGTGTGCAACAGTATTGTCAATACACAGTCACCTACCTGTTACAATTTGGGGAAAGTGTGACAGTTGTTATTTTCTTAGTAACATGACGTTTTCGTTATAATTTCAGTTTAATGCCTTGACTTGACTTGCCTCTGCAGAAGCAAGCTCAGTTAGGAATATGTTTGCTTTAATGCAGACTGTCGGAAATAGCAGAGTCCTTTAAAATTCGTCAACTAATTCAACTATGATAGATAAGTAAAATGTTCATAACAAATTAAATGACTAAACCATATAACTTTATACATTACATAAATAAGTATATTTTATGGTCCACGTAGGTAAATCGATTTCTATTTCAGTCCGTACGCCTTCATTTCATCTGTCAAGCTATCTTGCCCGGACAAATACCTCTAACAATATTGAAGGTACTTGAATACAATAACTCTATGACCATTTATGATACAGACGCGACTCTTCAAATATAAGTTGATCCCATTAAGAAGAAGTGTCTTATTTCTAAACTATATTGTTAATATTACTTAAATTCACAAATAATGAAATATTAGTCAGTATGTGCAATTAATATATACACCAGTGTATTTTAATGTGGATTGATCCTGTGTTTGCAGTCATTGCTATTCACTCAGTGAACATTTGTAATGTTTTTCTTGTTTCATACATAAAAAAAGACTAACATTTATGAAATATCTTCAGACTAGTTATCAGCATGTGAAAATATGCAATGTTTTTGTTCCGAATATATATAGAGGATATTTGTTTGTTGTCTACTGATAAGAAATATTGCTCGTAGCGCAAGAAAAACTGTTCAAATTGTATCACTTTGAAATTCAGGCAAAGGAATCTGGTTTGCCTTCAAAGACTATATTAGTAAGACTAAGACCTTACAGTCTATTTTTCAGTCACTTTAAATGGAAATATGAATGCCTGAATTGTGCTGAATTCTTTAGCAAGAAGGTAACTCGTAAAAAATTGAAAACAGGTCTGTAAACATTCAATGTTTAAAGAAATAAAGATACAGTCAGTCTTAAACAATCTGTTCACAGTGTGAGTGATATCGTATATATATCTCACTGATAAAACGTAATATTGCATTGGTTAGCATAAAATAAAAAAAAATAAAAACAGAGTTCAACAAATATGTGTTTAATTTGCAGTTTAAACTGTTGTATAAACACAAATAACTAAAATACAAGTACAAAATAACATTTCACACTCCCAAGTCATTAGACAAATTAAACTTTTTTCAGTCTGGAAAACATATAAACGAGTTGTTTCCGTTTACATAATACATGAATGCCTTAATTGTTATGCTACAGAGAGCCTTTGCCAGATCAAGTGAGAACCACTGAGGTCTGAGGCATTGAATAACTGTCTGGCTAGAAACTTTAATGCTTCGTTTTAAAACATAAACTGTCCTTAGGGAATGTTAAAATGTGCAGTAATCAGACCTTTACTGCCTTTCAATATTTTAACGACGGAATTTCTCTGAGCCTTGCTACAATTATTGATAATGCTTAATGAATCTACGATCACCGAATGCAGAGATCTGTAATCAATTATGTTACTGTTGTTATTGTCCCTTTGCTCGGTTCTCAAAAGCATATTTCAAAACACTCGGCCCAACGGGCCTATAAGTCACCTTAATAATAATTTACAGTATATCAATATAACAAAAATATAAAAATAACAAACAAGGCGTTTTGTGTTATGACTTATTAACCCGTAGCGTATAATATAGGTCTGAATTCCAATACAAAGTATAAGGTTTAAACAATTATTTGCAGTGTTTAACTTTTGAACTTTTATGAACAAACTAAAGTTTGTATTATTAAATATAATCTAAGGAAAAATGGATACACTTTATACTCAGTAAATACTAAAAAAATACTTTTACATATGGGATTTTACTACAGAACAGGAATATATGGAATTTGAGTTCAACTGCATTGCAACATATTGAAGGCAAACTCAAATTTAAATTATCCTTTCAAAATTTTCATATCATAGACTCCGCTATACAAAAAAGAGGAGGTAAGGCACTGTAGATTTAATTTTTTGTCCCATTTCAAATGTAAATGTTTTAATACAACATTTAAATTTAAACATTTACAAAACATTCTGTCAAAGTGTTTCAATGATAAAATCGCTTTAACAGTATTAAAGTTACAAATTTAAAAAAACATCAACAACAAAAAAGAAAAAAAACAACAAATTAGGCTACAATAGTTTCTGACTATACTATTGGCAGAAAAGTTGCTTTGAGGCAATTCATTTTGCTTCCTTTTCTCACTAGAATAATTTGGGCTTGGAAAAGGGTTTTCAAAAGATATTTAGGAAACTGACATTAATTCTAAATTTTAACAATAAAATATTTTTGGCATTGGTTCATATGTATATTCACAGAGTGACCCTTAGATCTGATATTAATGGATTTTAACCACAGATATATGTGTTCTTTTATTATATACTTGTGTTTTCGGTTAAGATCCAACTGTTCTTTGTTGTGATGGATCAAGAATCAATTAATAAAATAGTTGATGAAAGTAGGTGATACCTAAGTGTTTGGTCAAAATGACCAAGTCATATACTTGTCAAGATAAATGTTGAAGATACAATGAATGTTCCTAAATCATGTAAACTATAAGCAAAACAACATTTTTCCACGTCTGACGGTCATAAAAGAAAATAAACACCACAGCATAGCTATTAGCAACTTAAAAGGAGAAAAGTTTTAAACATCTTTACTGTGAAGCTTACGTTTTATAAGACAACACAAGACATGCCAATAAGTTATTTCAGTGTCTAGGATCACTTCGAAAAATATTAATTTAAACATCACGTTTTCATCTGTATGATAATTCTGACAATGACAATGAACAAGTATATTTGCAACAATTAAAAAATTCTTCTCTACTTTCTGACTGTGTGGGGAGGCTTTGATTTCTAACGGGTGTCTTTCCTGATACGCGCTTTTCACTATTTTAAATCAAAGCTTGAGTTTGCGTGGACATATAAATACCTATCTCTTGTTATTATAACAATTGTAATGGATAGTTGTTTATTGAAATATTTTGCAGACAAAAATATTCAATCTCAGATACAAGGCTAGGGTATTCAAATAGGAACCCTTTAAAAACATTTCCGTCTGGAAGAGCCGGATAAGTGTAAGGTTCATGTAGCGTCTATCGACATTAACTGTAAACATCAGCTAGTAAATGAGTAAAATTAATTAACGTTGATTATATTAAGGGTGTTTACAATAAGAGCAGTATTGCAACTGCTCATTGTCAATTATGAAAGTCTTCAGTTATTTCATTTTAGAAAAGTAAGGTCAGATGTAACTTTGAGTATGCCCTTTTGTCCGTCGCCCGCCACTGTCGGCAAGTAACTTTTAAGAAGTACAACCCAAATTACTCAAAGTCATTGCAGAAAATCCCAGCTTATTCGATGTCATAGAAATAGGACCCCATGTATATGGAAAATGCATTTGGTTAACAGACTTTACAGAATATCACAGAAAAAAAAACTGATAAAAAATGTAATTTAGGTATTCCAGTATCAGTACCAATAGTATTATTTACGGAGCATGTATCCCGAAGGGTAATACAAGTGTTATTTTTGTTACATTTTGCTGATAAATATGATTATTACAGAAAATATATAATAGGAAAACATCGAATGTCAATGAAAGGCATATCTTGACACTTTAAATGAATGCAGAAATATTTGGAATGTGGAAAATCACTGGAGATCCAAATCCCTATTTGATCTTATTCAAATAACCTAACGTTTAGTTTTCCGTCATACGTTGACCCATATAAACAAGCTCAGATGTTTTCATCGTCTGTTAGGTTTCCCAATAACCCAAAACATATACAGTTATTGTTATTGATACTGCTCTGTTTGCTGGATACTTCAAAGGCCTCCTAGAATTTGATACCGAACAGAGAAGGCTTTATTCTAAACGAGACTCCATTCCAATGAGTCTAATGGCAGATTGTTTCTAAATAACAATTAAAACATTAAGATACTAGATTAAATTGATCCCAAAAGGCATAACAAATCGAATAGAGATTGATTAAATCACCATTTCAAGAAGAAATTTCATCTTTACATAACAAACGTTTCTAAGGTTTATTAAAAACTACCAACATCTGTAAAGTAGTGGTAGTATTTTCAAGACCTGATTTTGTTTTGCATAAGTAATGTTACATATGAGCAGGCGGCTTACAGAAAGAGTCTTTCATCTAAAGCATAAATGGAAAAAAAGTAAATTATTGATTCATTTATACTTGAAAATCTTGTTTTAATCAGTGTGTAAAAGTTTCAGCCTGATAGACAATCTTTACTTTATTCGAAGCGAAAAAGCACAATGTTAAAGTATTATTAGTACAGGAAGAAAAGGCCTGATGCAGTACCTGCTGTTATGTTTATGGTCAGATTAAGAAAGAAACAGTTATTTGAAAATGTTTCCTTTTTTGTTTAAGAAACTGAAAAAAAACCGAAGGTTGAAAAAAGTCCATTACATTCCCTCTACTCTAAATCGTTGTATTCTCTATTCTAGTTTTATTGGAACTAGTCATCCAATGTTACTCTTTGATAATTTATTGCGGAAATAGTAACATGATGCCTGGCTATGATACTTTAGATGGAGAAAATGTTTAAGCATTGATATATATTGAAGTTAACCTTCCATTGTTAATTAAAATTCAAACTTTATTTAATATTTAATTTTATGTTTTAAGAAGCTATGAAACGGGTGTAAATTATCTTTCTTTTTTTTCAGTCCAAATGCTCATGTCTGTGAGAAGATAATACACCGAAACTGAAGTTATAAAATTAAATATGGCTGATTCTATTTTTAGGTCTAACAAGTTAACGTGTCTATGTAATCGCACATGACGGACGTTGCATTACATCGTGTTCTTTAAATGCAACGTTCTCCGCTATTTTAAAGCATTTGAGTGAACACTAGTCAAAGAATATATTAAACTGAATTCCATAGGTAACTTGAGTGTTATACTGACAGCGGACATTTTGTAGAAATCCTTAAAGTGTTGCTCAAATTAACACAGTTGTTTAATTTTCATATTTACCAAACCAGGTAATAAAGCTGCTGGAATATAGTTAATTAGTTTTCAAATCTCTGTTTCACTATATTATATAAAGCAAGATTTTAGCGAACAAAATACTGAAAAGTTTGCTTCAGTTTCGTGATAAACTGAATTATTCTTTACAAGACAAATGCTTGTTTGAAGTCAAATGTCGATGGAAATAGTTTAGAAAACAAATCAAATCATGATATGTATTACGATCAAATACAAATAAAGAAAAACTGGTAGCTATACCAACCTGTAAAATTGTGAGACCTAACACCTGAAGCACATTGATTCTCGTCATTTCATTTTTAGTAAACTAGTTGAATAGTTTTTTTTAGAAATCGTTTTGTTGGGTTTCTTTCGTTTGTGGCTTATTTCTACACACTGATTTAAATGTAGACCGTGTTAGACTTTTTTTTCTTTTTAATACAAGCGAGTGATAAATGTGCCTGTTAACGTCTTCATGTAGCCTTTGAACTTAGTATATACCTGATATATGCGTCTGTAATGAATTTAAAGCAACTGACTCACAGAATTTAACTTATTTTTTTTTCAAATTAAAGAGAAGTTAATATACTATGTAAAAACACATAATTTAATGCTTCTATACGTTATGAAAACTGAAGAAAAATAATTTGATTTTTACAGGATTTGAACCGTTCAGGCCAGTAAAATTAGGTGCAGCCTTTACAATTATTAAAATTAACTATATAAACAAAGTACCTACCCCGTGACTAACGGAATAACTTTTTATTATGATGTGTTTCTGTATAAAAAGTCTGAGACTAAATTAGTTTAGATATGTTCTTCACAACTACCACCAGAATTTTTATATATATAAACATTTCCCTTTTAATACATCGTCGACCGATCTGTGTATAAGTCGCTTTGAATTCATATATTTTCTTATATTATCTTTAACACTTAACTTAGAAAAACGTGCCTTGTTAATAGACCGGTAATTAGTATCAGAAAAGCAATAACATATACAGAGAAACGTTTTCCCACTCAACAGTCAAGTATTGTAGCATAAATACCATTTGGCATCAAATTTTGAATAAATGTTTGACAGTGTGAAAGGGCTTTTAATTCGCTTGTAAAAGTTCGCACTAGACCGAGATATGTAAAGAACCGTTATGTTATAACAAAGTGTTATATTTATTCATTATTTTGATGAAAAATAGACGTCTGTCTCGTCACTACAGCTTGAATGACATCAGACATTTTACAAGACTCAGATAGGTGAATATTCTTAAACGGACATGATGCAAACTTATCTTTTCAACTTTACTACACAAGTGACATTTATTGTGCTTGTTTTTGGAATTAAAACAGGATTTACGCGCAAGCCAGTTGACGAGAGTAATATTTCCATTCCGATTATTAAAGGTAAGGTGCCTTATTCACGTTATAACACATTTCAAATATACTTAATAGACTATTTGAGCTTAAAGCCGGAACAAAACTGAGACTATAGTTTTAAATGTATACTACACTAATGTATACAACAGAAAATTATTGTTCAATTAATCATTTTGATAGCAAAATTAAACGTCGCATTTCAAGCGTTGTTGTTTTTGTGCGGCATAATAAGAAATATATAAAAAATAAACGCATTCTTTCCTCCCTTTTTTAGATCAATTGATTAATTAATTAATTAATTAATTAAGTTAGTAAGTATTTTTTTATTTTCTTACTTTCTTTTTTACTTTATATATTTTTCCATCTATGCGCATCATTATGTTTTTTACACTCTTTCGCTCTAGTAAAAATATTTTTATTAATTATTAGTTTTTTTAATCACGATGTCTTGTTTTGCAAAAAAGCATCATGACACATACAAAAAAGTTTTAGTCCAATTGAATTTAATTATATTCATGCATAAGATACAAACTTTTTAAAAACTTGAATGAGTTTTTAAATGTTTCTTTTTTCTTGTTTTTTTTTTTAATGGCAGCAAACGCGTAGTTCATTGAAAAGATAAAAATACAATACTTAGTTTACGTCTTGGCAATTACTGTTTGAAATGTTTTCATTTTTTTTGTTTAGCTGAGAAGCTATTTAACCTGATGGTTTATCTGAAATTATAAGTTTCAAACCGCTCACCAGAAAAAGTCCCAAAAGACTCTAGCACAACCATGCACCTTTTTGTTACATTCTGTCTGCAGATTCAAAGGGTGTCTGTAGCCCATGTAACTAGAAATTTGCGCTTGCATATCTCTATTGTATAATATAACATTTGATTACAGATAAATCTATCTCACACGAAATTTAACCGTATTTGAGGCTGAAATTCATGAAGAGATCATAAGATTGTGACCAATATGTTCAATCTGAAAAAAATGATATATTATTGCTTTAAGACCTAACAAAGTAATTGTGAGTTCATTCTTAAAGTCTTTTTGTTCGTTTAAAAAGTGAAAGGTATCAAAGGGCAAAATGCCGTACCAAAACATGCAGCCATCATTTTGACCTCTGCAGATATATAATCTTTTGCAAACTTCCTTTGTGAAAATGTGAATTTGGTTTTGCAGATGTTTTCGCATCGTTGAATAATGCTTTGAAAGAGATCAAGGGAGACCGCGAGGTCAAAGACGACTCAAAAGAATCCATAGACGGATACTTAAAACTAAACTCCGAGAATTTCGTTCAGAGATTGCCTCTGTCATCGCTGTCAGAGACCATGGAACCGAGCTATAATTTGTGGGCAAATGCGATAAATAAACGATTTGAAAAGATTGCCAATGGAGGTCACCTGATTATGAACAGAAAAAGAGACGACCTGAAAACGATTTGTGCTCAAGGAAACGTGTTTGGTGGCTGGTTAAAGAAACTATGTAGCAGTCAAACTCGCTAGTAAATATTAAAGAAGTTTTGTATTATAAAATTGAATATCAATCGTTTCAAGGCCGTTGTTCCTGAAATATTATATAATTTTTATAACATGTCGGTATTTTTGATAGGGAAAGCAGATGTTTAATTCCCTTACAAAAACTAATCATAAATGACAATAACTGTAGTAACAAAAGCACTAAAGCCGAGATCAAAGGCATGTTTCAAGACATCCTTAAACAAATCCTTAAATCCACAAAATCTTAAACAAGTTAATTTTTCGTTGTAAATTTATGTGAAATACCGTGAATATTCATAATTTCAATTAACAATCTTTAGATTTTTCGACCTTAAGTGTACCACAGAAAGATTGAAAACTATTTTACATATTCTAAACAAATAAAAACAGCCTACCACTACAGAATGAAATGAAAATGTTTCATACAGTTTTACATTATATATTACCTTTTATAGTAACATGTTTTACGGTACAGTTTTTGTAGTCATCATGCCATATTATACTTTATTTGCACTTCAACCGTACATTTATTTGTGGTAATTGGGCAAGGTGCTTCTAAACGATCACAATGAAGGAATTTCAGACTCAGTGACGGAACAGTTTTGATACTTATGTTGTCTATAGTCAGTAGGATGTTGTTTCGTATTAAAAAAATCAATTGATGACAA